>CM012459.1:22546250-23146250 GCA_003999625.1 Oryzias javanicus | reverse complement strand
AGGCAGCTTTGATGATGTTTACAAGGAGAGTGAGGAAGACGATGCCGGTGATGACATTGTTCAAGAAGTTTAGCCATCTTCGACAAGAAGAAAGGCGGGTCAGCTCAACGCGAGCTGTGTGCGCACACACGTTCACACATGCACGACCCATGCACACAGACAGAAAAAAACAGACAGGCACACATCCTGTTGGTTTTGTTGGTTCATTCCATTTGTTTTTGATAAAACACGCTGAAATCAGAGTGGCGTATTAGTGAGTGAATGGGATAAAAGGTTACACCATTGACTGTATATGAAAACTGGACTGAGTGACCCCTCCCTCGTGTTTCAAACAAGCTCACTCCTGATATGTGAGAACGGTTGCCATAGAAACATCTAGCTCCAACATGGTGGCATCTATATTGTGAAAAAAAAAATGATTTCATTTAAATGGAGGTTAAATGTTCTCTATGGGTGACATCACACCATAGACTGTGAAAACACTGGACAGAACAAGCAACGAGGTCTCCCATTGGAAATGCATTACCTCCTCTCCTCGCGAAAGAGGCCGCCGCTTTCACCGTCACTTCCTGAAATGGCTATCGCCATTTTGCAAACCATCATCAGCGATTGGTCCGAGTCTCTGTGAGTCATGGAAGTACCTTCCACCAATCTGAAGATAGTTTATTGTGAGTCTCCGCCTCTTTCCACGCCTCTACCACGAGACATTGGAATGTAAACAGCTTCCACTTTAATAACGGCGGCTCGAGAGAATCGTACAAGTCATTGTTCAAGTCTTTGAGGGAGAACCATTCCAACATTTGATTCTGCTGTTAACCTTTCCTGCTTCCTCGTCCTGATCGTGGTCGGGGAGAACAGAGGAGTTGCTGCAGCTCCTCGGACGAATGTCCTCGTGGTTAAACCCGCGGGTGTTTGTTTCTGCAGGCAGATACTCTCTCTGTCTGGTTGGAGGCTGGAATCCACCATTTATTTTCACTTTTGTTTTACAGCACATTGCTTTACTCCAACTTTCCCCAAACGCCCGCTCCTTTTCTGTCATCTCTCATCCTCTCTCTCCCGCACACATGCGCGCGTGCACGTACAATCACGCTCGCGCCGCCCCGTCCCTTTCTCTCTCCGTAGCTTTCCCGCAACGCTGCAAATGTTGTATTGACTTACATATTTTCT
The DNA here is from genome assembly GCA_003999625.1 of Oryzias javanicus. Taxonomy (NCBI): domain Eukaryota; kingdom Metazoa; phylum Chordata; class Actinopteri; order Beloniformes; family Adrianichthyidae; genus Oryzias; species Oryzias javanicus. Next base: position 23,145,083 of record CM012459.1, on the reverse strand, counting down.
TTTTTGTCGAACTAAATAATGTGTCGCCACATATATTCCGGAACAATAAACATTCTCAGTTATAATCATCTAGTGACTGTTAACGCGCCTTTCTGAGCGCACGTCCGCGTTAACTTTCAACTTCTTCTGTTTGCAAAGCGAGCGTGTTTTTTACACCCGGTTTAACCACGTTGAGCCTCTAAATCTATTTATACAGAGTAAAAGATGGAGACAGCTAACGCCTCTTGTTTTAAACTGCTGCATTCCATTGAGGAAAACAATAGAAAGACAATGATTGGAACATTGTTGAATTGTAAAGTAGGTGTTAAGGTCTTCACGACGCATTGATGAAGTCTGCTCCCATTGGCTACCAGTCATCTGTCACTCAAACCCCCAGACGTTCGACGTCAAGACCCACAAACGCTTATTGAGCCATCTGATTGGTCAATTTATAACTCAAATAACTTGTGATAATGGAAAAAATCTTTTAAAAAAAAATTAGGATTAGAAAAAAGAAGTTAAGCAGAAAGCACCAGAGGAAGAATGATTATTCTGACATTTAAAATGACTGAGAAATAACTGTCTGTTTCTCAATGTAAGTCAATGGGACTTTGGCCTTTTTGCAACCCAGTGGTACTTCCTATATGGAACACGGAAGTAGGGGGGCATGCTCAGTCCAGTTCTCCTATATACAGTCAATGCATCACACTCACTCAGTCCAGTTCCTTTATACAGTTAATGGGTTTCACCAATCTGTGTTTTATATGTCATGTGACATGACCTAAAAAAAAAAAAAAAACTGAGGGTTTCAGAAGTGCATTCTGGCAAAAAGGCCGGTTCGTTCCATGCCCATCACGGAGATGAAGATGTTGGTGACAAAGATGAGGAAGATGATGATGGTTGTGATGTTGTTCAAACTGTCTAGTCGTTTCTGGTTGGCTTCTTCATTGATGTCTCGCCGGGCTGCAACACACATTTACAAACACGTTCCAACAATAACCACAAAACAGTCAAAGACTTTTTTTTAAAATCTCTTCTCAATGTCGTGCATTTTGCAGAAATCACCTTCTCTGCAAACGAACCGTTATTAGTAGAGCATTAGTATGTTAATGTAAATTAGTTAATAGATAAAATTGACTCGCTGAAGCAGCTTTGTTTAAGTATTTTTCTGAAGCTTACCAATTATGATAATGAGCACTCCAGCCACAATCTGAAGGGCCAGGGAGAAGGAAATGAGTGTCAGGACAGCAATGTAGTACCTGAGAGTCCAAAGAAAAATACCTGAAGTTATGTTTGATATCATCCATTGGACTAAAAAAAATAAATGAATTTTGTAATGAGTACATTTTTTTAAATAGCTTAGAGAAGTTCATTTCTATTTTGCCAACACTGCCTTACCTATATCCAGCCCCCTGCTCAATGACAGTCTTCATGTGTGTGATGTTTGCCAGGAAGAGCGCAATGTCCAACATGCCTTCAGCTGCGGTCTTCTTTGTGGCATAAAGGTTCATGTTTAAGCTAGCGGGTGAACCTCCCTGAAAATACATAGATAAAAGGTTTGTTTGTGGAAGAAGACAATGAAAAATTAAAAAGCATTTAGGATAATAAAGTTTGAATCCGACCACCAGGCTAACAGCGGTTTGGACAGCAAGGGCTGGTGCCTCGATGGCTCAATCCATGTTGGAACTGAGCCATGAACCAGAACCAGTCCAGTACCGCGACGGCCCAAGGACCAGTGCGCACCTTGACAGTGAGTTTTGTTTTTTTTGTGTTGCGAGTATGTTATGATTTTTGGTCATGTCCTGTTCTAAATTGTCACACCAGTTTCAAGTTTGTCATGATTCACAGCTGTTTTCACTTCAGTTAATTGCCCTCAATCTATTTAAGTGTTTGGTTTTCAGGTCATCTGGTCTGCTTTGTCATCCTTTTAGTTTCTCTGTGGTTTTGGTAACTGTAAGGCGTTTTTTAAAGTGTCTGTCACCAAACCTGATTTCCTCTTTATTGGGTCCTATACTAGCAGTTCCAAACAGTGACCACAAATGTATTAGTTAAAAAAAATTAAAGTGACATAGATACTTTTTAAAAAGTTCACCATCTCACCCATTTATAATGGACCTATTTATTGTATTTAGTTCTCTGTGCTTTTGTTTGGTGCAGTTCGATTCACATGTTGTTCTTCTTTCCCACTTCCCCTTTGGGGGAGCGGGAGAGATTTCAGATCGCCCACGCTCCTGCTCTTGGCCGTGGACCACGCCCCAGACACCATCCTGCATCTCTGAGTGAGAGTGATTCCTGGTGGGTCGTCTGTCCTCCTGCTCCTGGTTGTGGACTCCACTTCTGCTTCGTCTGACTGTGGACTTCATCACCACTCGTCCCACAGCTCTATCAGCATGAGCTCTATTTAAATATGTAGTTGTAGAAGCCAATTTTTCTTTAACAGTTCTAGTATTGCCTGTCCGTCCTGGGGTAGGATCTATTCCTCATGTGGGAATCCCTAAGGTTTCTTCTTTTTTCCTGACTCAGGTTTTTTTTAGGAGTTTTTCCTTTCCGGGAGGGAGGGTCTAAAGGCAGGGATAACCAGTTTATTTAGTCTGTTAAGCCTTTAGCTATTTTTTTATATTATATGACTAACTCCTGCATCTGTAAAAACCTGCATGAAGCCCAATGAGGCAAATGCTCTTTGTGTTTTTGGGCTATATAAATAAAATAGAATAAATAAAATTGAATTGAGTTATTTCCTTACAGTTCTTATTGCTCAAATTGTGTTTGCATTTAGGACTCAGTTGTCAGAGACTAAAAAAAAAGAAAAAACTAAGGAAAACTAAGATGAAATATCTAAAACATGATTTTTTCTAAGTACATTTCCTAAACAGAAGTACTACAAACTCAGAGATAAAACATCTAGAAAATAAATAAAAAAAAAAAATACACAAACAAGTTATGAAATCCTAACATTTTAGGAGGAGAGTAACCCAAAGAGGGCAGCAAAGACTAGTAACTCTGCTAAAGGGAACGGATACAAATACAACCAGTTTGACTTGTTAAGGGACATAAATACTGCTCTGTTTAAATATTTTTGTTTAAATAATATTGATGTGATACAACGTGTATGAAATTGCAGATGAGTTTCTTTTGGTGAAAGTGTGAGTGTGTTTGTGTTTGATAAGGGGGATATGGGAAGGGATCCAAAAGTATTGCATACAGGCTTAATTTATGACTCATAGTACTTAACAGTGTGTAATAACCATAACTTTAAAGAGCAGGGACTTCAGATTAAAAGAACTATCATATTTCAGAATAAGCTGTAAAACAAAGGAATAGAAAAATTGGTGAAGGACAAAAAATTGTGCCTTTAGTCCTTCTGCTATCTTTGACTCCAACCATATATTGATGTGTGATTCCTTCCGTAACAGAGGTGGACAGGATTTTATATCTGCCATGGACATTAGTGAAACTCAAAAATCAACGATAAAAAAAAATCAGCGTACTGTCCTCTAGGGCCCAGATGACCCCACTTTTAATGTAAACAAGCCAAGGAGAGCGGATGGGTTGCAAAAATAACCCCAAAAAAGTACTTTACTATATTTTTTTAGCCTAGCAGCACACATTTTGGCACACCCCTGGGTTCTATTTTAGGTTATTGTCTTTTTTACTTCAACAGTGTTTATTAACATTATTGTTACGAGGTGCATAAAAACTACGGCTTGGTAGGTATCAACTCATCAATCGTTTACTGACACCCTTATTATCTTGTTACATCATCGTTTAATCAAAGTGTTTTGCTTCATTTTTTCAATTTTCTGAGCGCTGAACCACAGATTCTAGTGGAGAACTCAAACACAAGTGACACATGCACATTGCGACACTGTACAGGATGTAAACACAGCATTTTTGCCAACTCAGATCATGTGCTTCAGTGTCTTCCTCATGCTCTTGCAGCAGTTGCACCACACAAAATACTACTCCCTTCCTGCCAGTGAAAACAGTTCAATCTGCTCATATGCAAACTTGTAGCAAAGAAGTTCCTGTTTGATATTTGTTTTTGCAACTGTTTGCAATCGCTGCAACAAAGCTGTGGACGAAGGGGTTGCTTAGGGAAAACTTAGCAAAACATGCTGTGTGTTTGAACAGAGGTAAGCTGACTACTTGAAATAATCTAAGAAAAAAAAAAGAGTTCCATAGAAGTTTCAGCAAAGTGCTGGTGTTTGCCTGGAGATTGTGCTTCTGACAGTTTTATGCTGGAAATCTTGATTTCATCCTCCCCACAGCTTACATTACAGCTCAGTTTGATCCAGCCTGGGTAATTCTCCAAGAAATCACTCAACTGTTCCAAGAACTGAAGTACTATCAAAACACTATGAACACATGTAGCATGTCCTTTTGTGTGTTGTTTTCCAAAAGAGGAAGGAATAGGCCAAAAAAAGAGTGTGAAAAGGGGTGGAGAGACAGAGGGGGCAGTAAAGATACCCCTTTAAAAGAAAAGAGTCAACATTATAAGTGGAAAAAAATGGAGAGAGGGCAGTTTTGTATACTGGCATGTGTCCATTTCTTCCTCCTTTGGGGATATGTGGTCACACTTTATCAACATCAGCCTTGGGCATGAAGCCAAAACACACACATACACATGCACACACACACACACATGCGCACAAACTTCACAACCAAAACACTGGAGTGAGCTGCAGTTTTGTAAGCCATGTGTGTTCATTTAGTGCCTTTCTAAATGTCCTGACTGTGCTTTTCATGAATAAATCTGCTCTTATCTTGTTTTATATAAATATGCACATAAACTTGATATTTAATCCTTTGCTTACAGACAGATAAAGACATACGTCTATAATTCTGGCAGGATTCCATAGAAGTTGAGGATTAGAGGTTATAACTTCAGGATTTATAGTGGCTTTCCATACATTTGACCTAAATCTTGTGAAATCGAGAACATTGGTCTTAGTCACGGTACAGCTCAACGGTTCTGATTCGGTCAAGATTCCGACTTCAACTGTTACCCATCCTGCGTCCGTCCGTTATCGTTTAGAAACCAAAAAGTGCTTAAATGGATATATTTAAATATTGCAGTGTAAATCATATGATGATGTATTTTTTTTTTTTTTTTTAGCATGTAGGAGGGGAGTTGGAAAGAGGAACAACAAATGAATCGCACTGCACCAAACAGAGGCATGGAGAAGTAATGTCACAGCTACAGTCTTCTCCTTATTGACAATGATTTAAATAACGATATACTTAGAAAGACAGTTTTACGCTTGATTTGTTTATATTTGTCCTCCATCATCACCAAAAACATGGTATTTATTGGAGTGTCTTTACGCATTATTCTGCTATGAGATCAGGACTTGTGCCCCTAATACCCTTATAGAACAAATGCACAAAGACTACACTTACAGGAGTATAAGATATTGTATGCACAAAACTAAAATATTTCATTTTGAGCTCAGGAATGAAACCATGTACGTTTTGTCATGCAGATCTGATTTTCAGTTTTTCTTCATAGCTTTATGCTTCTGTGCTACCCTTCAACTTTCTTTTGATAAATGTCATTGCTCAACCAGTTTATTTAATTCCAGCAGATTCTGAAGTGGAGAAAAGCAGTCTTACGTTTAAATGAAACATTTTATTGAAGGGAAGTGCACAATCAATGTAAATGAGCTGATTCTTTGCTGGAGAATCCATGTTAGAATCAGCTGATACATGATCGCAAAAACAGTCGAAGAATTACTGTATGTGAAAGAGCGTGTGTTGTTTAGGTGTTGATAGCGACATATCACAACATAAAGAGTTACAGCAAGCATGTCCAAAGTCTGGCCCGTGGGCCAAATGCAGCCTGTTGGCTAAATTATGTTTTTATTTTTTTACCAGAGGAGACATACTGTATACAACAAGCTAACTGGAAATGAACGGTGCAAAAAATGTATATATTAACTGTGATTTTGGTAAAAATAAATTTAGATGCATATTTTCTATAGGAAAAAAATGAGACATTGCCACTGCAATAGAATGTTCATTAAATAATACCCTTAAGTGAGATTATATTAAAACAGTTAAAATAGCGTAGGACAATTGGTTGGCTCTCGCTCATTTCCACTTCACCAATTCTAGCCCTCTTTACAAAAGGTTTGGACACCCCTGGGTTACAGTAGCAATTCAAAATGAGTGTTACATAAAGGTGGTAATGGACAGGGGCGGAGCTAGATATATGAGGGGCCAGGAGGGGGGCTGAAGAACAGTTTTTTTATTGTTATTATTTTTTATAGTAAAACAGCAGTTTATTTAGCTGAGGTACTAATATTAACTCTTTAACACCTGAGAAGCTTAAATAATAGACACTCTTTAACATACTGTAACTTTTCAAACAATAAACATAATTCCAGAAGATTTTGAATGAGAGAAAAACGGTTGAAAAGTTACGACAAGTCAAAGAACATCAACACTTTAGCTATAACTCAGGTGTTACAGGGTTAATGCTTAAAAAGCTTGAATTGAAGATTTTTAAAAAAAAATTTTATGAAGGAAACTAATATTGACTTAAAAATTGGGATGGCAAAAAAAAGCATTTTGGCTTGATGGCCAGCTGCCCCTGCTTAACCCCTCGGTAGATCTGCCCCTGCTTAACCCCTCGGTAGAGACGCCCCTGTCGTAGGGGACACAAATGCAAAGACAGATGTGACACCATTCAAAATAACCAAACAATAAGTAAAACATTGTTTAAAATCAATTTTATTTTTAAAACAAAAAAGTGAACAAATACAGGTGATAAAAAATGGAAATAATTGTCTTAAAAATGCACATTAGTGATAAAATGATGAAATCCTTTTTGATTGTGCATAACAATAAGAAAAAACAACTATAATAAAATAAATACAGATTCCTGCTTTAAGTGCTTTTTAATTGCCTGTTTGTCTGTTAATAGTAAAAAAAAAAAAAATGCATGAAAAAAATGTAAGGATAAGGTATTGGTGTCCAATTCCAAGAATTTCCTCAATCTAATGACAAATATTATTCTAAAAGTAATTCATCCACATTTTATTTCATCCCATTAGTAGAAATAACAACTCAGAGGTCCAAGTTTTCAACATGTACAGGATTTTTCTTTTGACTGAGAGTGGAGTGCAGGCTGCTTCATGACACACACACAGGTCGACTTTCTCCTGTGTTTATATAGCAATTTTTTTTTTCCTAGAAACCCAAAGTCCTGGTAAAATTCATTCCTGAAATTCACTCACCCTCAGCTGTGGGCCACATTTCAGAAAGTACACAACGCCTAATGAAACAATGTGACTCCGTATACGCACACAGAGGCTCACACATAATGTGAGCTCACTAGGGTTTGGCGCATGCAAAAATACTTTAGGAGGTAAACAGATGCAATGACATGCACACATAGGAGACCACATGGGAAGCCCCCCTCATTGATATGACAGGAAGTGCTCCTCCCCTGGATTCCAATTGGTTAGTGTAATAGCCAATGAGAATGAAAGCTGGAATAGGAGTGGAGTTTTTCTTTTTTTTCTCTCTCTCTCTTCCTTCTGTATCTTATTTTTACAGTCTGTCTCCCCGCATAGTAATTTGATGGTATGGTTTTTTTATTTTTTATATTTCCTCTGCATTTTTTTCAGAGCCTCTTTTTCCCAAGAGGCGTTATCTTTCTGTTTTTTTTTTTTTTTTTTTTTTATGTAACTGCCATTTATGCTGAGGGAGTGGGATGAAAATGGAAAAGCAGATGACATAGAGCAGGCAGTGACACAAAGAGAAAGGGCAGAGAGGCCATGACAAACACATGAGTTTGTTTTTGTGCCCAATAAAAGAACTAAATGTTCTCTTTTTTGGCTCCACTTGAATAAATGTGAGAGTGCATGCACAAAAACACATAATGTGATATTCATGATTCCAGTAACACCCATTTGTTTGTTTTCAACGATATGAGAAATGTAAAAGACAGTTATTTGTTGTGACAGATTTTTAAAGCAGGCTTCACTTATCAAATTATAGCAGAATATTTCGATTAAATTATATTTATAATTTAACTATGTTTTTTGTGAGATCAAATGAACACTTGCTTCTGTTTTATTTCTGGCCAGTAAGATAAAGAATTATTGTTTATAACTGCTGGCTTTAAATATAAATTCTCAAATTCCTAAAAAAAATAAATGCATAAAAGAAAATTAGCTATTAAAATGGTGAATTTTAACCAAAAATCAATTGTTCACATATTTTTTATGCACCACAAGGGTACTCTGAATCTCTTTAATGTCTAAAATTGTAAAAAATAAAACCAAACAACAGGTGCATGATGGAAAACGTTCTGTTCCACATATTGTTTGCACAGGATGAAGGGCGTTTGAACAGAACAAATCTTGTATCTGATCTGGGCGTCAGGTTTAACCTGTCTCATTTGGCTCAGTTCCATAAGCCACACACCTCCGCAATTGAAAACGCACACTTGAGAAAAAGAAAAACCACTAACAACAACTTAATTTTTCAAGAAATCCTTTGAGACTTTCACGGATAATGAACTACTTACAGTAACATCATTAAACTTTTCCTGAGGTGTTCCCCAAGGGCTTGTTCTTGGACCACAAATATTTTCATTATGCCTCTTTTGAAGTCTGTCTTTTGGGGTTTCTTTTTTTTTCGCTCTTTAAAGCTGCTTTTATCTCCAACTGCCTCAACCAGCTTATATTATGGATTTGTTTTTTTTTTTATAATATAAAGCACTCTATATGCAAGTTTTAAAAAGAACACGAATGGATTTAGGTTAATTAATTTGAATTCTACATTGAGCAGATGATTTAGATCCATTACAAAATACTGATATTTTTTCATCTACTAACAGAGATAAATGAAAATATAGCAAAAAACGAAATAATTTGGTGTATCTTATGAGGGATGATAAGATCTAATCCTACACAACAGACCTATGGAGAAAAAATAGACTCATCCGATTTGTGTGTGTGTAATTCATAATATTTTGTTATAATTTGTTCCAATTTGACAACAATGATTTGTGTTTAACTTTGTATTTGTGTGTGCATAATTGTTGATATGTAACTCTTGCATCACATTTTGTGTGTAACTATATGTACTTGCAATTGCATATTCACATGTACAAAAAATAAAAAAAATACAAAACAATTCAAAATACAATTTACACACGGAAAACTTCACAGTAGAACAGCTTGAAATCAACTGCACTTAGAAATCATAAAAAAGTACGCACGAATCGCCTGATGCACACACTTTATCTAAGAGACACAAAAAGAGTCAAATCAGATTTGTGAATAAATGCAGTTTTGTGTGTGTGTATTAGGCAATTCGTGTGTACGGTTTAAAGATTTATGTCTCGTTAGTTTCAAGCCATTGTCATAAAAAGTTGTGCATGAGTACACAACATATTTTTGCATGAGTTAGAAATGAACAATTATGCACACACAAATCCAAAGTTACACAAAAACATACAGAAACAAGTTACAAATCAAGAATTACACACGCACGCACACACACACACACACACACAAATAGAATGAGTCTATTTTCTCTCCATACAAGTGTCCCTTGTGATCACAAGCAGTGATCACATTTTTGAATTTCTTTGTTTGTTTTTGACATATTTCTCATCTAAAATAACTTCAACTGTTATATTGTAAGAAATAACAAAAGTACATTTTTATGGTTTAATGCAATATAGAATCCTGAAAATGCCTGACAAATGGTCAAATACTACATCAAATTAGGTTTTATTCAAACAATAACTAGAATGAAGTGAAAAAATGGTGAAGAACTGAGTTATGGTTCTAGGTTCTATGTCAGTGTTTTTCAAGCAGTGTGCCATGGGACACTAGTGTACCATGACAAATGGTTCAGCATCCTGCAGAAAATTCAATTTCACTTCCTAATTGGTAAAAAAAAAAAATTGACCAATACCAGGATATAAGCCTTGTTTTCAGGTTTCACACTAGGTAGAAAAATGAAATATTACACAACACTTTTCCTTTGCGTTTATTCTATTTTGGTAAGAATAACAGTTTTTTTTTGTGTTTTTTTTTTTTTTTTGATGGACTACAGTTGGTTTTTTTCTTTTCTTTTTTTGTACATGTTTAATTAGTGGTTTGCCTTAGGTTTTTTATCAAGGAAAAAGTTTGCTGTGGCTCAACAAAACAAGCACTAGTCTATTTTATCGCACAAAATGCGTATTTTATCACAAACCTAATAACTCTGTCATTTCATTTCTTCCAACTTGCGTGTGTCTCATGAGGGAAATGTCAAAACATGAAGACTCTTGGAAAAACTGCATTGATTACAGCTGTTGATGTTTTTGTTCTTTTTATTTTCCTCAGAATAAAAAGGCATCTTAGCCTGAATTTTGTATCAGTAAAAAGTGTAAAAGAGGAAAAAATGTACACTAAACTTGAAAAGCTTAAACCAACTTTGAACCAATCTACAAATTTGCATACAATTACTTTTTTAAAAATATATATCTGGTCATTCCTATTCAGGGTCATGGGTATGGTAGTAGAGCCCAGTTTGCATGGGCAGGGGCAGGTTATGCTAAAAAAAAAAAAAAATTAAATAAAAAATTAAAAAAAGCTAAAAAAAAACACAAACGTAACACAAACATTTGCCACAAGTTACAGAGGAAAAAAAATCCACTGCTGCTGTTGTCCATTTTTTTTCTTTAAATTTGAACTGGTGTAAGCGTCTAATTTAAAGAAATAAATAAAATAAAAAACTAAAACAAAATACAGTTGAAAATAAACTCAAAACAGTTGAGCTCAGGAAGAAGCAGACATTTTCATGTGCTGAGACAAGCAGCATCTTATAGACAGCAGGTGTGTTAATGAAATGAATGTGTAAATCACTGCAACAAAAAAAGAGAAAAGACCTATACAAAGTTTTTTCAACTCTTTATACCACCAACACACTGGCAAAAGCAGTTTGATTGGGAACAGTATTTTCACAGTAAATAAAAAATTTTCATCAGTAAAAAAAAAAAAAAAAAAAAAATAAAAAGGACTATGGATGTTAATTTGTATTGTTGCTATAATTTGGTACATTTAGATCTATGAGTTTGAATAGATGTTCATTAATATTTATGGTCCCTAATAAGTAAATAAAAATTAAAACAAAACAAATTAACCTTATATAACCATTCATATCATAGTTTGTACAGGCATTTCTGAGACCCCTATCTCATTAGAATGATCAAAACTCTCCTTAAAACGCATTGTATATAATTTGGTCCATGTTTTATCCTCTGCAGTTCATCAAAGTTCCACTAGGGGCAGTAAAAGGGCTTTTCCTACTTATTTCAAAATGGCTGCCTCCGTGAAAACTCTAAACACTTTTGGAGGGAAAAAGTTTAGCTAGTATTCAAAACTTTATGGTAAGAAAAACTCATCAATTGTTTTTTCCTTTTCTTAAATGACTACTTGCATTATTGAAAAAAGCTAATTTTGCTGATAAATAGTTATTTATAATACACTTGTTAAAAATGAGTGTCAAATTTGAGACAGTGGGTGAATAAGGTGTTTTTTTTTTCCCCTGAACACTCATGACTAACATTGTTACGAGGAAACCAAACCACCTAAATGTACTTTAACTGATAGAGTCTATATTGCATAAAAATATATAACAAGTTTTTGTGGATTTCATAAAAAGGGTCTAAATAGTATCTTTCCAAAGCATTTGAATTTACTGTCAACTCTTTGATGCATTGGGCTTTAAAGGGTTAAGGAAATGTAATCTATATACTGTATGCAATATCAGCTGCATGACAGCATAAAACTTAATAGAGGCTGCAAAAAAAAAGAAAGTTAGATAAATGTTCACAGAGAGTCAGACAAAAATAACTTTTTGGATGACTCAGGATAGGACGTGAAATGTTTCATGTCCAGATTCCGCCTGTACACGTGTGTTCAGTGGATTTGTAGACACGTCAATGTACAGACCAATACTCAGGGGGAAAAACAAACAGAGGATAAAGATCCCTGTGCTCCTTGGTGAACTTTGACACTGAAAAACACAAGAAGGAGGCTGTTACCCACAAATACACACACTTGCTGGATGGCTCATTTACCAAAAACTCACACACAAGGAGCACATTAGGAGCTTTAAAGCAACTGACCCCTAACCTTTGCTTAAAATCACTCCTTTGACTCGCCATAAATAGGGAGAGTTTCTCGCGTAATTGATAAAAATAAAGCTGTGTTATTTATGTCTTTTATTTTGACTATTGAGCTGAATAGGTGTTTAAAAATAAATAAATAAAGAACCTGTTGGTTCAAATTTCCAAGTTTTCCAAATAAACGTCTCTAAACTGCAGGTCTGTACTACAGCTGGAGCCACATGTCAGTACAACTTTTCTTGAAATTTTAACCAAGTTTAGTGTGAATGTTATTTCTTTACGGTTTATAATTTTACAATAGCTAAGGGACAGAATAAAGATTTTGTAAAATGTCTGCTGTGATGTTGCAGGCGTATGTTTTCATACCTTAACGTACATTTAATTTAAACTTTATCGCTTTAAAGAAAAACAGATGAGTCTGTCCTGATCATTATGTTCCCTAAAGTGAGGACAGACTGTCAGAGGTTGTTAACTATTTTAACTACTTTGTGGCCCCAAGATCTGAATGCTGCAAATTTAGTCTCAAGGGCCTTTAATTTGAACTCCAAGTGATTCAAAGACCCCATTTCTGTAGCCCGTCAGCCAGAGATTGGATATTCTGAAGCAGCTTCTTGTTTGGCAGTGTCAGAATAACCATGTTCCAGACCTTTTTCTGAGTATTGCATTGAAACAACGTGATTTAGAAACCGAGAAAGTGAAAACGAATTCCAAATACTCGGTATGTGTGTTTGTGTTCCTGTTTTTCTCCGAATTAGCATGAGCGGGAAGAGGTGGTTAGAAATCCACAGGGAACGGGTGGGAGCGTGATTGAAAAAAAAAAAAAAAAACACACATCCCGTGCAGTACTCTGACACACATCATTGCACAGTCACACACAAACCACAGCCCCACCGCCAAAGTAAAGGGAAAAGTAGAATATTTAAACTATGACTGGACAGGAAGTCTTACTGAAGGCTGCTCGGTTGCATACCGGGGCAGCATAGTCTAACTTTGACTCTCTCAGAATGGATTTGAGCGCCTGAGCCTCCATCTGTCATCCGGGAGCAGCGGAGAACGGGTGGCAGTGATTGAATATCAGCTGACTGCATTCCTGACGTCAGCCGCGTGGTGCAACAGAGACTCTCGTTTCAGGGGCCCCAGCCAGCTGGATGTCCTTGACCTGCAGACGCCACCAGGGGCAAATCTGTCACTTAGAAGATATATTTCATCAAGTATTTAGAAACAGCTCATACCAATTAATAAATTCTATGTGTCATTTTTCCAACAAAATATTATTTTAAGCCAAATTATGATGAAAGTTTTCAAGGTTTTTAATAAAGTAGTTTTAAAGAACTATAGATGACTAAGAAGTAGCGAAGAGGTTTAAAAAGCGCAAACATTAAAAACCCATGTACCAGTCTGTTCATTAAATATGTTCTGACTCAGTTATTTCCATTGATGATGCACACAACTATCTATATGTTTCAAAATAAATTATTGAGCATATATTTTTATTTATTATTTGCATTTGTGGCTGTACCATTATCATGAAATGCTTTAAAAATGTGTTGCTTAAAGGGATACCTAAGGGTCTTCATTACCATCTCAAAGCAGTCAACAAGCAACAGTTGCCAATTCACAAAGTAACATAGATACATTGTGTTATAGCATTACGGTTAACATTATAATATGCTTAAAAGTTCAAAAAAACTTGATTTTGCATGACATAGGTCCTTTAACGTTATCAAAGTTTCAAAAATATCACAATATCCGGTAAACAATGATTTTGGCATAAAAAAATAAATCTTTAAGTCAATGCTGGGTCCAGAATCCAAATCCTCTGTATGAACAACTAAAAAAAAACTACATTAGAAAAAGACTAAGCATAAATTTAAGCAATAAATGCATTATAGAATTGATTTTTTTTTCAGTCTTTGCTTAACTCGGTTAGAGTGCATTCCCACTGACGTAGTCAATAAACCCCAGTTCCCCTCAGATACCCATCATGCTGACATACGACCCTCAAACCTCTGAAAGAAATGGGATTCAGATGTGCATGTGAGTTACAAGGTGTATGAAATGTGGTTGTTTGAGTGCCAGGTGGATCTGAGCGAGTGTATGCCAGCATTGTGAGCACTTCCAGTGTTTTCTTAATAACAGTATCTGCTGTCATGGTAACATTGAGAAACAGACTTATAAACTGTCAAACAGCATTTTTCTGACAGAAAACTCAGTGGTGAAAAGCAAAAATGACAAGCATGAAGATCTGCTACGTCTCTGTCTTATAACAAACCTACAGAATAACATGCCTGTCTCACATTATGTTCCAGAGCACTTAATGCATCTTAGCTTAGAAAAAGACTTCCTGATTTAGCTCAGTCCAATGAAACACTCCCATTGAGGCACAGCAAGTCAACATTACACCATCTTCTCCTCTCACGTGTACACCTTGTCCTTTTTGCAGGGAAGACGTGCGGGCTGCTCCTTCCCCCAACCCACTAAAGGTCGCTTCAATCGCTTTCTATAGCTATAGGAGATCAGCACATTTCCACTCTTTGTTTTTTTTTCTTTTAATACAAAAAAAATTAGAAACTGGTGTAAATAAAAATTAAACAACTTTTCTGCATTTACGTATCAAGTATTATGATCATCTGTTAGGAATGTGAAGTACTTTACAAAACAAAACTCGGATAATTGATTCAACATTGGCCCTGCTCGTAAACTTTGACAGTTACAGCTTATTTCGTTCTCGGTTTAAAACTATTCCAAAAATCATTTTACTCAGACTTCTTTGGCTTGTTATGTAAAACCCATCATAAATAAATTGGATGTTTATTGCAAACACAAGAAGAGCTGGAAGAAAATTAGGCAAAGTTTTTTTTTATATGGCAAGTCTATTCTACTCCCCAAGTTTATGACAATTATGTAGTGTGCACACTCCATCTGTTTATTTATCCATCCATCCATCAGTCCATCCAACCATCCATCCATCCATCCATCCATCCATCCATCCATCCATCCATCCATCCATCCATCCATCCATCCATCCATCCATCTATTGAGATCTGGTGACTGTGGAGGCAATTTGAGTCCAGTCATGTCCAAGTCATGTTCAAGAAACCGGTCCAAGATGATTCCAGCTTTATGACATGACGCCTTATCCTGCTAAAAGTGGCATCAGAAGATGGTACACTGTGGTCCGAAAGGGATAAACATGGTTGGGTCAGCAATTATATTGGCTGTAGGGTTGTAACCATGCTCAGTTGGTATCAAGAGGCCCAATATGCGCCAAGAAAATACCCTCTACCACCAGCCTGAACCTTTGATAAAAGAATTAAATTGTGTCTCATTCTCAAAGAATGACTGATTTTGTTCATTTTGAACAAACCCTAAAGTCTGTTTAAGAAAAATTGAGAGAGATAACAGGAAAGAAAGAAAATAAATTAGTGCCGGAACTTGAAATACACAATTAGTACAATTAAAGGAAATAAATGAAAAGATAATAAGTGAAAAAGAAAAATCCAATAAATGTAAGCAATCAGGAATATGTTTGTTAGAACTCTGACTTGGGAACCCCCTGTTCTCTTGTCCAGTGACGTCTTCCCCTCTTTGTTGGGTACAGTGTGTTCACACACTTCCTGGATTTAGTAATTTCCTCAGGGGTAACTTGTTTTCCTTGTGCCTGACAAATGTTAGCTCAACAATTGGCCAGCAGCTGAAAAACGCCAACAATTGGTGATTCCAAGAAAAAAAGTCAGATCAACTGAACTTTAGAGCAAACTCTGACGTTTTGACATACATGCCTTGAAGTGCAACACCGCTTAAGGTCAGTACTGGCCTTTTGTGTACATGTGGCTTTATTGAAAATAAGTACGTGTTGGTCTTCGAACTGAGACTTGTTTCTGGGTGTGATTGCTTTGAGTGACATGCCTTCGAGTCTGCAGCGATGACTGATATGAGTGTTGACACAGATCGGCCAAATGCGTTATTTCATGGGGCAGCTTGAGTTGCACAAGTACATTCATGAATAGTGTTAAGTCATCCTTCTTTGATGCAGGGAACACATATTCTGCATAGCTGCTTTGCGAAACAGCTTGTTTGCAGAGTTCCTTCTGATATTCTGATGTGCTACCCTATGATTATGAAATGACTAAAAGTTTCATATTTAGATTTTTAAGAAGCTTAAGGGTGTTAGGCTGGAGAAGTCCATTGGTCCAGACCGAGTCTGCTTAATTTGATCCAGTTCGAGTCCTTAACCATTTGGTCTGTATTCAGACTGCCTTTCAATCTTCCATTTCCATTTTGATTAAAAGTTTGTAAACAAAACCACGTGACTGAAGATCTCTTCAGTCATTGGCCAGAAATTATGAGGGTGAAGCCAAGCAATGAAAGAATAATGGAAGCCCTAATCTTTGCCATTGTCAGGATCGTTCACTTATTTAAACTTTATATTTTGTTGACCAGTTTTGAACGTCTGTATCAATGTAGAGAAAATGGTATGGTCGAGCTGGGGTGGGATTGTATAAATTCGCTTCCTTCCACTCCATTTCAAGTGATCAACTTGTGATTTATTATGTGATATGTTATTTTTTATGTATCATTACCAGATTGCTTGAAATAAACCATTTAATTCGTTCATTCAATATCAGGTACAACATTGTTAAAAGGTATTTTGGTACGGCGGAGGCATGCTGCAAGGCGGATACTGAGGAGCCTATGTCTAAGAAGGTATGCTGATAGATGTTTATGACATATAGAATGTCAGGAAAACAGTGTGAGAAGTAATGTATATCATCTCAAAAGTTGTTTTCAATGAGCCGGAATTCATCCGCATGCTACTCTATTCCCATCCTGTTATGCACGGTTTCGGTGGCCGTTTTGGCTCAGTTGTTCTGCTCAGAACACGGAGAGTATTCAGACAGAGGAAACTCAAAGCGAACTGAAGCTCAGTGCCATTAGAATGGAACCGAGACCACCATGAACAATTTACCATAGAGTAGTTCCTAGTCTTGTCAGATTCTCTTTCATAATAAAAGTATGAAATTGCACATTAAAAAGGTACAACGTAGAAAATACAATTTAGTCTGCAAAAAAACATATTCATTCATAATTTTAAAAAAATGTGCTGCATCGTCTAGTGAAGTCCAATACAGTATTTTTAAAACCCAGCTCAAATCCCTTTTTGAACATTTTGGGATTTAGAGCAGAATTGTTGTGAATTGGTGTGTGTCCCTCCTCCCCTGCCCCGCCCATCAGCGGGATCCATCACCTGAGTACTAGAACTTCCTGGGTCTCCACACTGCACTTCCCAGAGACAACCCCTTCTGTCTCTCTCTAAAGGCCCCACAGCTGTTTTCCATCTGCAATCACTACCAGCTGTATTTAATCAAAGCCTGAGCTCTGCTCTATACGAAGTCTTGTTTGTGCTACTCTGCCTGTATCACCTAGCGTGCTCATCTTAATCTGATCATCTGGTATATCTGACCTTCCTTCGTCTTGGACTCTGATTGTTTGCCACCTGTCCCGATACTCACCTGGGACCCTGACCACTCTGGTTGTTCTCTAACGACCTCATGCTTGTGCTTGACCTCTGCCTGTCTGACACTGATTTAGCTTTGTGGACATATAGCTGTGCTTCACTTTCGTTCTCTTGTAGGTGTCAATGAAACCTGTTACACTTTGATCCAGCTGTTTGCCAGTTTGTGACAACAATCTCACTCAGACAGTGGATACCCTTGCTGTATTGCGGTTCACGTTCCACGGTCTTGGTGTTTTGCAGAAGCAGATTATTCCCTAATCCAAATAAAGTTGCTTTCAAGCAATATCGGTGGACTTCTGCAGTCGGGGGTTTCCAGTTCTGGCCATTGATGTCTACAGCCAGGTTTTCTTGCCTAATTGAGTGACATTTGAAACTGCCTAATCTCCTGTGGTTAATTTGGTCAGTCTTTGGTTTACAAAAAAGGCAAACATGTCCATTGTATTCAGAAGCTGTACTTTCACTAGCAGTTAAGTCCTTATATGTTTTAAAAAATGATACATGTCTATCAAAGTTCCACACTAAAAGCTTCTTCATAATTGTGAATTTCCTTTCCTTGGCATCCAAACAACTCTTACCCGTTATGACATGATCTGCAAGTCCTTGAGGGTGTTGTTTCACTGGCACCAAGAGGTTGATGATGTGTTCTTTTACTCCTGTTTATATTATGCTTGCCCTGGCACATCCCTGTGTCTCTCTGTCAGATTAGGATCTAGAAAATAGAAAAGAGAGGTCCAGGCCCTGGGCTCTCCGTCTAGTTTCTCAGGCTGTTGCTTTGCTAATTTTGCAGGTATGTTGGTGTTCCTTCATGGTAATACGGAAAAGTTTAGTTACTCATCAAGCAAACATTTTTAAACATGACAGAACTGCAACTCTTAGGCTTACTTAATGAGGATATCAATGTCACCTGTCATATGGTTTTAAACCAGTTCAATGAAATATCAAACACGCAGCGATCTCGTTGGACATTATTACATCTAAATACAATGCAGCATTTAGGTATTTGATATTTTGCACAAAAGGTGCTTTTTTACTCAGGAAAACTGAAGAATTTGTACCCTCGTTTTGTATCATCTAAGACATTATTTCATGTTTCCTCAATTTTTTCTTGTGTCATATCTCATCATACCGTACCCACATACAAAAAGTTTATAAAAAGTTGACCATAATCCATTTTTGAAGATTTATCAATAGGACATGGTAATCTGGGGTCCTCCTCTAAACAAGGAAGAGATTTGTTTTGCTGAAAAAGTGAAACTAATGACAGTTCATGCCAAGAAACAACTATGCATTTGCTATGTTTTTTTTTTTTTTTTTTTTTTTTACAGTTTCTCCCTTTACTCACTTTACCCTTTACTTATTTTAATGTTCATTTTTTAAGTCACTTTTACTCCAAACAGAAATTGTAAGCTACTTATTTCCTTTTAGTTTATAAAATTAGACTTTAAACATTTCCAAATGTTGTCACTTCTTTGGAGCTTGGTTGGAGCAGCCAGCAGTAAATCAGATCTATTTCTGGTGCATGTTGGACTCCGACAGAACTTCACAGAATTTATCACTGGCTCTGTTCATAATCTTTGTGGACAAAATTTCAGGAACCAGAGGGGGTCTGATTTGAGAGTCAAAGGATTTCCTCTATGCTCTTAACAGATGTTGATGTTGTCCTGTTGGCTTCATCGAGCCAGGACTTCCAACATGCATCGGGGCGGTTTGTGGCTGGGATGAGGGTCAGCACCACTAAGTCTGAGGCCATGATCCTTAACCGGAGAAGGTAGTTTGCCTTCTCTGTGAGGTGGTGCTCCTGCACCAAGTGGAGGAGTTTAAGTATCTTAGGGTCTTGTTGACGAGTACGGGAAGATCGGAGCGTGAGATCAGCAGACAGATTGGAGCAGCGTCCACTGATATACGGTTGCTGTACCAGTCCATTGTGGTCAATTCCCTGGTCAATTGTCATTCCAATATTCACCTAAAGAACAAGATCCCGAATATAAGCTGCCAAAATGATCCTCCTCCGTAGGATTGCGGGCTGCTCTCTTAGAGATAGGTTGAGAAGCTCGGTTACCTGGAGAGAGCTCAGAGTAGAGCACTGCTCCTTCATATTGATAGGACCCAGTTGAGGTGGCTCGGGCATCTAGTGTGGATGCCTCCTGGACACCTCCCTGGGGAGGTAATCCAGTTATGTCCCACTGGGCGGAGGCCCCAGGACACGCTGGAGAGACTACGTCTCTTGGCTGGCCTGGGAACGTCTTGGGGTCTCCCCAGAGGACCTGGAGGAAGTGGCTGGGAGGGGAAGTCTGAGCATCTTACGCCTCTGCAATCTGGTCCCGGATGAGTGGAAGAAGACGGATCTATGAACGGATGGATGGCCACTTTTTTTTTCTTAAAATGACTAATTAAGACTGTAGGCCAGTGTTCCTCGTTCCACGTCCTCGAGAGCCGCCATCCTGCCTGTTTTCCAGATCTCCAAGCCCTGCTACCTGCTGATTAGTTCAGTCAGATGCCACACACACTGATTGAATGAACACACCTGGTCCAGGTAATCAGCAGCAAGCAGTACATGGAGAGCTGGAAAACAGGAAGGATGGCGGCTCTCGAGGACGTGGAATGAGGAACACTGCTGTAGCCATTAAGTCAAAATGAAAGAGAAGAAAATATTGTTCATATCACATTTGATAACAGACAGTGTGTGTTTTATTACATAATATTCTTCAAAAAATATTCCACCTTATTTTCCACCTGCTTTTTCTTCTCTTGAATTATAAATCACACATTACATAAAACCATTGAAGTGTCAGCATACAGTCTTATTCTTCGAAGAGTACGATGACTGTTCTGAGATTGTTACACAAGTCCTGACAATATTTGTGGTTTTCAGCACTCATGATTCACTGATGCAAAGAATGCTAATTGCTGCTCTGATATTGACTTACAGTTCCAACTGAGTGGCTGTATCCAAAACAAAAAGAGGAGTGCAGTGCGGGACGGGCACACTGAAGCAGGATATGTGTGTGTGACTGCACATATTGAGTAATGTAAATGCCGTTGTGGTGCCTGTGAAAATGTTTAGTGTGCAAGCTTTACAGGAAAAGAGCTGTCCTGGGAGCCGCTGTCACAAGAGGACAGAAAAAAGTGACAGTTTTTTTTGTTTTTTTTTTACAGGACATTCTTTCCCACATATGTTTGGGGTTTAAACTCTCCCTCCGGCCTGTAAGGCAGGCCTCTGCCATGTGTGCCATTGCAGGACATTCTTCTAAAGAGTTTCCTGGTTGGAATGGCTCTGGCCTTCAGCACAACATAGACTTACTTCCCTTGAGCGTATGTGTGGTCATTCCCACTTCCCGAGTTCCACGAAAGCTACTGCTTTCTTTCCTGCCCGCTGCATCCCTTTTAAAAACACAGGGAGACTTAAGTGAAGAATGCAACTTGAGCCAGAAATTTAACAGGAGAAACACGGGAAAAGGTTTTCAATAACCCTTTTTGAATTACTTTGACAAGTTTAAAAAAAAAAAAAAAAAAAGGAAAAACAGCATCTTTTCCGCTCTGTTCAGCACACTGCGTTGTAAGGTATCCTGTCATTTTATGTTTTATTTTTGAAATTATGTCAAATTTAAATCTGTAAATCAGTCACAATTTATTAACTGTGTTCACAGTAATTCTAGAACTTGTTTGTAGCATGCTACATGTTAGCAACATTCAAATATCTACCCACATTAGCCATGTTACCTGCGTTAGAATATTTAAAAAACTAGTAAATTCCATTCTTGTGACTGATACCACAAAACAAACATTACTGTGACTATGCTAACTGCCAAGCTTGTAAGAAACTCATTAAAAATAAGTCCAACACCACCACATGTTAGCAGCGTTAGCGTATTCCCAATAACATCCAACCAAACATTTTGAGAGAGCGCCGCGTACTTCTCAAAATCACTTTAACATCAGTAAGCACCAGAATTATATAAGGTGTTCCAGACTATAAGGCGCACTGTGAATGAATGGTTTATTTTTGAAGTTCTGTCAAATAAATATAAGGCGCAGTAAGTAAAGGGGGGGGGGGGGGCAAAAGTCTGGGTCTCCCTGTGCTGGTCCACAGCCCGGATAAAAAAAAAATTAAGACCTTATTAACTTCTGGACGTTAGCAGAATTAATCCATACATAAGGTGCTCTTTATATTTAAAGGTGAACCTTCATTTTTTTTTTTTTTTTTAGAAAATATGGTACAAACTCAAGGTATATAAACAAAATATCGTTCCTAAATTCTGCACAACATAACCATGCAGAAAAAATGAAAGTTCACAGAAGTTCCCCTCCACCAACTTGTTGGTGAAGCTGGCAGGTGCAAATTTATGAGTCCACCAACTTGACAAGTGTTAACTTCTGCTGAATGCTTGTTCAACCAGTCAGACATGGCCAACCACTGCACAGGGTCAAGGTCATTCTTCTTCAGTGTACACAAAGCTGACACCTTATAATTACATCTGAAAGAAACACCAACAAAGCAGCATTTTCCATGGTTTTACAAGACAGTTACTATAGAATTGATTGTTGATGTATCAGACGTGTCAATCTTTATGGAATATCATAAATAACATGGCTCTGACTCACTTAAAAACACACCTATGGCTAACCACAGGGACGTTATTCCAAGGTTGTAAAATGCAATTAGAACAAATTGCCATAAATTTGCCTGAAGAAAAAAGCAGGAAAATTAATGCTTCTCATGGCAATTTAGAATTATTGACTCATAAAAAAGTTTTGAATGCTTTTCGACTTGTTAGAACCTATTACCTCATCCATAGGCAGTGCTGCTTTATGCAAAGTATATGGATTTAGCCTAAAACGTCTAAACACCTGCGCTTCTGAAAAAACATGTTCAAAATAGTCATTTTGCTGAACTTAAACTGGTATTGTTTAAGGTTCTCTGATTTTCTTTAGCATACATCCAAGTCCATGTGCAGCCACATAAAAATTCCATACTTACAGGGAGAGGCATGAAAAACATTTTAATAACTACATACTGATAAAGTTACAGTATCTTTTTGGTTAAAAAGTAACAGTTGGTAGACAGAACAAGATATGAAAACCCTTTAACTACCCACAAAATCAAAGAAAAAATAAAAAGTCTGCCACATGTTCTTTAAAAATATCTTTTATTTTTGGTGGAGCAAGCAGTTAAAGGGTGTGGAAACTTTCTAACCTCAATTAGTCTAAAAAAAACAAAACAAGTCTTTTTATGTCATGCAAAAAACTACACTTTTTCTTCAGATTTCACAGTCCTTCTCCATATATTAAAAAAAAAATCTGATGTTTTTCTTTAGTTATGATTAGGAAAAAAAAACCTGCTAACCAAACTAGTAGAATTTGTCTATGTAAAATTTATTAAAATAAGTTGTGATGTAGTGACCTTACACTATTATTTAGGTACACTGCTCTAATAGTTGATAATATTATGTCTTAAAATAAGCAAGTACTGTTAAAAAAAGTTTTCTATCTTTGAAGTTGGTACATATACATACATGCCTACTTTTCATCCAAAAATATCCTATTTTAAGCAGTACAGCAGTCCAACCTTATTTCTAGACCAATTAATATAAGACTAGAATTGCACATTTTATATAAATCATATCTATATTATGAGTAAAAAACAGTTTAACTAGTTTAAAACAAGTTCTTACATTTTAGTAAAAAAAATTCTAGGAAGTTACTTTTGTCTTATATCAAGAGAAAAAGATTTTTAAACTAGAAACTAAAATACTTGGTGATGTTTTATGTTTTTGCATTGCAGTTATTTATCCATAAATTAAAAACTATAGAAGTCGAATCACTATTATAGACAAGTTAATGTACTGTACCTTCTTTGCATCTTTTTGAGTTCTAGAATTTATGGTTCTTTTTTGTTACTCAGAGAAAATTATTTTGTGGTTATTTGCCCAAAAGTAGTCTGCGATGTTGATTTTCTGTGATATAGTTAAATGGCACGTTGTAAAAGATATTCTCGAACAAAGAACACACATAAATCCAAACCCTAACCCGCTTTGAGTAAAGGTGACTGAACACCCGTCTGGGTATTTGTTCAGCACGTCTGAGCCTCATAAAGTTGACGTATGTGTTTGCCCACTGTGGGATTCTGTAGACAGAACACTGAAAGAAAACTCATACGAAAGCTTTCGTTTGACTGAAAGATATTCAGGCAGAAGCTTTAATTTAATTTGTGAAGAGCTCACTTTTTTTTCTAAAAAATTCTCTTAACGAAAGGCTAGTTTTACATTATATTTTCATGGTTTAATTTATTTCTTTAAAATGTATGCATTATATTAGATTTAAGAAATAAAAATACATAAAAAGTACTTCAATTAGTAATGTATTACTACAATTTTACTGTACAAAAACAGACAAAAGAAACAAAAAACTCTTTATAAGACAGTGCCTTTGTTATAGTGTGATCTCACTGTGAGGAATCCAACAATGGTCCCATGAGCAGCAAGAGACGCTTCACTTACAGAGAAATAGATGATGTCAGAACCGATGCATGCTTCAGACACATTCTCTTTTTTTCTAACCTTCTTTGTTCTCATTTTAAAGGACAACTCTTAGCTATTCATTTACCCTCCTAAGTCTAAAAAATATGGCTTTTTATTAAGCCTAAACTTACAGAGAGGTTCTCTGGTTTGTGTGTATCTAATGGAACATAAAGCATCATAAAGCATCACAAGCAGGCCTGTCCAACTCCTTCTGTTCTGCAAGGCTGTAATGTTTTTCATGCTTCAAGGCTCAACCAAATTTGCATGATGGAAAAGTCTCAGGCAGCTCAGTTGATCAGCTTGCCAGCATCTGCAGACAGCAGACATCTTTTGGTGAATTTTAACTTCAGTATTTCAGTCGTTTTAAACATAAATACATGACATTTAAAAATCTCTAAGTTTGCTTTACTCAACAAAAGCCGTGTATTATACAGTAATTGTTTCGGATGTATTGGAAATATGGAGAAAAAGTGAAGGATATCCTCATACCATGCATTAAATGCATTCAGAAGTTTTATTGTTTACATATATATTTGTATTTTTGCTCATTTTCTTTCTCTTTGTATATTTTTTTTACTTCTTTTGCATATTGCTTAAGCCATTTGATTGGCACACAAATGTAATATGTAAAAATTTAAACATTAAAGTTCCATTTCGATCATCTTTTGATCTATCGCAAAAGTGTTCCCAGTGGTCGTCTGATTGTGATGATTTAAGACAAAATCAAAAAGCTTGTGTTGTTTTAGGAAGTAGTTTCTGCAGAGTGGCGGGAGTTCATTAGAAATTTCTTCTCTAAGTTGTGGGCGGAACTGTTGGCGGAGAGTAAGCCTTCACTTATTTCCCATCATCCCTTTGTCTACACTCTTTCCAAATTATAGCTAACATTATTTGGCGAGCAATATTGGAGCTATTCAGTCATACAATTTTGTGCCAGATATTAGCTCAGATGAGGAAAACAAAGACATTAATGAATCTATTTGTCTTCATGTGGATGCATTAGAATGGAGCAGAGGAGGGAGTTTTTTGTATTTGTATGAAACTACTACAAGTTTTATAAACTGCATTTTTTCTGTCTGCTCCTGATTCACTACAACTTGATAAAGAAATATTCTGAAATTCAAATTTTAGTTAAACTTTGTTAATATATGTCCTCCATCATGAGGAAGAAGTGCTACAAGATTATGTAAAAACTATGTTATTGGAGTGGGTCTGTAAAGATATAGAATCATCAAATGACACAAGTGTTAAATTAATCTGTGTCTGCTTTTTCTTACTATTTGGTAATGTGTACATTTTTATATATTACATATTGAGCAAGCTTTGGGACTTTTAAAAAATAGGCAAAATTTGCAATTTATTTAGTCAGACCGCACCCCCCCTACCCCACACCCTAAAAAAAAGGACTTATTGACACCCAGCTAATGTCTCTATTGGGATACAAATCTTCTTTTGCTGATACAAAAAATTATTTAATCCAGAACTGAAAATATGTTTGGGGTTAGTTTTTTTTTTTACAGTTTTGGGAGATTTTTTTATTTTTTCACTTTAAAAATATTTTAATTTATTAAACCTTAATTTTCTGAAGTTGGATTTTACACACATTGTACTTTAATGACATCATGAACTAATGTTTTCTTGGTTTAGACATGAAAAAAATTCAACTTTGACTTTATTTCACATAATCTCATCCATTTTTTTTTTTTTTTTGCAGAAGATCATGGATAAACAAGCAGACAAAAGGGTCGGTGTTTATCTGTGCATCTCTGCACTGGTAACAAAAACAAGCTGCACACAATCTGCCGCATAGCAGCAAGTATTTCAGACACACTCCAGGTAGATTTGTAGGTGTTTGTATGGGATGCAGCCAGCTTCAATTTTTTTTTCATGCTTTCCATATGCTAAACTGTTCCTCCAGAAAATTAAATTTTTGTTTTGCTATATATCCCCTTCTATCCTTAATCCCACTTTTAATGCAACAGTTGTAGGTATGCTATGGATCTATTTCAGCTTCTTATCTGTAAGAAAGGCATTTAATTGCACTTTTTTTCCATTGATCTGTGCCTTACATGTGTTTGGCAGCACTTCAAGTGTAGAGGACACTACACCTCTGTGAGATACGCTTTTAAATGACGCACATGGCACCTCCAACCACTTCAGTCAAAAATAGATAGATATTATGTAGACTTGATAAGTGCCGCATAGTTGGCTAAAAAATTCCAACCTGAGAAATCCCAAGGAAAGCTTTTGTTTTTAAAGATGAGGGTACGTGCACGTGGACGCACGTGAGAGGACTGACACAGCTAAGTGGGATTTATAAGTCTGGAGTGCATTTGTGATTTATGTGCATCAGCGTGGGTGTGGGTTATAATCGTCCCCGAGAAGGAGCCTCGGCTCTGCAGAGGGGGTTTCCTGCTGCTTCTTGGCAAGCGCCTCCGGAGCAAATGGACGAGGAACAAAAGTGCGGCGGCGCTGTTTAAGTGCAAAAGCTCGAATTAGTGATTTATTTAATTGCTCTAAGAATGCGTGAAATTCATTTTGACAACACTGTCCTCATAAACTATTTCAAATGGAGAACAGAATGAGTGTGTTACAAGCTGGAAATGAAAAACAGAAGACTAAAAGTTACAAAAACACTTGAGGTGGGCTTTGTTTTTGCTACTTTTGTGAGTGTCAATTTGGCCATTTGACTTGGTCAAAGCAAAAAAACAGAAAGACGTGGGCAGATTTAGGCCCATCTGGTATCACTCATCAGGTTTTTTTTTTTTTTTTTTTGCTCACACTCCTGGCATACTATTCACAACTCCTGAAAGCTGGTTTGGATTCTGAGTAAGTGAACTGTCATTTCCCCAGAAATGAAAAGAAAACACAGCACACCCCCTGGACAGAAGAAAAGTCAAAAGAATGGAAAAATGGTAATACCTTGAGACCAAAATGGGAAGACGAAAGGCTGAAGATTTAAAGGGAGGAGGATGTAAAACAACAAAATGAACTGGAAAATGACCAACTGACCTATAAATGGCCTTTTCTTGAACAAACACCCATAATAAAGGCAAAAACTGACACACCAAAACACGGAGTCGTGTTTTTAACTTTGACGTCATTTTACTACACAACTGCAGATGAAATAAACAAACTGTAATGAGGCAGAAGCACTTCAAAACAACAGAAGTTTAAGGTTGCATTCACACTGGAATGGTCAGACGGATTTGGTTCTAATAGGTTTTTGAACTTTGCTTTGGTTTGGTTTCACACGTGGCATGAATGACGCAAAAATGTGTGTTTTAGTACTGTAGGACGTCATGTCAGAGCACATTCACAAGTGAGTGGAGACCCCTATTTACAGACGGGCCACAAAAGCATCAGGCTTTCAAGAAAGAGTTTGATCATCTTTTGATCTGTGTTCCCAGTGATCTTTAAGTTATAATTGTACTGTTTTAAACCTACATTTAAAATGGTCTTTTTCTAGGACATAGTTTCTGTACAGCGGAAGTAAATATTTCTTGTGCACATCTCTCTTATCGATGACATTTTTCAGCAGCAGAATACTCTTAGTTTTCCAAAACATGTATTTGTGAGAAGATTTTTTTTCTTAAAGACCCACTTCAATAAAAAATCTCCTTTTTTGTGTTTTTAAGATGTTTTTGTAGTATTTTTTCATAGTAGTAAAATAACTTAGAATTAAAACTTCATTTCTGGGTATTTCTTAATTCAAATCAGGGGCAGATGAAAAACAAATCCTTGGAAAAATTGGGTGTGCTTTTCTGTTCCAACTCTGAAGAATCCACTTGCAGACAAATAGATCTTATTAGAGCCTTAATTTCCGTCTCTGAGCTGGTATCTGGCTCAAAACTGTACGACGAGATAGCTCTGATATTCCGCGCTGTTGTTTTACTATGCTAATGTTAGCCTGGGGTTGTGAGAAGCTGTAAACTAGCATGAGAGAGTGTAAACTAAGGTATGATGGGATATTAGTGTGGCTAATTTCCACTCCAACAGCCCCGCCTACAAACCAGAATTGTATTTCAAAGAAAATATTTTTTTAAAAATACATATTTTGGCAAAAACAGCACAGTCACAATTAAAAGACCACTGGGAACAATTTTACAATAGAAAAAAAAAAATACTGTTGGAGTGGGGCTTTAAAATAGGAATTCTTGGTAAGACCCATTTTCGCCAAAAATACGGTAATTCTTTTACTTATTTCTAGAAACCTTTTTTTGCTGTGTAGTTCAATCCAAATTTACCTCTCCGTTGTAGGTTAGACAGTGACTTTTCCTCCTTTTCACAGCGAAGTATTCCTGCATTTTTTTACGTCACAAATACGCCCTTTTTAAACTGTATTTTTTTATTTGCGCCTGATTCACAACGATTTCAATGAAGAAATACTCAATATGCAATTTTAAGCTTAATTTTGTATACATTTGTCCACGATCATTGGGAAAAATGTCAAAAATAACATGTTAAAAACACAAAAAAACATCGGAGTGGGTCTTTAAAGTTACAGTATCTTCCCATTAAAATAAACACATTAGTACCGGAAAACCACAACCTTTAGATATCAGTTTACTTAGTACGATCTTAGTATGACCTCCACACTTCAATGTATGTTCATGCTGACACAATAGACACTGCTTGGAATTAACATAATGACATTCTCCCATATTCTTTATATAATATCAAAGCATAAAGTAAAATAATCCCCAAGTCTTTGGATGCACAAAGAAGCGGTTACATGACACACCTATTTCACAACATCAGCAGTTGCACAACAGCTTTCATTTGAATGTCCCATGTCATTGAAAGATGAGGCCAGCTGGGCCTCAGATAAAAGTTCTCAGAATCACACAGGAAACACACACACACACTCACACTTTCTCGTACTTCACACCTACTCTCAGAATGTGGCATCTGCCATGCAGAAGCCGATAGTGGGTTCGGCACTCACACACACACACACATACACACACACTGGTGGTGGCTGTATTGTGTTTTGGGGTTTGAAAAGCAGTGTCAAAAGAGACAATGGGACCAAACTGATGAAATAAACTGAGGTTGGTTTGTTTTTTACAAATATTGTTACTTATGTGCTCCTCCCTATGACAGACCAGTTGCTACTCGTTCATATTTAATTAAAACCTTTACACGCCTCTGAAATATAACTGCCATGCTGTCAGAATTGCAGTTATTGTTGCCTTTGGTCTTAAAAAGGAGAGAAGTCAAAGGGAGAAGTGTGTTGTGAAGTTCTCAGGACCCCCTGAAGAGCTGCGGACTTCCCTGAAGTATACCATACCTTCAAAGAATTTTCCTGTTTCTGTCTAAACACGATGGAAACGTGAACTGAAGGGTGTCACTCAGTATTGTATTTCCACATTTGCATACATGAAGTCATTAAAAACTTCTCTGCCACTCTTTAGTTATGTTCTTTAATGACAATCTTTTTTTTCACAAGCGCTTGTGTTAAGATGTTTTAACTGATATAAATGTAATTAAATTCAAATTCAAATGTATTCCCACATTTCTGTTGTGCTAGAGAAGTACTAATGCTACCAAAAAGACCCAAAAATATTGATTGTGTTTAAAAAATATGGCGGAGTATACTGTTCACAAACAACTTTTTTTTTTTTACAACTTAAATCTTGTAAATTTGCAAGAAAAAAAAGTTGTGTTAAATTTTGAGAATTAAGTTGTACATTTATGACTTAAAAAGTCACAGGCTAAATTTATGACTTTTTTTTTCGTAAATGTACTTGTTTTTTGGGGGGTTTTTTGGGTGGCCATAATACCACGTCATACGATGTATTATTATTACCACAAAAAAAATAATAATTATAATAATATTACACGTTTTTTTTACCCAGAAATTTACAACTTCAAATCTCGTAAAAATTTTGATTTAAATCTTGTAAATTTACGAGAAAATCTTGTTATATTACTTTTTCCTTTATTTTTTTGGTGGCCGTCCGAAATACTACTACGATGGAGTATTAGGGGGACCAAAAAAAAAAAGAAAACTTAACATTAGAAGTCTTCTTCTTCTCATAAATTTACGACTTTAAATCTTGTACATTTACAAGAAAAAACTTGTAAATGTACGACTTGTAATCTTGTAAATTTAAGAGAAAAAAGTAATAAATTTAGCCAATGACTTTATCAGTCATAAATATATGACTTTTTTATTGTAATTTACCAGTCACAACTTTTTTCCTTTAAGATTACAAGGTTTAAACCCATTTAAAAACATTTTTTTGTAACTAGTACGCGGTTATACCTAATACTCCGTTTTACTATAGTACCTAATACTCCGTTGTACAGATGTATCTAATATTCCGTTTTACCTTTGTACCTAATACAATACAATTAATTGATTATTATCACATTATTATTATTATTATGAACAATTTATTGTTATACTTCATCGTATGTCGTCAGAAATACACAAAAGTACTTATTTTTTTAGTTTTCAAACAAAAAACATTTTTTTAAAGCATTAGTTCCTATTTTTCAATGTGAGCTCATGTTAGGGAGGGGTAATGAGTAATTCAGCACCCTTGATGTGTCAACAATCACGTACGCATGCAGACATAATCAAGTTAGTAAAGAAACATCATAAGTTGATGTTTTCAAAATAAAGTAAGAATTTCCTTTATGAGTCATGATATTAAAAAAAACAATGAATCCTCTTTTGAAATGATTAGAAAAAAGATTTTTTTGGATAAAATGATTAAATGCTTGGTACAGCCAACAACTACACGTCATACGGTGTGGGCTTACACCATATTACATGCTTTTGTGGATTGCATTTTTAAATAAAGAACAATCACCATTGAAGGTCTAATTCAGTAAGGGTTGTCCTCTTCAAACGTCCCTCATCAGCTTGAAGAAGCCATGTGATGATTGCTAACCGTGTACAAGAGCTCCACACCCTGTTGCTGGACTCTATACATAGGGAGTGACTTAGAGGTGCAAAGCCTTCACACTTTACAAATAGATTTATCAAGACAGCTTTACACATACAATATATAAAAGCCTCCCGCTAAATCCAACTTAGGAAAAATATTTGCACACCTTTTGTTGACCGTGATGTGACCTTATGCTTAGTTATTTAGTGAAAACATTGTGAGATTCATTTAGAAATGATCCCATCACATTGTGGATAAATATCAAGTAGCATCAAGCGATATTTGAAGTTCTTTGTGAATGGTTGACTCGTGAGGGGTTGGTTTCATAGAAGTCCACGTAAATCCAGATTATGTCCAAACAACTCAGGTAATCCCTCTAATAGACACATTACATAAGCAGAGGCTGAAAAAGCATCATTTGATTGTGCAGCTTAGGGTGAAATGTTCTATTTCTCATTTTGAACATACAGTCCATGTACTATGATTTCCAAGCCACAAACCAAAGTAGAATGGCACGACGGAACTATAAAGCAAATCTGAGCTAAATATGAGATTTCCTGAGGGTGTTGTCACAACGGTTATTGCTGTAGATCCCAAATGCTGGAGAGAAACGTGCATTAACTAAAACTTGAAGACTAAACAGGAGAAAAAAATGGAAAGTTGAACAGTAAATATGCAAACTAAAAAAAACTAATCGTTAAAAACAAAGAGAAACAAAACATAGATGGACTAACTGATAACAAGAGTTGTGTCCAAATTCCTTTACTACTCACTTCTTTCCATTTTTTTTAGGGCTACAATTCCAAATTCCAGTGCCCTGGAAATGTATGCTCACTTGATTGCTAAATATAGACCACAATGCATTGCGTTTTAACAGTATTTCATATGAAAATGTTGATTTTGACTTTTTTTTATAAATCAACCAAGTGGATTCATAAATAGTCTTTGTAAAATGTTCATATTCAATTCGATTTTTATCTTAGAAAAACTGTGACATCATATGTGTAGTTAAAAAAAGTTAGTGAGCATGTTGTCTTCAGTGCTTTGAAAATCCAGGGTGCTAGATAGTCCCGCTCTAAGTTGTTTTTTTTAGCAGTTAGAGAGTACAGAGGGAATTTGGACATAGCCTGTGACTGCTTACTAATCAAACAGCATTTGATACTTGAAATTAAAAAAATAAAAACTGGTGTGACGTTAATGAGGAAAAACACACCTAATAGAACACAACCGAAAGCAAAGCATGACCCAATCTAATGCATTATCTCACAAAATCAAACTATAAAGGCACAACGCCACATCAACTGCATTTGCTTGTGTGCCACTTTATTTTTCTTTCATTTACTTCAACTTTTAAAGTGATTTGGTTCAAAACAGGAAAGTCTGCTTGATGGCAGTCTGAATACAGACCAAATGCAAGGTTTAAGACTCAAATCGGACCAAATTAAGTGGACTCGGCCCGGACCAGTGGATGTCTCCAGTCTGAATACTCCTTATTTTGTTGTTATAAAACAGGATAAAAATTGCATTTTTTTATCGCAAGACAAGACAATTTTTCTTGAAACAAGGTCCCTTAATATTCAGTTTTTGCAGTGTTTCCACCAACCCTTCTACTGAAATTGTTAAAAAAAATGTCTTTTCCTAAAAATGGGTACATCATCTGAGACTATAACTCCCACAGGCCTCACTTTGTATTTTATTTACAAAAAACAGCGTAAAATGAAATCTCATGTTCTGTTAGCTGCTGAGGCTGTTTTTTTAAGCTACGGCTGATGTTGAACTTCCAATAAAAACCCTTTTAGCCATGATCGGAATATTCTATCCTCCTAGACGCAATCTAGAAGATGTTTTTCTGCTCATCTGAGTAGCTACATCCAAATATTTTTTGTGCTGATTACTTCTGAATTGTGGAAAAAACAAGTTTACATGTCATGTGATCAGATGCAAATGTCAACATCTTTCTGTCCTTATGATTATCAGAATTTGTCATAAATAACATACTTCCATTTTTTTAAATAAAAAAAAAGAAAGTGCATAGAAATAATTCTCAATTCCCATGTCGACTCAGTCGTGTTTCCCACCGAACAAAGGATTGTGAAGCCCCTGTTTCCATGACCCACAGCTACTTTTGATCACTTTATTGACTTTTGCACCTGAGTCCTAATTGATATTTGATGGATGCTGTGATCATATTTTGCCCCTGGAATAGAGCACAGACCCCCAGCTTGCACCACAGAGAGCCAAACAGCAGCTCTCTGATCTTGAGCTTTCACGTAGGCAGAACATACCACAGCTCTGTGGTAAAACCCAGACAGGAGCAGTGGATTCAGAGCAGAACATCGACCGCAAGTGAGAGAAAAAGGATGATGAAAGGGAAAGGACTACATCTAATACTTTTGTGTGGTCAAATGGACTAACCTGGAGAGGGCCGCCGGCCGGCAGGGTGGATCTCAGCGACGTCAGGTCGATGTCCCGACCCTGATCTCCTCTGTCTGCCTTTCCCAGTCCTTGCATCTTTGGGCCTGCACCAAACAATCACAACCACACCTAAATGAGACTCTTACACCAGTGAAAGTGCGATTGCAAGAATGGCACTTGTTAAAGACAGTTACCCTATACGCTAGGCAAACCCAACGAGGACAACGAGGGAGGGTTGAACAAATGGTGTATTCACACCGTCCTGGTCTCCTCCTCTCCCTTACTCTCAATCTTTCACTTTGTCCTTTTGTCTTTTTCTCCACCACGAGCCACTACGTATCAACAAACCAGGCAAACACTTTCCAGACTTTATACAGTGTGACCACGTTTAAAGTTAGCCTCGCATCTTTCTTTGGATGTACTGTCCAGGACTAACCGAAACCAGCCCAGAAACATCAATCTGGGTTTATTTGCGCCACAAAGAGTCAACAGTGTGTTCCCTTTAAAATCGGTTTCCTTGCTGTTTAGCAGTTTACGGCTCTCTGAAGTGAGAGGCTGAGTGTTCTGAAACGAGAACCCAAACGTACCGGGAGCAGAGCAGCTCAGCTAAATAATGTAATAAATTTACAAAAATTCAGAGTTTTTGGGGTTTTTTGTTGTTTTTTTGTTTTTTTTTACCTTTTTCAGGGGTATGAGAGTGCTGATATTAAGTTGGTAATTTAAAAATCATCTAACAGTGCAAAAAAGCAAACAAAAAACTTGTAGTTAAAGACTAATCAAAAGGCTTTTTTTCTCACAATGGAGGACATATATGAAGAAAATTAATCCTTATGTTGTGTTTGGGTCAAAATTGAACAATTTTCACCTAAAAAATAAGTCAATTTTGACTCAAACATAACATCAAAGTTGCACTTCTAAGTATATTTGTTTTCAAATTGTTGTTAATCAATTCACGCTGGGAATCGCTGGGTACTTCATGATATGATGGGATTTGCAATACATGGCTCGCAATATCGATGATATCCCGATACTGCGATAATTGCTAAAAATCATCTCTAATAACTGACCTATAGAAGAACACATAATTTTTAGGAAAATATATCCCTAATTATTTTTTTCCTTGAACAAAATCATAATAAACAACTTGAGTCTTATTTTATGCAACAAATAATTTTTGAGCAACATTGCTGAAATCAGTAACACTATGTCTTTGACAAGCATTGACCCCAATTGGATTTGAATTATCTGTAAAACAATAATAATCTAAAATAATAAAATAAACTTTAAGCTAGTGGGAGAGCGTGTAAAGAAAGAGATGATAGGAAATGAGGGTGGGCT
Source organism: Oryzias javanicus (assembly GCA_003999625.1). Taxonomy (NCBI): domain Eukaryota; kingdom Metazoa; phylum Chordata; class Actinopteri; order Beloniformes; family Adrianichthyidae; genus Oryzias; species Oryzias javanicus. The sequence continues at coordinate 23,110,280 of CM012459.1, read as the reverse complement.
TACTCTATCAACAGTCCAACCCACAACTCAGTGGCTAATTTCCAATAGCATTTTGCATCCCACTCTGTATCTTAATTGCTTTTATAAGTGTTCTTGTTTTATTATGCAACTTATTTTAGATTTATTATTTCAATTTTGACTACTTTAACCTCCTTATTTGTTATTTTTAATGTTTGGAGATTTTGTTGTAAATCTTGTTTGACTGTGGTCATGTTAAGGTACCATATTCAACAAAACTGAACGATTTTGTGGCACAATAACGAGATAATCATAATTAAAAGACCACTGGGAAGGCTTTTAAAGCAGATCAAAAGATGATTGGAGTGGGACTTTAAATAGAAAATGCCTATCAAAATTATTTAATTCTTTATGGCGAGTAAACACAGTTCAACATTATTTTTATTAGACGAACATTTAGTATTTAATGTTCTAGCTCCTCCTGTCTATTCATGGCAATTCAGCCTTTTGAACCCGTAATCACTCATCACAGAAAGAGCTGAAAAGCACTGGTTTTAATTTTCTAAAATCTGTGTTTTGTGGCTCAGTATCCTTCATCGCTAATGTACTTTTAGGTTATGACCTAGAAACTGTGACATGGCAGATAAACACACAGACAAAAGCTTTTAACACCTGTAAAGTAATCTTATCTTAGGCGAGAATAAGCAGAAATCCTCCAAACCACGATTCAGTGTTTGGATGGGCAAGTTGCCCAACGCAAACATTGCTCACTTTGAAAAATGTGGAGCGTTTACCACAGAGGTTCTCACATTAAATATGTGAGAAAAATGTCTCTCCTTTCACTTTTGCTTTTTAGTTAATTATGTTTTTTTTTTTTTCCTGTTTCTCTTTTTTTTTTTTTGCATCCCTTTACTTCATGGAACTAATCTGCTGACCTTCCTTTGGGATGTTTTTAGTATTTTGCTTTCGAAGAATTCCACTTCTTCTATCTTTCTGGGTATTCGGGGGGTTTAAGGTGACCATTTTAAAAGACTGACTTTTTGTGTGGTTTAGTGAGCTGAATAAATACCTCGTTAATCCCTAAATTACAGGTTGAAAACAAACTGCCCTACATGTGTTTTTTTGGGAGGTAATCCTTCTTCAAAGGCTAAAATGTATGTAAAAACACCTCATTACGGAGTCAAACTTCCCTAGAAGGTCTTTAAAGGATCACATTTACATTTTCTTTCTTCATAACAGAAACTGCTAATGTTGTTGGAGCTGGTTGTGTTGTTAGAGTTACATTGTTATTAACCCTGCTGGCTTACAGAGATTTGTAGGGTAATGTCGTTGACAGGAGGATAAATCCAGCTTTTAGAAAAATCACTGATTTGGTTTGAATAGACATGCAAAGCCTGCATGTACCTTTTTGTGAACTGTGAACTGTTAAATACTTTTGTTTGTGTTCTATTTATTCATTTATGTTGTTTTTTGTTTTGTTTTTTTTGTATTTGGAAATACTTACCTGTTTTTTTATTTAGTTATAAGTTATATATTTTTATGTATTTTTAGAACATGACTCTTATATTTTATTGTACTTTTGCATGTTTTTGTACTGTTTTTTTCTATTTGTATTCAAGTTTTTGTCTGTTTTGAAGCCTAACATAAAAATTTTAGATCTTTTTAAAATTTCTGAGTTTTTTCATTGCATTTTTTTCATTTTCTGTCTTGTATTTCCCACAGGTTTGATAATTTTTCACAAGATCAAATAAAACTCTCTTGATCAGAAGGTGCATTAAATGCAATTTTACTTTTTGGCAAGTTTGTAAGCAGTTCCTTTTGATTTTCACTACTTTCCCTTCTTGTTCCATCAAGTGTACTGAAAAAACGCTAGTTCCATACCTGGAGTTCAAGTTAAAAACAATTTTTTTGCAAAGAGATCATTGCAGAAAACTTTATTAGTATCTGAAGAAAACACTGTATTGTTTATAGCTCAGCCTGGAATGTTAAAAGCTTTAGGCAATAATGTCATTTGTGTTTCTAAGCGATGCAAATAAAAAGCGAGCGGACTTGTTGTGAAAGACTAGTAAAGATGGGAGTGCCCTAAAAGGGAATACTTTTCAACTGAAGTTATTTATAGTGTGCTTTCAGAGCCAAGAGATTACAGTTACGATTGGCCTGCAGTCTTTTGAATGAGTAAAAAAATATATATGTGAGTCATACTGTTTATAGATATAAAGCTCTTCATACAATTGATTTTGCACAAAGAAGCTGTGGAAATATCTGCAAAAAATAAGTTTTGTTATAATATTTTAGCATGATATTGAAAATGTTAGTTTAACTCATAAAGAATCAATTGCAAAAAACTTTTGATGTGTTTTTATTAAATTTGGGGATATATGCAGGTTTTTATGAAGCATTTTTGTGGAAGAGTCTCAAAAGCAGAGTTTGCATGTTTCCTCCATGCATGCATGCATGTTTTTATCACGGGCTTTACAAGATCTTAATTCATTTCAAAAGCATACAGTGTCATATTGCAGACAGTTTCTCTCTACAATGTAACTCGGCCAGTTACCTGCTTTTCGACTCTGAACAAGCGCGGAAAACTGCTACAAAAAGTATACATTTAAACTTTTTATATAACTGTTTAAATTAATCAGATTTAATGATTTATTTTTGTTCACACTCAAATGTTTTATTAATTGACTGCATGGCAGCCGATGCTTTTTCACTTATTTGTCACGAGGTAAATAAATGTATTTTCTTAGACACGGTTAAATCACCACATTGGGCGTACGCCCGTCCTGCCACCAAAACAGCTCAGACCTGTTAGGTGGTAAACACTCACTGCTGTCTTGTGGTATAAGGCAGCAGGTTTTTTTTTATGTAATGAAATTTAATCACATTTAAATTAAGATCTGACAAATTGGACACAAAAGCCATGGATACTTGCTGAAATCAGCTCCAAATGGGACATTTAGCAATAACAAATGTTGTTAATCATCATTTCCACATTAGCGAGGCAACTTTATCTTTATGTTTTTCTTCTTTTCTGATAGAATTTTTGGAAAGAACTAGTATAGTTGGGGAACTCTGAATGACATTAATCAAAGTTCTTTCTTTACCATGTGTATTGACCAATAGGAGCAACACATTAGACTGACAGAGACTATGCATGTGACACGTGTCCCTGAAATCAAAACTTGATTTTTCTAGAGGGAGACCCAGACTTCAGACTTCAGACCCAGACTCCTTGTTGGGTCTTAAATAGGGCTGTGAATGTTGATGCGTTAACGCGCATGGGTAATACATTAATACAGCTTAATACGATTAATACAGCAGAAGTTTTTATTTTTGGGGCTGTCTGGTGTGACTTTAGCCTTGATATTTTTGTATTTTCATTCAAAAATAAGTTGATTAGTTTGTTGACAAAATGTATTCTTACTGTTTTAATAAAATTACACCTAAAACTTTTATTCTATGTTGTAAAGACAGTTTGTTAAACAACTTTGGGCAAACAGCATAATTAGATGTCAGTGTCAGTACTAATAAAGTTTTTGCCACAACAAATACAGACCCAAACTGAGAGGGGGGATGTTTTAAAATAACTAATAAATAATGATAAATAAGTCATGGAGCAAGTGGATTCACATGTATTCTGTTACACATAAGTGACGTTCTTCTCATTGTCTCTGGGGTACCTCAGGGTACAGTTCTGGGACATTTTTCCGTACATAATTTTTTTCACAGATTTTTTTGTGGCACCACTTTCTGATGCTTAGCTCTGTTTTTGCAACACATGACACAACAGTTCTGGTGAGGATATCCATCTGCATCTCTATGTAGTTTACCATAGGAATTAAAGAAGACCACCTTTAAATTTAGACTGAACTCTTGTTTCCCATGCTAGCCGTCACCAATAATCATTCAGAGAAATCAGGATCCTGAAGGAAAACCTTTTGCGTACTACACCCCTAAAACCTCTGTGCCTCCAAGTCCTACATCTTTAAATCTATTTTAAAAGTGTTCCCAGTTGTCTTTTGATTATACTTATGCCGTTTTTAGCCAAAAATGTAAAAACTTGTGTTCTTTTCTAGGACAGGGTTTCTTTCTTTCTTTGTCCCTCACAATCCCAACCTGGCATTTCTAGTGCAACAAAATGTCGAATAATATTGATGCCATCCGGCTGGCTAGTTCTGACCCAGGTGCCAGCTCAGACTGGGAAAACAAAGACGTACATGGATCTAGTTGTCTACAAATGGACGCATCAGAATGTCATGATTCAGTCAGTTTCACCATGTTCAGGTTAATCATCCACAGCTGTCTTCATTTAGTTAATTGGCCTCAGCCTAATTAAGTGTCTGGTTTTCAGTTCTCATTGTCATCTGCTCTTCTACGTTCTGGCACCTCACTGGTTTGGGCTCCTGGCTTTGTCATGTTTAAGTTGATTTAGTAAATGTTTGTTTCTGCTAACAAGTCTGGTCTCCAGCATTTTGGTCCTTCATCCACCAACCCTGACACAGAATGGAGTGGAGCAGGGAGCTTGTGGCATGTTGTGGGTTCTACATCACATCTACAAGTGTTTTCAAACTGTATTCTATTACATGCCTCTGATTCACAAAGATTTTAATAAACAAATACCCAGAAAGGAAAATTTAAGAATTTTTTTAAGCATATGTCCTCTGTCATGAGAAAAATGCCAGAACATGTTAAAAACACAATTTTTATCTGAGTGAGTCTTTAAACTTCCTTTTTTTCAGCTTGAACTATTTTATTTTTGGCTATTACCTAGCTTTTTCTGTGAACTACAATAAGGCATAAAGGGTAAATGTAAAACATTTTTTCACAACATTTACTTCCTCAAAGCTGAAATTGTATTAGAATTCAGACAACAACAGACACATTGGGAATAAAGCAGGAAAACAAGTGGGATTTCAAAAGCTTCGGGCGAGTTTACAGAGCTTCCACTGAATTTAGTTAGCAAAGATAACTAACTGGAAAAATGGCATGTTTAATCAAGATAAGTGAGGTAGCTTCTGTGTAAATGGGAACCAGTTCTCTACAAATGATAAAAGTTGTGACGTAAACCCGCTGCAACAGCTTTCAGGCGGTGAGATATTTCTTCAAGCCAAATTTGTGGGTTTTTTAAATTTTACTATGTGTTTCTGTACCTGCAATGACTTGATTTTTGCAATGAAACTTGGCTCACTAACACTGAGTCTTTATAAATCTGCTTCTGTGTGAGTAATCTTTGAGCCATTTGTTCATCCTCTCAGTCACTCTGACACAAACACAGACAGCGGAGTACCAGGCAGTGCTGACCTCTCACTTTCTACCTCTTTGTTGGAGACGCGTGCACATAGAAGCTCACTCTAGCCAGACAGTGCCAGTCTCTCATCCTATGATGAAAGGACCTTTATGCTCCGGCAAAATCATAAAAAAAAAAAAAAAAACACATTCACATTCTTATATCTCAATTTTTCCAGGGGATGTCCCAATTCTTTTCACTCCAACATTAAAACAGGTTTTTTTTTCCACTAACAGATGACACATTTCTATGATTTGACTGGCTCAAGTACATTCACACTTGTTCACTTCCACATGGATACAGTTGAATGCCTTAGGATGAGGGCGTGACTGATTAAAGAGATAGTTGGAGTCACTGACAGACACGCAGGTGTACATGGACTTTTATGTTCCACCTGCTCACAATGTGTCCCTTTTCAACCGTGCAGTCCAGTTCAGCTCTGATCCTGAAAAAAATACAACTCTGATGAAAATCATGTTTTTAGAATGTTTTGTGGGATATTTTTCATGATTTAGTCAGAAGATTTGGCTTAAAATTGCATTATTTTTTTTAAATTAGAGTGAATGAGGAGCAGGCAAATTATAGCAGATTGAATTTGTGACAGAAAATAGGCTGTGCAGGTCACAAGCTTCCTGCTTTGAAATTTCCACAACAAGGAGGGAAAGGGAGGCGGAGCTTCTGGACCAGCAGTCCCGCCCATGACTTCTAATCAACTATTGCTCCTCTGCCATAATGTCTTAGTACAGTAGTCAATGGAATGCTTTAAATTAAACAATATTTTTACGAAGCGGTCGGAATGGGGCAGAAGTTGTCCTTTTTAATCCTCCGATTATCTTTCAGGGCAAAAAGATTGATCATAATTTGTCTTGACATAAATTCTCATTTCATTGGGTTTTTTTTTTTTTTTAGGACTCCAAACACTGTGCTGATTACATATATAACCAAAACTTTCATTCTAAATGTGAGGCCTGAAAATGATCCAGAAAACAACCTTTTAGATGCTAAAGTTGAAGTCAAATGAGATAAACAAATGAAGAGAGAGGGAGAATGATGTTGTGCAATAATGATGTCATGACCCTGTCTGACAGGGTAGTTTGCCAGAAGTAGCTGGGGTGTTTTTGCCCCCAAACTTATCTGCTAGGTCAAAGGGAGCAGAGGACGAATTACACCACACATGATCAATTCAAAACAAACTACTGGACTCTCAAAACGCTCCTGACATGCCGGCAAGAATGAAAACAATTTTGTCTTTAACTGAACACCTTTGTAGCCTTCTTTTGTGATTTTTATACCTTTTTTTGCACCTAAAATGGACATAAAAATAAGATAGATTTAGAAATAGCTCATTTGAAGCTTTCACATGATGTCCAACAGCTTTCTGTCTCTGTGAACTGCAGATTATCTGTTATTGTCTGTGGATTGTGAGGTTTTTGCTACATTTGAGTTCAGTGTTTGTGCAAAGCTAATCAATTTATAATCATTATTGTCACTCTCTGTTTGTATTTTTGTGTCTCTTGCGTAAATATAGCTCAACATGTGTTTTTTTTTCTTTCTCTTCTACTCTCTATAGATCTAAAATCTGGTTTTAGTTACATCCCAAGCAAAGTTTCCCTGGTTTTTGATCCTAAACAGAAATCCAGAAAACAAAATAAACATATAATAGCTCTGTTTACATTTTCCATCTTTATTTGACAAACATTCTTCCTCAAAATCTAAGCCCTAAAGTACCACTCTGATTATCTTTTGCTCTATTTTAAAAGTGGTATTTTAATTATGATTATGCAGTTCTAAGCCAAAATCTAGGACCATTTCTGAAGTAGTTCATTAGAAATTTACCTCAGAGTGTGGGCGGGACTGTTGATGTGAAGTAAGCCTACTTCCACTTCCCATCATCCCTTTGTTGACACTCTCCTCTGCTAGCTTACAGCCCCTCACAACACCAACCTAATGTTAGTGGTGCAACAAAACCAATATTAGCTATCCAGCCTTACAGTTTTTTAGCTAGATACCAGCTCATACGAGGACAAAGAAGACGTACATGGATCTATGTGTCTGCAAGTGGATGTATAAACGTGGAGTAAAGCAGGGAGCTTGTGCCTGCGCCAAACTTTTTCAAGCAGTATTTTTTGTCTGCTTCTAATTCACACCAATTTGAATAAAGAAAAACTCAGAAATTCAATTGTAATCTTAATTATTCCTATATATTGGTGATTTTATTTTTCCAACAGGCCAATAACAATTCAGCAAAGAAACACAATTGAAAAATAAATAAAAAAAACATCTTGAATGAGAACAATGAGAACATTTCTAATAAAATGTTGGGTGTGTCTGTGTAAGAGCGGGCAGAGGCCGAGCTCATTACCCCTTTTACTTTTTTATGTTATTTTAACACATTTTTTGATATCAGCATGTCATCAAAGAAAATAATAATGGTACATTATCTGTATCATTGCCATTTTTAACATTGCTGCAAACCTCACACATAGACACATTATCCTTAATTTCCATATCCACTATCCTGTGACCAAATCATTTTTAGTAAAGTGTTTTGAAGATATGAATGTTTTGACATTGCTTATATTCAATACCCTAGCTGCTCTATGATTTTACCCCTGACACAGACATACACTTTTTCGGGTAGTTCTCATTAATGGTAATTTAAAAGTTCTGTTGCCCCTCAGATTGTAGGACCTCTCTTTAATTAGAAATAGTTTTTGTATATTAATTTTATAAGACTTTATCGAATGCTTTAAAAAGAATTTTAAAGTGTTTTTTTTTTTTTTTTGCAATAAGAGTTAATTTGTGTGTTTTAAAAATCCAGTTTTAGTTATTATGCTTAATGCTCTTTTTTGTAATATGTACAGGGGATTTATGGAACACTGATAATTATTCCTTTATTTCCTTCATTATAAGAAAAATCCAACAAAAACATGCTACATTTCTATTTTATTTCTTCACCAGCGTTTTTACTGTGCACTGACCCTTTTCTCTTGAGTTATTGTCTCTAACCTTGACGCCCAACTTTTATGAAATTTCAATTCCACATACAACCATCCTGAGAAACCAGGACTGCTTAAGGGAAAAGTGGGCCACCCAGACTAACAATGTAATTGTCTCTGTCCTGAATCCATTGAACTCTTTTGTGTGAGGACCGCAGCCACTCCTGCTCACCGTGACTTTTACGAAATTCAAATGATTCAATAACAGCGGGATGGCTTTGACCGAAAAGATTTACAAAACATTAAATTTAAGACTTTCAGACGGCAGCGTTATTTCAACATTTTTAAGTTATTAAATTGATTTTTACTGCATTCAGCTTTCAGCATAAAACTGACCTACTTGGATTTCACATACATTTTTTAAGGTTATGATTTATGGTTTGAATTCTGGAGTTTTTTTTTTTTTTTAAGCTTCCTTTAAAATAAATAAAGCAAAACTCTTGACAGCCATTTTTCATCTTGCGTTTACAGTTCAAACCTTTTGAACCTCGCTGTGTTCTCACTTTAAGCTGCGAGTTTAACCAGAGCAAAAACTGGAAGATCAAGACAAAAAACGCTTTTACTGCCATTCTTTCCATAGCTAAGTCCTCGTAAAACTTTGTGTTATGAAGTCACATAAAAAGAAAAACATCTACACATACTGGGACTCACAGCCTGAGTCAGCTTTAGTTTATCTAAAGCTTGTCCTTGAGGAATTTTCAGCATCTAGAAAACATTTTCTCATATAAGTATGTTAAACTTTACATTAGAATTCAGCTCCAATTTCATGTGTTTTAATCTGCTTTATCATCCACCTTCGGACGTTCTTTTCTCTCAAAGTAACAATCAAAACCAAACCATCCCGTTTAATGTGCTCCACTTCCTGCAGGGAGGCAGACCTGATTCACTTTAATTGCCTCCAATTTAAACAGTTGGAACAGAATACGGATGACTTTTACGTGGCCAGAACACAATCGTTTGGGGGTTTTTAAAAGGTCTGAGAGGAAGAGGGAAGACGAGGGGCATGTGAAAACTGTTTGTTCAAGTAATGACAATGGGTGCTATTTAAACGGTAAATGGACTGGACTCTTTAGTGTCACTTTCTGGTGGTGGTATGTATTGCACGATGCAGTTTAATTGCAAATTGTCGATCCCAGCAAATCCACACAAACGTGAGTCCCTCAGCACGAGCTTCGATGGGAAGGGAACTGACAAGATCAAAGTTGGAACATGTCTTCGAGGGGCCCCACACACTCTTTTACTTAAGGACACATTGAATAACTGTCAAGGAGATCATAACTTACATAGGTTCATGTTTGGGTGAAGCTCCAATGTGGAGAAGAAAAACAAGAGATTACCTAAAGGGAAAAACACATAAATCCTATTTTTTTTTTTTTTTTTACTGATGTACGCACCTAACCATGCATATTATCTGCATATGTGAGCAGAACGTTTTTTCTGAACAGGTGCAGGAAGTGTTTATTCCCAGTAAAAGTCTGATTAGTCAAATGACTCTGTCGCTGTTAGATTGCTTTATTGTTTTGTGCAAAAACCCACATTAGATAATGAATACATTTTCAAGAGAAGCAGTATGTGTCCTGAAATAAACTAGGTTTTAATTTTATTTGGAACAAAATTAACAGTTTTTGATGTTTTGGCAAATGTTTTTCTGTTCATTTCCAAGCAGGAAATGTACTCATTCAGTAAAATAAATTGTGCACGTAAGCAAGTGTGCAAAAAAAGGGGCAGAAGTGAAAGACACATCACGGAAGCTACGTTTGACAGCAAGAGCTATGCTTCAACAAGTTGTCTTCGCTGTTGTAACTTGTCAGGTCGAAAGAAACTAGTTTTTTTTTACTGACAACAGCACAACTGGGTCACACAAATGTATTCCAGATCACAAACAGAGGATGGGAGTTTGTTTTACTAAAAGGCAGAAAATGTTAAATAAAAAATCTTAGGGTTTAATACTGTGACATTACAAATGTAAAACTTTAACTGAAAGAAAAGTTAATGCATGTCAATTTGATAAAAGCACGATTTTGGTAAAATAATCTGAACTGCAGTGACTTTTTTAAGATAATCTTTATTTTTGCCAAGAGAAAAACTGTTTATATGTTGTGAGAAAATTAATATAGAAAAGATAGACTCACTTTTGAATTTTAAGATTTACAGTTTGTTTTACCACTAATTTTCCAGTTTTTTTTCTTTTTTTTTTGTTTTGTTTTTTATAAAAACTGCTTTCTAATAAAAGCCTCCTCTTACTTATACCAAGAAGTTTTGCTCCGATTTCTCATAGGGGATCAATAAAGTTTCTTTGAATTGAATTTGAACTTAAGTAACTTGGCCAGCAGACAACACAATGAAGATCCCTTTTAAAATAGAGCTGTAAAACCACAAACTTTTTTTTTTACTTTTTACTAATGTCTTTTTATTTTACATTTTTTCTACAAAATGAACCGCATAAAATAATAAACTTTTTGTGAATTGTTGCAACTCTGCTTTGAAAAATATCTGCAAAATTTACAGTGCGAAAAATAAAATCCTAAGCAAAAAGTAGCCGAAGTGCAAATGTTGTGTTTAAAAACCAACCAACTTTTGTACATCAATGGTGCCGAAGTGCAAATCAAAATCTTCTCTAAAAGTTGTGTTTTTCTTTTTAAACAATTGCAAAACATTTTTTTTCAAGGCTTCTATTCTTAAAAGCTTGATTCTGCAAATGCAGAGTGCTCTGACTGACCTTTGTTGCAAATATGACACCGCGTATCAAATCACATATCAGCATTTTTTTTTAACTAAAACCCCTTTTAATTGTACCTTGTGAGAATCTTTCAATGCCAAGTTGTTCCAGTTTTCAATTCAGCTCCTGCTGTATTAAAACAATACACTTTTAGATGTTTTTAAAGACTTACATTACTATATTGACACATTAAGCATTGCATTGTATCATTGTGTCTCAGTTATGGTGTTTCACATTTGATCTATAACTAAAAAGTTTATCAACAATGGATTTTAAGGGCAATTCTGCTTACTGGTGGTTCAAATCTGACCTTATGCAACAACTGTCAACCTTTGAACCAGTTTGAGTTATGTTTCAGGAAGTACTAACTATGTCACTTTTAGATGTGTCACACAAAAATCCACGGATGCTTTCAAAACATTCTTCACGTATAGCCCAAAAACTGAAGAAAAAGGTTGCTATTAGGAAATGTATGTATGTTCTTTTACAATAATTAGTCTTTTTGCCGGGAATTTAAAAAATAAATTAATAAAAGTAACCAGATTACCATTCTTTTTTAAAATTGCTAAATGGCCAAATTAATCACCAAATAGCATAAAAATGAATGAGAATGCTGATTTTAAATTTTAAACTTCAAGTGTCCAAGCAAAAAACATGTATAGCTGAAGTGTTTTTATATTTTACGAGTAAGAAAGCTGCTCTAGTGAAGGTCTTAGTCACTGCTTTTGTTGAGTACATTGTGTCGTTCTAGAAGTAGTGCTCAAAGAAGCAAAGGATTGTCTTTCATATAATCAACCGTCACAAAAAACATGAATTTCTCACACATTTCCTTTTCCAATCTTGGCTCTAAACTGTGCTACTTTGTCACTCACTTTCACTTCATACCAACATATAATAAAATAAAAGAATACCAAAGTTATTTTGCATACAATTCTGTCTTCAGTCCAAACTTTTTTTTTTGTTCCTGCACAAACTCATTACTTTACTGCCTTAGGGAAGCTGCAATAGACTTGTAACACCTTTGAGCCCCCCAAAAAAGAACACTAAGTTTGTGTCACACACACGACACACATGCAGCATAATAAAACAAACCAGGATCAGAAGTAATTGCTGTTAAACACACTGTCCTATAAATGTTCTGCTAATATAATAATAATGACCCAAAATAGAACGATCATGACCCACTTTACTCACTGCTTACAGATCATGTGCTTATATAGAGCCACACACAAAATAAAAACATAATATTTGAAAAGTTTTATTTTGTTAGAGGGATTTTTGTTCATCTAGTTACAACAATCGAAAAAATAATTTAAAAATTAAAGTGCAAAAAATAATAATGAATCTACTGTACACATTTCTGTATTCACATTACTTAAAATTATCATTTTAATTGAGCACATAGATGACGAGGGACAAAAGAACTTGAAAGGGATTCTTTATTATTTATCAATATAATACTAATGTATAAGGAGTATTTAACTGAATATTATTCAAAAATGATGTTCCATGGATTGTTGTGATATTTTTCAGCAAAAGCTAGTATCCTGTTAGTTAATTTAGGGACAAAACACTACATAATTTGAAAATGATTGGCTTCTCATTTGTAAAAAACAGATAAAAATGTCAGATTGAAATGTATTTGCAAAAAAAGCAAGTAATCTTTTTATTATTTTCTGATGATGTAGCTCTTCCTTTATGATACTTTATTAATATTATAGTTTTAATTAAAGCTCCCCTTTTTGGTCAGACTTAGCTTTTATTGTGATTTTCCTCTGTCGATTGATACGCTACTAAACATTATCAACTTATAGAGTAACAAATTTATAATAATAATGTGAATCAATTATACAAGAAATGCTTTTAAAAACATAAAACAAAATCATTTATTAGCTAGTATTTGGCATTATGAATTAAAAGCACATCATAGTACAGACACTCATAGAAAATTAGAATATTTAGAATAAAAATGTGACATTTTATAAACCAAAATGCAGATGTTAAACAGATAAAAGTGATAAAAATTATGGGTGGATTAGCTTTTCCGGTATGGCCTGTCAAAGTAAAGGCTCGAACCAATTGAAATTTAGTTTTGCTTTGATCTGTATCCCATGAAGAAAAAAATAAGTGCAAACCAACCAAAATACTACACATAATACATGAATTGAGGAAAACCAGGGCAACTAACAGGAGAAAATTAAACAAAATCGATTAAAATAAACCGCACTATAAAACAGTTAGTGTTTATTAAAATCTCAAAAATATATAGGTTAATATATAGGTTATCGTTTCAACTTGATACGAAACTAAGATTAATCTTAAATGCCTGTGTGTCATGTGGTAATTATCAAATAGAAATATAAATTATGTGTGAAGCTGTTGTTGTTTTATTTTGACAAAAACTCTTCACTTCCGCCGTTGAGCAGGTTAATGGCGGCGGTTTGATGCGGCATTACCGTGTGAAACCCCAGCCGTCGCCTTGACGAGTCATCACTCGAGAGGACTCCGGAGCAGGCGGAGCCGCCGTCTGAAGGCTTGAAATTCTGGTCTGCCGTTGACTCCGGTGGATTTATTGCGTCTTTATGGACGAAGACAAAGTGACAGAAGTGAACTAATAGATGTGGACCCGGGTTACGATTTAGCATCTTCTGGGGGGAAAGCTTGTTTCCTTTTTGGTTACGGAGCCGGACACAAGACAGAGAGAAAGAGGAGTACCAGCAACACCAGCGAGCGAACTTGGCATCGCTGCACCGCGCGAGGGGTTTACCAGCCGCTGCACGCGCCGCTTCTAAACACAACATCCCGTTGCTTCAGTTATGATTTTTGTGATTTACTGTTTTCTTCGGCAACCATCTGTGGCTTTAATGTGACGCACCATACGGACGGCGGTGCTGAGTGGTGGAGAGGACCCCCATTGCGGAGCGGTTTACACCTTCTTATTCTTTTTTTTTTTTTTTTTTAATTCTGTCTTCATTTTTCATCGACACCCACATTGGTAAGGCTTCTTTTCGTTTTTATCGATACCCGTTTATGATTGGATACAAGTATTTAGCCGGCAGTGAAAGTTCAGCACCATAAGCGGGCAGACTTGAGGTTTCCCATCAGGCACTTGTGAACCCCACTCTGAAGACTTCAGGACGCTCTCCACCAGCCTGAACTAACTCCTTACATTTATTTTTAAATAAAAATATGTGTTCTGAAACATGCAATGACAATTAAGGAAGTAGGTTTACATTTCCTGTTAGTTAACACATAAAAAGTGCAATAAATCAACATCTGCAGCTGCTCCTATTCAAACAGTGCATAGAGCCTCATGCTTATCCAGTATTAAATTAAATTTAAAGTAATATTTTTTTGTGTGTATTCTTACTACAAACTTCAACTTACAACAGTCTATTATCTAGTGAAATCTGGTCATCTTTCTACGTGACACAGTTGTAATGCATGTTTTTTGGAGCTCCACTTGAATGATTCAGGTTCATCTCACACTGAGTTCAGGATCCAGGCGCTCCTCTGCTGTGAGACGATGAATCAGAGGGTGAGAAAGCAGCTCTACCCATGCTAGATAAGAGCAGCTGTCGGTGTTATTTCCATAAGTCATTCAGTGAAGAAAAAAAAAAACACTTCATTGAGAAATGTTTTCAAAATTTTATCTAATTAATCAGGATTTTAAGGTGGCATTAGTTTAATCAAAGTCTCAGATGTACGAAACTTTTTGGCAACTATTGCAGTTTATCAAACTGTCTCATGTTTATTTGTGTAGGCTCTAATGGAATCAGAACTAAAACTGTAATTTAACCATGAATTTATGCTTGTACAATTGATAGGGAAGTGATTCATGAACTCTGCCTTCAATTCTAAAGAACTTTACTTTTGACTATGACAGAAGAAACCTCATCAATGATAGAATTTTTTTTCTTAAGAGTGTCCTGATAACGCATGCATAACACGAAAGCATCAAAGCGATCGTTAGGGGACGATTTATGCCGTTACACCTCAAAGCAGGAGCTAGTTCCTTTGTCTGTGGTGCTAACCCAGGAGAAGTTGTCTGTGAGCGGTTATGTAAGGCTACTTGCACATTTCGGAAGACTATTTTGTACCTCTGACATTGCTTGTAATTCGGTATGCTGAGTAATAAATGAAGCGCTGCTCTAAGCTTTGCAAAAGCTTCTGCTCCCCTCTTGTATCAAGTTGCTGAACTGCCAGGGAGCAGCATAACCCCGAGGTCAGGCAGGCTGCAGCGACTTTGGCCTAAATATGGAACGTGGAGCAATTAGGCATACACTCTGCTGTGTCACTCCACTGCACCAGCAACACTGGGAAAGCTGGAAGGAAAAGAAGTCTGTGGTGGTGGTGGGGGGGTCTTGTTAACTTAAATGACAAGTTTCTTTCTTTATGGTACAACAAACTAAACTTCAAGATAGAGTTGTGCAATATTTATAATTCCTTCTTTTTTTTCTAGTAACGAGGACTTGAACAGAACGGCGAGGCCAGGCCTACCTAAGGCCTTCTGTCTGGCTTGACCAGACAGGCCCAGGGGGCCCCGGAGGTGAACCTGTCATTGTCGCTCATAGACGTCAACAGACTTTCCGGCTGCATCTCATTGTTTGAAACGTCGCTCCAGTCTGATTGTCCCGTCCTTCCATGTTGTGGTTGTGCCGCCCTGGATGTTGGAAGCAGGATGGATTCAGAGGTTAATTTGACCACAGGAAACTTATTGCATTACTTGCAACAGCTCCCCTTCGACTGGCTGTCATCGCTCCCCTCCCCAGTCTTTAAGCCCCTTCCTCCAACCTGGGGCATATCAGAGCCTTCTAAGGAAGGGCCTTATAGGAACTGCAGGACATCTTGTTAAAAGGAAGCAGAGTGGATAGGTTGAACAAATACAAAACCCAACAACAACATAAAACAAAGAAATCTGCCTATTTTGATGTTAAAAGTGAATTCATAATTTGAGATCTGTCTCTCTATCCTGCTGTTTAATTATTCCCAAAGGGAAAAAAAATCTTAATTTACACATCCACATCTTTTTTTTGATGATCTGAGCTCTCAGCAAATATGTCAGAAAGCAAAGCTAACAGCAAAGCAGTGAAATTCATTGCCCCACTTTCCCCTTCCACGTCTGCCTCCCCCTGTCCATCACCTAAAACCCCCCACAAGAATGTGAATGGCTCTGCCAGTTCAGACACGCACGTTGCAGAGAAAATCATCGGGGAGCCCGAGGTGCAGCGGCGGCGCCACACAATGGATAGAGACTCAAAAACAGCTGAGCACCGCTTCTTCCGACGGAGTGTCATTTGTGACTCAAATGCCACAGCTTTAGACCTGCCCAGTAAAGCAGCTGTGATCCTCACCTCACCCCCAGACTGTGAAGGGACTCCCGTCTTCTTGTCCTCTTCTTGGCCTGGGGGGCAAGATTCTGAAGGCAAGGGTGAAATAAGAGGTTCCTATCTGCAGAGCACCAGCCCTCAGCCCTATCTTAGTGGGGAAGCTGGACAAGAACACGTAGAAAAGACTGATTCAAGTGTGAACGTCTGCACAATTGCTGTTCCCACCTGTAGCAACGCTGCCTATGGCACAGACGGAACACGGAAAGAGCTCGTTCCAACAGAACTGGATGTTACAGACAAGGCGGAAGGTATAAAACCTGATGCTTTGTTGTGCTCTAGAGGGACTCAGGAGACGCAGCAGGTGGAAAAAAATGGAGCGGGGATTGTAGATGAAGGGAGCGTCAGCAGTCCGACCGAAGAGAAGGACAAGGAAAAAGAGGAGGAAAAAGGGCTTGCAAAAGCGAGAGCCGAGCAGAGGGAAGCCGAGAAACGAGTGCAAGAGGATATAGAGGAGGCAGAGACGAAAGCTGTGGGGACATCCCCGGACGGACGTTTCCTGAAATTTGACATTGAGATTGGGCGAGGGTCTTTTAAGACCGTGTACAAGGGGCTGGATACTGAGACTACCGTGGAGGTGGCGTGGTGTGAGCTACAGGTAAGTCCATACTCTACCAGAACAAATTCCTGTAGACCTCTCCACTTATGATTTGTTCATATGAGACGTGGAAATAGCTTTTAACCCTTGTGCTATCTTACAATGTCTCCCGTGACAGGATTTTATGTCTGCCACAGACACCAGTTAAGATAAAAAAATCCTTGGAAAAAATAAAAAGTTTAACATACTGTCTTGTGGGGTCCAGATGACCCTACTTTTAATGTAAACTTGTCTAGGACAGCACAATTAAGCAAATTCTTCCAATGAAGAGTCTATGTAAACGTGGATAAACGCACATTTCGGACTTCCATGTTCCAGACTCTTACATCAGTTTTCAGGCTTTACTTACTAAACACCCAGCTATTGAATGCATGTTAATAGTTAAACCATCAGGGACTCAGATTTGGCAGTAACATATGTCTTTTTTGAAACGCGCAAGTGCCGACCGTTTAAAAATTCATCATTGAGGAGAAATTAATAATTGCGGTTTGTGCCCGGCCAGAATTATATGATACCAAGTCTTTAATTGCCTGGAGCAAGATTGGTGAGATTTACACTGCTATGAAATTTCATATTAAGCCTCTTCCAACTGTGAGTACATGTACTAGTATCAGTTAGCAACAGTCCAGTGTGAACACCTGAGTTAAAAGCCTGTTCTAGAACATTTTTGATTGTGCATCACATACCTGCTGTGTAAAAAGCATTAGTCAAGGTTTTGTTTAGTTTCTTCACGTTCATTTGTTTCAGTCAGGGCCTAGGTAGCACCTGTCAAAATTTTATTCTGGTATCCTGACAACTCATCCTCACCCAAATTCTTTTCCAATACATCTATCTGACTGAGCTATCCATGCTAAAGGAATATCTGACTGAGTTTAGTGTTTTGGTTTAGCAACGTCCTTTCATAGATCAAGTTTTGAAGGATACACAATGATCACGCTGTAGACGCGAAGAGAACGCGGTCTTGCCATTGTTCCTTGTGAGGTGTGGGTGTTGATGGTTTGAATGTATGTGACCGGAAGCAAGCGGCTTATTAGATAACAACCCTTGCAAGCCGCTCAAATGCCTTTTGAAAGCAGAAGAGAATGCCAGATATCTTCTGGTTACATGGAGGTGGGTTTGATTTCATGAGTCAGCTCTTGTGCTAACAGTCAAACGTCAAACTGTTTGACATCTTTACAGGTGCGCGGGGAAAACGGGTTCCTCAACGAGCCTTCATTCTTGTCTCTCTTTTTTGTAAATAGTCGGCTTGTAAAGTTTGTGTAACCTGAAACAGGATGGCACGCGCTTTACCACACGACCGCGTTGCCTAAGTTTGGGAGCACTGATGCAACATCTGCAACAAGTGTTCATCGCAAAAGAGAAAGTGAGATGTACAGCAGAAAAGGAAGCTTGCTGGGTTTGAGTTGATTCGTGGCACAGAGCGATGATTTGGAGAAGAAAAATAGACCCTCTGAGATCTTGTTGATGAGTAGTCACCAAACCAGGGGTGCGTTCAGCGGTCGGAGAGATGTAGAATAACAATCTCAGCCGGTCATATGACGGTCAGAGTGAGCGGAGGTTTTAGCACTGACATGCTCTCACGTGGAACTGCTTTCCCTGATCTAACACATGCTGCTCTGCAAGGAAACTTAAGTTTACACAATATGTGAACTATTTAGAATATTGACTGTTTGATATAACCTACCTTATCCTATTTATTGTGTAGTCATAATCCACTTTTTCTGTTTTCTATCCAAGATTCTGGACATTTTCTTTGATTTGGGATCAATTTAAATTGAACCACGTGGTAGTTTTCCTCTCATCTTCATCACATGATCCTCCGGCAGTCTTTCTCGATCCCAGGGGCTAAAATCAGCTTTGCTCAATGCTTTGCATCTAGGAGACAGCGGTTTGTTTATTAGAAAACAAACATCCAGCTTCAGGAAAGCCACTCTCTCATATCTCTTCTCTCGTTTCTTCCTGTATTTGTAAAAATGTGGACACTTCGCAAAGTTAGTGCTTTGAATCATTACAATACATCTACTGTGGACATCTAACTGTTTATTGCTTGTTTTATCACAAAGAAGTCAAACGTTCTCTACACACCCCTATATGTGTGTGAAAATGGGGGGTAAAGTTACATGGCCACACACAAACCCAAGACAAAAAACTTTAACCAATCACATTCCCTTGCTGAGTGGGCGTGTCAACTGCAGCTCTGTGGGGTTTGAATCATCTGGAACGTGTTGGGTCCTTTTTTTTTTTTTTTTTTTCCTCCAATGTATATATATATGTGCACAAATGTGCATGTGGTGCCATTCTATCCCTTTTATTTACATAAGTCACTCACGGTTCTAAATTCTGGTACTTATGAGTGGCTGCAACACAGATTTGGTTGGTTTGAATTTTTACATTCCTAGATCTGACCCCAAAACGTCTTGGATGGATTGCTACAAAGTAGGGGAGCAAAGGGGATTGTTTGCTTAAGCTTTAAACAAACTATGACGATCTGTAGATGGTGGGAGTGGCAGGCAGGTCATGCAGTAGCTTATCTTCAGATGCCTCTTCAAACTGAATGGTGGGTGATAACGCTCAAGAGAACGATGCAGGTATCTTGGAATGACGGGAATGCTCGAAGGTATTTCACTGTAAGAGCCAATTTAAATGACAATGAGGTTTTTTACGGGTGGCCATTAGCTGTGGGGTTTCTTCAAGTCAGGTGAGAAAAACCCCGCATTAGCTCAGATACCAAAGAGTTTCTCCTCTCTTACTGCCCCACAAGAAGGTTCAAAGGGGTGTTAGAGGTGAGAAGTGTTATTCCGTTCCATATCGGTGCAATTCACTTAGCACAGCACGGCAGAAGTGGGGTAAAAAAAAAAACAAAAAAGCACAACATGCAAAGTGAAACTACATTTTTTTTCTACAAGGTATCATCTTTTTAGGTATCATCATTGTGGCTTGCTGATCAGTTTTTGAGAAGTCGTCAAAAAAAGGAAAAATTAGTCAAGGAAGATAGCATATATTCAGGATGGAGGGAGGAGGGGTAGAGGTCAGAGTTCAGCATGTCTTTTCAGAGAATGTCATTGGGAGCCTGCCCAGCATTTAGGCACCTATAGATTCAGCGGAGGGGGTAGGGTGTGCTGGTATGTTTAGATTTACAAGAATAGAGAGGGAAAATATATGAAGTTGTGTTTACTTTAAAAAAAAAAGGGGGGGGGGACTTAAAGGAGAAAACGTGTGAGAATTTAAGGGGTATTCTAAAGAAAGTGTGTGACTAAGAAGGAGACGAGTTGAACCGAAGATTAAAAACGAGAGATTTGGACTCTGCGTGTGTGAGAGAATCTGTGACCCCCACACATCTCCAGTCTGTGCCGGCACCAGAAGACCTTGAGATTTTTTTTTTACTTAACATCAACACAAGATTAGTCCCACTTCAGACAATAATGCACCATTTTAGGACTTTTAAAGGAATAAAACCACTTTGTTGAAATGTGAGTGTATTTTTAATAAAAATCTATTTTTATTAGATTCTGCATTACTTTACCATTTAAGCCACAGTGTGACTCTTAATCAAGTCAAATGAGGCTAATGAACAAAGCTCAGTTTCCAAAATTAGCAATGCTGCCTCGTTTATTTTTGGTCATGTCCTGTTCTAACCAGAAATCTTTTAATGTGTTGGTTCAGAGGTGCACAAAATCCAAACATAAGGGGTGCAACAGATTGTGACTGATCCATACAGAGCTCTAGCTACAGTTAAGGCAATTTTTTTGCATAATGGAGGTTGTATTAAAGAAAACAAACTTAAAATTTTATTTCTGAGAATTTCTTTATTTAAACTGTTGTATATCAGGAGCAGACAGAAAAAATGCTGATGTAAAGCTCCTAACTAGATGACTATGTATGTCTTTGTTGTCCTCGTTTGAACTGGCACCTGGCTCAAAACTGTACGGCTGGATAGCTTCGGTCGTGCTTTTTTTTGCACCAGTACCAGGTTGGGGTTGTGAGGGGCTGTAAGATAGCAGGAGTGTAAAAAAAAATGTATGATGGGAAATGGAGACAGGCTTACTCTGCACCAATGGTACCACAACAACTCTAGGGATGCTTTTAAAATAGATCCAAAGATCATCAGAGTAGGACTTTAAAGATGTGCAACTATCTGATGGAATAATAGACGAGCATCTTGAACTACAAATGATCTATAACTGAGCAGAAAAGTGAAACAGCATTTTCTTGAAAGGTATCTGAGCTGTAACGGATTTTAAAGGTTCAGATTCCCCTGACTTAACAGAAGTGTGCCGCAGCGTCGAGCCATCTGCATAGGCTTTTTAAGTTGTTATAAAGCAGTGTTGGCCACCCTCAAAACACAAAGATATGCACTATAAAGGAATGGAAACTGTGTTTGCACTTAAATCATTTTCTTGTAACTTTTTTTTTTAATGTCAGCTACAAATAAATTACTCTGTTCCTCTTCTTTATTACCAGTTAAGATGATGCCTTACAAGTGCATGTAAAGGAAGTTTTTTTTTTTTTTTGCAGTGCTCTGGTTGTTGTGTGTGTACTCTGGATTTGGCTGAACATGCACTGCAGCTATCGCTTTTAGGGATTGTAAACTTAATAATTTTGGCCGGGGTTCATCGGCGATCAGTTTAAGTGTTTAATTGTCAACATTAGAGGGGAAACTTGCAGGATATTTCCTGTGTTGTTAATGTGATATATTTTGTGGACTCTTGTTATTTATGAACACCCTGAAAACAGGATTTATAGTTGGAATAAACTCTTTCTTTGCCACAGGGCAGAAAATCACCACCAGCCACACTGCAGTTGTTAGCCTGAATAGGTCAAGGACTAATGGTCATGATAATTTAATCGCATTTAAAGTGCTTAGCGCAAAATGGGGCATTTGAGTGCACTTTAAACAAAAGGTCAACATGTTGCCCAAACTGAATTCCTCATAGCGCTATTATTTTTTTTTCTCCTATAAATCTGGCTGTAAAACAAGTGCATGAGGTGTTTTTAAACTGCCCAAACAAGTTTGTTTGCTGCCTCGTAAAACACTGGAATGAAGGGTGTCCGAGGTTTTTTTCAACTTTATGTAAAGAAGGTAAACTGTAACTTTTAAAATTTTCACTATATAACGACAAATACACTGATACAGTTGCATAAAAATATATTTTTTAAAAACATTTGTACTACAGATTTTTCAGATTAGACCACACAAGCCCAACCAGCTGGGTTTATTGGTGACACACCATTAAATACCCCTGTGTGCTAGCATTGGATAATTTGTAGACAAAATAAGAAGCGGATGGAGAGGAAATCTTTGTGTTTTATTTATTCTCTTGGCCTCTTTCGCCTTGTTATGTTGTCTTTCTCCTCGTCTGAGCTCATGCTCAAACCCTGCCTCGATGTCCTCCTTCTCAGTTAATGGTGTCAGTAAGCAGCTGTGAGCAAAGGAAGGGAGATTGAGAAGCTGGCACTTCCTCATATGTAAACCATGCCTGTTTCCTTCCACTCATAACTTTCCGCTTCGGTGTCTGTGCAGTCAATAGTTTTCTGAGAGAAATAAACAGTGAGGTTGGGACATCCTCTCTTATCTTCATGGCAGATAGTTTGATTTAGAAATTCAAGTTTATTTGTGTTCGTAGAAAGTTATCCAAACGTTTCTGCAAAGTATCATCTGAAATCTTTTACTCTAATTTGTGTTTTATTCCGAAGAGTTTAGGCCAAGTGTCTGTAGTGATTTTACTTTGCAAGATGTAATGGGTTGTTTTGCCACCTTTTTATAAATAAAGTTGTGATAGATTAAAAAAAAAACATTCTGCAGTAAGTACCAGGGTGTGAGTTCCAGTTTTATACCTTTTTAATGACAAATATCCCACCACTGTCTGATTTCTTAAAATATCTAATCCTTCACAAGGAAGTATGTAATATTTAAGAAAATATTGTGTCACACATACATTTCTATCCAAGGTAGTTCTGTGTATTCATGACAACACCTGTTCCTTTCTCTTTAAGTTCAAATGTACTGTAGAACAGCAACATGTTGTTTACTTTGTCGACATATTACTTCCCACTCTAGCAAAGCCAACACTACAATCGTTCGTGCTGGTTGCTTTTTTTGTTTGACCAATCAGGTTTTGAAACTAGCAGGAAGTTTAAAAATGTATAGCCCTCCAAAATGAACTGGACAAACCACCATGTACCATATATAGATCTGGATTTTCTATTGATCACAGATCCATCATCAGTTTGCACATATGTGTTCACTCATTGCTATCAAATTATATATATAAACAGGCTCAATGTCACAGACTCCTTCCTTGTGTCTTTAGTGTGAATTACTATCAAAGTTTAGCTTGATTGGTTACAACCTAGATACGTTTTTAGAACAGGAAGTGATGGCTCATGCTTCATGTTAGTTATTTGCATCGGGTGGTTAGTTGGGGGCGCTGAATGCATAAAGCAGATGTTTCGTGACTTGCATAGTGTGAAAATGTTTTTTTTTTTACTCTTTTTTTCCTTTCATCTTCTTGCTTTTGGTTGTTTCTTAGCAAGCTTTCACATTTATTTTTAAATGCTCCCTATTTTGAGTTCTTTGTCCGTTTATTCCCCTATTTCATGTTGGAGATCATATACTTTATTATTTTTAAATTTCGTTTAATTTCATATTTGAGAACTATTCAGGCAACTTTCATCAATACCAGCTTTTGTACTGGATAGCTGACAGTGAGAGATGATTGTTGTCAAACCTAATTCTTTGGTCTAAGTCAAGCATGTACGGCCGGTAGACCAAACCCCCGAATCATTCCTGGGCGCAGCTGTGTCTAAAACTCACCGCTCCCCTAGTGGATGGAGAACAAATTTCACACACCTGTTGACTAACAACACCTTTAGCTTCATACCTATTAATGCCCATCTGTAGTTGGTCCAAAAGTTTATAAGAACTTGGATTTAAAGGATTGTTTTCTTAATTTTTATTTCAACTAATTTGCATTATCCATATTTACTGAAATAACATAGACATACACACTGAGTAAAATAAGAACTATTATTTACATCGTGATCAATGAAGTTCTGGCAGTTATTATTTCATTGGATGGTCTTTGTAGTCAATATATATGTCAATTCTTGCTCAGCACAATCTAAATAAATATATGGTTATTTGTTTTTTGCCTGTTTCTTGGCTATAGACATTTTTTTTAAACTATAAATAATTAACATTAAGAGTTTGGTTTGTGCTGCAAATGGGTTTTTAGTTCTGTCAGTGGAAAATATGAGCTGACAACCAATTCAAATATTCACTATGTTTTTACATTTTACGCACGGCTAAAAAATTAGGGTTTGAAAAAGAATGCGCATCATCCAGGTTAAACGCAGGTCAGATTCTGCAAGCAACTATGATGAAACTTGAGATCAATTTATCTGAAAATGTTCAGCTTGCTTCTCTTGGTCAAAAAAAACAAAAAGCCTGCTGAGTGATCAGTCATTGATGCAGGCTTGAGCGGGTGTTTGATAGACCTGGGTGTTTCAGCAGACAGCAGAATTTTGTGTGTGTGCCCTCAGCTTTAAATAGAACTTGTCTCTCGACTGCCTGCTGTCTGCATCAGCGTAAAACAACCTGGGCTGCACATTGGGGGCTGCTTGCTCTAACATTGCCTGTGTGTATGTGCGCCCCTAAGTGTGAAAGGGCATTTGTGTGTGTCATGTCTTTACATTTGTGTTTAGTCTGCTTTTGCCTTTGTCCGTGTCCTGACTCGGCACAGATTGTTCTACGGTTTGTTGGCGTGCCCGGTGTGTCTATAGAATGTGTGTGTTCAGACGTGTGTGAGGGAGCTCCTGTTTCTGCCTTTTGTGTTCTCCTCTTATTTTGTCTGGGTGTGTTTGAGGAGGGGGGCAGCTCCCAAGTTTGTATCCCTCCCAGATTCCCAGCATTCTTATGATAAGATGTCATCCAAAGTTAAATAGTTTGGGGTGTGTACATTAAAATGTGACACTTGTGCCTCACCTCCATAAGACCATGTGCTTGGGGGTTAAAGCATCCAACTGTGTGTTTAAAAAAGTATTTAGTGGGTCTCTTATATCTGGGGTCACTGGGAGTTTAGAGTGGAATGGAATCCATTGCATTCAAAAACACAAAAATAAGGTTAGATTGTGACTTTTTTTTTTTTATCTTTAATGTAATGATTACCTACTTTAGGGAAGCTAAGCTATTATTTTGTTTCATTACAAGCGAAAAGGAAAGCTTTACTATTTACTATTCGAAATTTGTTTTTAGTTTTTTTTAGCATTTTCAGGTCAACATTGTAAATAAGAAATTGTTCCTGATGTTTTGCCTGGTGAAACAAAGGCTATGATGAGAATAATGATACAAGTAATGAACAAGCTTTTTAGGGAGTACAAGTTGTGGGGTTTTTTTTTTGTTGCGTGGTTTGGCAGGTGTGATACTCAGGAGTGACTTGAATGTGATTTAAAATATATCAATTCACTCATATATTTGTTATTTTCCCACTAACAACCTGTTGCCATTTTTGTGGTTGTTTCCCGCTAACAGCTGCTAGGGGGCACTGCGAGTGTGCATCAGTATTTGCTACTGACGGCAACGTAGAAGAAGAAGCGCCATCCAAAACAAACATGGAGGAGAAGGTGATTGTTCTCCTCCTAAACTGATTTTTTTTCTGGCATTTTTTTTATGGTATTGAGAAATTATCATTCTTGGTTTTATTGACTTCTTAAACTCCAGAAAATAATACATGTGTTGCGTCTTTTTATCCCTCTACCTTTCAAGCTCAATCAGTCTCCCTCCCATTTTGTGTTCCTCTGTGTCTGGCATCCTCCATGACCTTAACTAGAGTCTGTGGGGAAGGGGGGAGTCACAAAGAGAGAGCAGAGATGGGATTTTTCTCTGTTATTTTCCCCCTTTATGTTCTATTTATAGCAGCAGAGTGTCATCTGCTGAGCCAGAACTGGAGCAGAATGAATGGAGACTGTGTGTGGTTACTTCTGTCAAAGAGGGCATGCATGTTTTAGTCTTGTGCAAATGTCTGTAAAGTCTATTTTCTGAAGTTTGGAGAACTGCATAGTGCCAGTTACGGTACACTTGTGGAGAAATTGCTGGTTTTAGTCAAGTTGTAAAGCATCTAAAAAGCTATTTTCTTAAACTATGAAATATTCTTGGGAGTTTCTAGAAGTTGAGTCATAGCAACTAAACTGAAAATGTGTAAAAAAAAAAAAAAAAAACTTGGATGAGTGGCAAAACATTTCAAGGAAGAAGATTTTAGATAAAGTTAATATGACTCAACTTCAAGAGGTCACTTGAGTGAATGAAAAGCTTCACTGACATTTATGGGAGTGGTATAATTTAGGATGTGTATTGACCGGTGATACGGTACGTATCGTAATACACATGGCACGATGTGATATGTATCACGATACATCACAATACAATAAGACATTACAAGAGACAAAATTTTCCTTTTCTTTTTTATATTGTGACTTAGAATAAACTTTATCAGAATATTAAAACACCTTCCACACATATCAGTGTTGCTTTGCAGGTTGTGAGCCATAAAGCATCCAGATACGCATTTTTGTGTGCTACCAGTACCAACTTGATAAAGCTTTTCAGTTCAGTACTACTCATTAGTTAAAACTGAGTGTGCATGTCTCATTTTGCTGTGTAATAACAACTGCGAGGCTCAGAGTACACATTGGTTTCACATCTATCACAAGACAGTTCTCGCAAGATCTTGCTTTGTTTTGATACGGGGTAGAACTGCTCAATGAGGCTCGGTGGATTGTGTTGCCAGCTCGCGGTCAGGGATTTAAGTGGAAAACAAAAGTAATAAATTCAACTAAATTTTTGCCTATGAGTAATTGGCAAAGAAGTATCGTGATACTTCACTCAATATTTTTTACACCCCTAGTATAAATTTTCTACTGAATTCTATCTCTTTGAATCTGAAACTTTTTGTTGAGATCCATCCATCCATCTGGTTTTTGAACTGAATCCCTCTTGTGGTCACAGGGTTTGTAGAGTCTATTGTGGGGTACGACCCAGACAGGTTAGCAGTCTGTTGAAGGTTTCCCAATTTGTAAAAGGTTATTAGCAAAGTTGAATTAGTAGATATTCAGGTTCCAGTTCATTGTATGCTAATCAATAAACCCAAAATGTTACATTGCTGAATTCCCATAAGTGACCTAAATGATTTACCAAAGACACTAGTTTGACACAATGAAAGACTTTAGACTTCAGCAAAAGCAACATGGCGTGTTCTAGGTATGCAGGCAAAGATGTTAATAAATAGATCTAGAGGAGAAATTCATGTTTTAGCCTGCACTATTTTAAGGGACAGTTAACTCTTCCTGGTAGTTTTTCTATAGTCTCTTCATCAGTTTCTTGATTTGCAGTGCTCACATGGCTTTATAATGTTGATGCTGTAAGTTCTTCCTAAGAGATTAAGAGTCAATCCCTCATAAACCACAGTTGGATGAGGCATATACCACAGAGCCAGATCACACTGATGGTATGCGGCGCATATTGCCTTAGGAATTGGATGGGAAAACCCCTTCTCTCTTTTTAATGCCAAGGTCGAGTGTGAGGTTGAACAGCTGCAAGAGCTGGACTTGTCGTCTGCTACAAATCACCTAATCATAATGCTTGGACACCACAGAGTGCTAGAAGACCTCTCACTGTTTCATTTTGAATTTCAAGTCCCACATGCCGTTAAAATAACATCAGTAAATCTTCCTGATAAGAGCCTTCCACTTTATGATGATCCCCGTTGGTCTCGTAGTAATATAAAATAACCGTTTTATATTCTGCGCTTGTTGTCAGTCACAAGGTCTTCGTCCGGACATGTGGATATTATGCAACATAGTTCAGGGCTAAAGTCACAAAGCTTTGCTACATGATCAAGTCTTGGGGGGCTGGAAGCATTTTTTTTTTTTTTTTTGACTTATTTTTAAGGAGCTGCTTCAGTATAAACTAAAATTACGTTTTTCTATTTCAGCAGCATATGCTTCATTTACAAGTATATATGATAATATGTAATATAATAGACTTGGAATAAAGATAAACCACTTTGTTTTTTTAAGATGGTTAAACCAAACTGAAAACATAAAGGATCCTATCATCTTCTGGTTCTTTTCATAGCTTTTTTCTATTGATCCTATTGTAAAATTATGTTGGAATTGTTCTAATATGTTTAATCCAAATCATACAACGACGTATGTTATTTTCTTTTATCATTTTGGGTCAATAACTTGAGGTAACACTGACTTTTACAGGAACTTGACAGAAAAAATGACATTGATTGACTCTCACTGCAGCCTTTTTCTCAAGAAAAGATTTCAAAGTTTTCAAGACTTGTACTCTGGTTTAGTGTCTACCACCAACCCCCAATGCTACCTCTTGGTTTGTGTTACATTAACCAACTTGAGCTAATTTTCTTGCTACTATTTGTAAGTCCTGTGCCTGTTCAGTGTTTTTTTCTAAAAGGTTCAGGTCATATTTCTTGATTCATTTCATTAGAAAACAGATGAAACGAATGACCCAATTCGATTTTTGTATTACTAGCCTGACTGTATATAATCTTTTATTTGATCTTTAAAGGATAATATTAAACTTTTTTCTGCTTCTACACTTCTGTCATTATTTATTATGTCACAAGACACACTGTGTTCTACCATTAAAGCTCCAGTGCACATAGTATCACACTGTCAAACCTGTCGACGTGAGCACAGGCTCTAACAAAGGTTTTCAGGGAGGTTATGCTGTTTGTTTACTCTCATCCTCCCTTTGTGTTTGTGAATGAATGTGGGTTGTGTTGGGCTGTCTACTCATTGTGCTTTGGGTGATGAACAACTCACCTCTTTGACCATGGTGTTGGCTTGGGCTTAGTGATGCCCTGTAAGGGGCAGCCCTAAGTAAGCAAAGGGAGAACAGATGAAGCAAACAGATTGAATGAGTAAGAAAGAGGGGGATCTAAAAAAAAATGAGTATAGGCTTATAGGCATGTATAAACAAGGGGAGGCCTCGACTTATGTTTGCTTTTGTCTGCTGGGTTTTTAAATGTTTGCTTGAGGGACTTCTTTGTACGTCTGTTTATCTTGTGTGCTCATCTGAAAGCTTCTGGTCAGTCCAGCTAAATGGATGCTGAATTTAAAATGTCCTTTGCTTGAAGGATGAGTGATCACATAAATGAGGAATTGAAGAGATAAATGGAGACGGAAGAGAAATTAAACAATGCAGACACATTTGGAAGAAAAAAAACTAAATGCATGTCCAGAAAAAATAACTGATGAGAATGCAGATGGAAAGGGTGAGACAGACAGTTAATGGGCAGCTTATGAAGGTAATGGACTGTAGATCCCCTGTGGTCGACAGCAGGCCCATTCAACCTGTGTACTTTAGGCATTGCATATTTTATTGTGTGTTGCCTCAGAGGCTGCAGAACAAGAGAACAAAGCAGCTTTCTATTAGTATTAACAGCATTTTTTTAGATTTCTAACATTTTAGGTCATTAACCAGTTAGATTGTGGTACGTTAATCACTTTATTGTGTTAAATTGAGCGTTTTCTGCGCGACACATTCACTCATCTCACTCCCTGAAGAGATGAATTATGCCTATGCTCGCTGAACCTGTGTGTGTGTTTGAAGTGTGGGTGGCCATGCATGCATGCATGCATGCAAAGTCCTGTGGCTTTGTTTGCAGAAGAGCAGGTTCAAGTGTTGATGTATTTTAGATGCTGACCAAGAAAAACCTATACTTAAAAATAAATAAATATATATATGAAATCTTAAAACAACAATTTTTTTTTTCTAAAGTGGGAGCAGAGCATACTCCAAAGCCCTGAGCTTTATTAATGATGAGAGAAAAACCATTACAGGAACTCAGAAGTTGCAGTTATGTTTGCAGGTGGCACCAACACTTCCCCAGTCTCCTGCACATCCGTGCTCTGTGGTTATACTTTGCACACAGACACCTTGCACTTTGCTAATACTGTATGGTAGCATACAGTACTGGTTAGCCAAGAGCTCTCTGGCACAACTTATTTTTCATGTATTGAGAAACTCTGTTGTCTTTTTATTTTTCGAATCTGTCATCTATAGTATTGAAAATAAGAGGTTACAAATTGTTTTTTTAAAGATTTAAAAAATAAAAATAATGTATTTATTTGGATTTATAGAATACATTTTGGGGTGGGATTTGTCCATAAAAGGCAAAGAGCAGATGACACAGGTTGCTAGAATTTCCTGTTTGTAGAAACAGCTGATCAGCTTTTGCTCAGAAGAAATTAATGTCAGTTTAGTTTTAAATTGTAAAACCTTAGATAATCTAGCTAAATATAATTTTAAAGCTGTCTGTGCTTTTGTGATTAAATAGTCATAACTAGCCTGAATTGGACAACACCTCGTTTCCTGAATAATTGTTACCTTTTTTAAAAGTGTCGGAACAAGAATTGAGTGTCTTGCATAACAGTCTAAGCTGGATTTCCTTTTGCCGGAGTAAATTATTGTTCTTTGTTTGGAAATACTTTGAATTTTAGGTAAGGGACATTAAACAAGAACAAAGAGTGCTGCAGAGATTTGTCCCGCTACAAAGCAATAAAACAAATACTCGCTACCTGAAAGCACACCATAAAACAACAGTATGTTGAATGCATGATGGTAAAGCAAACAGTGCAGTTCTTTCTCTATGGAACCATCCCAAAATTACATTTTTAGATTCCTTAAAAAGTAAGCAACAGATCACTGGTTTCACCAACACCACATCGTCACCAATAAACTGGTGCTCTACTAGCTAACGATTTCTCTGCAACGAAGGTTTCACTGAAACTTTTTGACAATTAGCTGCTCAGTTTCTATCACTTCATCAGTTTCAGTGAGCATTTTTTTTATAAATGATAGTCATATGTTAGCAATACAATAAAGAGTTGGGGTGTGTTTGCAAGCTAGAATGAAAAGATAACACTACCACTAAATTCATTGTGTGCAAACGGAGTGTCAACAAAAATCTCTTTCTCTTCTGCCTTAACATGTCTGTGATCTTTTGAAATTCAAGTCAGATCCATTATTGCTTCATGATTCAGTGGATTTGGTTTTCAGGGATGTTGGCAACACGATTTTGTTTTGATAAACATCTCTCTTGTATTCCGATACCCACCCTTTTGTCCTGATAAAAAAAAAAAAAAATTGTCTTTCGGTGTAGGTTTGTATTTTCTCATTATTCAAACAGGTCATGCTTGCAATTGTTTGTTCTTTGACCTCATCTTTTATACGATATGAACAAATATCATGCACACACCTGCTCTTGTTAGCTGCTCTCTTGTTGTTTGCCATCAGCTGCATTATACTTTACATGCAACAAAAAATGGGAAAGAGG
Organism: Oryzias javanicus; assembly: GCA_003999625.1. Classification (NCBI taxonomy): domain Eukaryota; kingdom Metazoa; phylum Chordata; class Actinopteri; order Beloniformes; family Adrianichthyidae; genus Oryzias; species Oryzias javanicus. The sequence goes on along the minus strand of CM012459.1, from coordinate 23,078,969 downwards.
GTTGAAAATGTTGTCCAGTGAATGAATTTATGGGCTCACACAGAGATAACCTAAGATAATCCTATTTTAAATGGACTATATTGCATTATCTTTTATTATTTAGTTAGCGTACCTAACCAGTTAAACTAATTACTCAAATGTTTTGTGGAAGACGGAAATTGTTCACTGTGGAATCGAGCCAGATTTCACAGATGTCTGTGAAGATTGTCAACCATCTAGGTCAACAGGTCATTTAGGTCAACTGAACTTCAACTTGATGTAGACGATGTTTTACTGGCTGGCTGCTGAGTTGCTTTTTCAGTTCTAACTGTTGATGGAGGAAGTTATTTTTGTGTCAATGATCATATTTTTTCCATCGAATTATAAGGCCTATCATCAATGATGAGTCTATTTTCAAACATGTCATATATAAGACGGACTGAACTATAAGGTGCATTAAGCAAAGCAGAAGAGTCAGAGGTAAGTCCATCAGTCCATCAGACTTTATTGATTGCATTTACTAGAACTTGTTGTACTACGCAACAATAGAGTACATGTATTCATCATACTTGTTACTCCCGACCTTGTTTGACACACTTAAAAGAACAGACTGAGACTGCAAAAAAAAAAAACGTTGACTATGCTAACTCCCGAGTTTTTAGTAACGCGTAAAATAACCCACAGTCCTAATCACTGCATATTAGGGCTCTGCCATACTGAGCATTTGGGTATCGATACCAATACGATACCGGTCAATAAACCTATATCAATACCAATATTGCGGCGGGTGTGACATGAACCTCATAATCTCAATTGTTTTTAACTGCTGTGAATGTAAGTTTCCCTTTTTTAAATTACTTGATAAACATAAAACAGAATTAGGACAATATTTTTAAATGAATAGACAATAGATTATCAAAATAAAAACTTCTTGAAATTAAATAAAAAGTGAGGAAGTGATACAAAAAAACAGTCAACAAACCAAAAGAAACTGGTAGCAATGATATCAAAATAAGTCAAAATGTTTAGTGATAAAATAAACAACTGGTAGAAATATAAGTAATTTAAAGCTTTTTAGCCTTAAAAAAAAGGTGAAAAAGTGACTTGTCAAAAACAACTGAGCATTTAAATAGAGTGGAAACAAGGTGAAGAATGCATGCCGCCTGGATGCATGCACTGCTGGAGATCTGCTGGAGATCTCACAGGACTGGAGAGAGCTGTGACTCGCCTGGGTCCTGTTTACTGATACAGAAAAGTTTCTAACAAGAGTGGAAATATTGATATCTGTGGGCTAGTGTCAATCCGATACCTACTTGAGATCGATGCTATCGATATTTTGGATCCATCCGCCCAGCACTACTACACGTTACCTGCTTTAGCGTATTTGCGGTAAAACCCAACCAAACATTTTGTACCACTCAAAACTGCTTCAACATCAGTAAGTATAACCCGAATTAATCCTTATATGAGGCACTATAAAGGCGCACTGACATTTAAAATAAAAGAGAAGGCTATTTAGTGCAACTTATTGTGCATAAAACACTGTCATGCAAAAAAAATCAATAATCAGATGTAATTTAAACAGATGCAAATGTCAATGACCCAGGGATTATCAGAATAGTTGGCCAGTGTCCAGTTTCACGGTGTGGGTCTTGGTGTGGCTCAGAGTTGGGAACACTTGTTAGATGTTTGTTATTTGTGTGCAAATGGGTTCCCAGTCTGCTGAACAAGGATGTCAAAACAGGACTGAACATAGGAGACAGAAAATGTCCCCGATCTAATACAATTATTTTTCTGCTGACTGTAATTACAGAGTTTATTTACCATGGCAGGAGAAATGTAAAACAGTAATCTAATAAATGAAACGTCCTCTTGAGTCGATTTAACATGCTGAATCTTGAACACAAAGCTTTTGACTTCCTTTTGGCTAGCGGTGTTTTCCCAGACTGTCAGGTAGACCTGCCTACGGTAAAAATTTATCACCGCTCACAGGAGTATGCATTCTTCTGCTTTTTTTTTTCCCCCTTCTCTATAATTTTTGGTCTGTCACTCCACCCATCATGCACATGACCAAAGTTTGACCCTCTCAGACCGATGCACAATCTTTCAAACATCTCACCTTTCTTTTCTTTCTGCATTTCACGCTTCTCTCCTCAACTCTCCTTTTCTTCCTTTTTTTATCCTCAGTCATTCCCTGTCCAGATGTCCGCCCTTAATACTGTTTGTCTCTGTGCTTGTCTTCCTTGTTGCTGTCTTTCTCTTTCTTTCCATCTCTCAACCTATAAATAGAGGCCTTGTGGGTTGGATGTCCTGGATGCAGTAACGTCAGTGTCGTCAGTGTGCGTTTCATTCTTTTTTTTTCCCCCCTCTTCTGTTTTTCTTCTCACAAAACCATCTGGATCATGTTCAAATTATGTCCACCACACTGAACTCCGCCTCAGTGTTTCTAAGCTCGTGAATAATCCTGGATTCTGTTCATCATCCCTTTGAAATTTAACAGCAGACTGTAACTCCTCTGAAACATCTGCACTCGTTGCTCAAACTGGGTGAAACACAATTTATGAACAATTGAACGTTATGAACAGATAGTGATATAAATTGATTTGGAATTGTAAAAAGTAGATTATTTCTGCCCTATTTTTCAAAAAGCAAAGGTGTTTTATGGGAGCAGGTCACAAAGATTGAAGTGCGTTGAAGAAAGAATCAAACACGATTAATGAAAATCAACTGTAGAAACAGAACTGTCTCAAAAGTAAAAAGTTCAATTCCTCAATCTAACTTTGTCAGTCTAGAACTTTCTACTTCCCTTCTCTTTTAAAGTTGTGCAAACTTACTGCTTAATCACCAATCTTTGCTAAACAATTTTTGTTAAAGATGCTTTTTAGGAAGATAATGTTTTATTTTCCACTCCAAATTTTTGCAGTACCTCAGGAGCTGAGGAGGGAACAGAAGCAATATGTTGGGTAAGATGACATACCAGCTGCTCTGTTTCCAGGAGCAGCCGTGTTTGGAAAGTGACTTTGGAGATATGTAAACCACGGAACTCAGTCAGGGAACTCTGTTATGATTGCAGTAGTTCCAGTATGTCCTACAGGGATGCAACTGACAATTGTCTCACAGTCTATACAATGTCCATTGTTGCAATGGAGTATTTTGTGTGGTTCAGTACCTGTGTTTTATTATAAAGCATTTTAAGAACTGTTTTACATATATTGTCTTAGGAATCCATCTAATCTATTGATTTATAAATATATCTTTTGAATATTTTTTTCTTTTTATGGTTTTCCACATTGCTCATTACTTAGTTTGAAGACGTTTTATGTTATGGGGATCTAAAATGTATGAAATTTCATATCATTCTGGTGTTTACTTTACTTTACTTCCCTATGACTAACCTAAATCTCGCAATTAAGAACAATTGAAGAAACTGAAATATTTCAAGCCTGAAGTCGCATGTTCAACCAAAGTTGATACAGATTTTTATATGAATTCATATGCAGTTACCTGCATGGTCATATCAACTATAAAAATGATTGTTTATCAAAACCATCAACATGTCAATTCACCTTGTGGTATGTCTAAAAACACATGTCTTTAGTTAAAAACAACCATTCAAGTTCTCGTTAAGTAGTTGGTCAGATTTAGGGTCAGCATTTGTGCTATTGGAGTTTTTTTTTAAGATTATGTCAGACTATTTTTGATATGCAGAAGAAAACGATAAAGACAAACGCATCAGCTTATCTATGTTTTGTTTTTTTTGTGTCTGCGAATGTGTACATACCGTCACCCCATCCTTTTTTTTGTTGTCAAGCTATTTATTTCATTGTATTTGTTGCTTTTCCTAAGCCACCGATAAGAAATTGCACACAAAGAAAACAAAACCTGTTTATAAAGTCTTTGAAAAGTGGTTAATGTGTATTTTCTAAGTTCTAGTTGTTAACTATGGCTCTAAGATTCCCACCAGTTGATGACTTATCTTGCAATCATGCTTGTGTGTAGTGTCACAGAGGCAGATAGTCTCAAGCGGGATTTTTTTGGACAGCCTTGTCTATTGACGTAAATGTAGATAATAGCAGTTTTGTACATGAGTAACCTTTCTGTAGAGCTGTCATCGCATAAAAGCAGCAGTTCAAGTGGAACACGGTGAATGATGCATCAAAACAAGTAACTACCCATCTATCATGCATTCAATCAGTAATGCACATCTGTGCCAGCATGTGACTTGTGTTGATTACTTGATAACGAAGTTTAGTTTGACTTAGTTGCTTGGTTTTCCTGTCATTCATACAGGTAGACTCCAGGAAATTATGATAAATGTTAGAGGGAAAAAAAAACCCAAATAATGACAACCCTATCAACTTAGCTGGAAATGTATTTCCTTTAACACATTTTTACAGAGGCGTCTAACTATGTAGGTGCAATTGTGAAGTATTGGTAGAGTACATGGCGGCTCAGGTAATTCCTAGTAACAACTTTTACTCTCTTAAGGTATATTCAGACCGGAAAAGTCCTTTGGTTTACACCAAGTCGCTTAATTTGGTCCGGATCGACAATTATTTATGCTTTTATATCTTCTCTATTAGATTACTGTAACTCTCTTTTTACCTGTTTTAACAAACGTTCCCTAAACACGTTTCCATTTCTGGATTCAAAGAACCTCCCAATGAGGAGCAGAAACTGTCCTCACAGGAGAAAGCCGCTGCTCCGTTACGGATTTGCCTGTGCAGTCAGGAGATGATTGTATGGCAAGCCAAAAAGATCATAAATCACCAGGAAAGCGGGCACGGCAGTGCCACGTTTTACAGAAAAAAATTATTTAAAATATTTAAATGTTCTCACATTTAGTTTCAATGAAACCATTTATACTAAAAAAAAATTGTAATTGCTGTATTTATGATTTAATTTGGACATTAGGCGAGTGGGATAAGAAAATTTGTATTTTAAGGAAGAAATTTTAAGAAACCAAACTGCATTGGATCTTTGAAGAATTGTCTGATTGCTGAAAGCAATCAGAGTATGTTATCCACCTTCTTATTATATTTTATTATTCTTTTTCTTATTATTATTATTTTATTCCGTCCTTTTTTTGGATCGCTACTCCTCCTACAGTTTTAAAGATATCAAAATGCTTTCAAAAGTAGTTTGTAAAGCTCAATTGGGAGAATTGTGCTATTACTTTTGGTATGCTTCAGAATTTGAATGATTTTATATTAATATTTTTATGAATTATTTTCCATTGACTTAACATTGAGAGCAACTTTAAATGCTTATATCTTAAAAGTACTAAAGATAAACTCATGAAACTTTCCAATATTGTAGCCTATAGTAAACTACACGTTATATTAAATTGTAGCTCAATGGTACTCTATAGCGCCACCAGGCGGTCGTTTAAGTAAGCAATTCGTTTTTGGCCTCTATCTCGAATACCGTTCGGAATTTTGTGCTTTCTTTTTCTGTGTGTTCCTTGGATGCTAATGGACGTTTTTCAAATTGGACCATGGACTTCCGTCTAACTAGATTTTTCGCAATTTGCGATTTTCGTAAAAAACGATTTTTGCTCCCTATTCAACACAGTTTCACTAAACTCGACAAAAATTGGTATATACCTATTTAGACTACCCCGAATTCAATGGTACCGCTCAATTGGCCAAATTCTTTACCGTTTTTGAAATAATCGTAAAGCTAATGAGGTGGGTGTGGTCACAGATTTTTAACATCAGAAATCAACGTACAACCACTTGTTGTTTGTTAAGCTAACAAAGGAGATGTTAAGTCTAAAATTTCGTACCATTTGGTCTTATCGTTGATTTTATATGATTTTTTTTTAAATCCTTAGGATTCTGTAGAAGAGCAATGCTGCCGTCTATTGGAATTAAAAAAATATGGCACACATTTGCATTGTGAGCATTTTTAAATGCTGATATCTTAAAAAATACTAAAGATAATTTCATGAAACTTTCCAATATCATAGGGTACAGTAAACTACAAGTTCTATTAAAATTACAGGTCAATGCTCTTATAGCGCCACCAAAGCGGTCGTTTGAAAAACACATTAGTTTTTGGCCTCTATCTCTAATACCGTAAATCAGAATTTTGTGCTTTTTTTCCTGTGTGTTCCTTGGATGCTAATGGTTGTTTTTCAAAATGGGACCATGGACTTCTGTCTAACTAGATTTTTCGCTATTTGCATTTTTTTGTAAAACACATTTTTTGCTCCCTTTTCAACATAGTTTCTTCAAACTTGACAAAAATTGGTACATAGAATATTTGGACTACCCCGAATTCAATGGTACCACTCAATTGGAGAAATTCCTTACTTTTTTCGTCATAATCGTAATGTTAATGAGGTGGGTGTGGTCCCAGATTTTAACATGCTCTAGATCCTACAAAGATTGACAAAACTTGATATTGATATTGAAATATAACTTCATCCTACATTGATAAACACTCACCTAAAATATTGTAGAAATATTCCAATAGGTGGCGCTATAATTAAGGCAATTGTGTTTAAGGCTCTATCTCAAAAACTACTTAACCTAGCTAAATAAAATTTAACCTATAGGTTGTAAGAGGTGTGTTGTATAAATACTAGAAATACAGCATTGCTGCGCCACCTAGTGATGACTTAAGAAGGATAAGCTAACTTTGGATGAGTCCTCGTATCTTGTAGATAATTGCAGATATCAACATCCAACCAACTGTAGTTTGTTAAGCTGATCAAGGAGATGTTTGGTTTAAAATCTCGTACCATTTGGGTTTACAGTTGATTTAATATGAATTTTTAAAAATATTTTTCCTCCTATACATGGGACAAACTTGAAATCCCTGTGAGAGTCCACAGGATTCTTTGAAAGAGCAATGCTGCCATCTAGTGGAAATAAAAAACCATAGCACACAGTTGCATTGAGAGCAACTTTAAATCCTGATATCCTAAAAAATACTAAAGATAATTTCATGAAACTTTCCAATATCATAGGGTACAGTAGACTACAAGTTCTATTAAAATTACAGGTCAATGCTCCTCTATAGCACCACCAGGCGGTCGTTTGAAAAACACATTTGTTTTTGGCCTCTATCTCTAATACCGTAAATCAGAATTTTGTGCTTTCTTTTTCTGTGTGTTCCTTTGATGCTAATGGACGTTTTTCAAATGGGACCATGGACTTCTGTCTAACTAGAATTTTCGCTATTTGCAATTTTTCGTAAAACACATTTTTGCTCCCTATTCGACATAGTTTCTTCAAACTTGACAAAAATTTGTACATACCCTATTAAGACTACCCCGAATTTAATGGTACCAATCAATTGGTCAAAGTCCTTACCGTTTTCGAAATAATTGTAATGTTTTAATGAGGTGGGTGTGGTCACAGATTTTTAACATGCTCTTATTCCTTTCTTTGTGAACAATGTTTTAGATCGGTGTTGCTTTCAGCAATCAGACGCAATTTCTTCAGGGAATTGCAAATCTAGTTTAAATTGTTGCACACATTATTAATAAAATAACATTTTTTTTGTTTTTCAACTTGTTCAAGTGATTTAAATTGAGAATCTTGAAGTTGAGAGGGCCATGAAGAACAAAAAAAGCTTTTACCATCTCTAACAAAGTGTGTGGGACCACATGTTTGATAAAGCCTTCACTAAAATACATGTGTTTTCCAGGTTTTTTTTATCTGAGATATGAATCATTTACCCAGAACCTCCAGCAACAGTTCATACACACTGCTGCTGTTTGCACTGGCGCAGGGCTGGCATGGGCAGGACTGGAAACCTTTTTGAAGTTGTTGTTTTCATTGATCATATCATAGTACACAATCTACTCTCCTCTCTGCGGGGATTTGCACCTGATGAATATGATTCATCACCAGGAAACAAGTTTAATGCTCCCTTGGAAACTTAAAAACAATAAAAAAAATATCAGAAAGTAACATCTAAAACAAAAAATAATAATACAAATGTCCCACTAGCCCCTTGTCTTTACTATTTACTTCATCTTTTATGTACTTCCTCTGTAAAGTTCATGTACGTGTTTACCAGCTGCTCTAACTTTTGAAATTCGTTTATTTCCTTTGACTTCATTTGTGTTTTTCTAACATTTATTAATCCCCTTGCAGCTAATGTAATTTGTGTATGTGTGTACTTAAGGTTTATTGGAAGCATTTTTGTTGACATTGCCCCCTATTCATTTTTCCAAGCCTCTTCTCTTTTCTAACTTGGCAACTTTCACATTAAAAAAAACTTTTTTTTGCTCTGTTTTGCCAGCGGGGTTTGTATTGAGTCTCTGTACTTTTTTATTTTGTTTTTGGGACGATCGAAAGAGTCTATCCACCCACTTTGATGTTTCTGTGTTGGCAAACTTTGAGAATATTTTGCACAGATTTCCCCGATAAATCAGATCCGTACCTGCCCATCCTTCCACTTGTCAAAGGATCTATTCAACACTTTTCCAAGAAAAAAAATATGTTCTCCTCCTCTCCTTAAGGCTGTAAAGGGATTTAATACCCAAAGCAAAGGATTCGACACTACAGTACTAAGCATTTTTGAAAGTATTCACTTTTCCTTTAAATTTTATAAAAGTTTTAGCACTTAAATTGCTCTAAGGAAGCCCCTAACCTGAGTAGCTGTCAGCTTTTCTCCACCATCATTATCCTTACTTGAAAAAGCCATTATTTCTTTATGAATATTCCATAAGCGGTTGCGACGACATCTGTAATGTGGTGGACTCAGGTGTAAAATAGGTTAGAGGTTACCACACTTTTGCCTGTGGTTGTGATAAGAGTTTTGCTATTGTACAAGCTAATTGTAGCCATGTGTGCTTTGTGATTAATTGCAGTGTTTCTCTCAGAGGCAGCAGAGCTGTACATTAATATAATTACCCAGCTTCCCTCCACGTAACAAAGTCTGCCAGCCATTAAACCACCGAAAGACACAGCTGAAATAACAAGCCCACCTTTTTTTTTTTTTTCCCCCTCAAGTTTTAGGTTCTAATCCAAAAAAGATTCACGAGCTGGACTCAACCAGGCACTAAATAAAAAGTAAGTAAAGGAATTTCTGCGGAGCTCCATTTACAACACGAGGGTTTAAGGTGGAATATATAATGCCGGCCTCTGGTCTCAAAGCAAATTAAAACCAGCGTTTGCTAATTTTACCATCAGCTGAACAAAGTCTCATTTTTTAAAAGATTCCCCAGTTAATTGGTGTGTGAAGTGTTTGATGTCTATAATTATTTTAGCAAAGCTTCGGCATAAGAAGGGTGCAGTGAGAAATACCTGCAGCTTTATGAATAAAAGCAGAGAAGTTTCTCTGTTGGAAGTTTTATATTTGGAGGTATTGTTCCCGCAGACGTTTTCGTGAACTGGTGGAGCAGTCTCATTAGCGTGGCCTTGATTTTCTTATTGCACTTTGAGGTATACAATTGTCCTTTTGTTGGAATTGACAGCTCATTATCTACGTTGTCTTCTCTCCCACCTCGCCCCCGTTCAGGCCCTTTGCTTCAAAAAGACCGGTCTTTCACCATGTCCTCGCTTACTGCCATTTTTATCTCCTCTCCCTCTTGAGAAGCTCAGAGGCTTGAGAGCTGTAATAGTCAGACAAGCTCCCACTTTGCCCTCATCTTCCTCATCAGCCCTCCTCCATAATCGCTTCTGTTTCTTTTACTTTCAGCTCACTTTGAACATCTAAGTGCCCAAATCTTCAGTTTGAAGCTGTCTCCCACTTCTTTTTGTTATGTATAAATAAACAAGGATAGCCAACCGTTTCCACCAGCATCAGGATTAGTTTGGGTTTTCCTCAGCAAAATCATTTTTGTTTATAGTTCGTGTAGTCGTTGCTCTAAATCAGTCCTTGTGACATTGACATCTCGGAGAGACTTCAGGGAGACAGACAGGCACCTCTGCAGTAAGCCTACACTCCAAATGTGTGTTTGTGCCTCTGCACGATGTTCGCACACTTATTGCATCATTGTGTCAGATAATCTCACCCCTATCTGTGCTGCGGTGTCCCCTCCTCTGTCCTGTGTCGTAGTTTGCTGTTAAGGAAACTTTTGCTGTTATTGAAACCAGACTCTTTCGGGCTGCGGCGTCTTTCCTATAGTTGTCTTGGATTTGTTCGAGAAGAGCTGTTATTTCAACCTTCCGGATATTTCTCTCTTTGTGTGTTCAGAGAGCAGGCATTGTATGGAATATTCCAGCCTTGGGTCTAATCCAACAGGAAAAACTTCAGAGGACAAATATTCCCATTTCCACTTCCTGTAACCTCACTTCAATCATCATGACCCTTACTTTGAGAAGAGCCGTTGTATCACCTATCTGTTGGGTTCCACGAACTAAACTTCCAAGTTTTGACTGGTGGGTCCTTCTCTGACCTATATTTTCGTCTAAATATTTCTTTAAATTGTTTGTGTTTGTATCCTAGAGAGTGATGTCGGAAAAACGTGCAAGAAAACGAGGCTAATGTCTTATAACAATGTGCACTTTGGCAGTAATGGACCGTCATCTGGAATGCATTAACCTCAAACCTCCATGTAACATAACCACAGCCACTCATCAGACAGACCCACACTGAAAAACGCACACAAATTCATGCACACACGCTGGTTTTTCATAGTCGACATGCTGGACTCTATCAGGACCCTGTATCTGCTTAACTTCTCTGGTTACCCCGTCAGAGGTTGGGCTCCAATCCGTTCCTCCTCCCTCGTCTTAGCAGACCAGCTGGGGAGGAAATGTAGGCTGCTGTGTGAATATGAAGCGTTGAGATATGGTGGTGTGGGGGGTATAATGGGAGGAGGCTAAATGATTGATGACTTTCAAGTTTGAAGTTTTTCTTTTTTCCTCTCATCTGTCACCACCACCACTCACCAATGCTGACATGAACTAATCCTCTTTTTGTGTTTATTGTATAGATGCAGAATGGTTAGTTTTTGCATCTACGCAACAGTGTGTGTTTGCATCCTCTCTGTGTTTCTCTCAATCATTTTGCAGCACTGAAAATAAGCTTCGTGTTGAACTCCATGTGTTTATGCCAAAGCAAGATTATAACAGTCAGTTACTCCCTTCAAAGTGGCAGTTACACTGGGAAAAAAATAAGCATTCAGTTTTCAATATTTAATCACACTCTTTAGATAGTCCCTGCTGCTCTGTTCCTCTAAAAATAATTGAATTGTGATTAAAATTGGGAAATTAATAATTAAATAATAAAAAAAAAATTTTATCTGACATATGTAGGGTTTCTTATTTAGTTTTGATGTTTACTGAAATTCCACTGCCCCATCATTGGATGCCAATGGTTGCTAATGCTCTTTAGCTTGAAACCTGAGAAGTTCTCAACTTGAGCTTAGTGTTATTAGTGGAAGCCTAGATTTAATGGAGACCAGAGGTCTGCTCGGGTTATGTAATAGTTTTATCCGGGACAGCTCTCGCCCTTTCTTTGACTCAAGTTCTAGCCCCCGATCGATTGGACCTTCAGTTACTTGAGCAGTACGATTTACACCCAGTGGAATGCAGGCATTCACAAAAGACAAACATCGTACAATAACACTGTAGATATAAGGTGTCTGGAACTCCAACTGCAAGCATCTGTTAGCATTTTTAAAGGGTTTAAATGGTTTTATTCATGATCCTTCTAATTGTTTATTTTCTTTAAATCTATAGCCTTTTTAGGCTCTTTTTTAATTTATTTTTTCCCTCAGCGTTAGACATGTAATCTATTCACTTGAACTGGCAGAGAACATGGTCCTTGCACCACACTCTTTAGGAATCTCCAATAACATCCTGAGCTCACTTATCTGTTACGATGTGTTAAAGTGCCAAAAGAATGTGGACTGTATAAAGACTGGGCACATTTTGGCGTCAATATCAAACGTCACTTAAGCCCCAAATAGAACTTATGCAGATGTACTTTTAGAAGGTCTAAGGGCACATGGAATCGTATCACTTTGCACACTTACATCAGCACCGTGTGACCACCTTTAATTCTTAAAAGGAACGTTCTAAAATGTGCCGACCCTCTGCTCCCCTGTCGGGAAAGCATTTCTTTTTTTTTTTTTTTTTACTAGATAGACATAATGGGCAATTTTTTTTAAAACTTTCTAACAGGAGATTTTGTGACTCACTCTGTAAAACTTTTTAGGAGTGAGTCAGTCTAAACCTCAAAGCTGAGCTTAAATGGGGAGTTTGACAGTAAATGTTAGTTCCTGTTGCTGATAGTCTACCATTTTTAGGATGGATTTAACTTTTAGAAAAGTACATTTGAATAGAGTTTTTGCCATAGAGGAAAAATACATGCGTACATGTGGTGATAAGACCAGCAAGAAAGTCCCAGCACAGATTTCCAGTTGGTGTTGCCAACGTTTGCAGGACATCTTGTAGTCGTTCTGATGAGGACACTCAAGATTTAGTTTATTTGGTCTGCTAATATATTAATGTTACTGAGGCTCTGGCAGAAGACAAAGCTAATTAATGCACAACTTAATTAAACTATTCAATTTAAAGATCAGGAAGTCAAAGTATGTTATCTGTTGTTCTATGTAACAGATTATTTTGAGAACATTCATAACTAAAAACATAAATACATTTTTTTTATTCCAAATAAAGCACTTATTATCTGCAATATTTCCTAGTTTTTATTGCAACTAAAACACATATTTGCTTTCTGCATTATAAAATATAATAAAGAATTAGGGCTGGGTTGATAAAATCAAATAATCAAGCTGAATCGATCTAAGCTTAATAGATGCAAGCAAGTTTATTTATAAAGCACAATTCCTACCCAAGAAAATTCAAAGTGCTGTACAAAAATTATTTAAAATTACACAAAGGAAATAAAAATCTATTGATAAAACACAAGTAAAATCATAGAATTCAACAAAATTAAAATTCAGAAATGTAAAATATTAAAAACATACACATAAAATAGTTCCCAAATAATTTATCCATAAAAGTAGAGATCAATTTAATGCATAATGTCATAGTCCGCTAACATATAATGGGATTTACCGTAGGGTGAGTAATGCTTACTTTTGGTCAACTTAAACATACATTGCTGACTAAATGAACATCTTTATATACTTACAGGTGTGAAAATTCCAAATTCTTTTAAGAAAATATTTTTAAAGTAAATTTGTAGTCTGAAGCACCAGTTTTTGCTTATGCTTTCTTCTTATTCTGGAATAAGGTGTAATGCTATAGCACGATCGCCATCTAGTGGCCAAAACTGAAACTCCCTCCAGGAGAGGCAGAACAACTGTTACATGGCTTCTCTGTTTGAGAATCCATGTAATTCTATATGGTATCAACAATTTCATTATAGCATCACTAATAAATTTTAAATTATGTGAACTGTATTAGATTAATATGAATATCTTCAAAACATATACTGATTATTGATGTATTTCTAAACGAATGTGTCTAAATGTGTAAGCTATGTAAACTCAAAATGGAATTGAATTGAGTGGATCAAAAGAATTGAAAAAATCTGAATGGAATTGATCCAGGCTCTGGTGAGTCGATTCAAATTGATTCTGGAAATTGGTGACGATACCTAGCCCTACTAAGAAAAACTATTTTTTTTCTAAATGGATTAAAAACATCTGGATACATAATGGATTTCTGTTTTGTCTAGTTTATTTATTTAAATAAGCTTTTAATTATTTATCTTTAAAGGTTTTTACTTTTCGAGGGTTCGTTAGTGTGTAGGACAAATCAACCCGATAACTAACCTTTAGCTTTAAAAAAAAAAAAAAAAATCAGCACCATCACAGATTTGGATTTGTTTCTATAATTAGTAAAGGCAAACTAAAGGTCTCCTCATTGCACAGTTGGACTGTGTCGACAGATCAACAGGGGGTTGATTGCTTGCCATACTTATTTCCACTCATAAGTAAACTCTTTTTGCCATTAGTTCCCTATTACAGTTACTTCAGTACAGTAAGAGAGATCTGTCACAGTTTGAACTTTGAAGTGGCAGCACCCCTATTTTTCTCTTGAGTCCATGTGCCGGTGCTGAGGCACACCTCTGTAAGCAGGCCAGTGGCCGGGACGGCACCAGAGAGATCACAGCTACCAAAAGAGACAAAGTTTGGGGCCACATTTCTTGCCCAGCAGCTGTGCTTTGAGTCGGTTTATACTAGTGACTTGTTTTATCCATTTTCCAAACTCATTGAATTTAATTCTATAAATCACACAATTGTACAAACATCTACAAAACAAAAAACAGTTTAAAGTCCCACTCCAATCATTTTTTAAAATCTATTATTAAATCGTTTCCAGTGTTATTATTATTTTGTCTTTTTTCATCAAAGTTTGGACTTTTCTCTTTCCTGTGTTGTTATTATGATGATGAAAGTTGTGCCAAAAAATAAAAGAAGCCTTGTTAATGCAGCATGTGGTAACCTTTTCTCTGTTGAACTTTGGATCACCGTTTCTTCCATGTGACTTTGTCTGTCCTGAGTTTCCTTTTCCAGCGACAAAGGATACCATTGTTGCTTACTAATCATTTCAATCACAACTGGAATCATTGAATAGAGCTTTATAAGAATCCAGGATATTGGAATAGGTCGGATCAGCTGATTTTTTAAAAAATGAGTTCATTATTGTGGCTTTGGAGCATTGCAGATGATGTCATGCAACATCACTCTCACGGGGTCATCTAAAACCCATGCAGTTAGAAATGACTTGGCTAGAGATTTGGGTGATTTTAATGGATAAAGTTCTTATTTTTAAGGCCTGACATGTCATGTCAGCATTTTACTTATTAGCTTCCAAGAATTGAGGTTTTTCCAGGTATAATCAAGCTCTTTGTTAGAGTATGCTGTTGAGGATTAACACTTTACACCAGAAGTTCCATTCATTATCCTCAGATTTCCTGTTAATGCACCCGGATCAGAACGGCTGAATCAAGCGGAATGATGGGGCGGGATGTGGTGCTGCTCATGCTCCAGGAGGAGCCTCTTGAATAGACGAAAAGTGGCAACAAACTACAGAGAAATGACAATAGAGAACAAAAATGGGGATGGAGTGAGGGGTAGAGGATGGAGCAGAGCCAGAAGGGCGGTGATGACTGCAGTGCCACTTGGTGGGTGTGCATTGTACAGCCAGGCACAGAGCAACACCACAATAGAGCGCACAGACAGTGACAGGCTGAGATGGGAACAATTGTCAGCTGACAACTAGGCGCCATGTGCACACACAGCTTTTTATGGATTTGTCCAAATGATTGACTTTGTTTGTTTTGCTCTATAAAAAACTTGTATTGACAAGCAGGAAAACATTTTAAAGATTATATTCAATCTTGTTTTTCAATAAAAAAAAACTAAGTTTCATTCAGGTCTTTGTCATAGTCAAAAACGCACACTCGCACACTGACACATGGCCCTAATTACTACAATATGTAAAGTGGTGATTGATGGGAAACCTAAAACCGTTTACTGAAGTGGGGAGTGCCCAACAATGAAGGAGTCAGACCTTTGTGGGATTTACAAAAAGAAGCACAATTAAACCAAGCATTATCTTCCCTCATATTCAAACATTCTGATATTTTCTTCCTTCATACGCAACATATGCTCACTATTTTTAAGAGTGGTTAACCATAACAGGCAGTGGTGAAGGTTTTATGGTAGGTTTGTGTCTAGAAGTTGTGCAATAATCGGGTCCATTCTGCGTGTAGGTGTGCGCCGGTGAAGTTTTTGTGGTTCTTTGTGGGGGAGCTTTTCCTCAGCGACGCGGGGGTCTCTCTACACATTAAAGAAGCGCAGCAGTTCGGTTTTCATGAACAAAACAGGTATGCGCATTCAAGGCACCCTATGCGGGGGGTTCTTACAGTACACAGTAACAAACCAGCTCATTCATGGAGCCAAAAAGGTAATCCAGGTCCTCACCTCCTCTATATCTCTCCCACGATACAGACATGCATTCATGTAGGGTCAGAGGGCAACCTAATAAGACTAGGTTACACAAAATAATCAAAGATGTAGATTGTTTCTTCTTACTACTGCCCATCACGTTCAGTGTTATTCTTTGTCTTGCATTCCTTGGCTTTCTTTTTGTTTTCATTACACTTGAATTCCAACCATTTTATTTTGTTTTGCTTTGGTTTCTTTAACCAGATGGTTAGAGATAAAGAATCTGCTGAATTTTAGAGTGGGATGCCACTAAATTTGATAAAATATTGGCAAATATGACTTCAGAATATGATCTGTACAAATGTTTTCTTATACTAATGCAATTGACCTTCCATTGTGTCGTAACCCTTCTGCTCTCCTAGGCTTGTTTTCATTAAAAGAGGGGTCATCTGCACCCCACAAGTCGGTGCGCTGAGCTTTTTTTCAATGATTGTCGATCTTTACTGGTGTCCAATGACGGACATGAAGTCTTGTATACCTTGTCCACCTTTGTCATGGAAGGGCTAATACCTTAATGTTAGGGTGGGGTCATCTGGACCCCATAAGAGAGCACGAGGGTTAAAGGTTTAAGTCCCCTTAGAAATGTATTCTCCGCATTTGACCCATCCCCTGGGGGAGCGGTGAGCTGCAGATACAGGTGCGCTCGGGAGCCATTCGGTAGTTTAACCCCTCAATCCAACCCCTTAATGGTGACTGTCAAGTATAGAGGCATTGGGTCCCATTTTTTTGTGTCTTTGGTATGATTAGGCCTGGATTTGAACTCTCAAACTTCAAGTCTCAGGCGAGACTGTCCACCACAAGGCCACTGAGCTGGTGGTCTTAAGCTACATGTTAGCTGCTTTGGCTACTTTAAAAATTTTTTCCAGTTTTTTTTGCCTAATTTGGAGTTTAGATAATATTTTGGCTGCAGTCTAGCTATTTTGAGTAATTTAGGCTTCTTTGTTTTTTTAGGCTATTTTGGAGTTAAGCTAATATTTCAGCTACATGCTAACTGTTTTGGCTAACTTAAGCTTTTTTCAGTTTTTTAGGCTAATTTGGCATTTAACTAATAATTTAGCTGGCTATCAGCTTCAGCGTTTTCAGTTATTAGTCTCAGCGATTTCAACTGTCAACTTCAGCGTTTTAAGATGTCAATTTTAGCATCTTCAGCGGCCAAATTTCACTTACAGCATTCACACTAGCATTATCGCATCTAGTGTTGTCTAATTTTTAGTTAGTTTAAATGATGGTTAAGATGTGTGATTTACATCCACTTTGCACGTGACCTGGTCAGTCGACTTATCTGAAAATATAGTCGGTGATTATTCGACTATCAAGATAGAAAGGCTTTGAACCAGACCATTCATAAAACACAGAAAATCTAATACTATATAGTTCTTCTCTGCTCTATTTGTGGACTTCCCAACAAGTGCTTCTGGAAAGTCTGTTTGTATATTTGGCACTTCTGATCTTGCACTCTGTTGTTGTTGCCTCAATCCATCTGCCGCTACTGTATGGTCACTGCTTGCTGGTTGGGATGCAACCAACCAGAGAGCTCTGGAGCAGATGATCACACAAGTGTTAAAACTCAGCGGGATATTCAGACCCACACGAGCTGATGGGAGGATATCAGCTTTCAGTCCCTTTGCAAGAAAGCACATAGTACTGTTGCATTATTGTGTTTCAGCCAGCCAGCCAACCAGCCCGACCGACTGACGGTGTGTGTCTGAGCGCACATCAGTCTGTGTGTGTTAGCTGTTGCAGAGCAGAATTAGGGCAGACTGAATAAGGCTGTCACTTATTGAGAGGATCTATAGGGGCTTTCTTCCACGCTCATGGAGAATCTCGGAAGGAGTGAGAACACTGGGATTAGGAAGCGTGAAACCCTTATGTCGGGACGTGTTGGATAAGAGACCAGATTAGATGTGAAGGGTTCATGTTCAAAATGGGATTGGGTAGTAAAGCGAGAGGATATTTTTGAGTCTCGCAAAACTCAAGTCTCATGATGTTTTGAAGCTCTGAGGGGAAGGAAGCCAGAGGGAGAAGCTCAAAGCAAGATGATCAAATTATTCCCTTAAATACCTGCATCCTCACATCAATTTAGGTTTTTATGTCTTCTTTTGAGATATACACAGTATGTGATAAAGTCTCCTGTGTTTGTGTACTCATTTATGCATTAAGGGGAAGAGGAAGGCATTAATAATGGATTACTATTCCAGACCTTTTTGAAAAACCGCCTCACGTACACAACGATGGACTATTTAAAGGACGTCATACATGTTTTTACGGTTTCACCAAATTCTACTTGAGCCAGGAGGGGAGGTGTTTCAACCGTAACATGGGCGGTCTGTCTTTTCTAAGTGCTGCTGGGAAAAGGATTCTTGCCTTCCAGTTAGTCAGCTGACTTTTGCCTATTGTCATGTGACCAAAAGAACATGTGAGACAAAGGCTATCGGAGCAAGGTCTGGTGAACACACTCACTGATGGTTTGTGAGTCTGTTGCTAATGGGCTATCATCAGGGAAGTGGTTGCTGCAGGATGAAGGGGATAAGCTGTTATAGACCATCACGCACTATTTCTGAAAGCTCCAGTCTGGATTGAAGTGCCTTAGAGGAGTGTGTGTGCGGGAGTCATATGATATAGATGAGAGCCGGGGTTATACAATATGACATCATCGCTGTCTCCTCATCTTTCAGGGAGCTCACAAGATTTTCTTGTTTCTAGAGCAAGGTGATCATGTTTATGTGGAGGTTCGACGCTCATTCAAATCTTTTGGACAAATTTGTTTTCAAGAATGTCAAAATATTATAGTGGTCAAAGCATTACCCTTAAATGCTGGTATTTCAATTAGGTATAAAAATAAACTTTAAATGATTTGAAAATCCTACATTTTATGTAGTATGGTTATTATGAATTCAAAATTAAGATGAGTTACCATGGAGATAATCTCCTCGCTGTCACTTGAAATAGGTGCATGGCATCCAGTTTGTCCTTTTTTTTCCTCTCCTTTTTTTTGCTTTGGATTTGAAGTCTCTGCAGCTATTTCAGAAAGAGTTAAATTTAAAGTGCTACCGCTTCTGGTGTCCTCCGACTGTGCACTGTGCCGCGACGGCTCCAGGCACTCACGCTGCTTTCCCATGCTCATCTCTTGATCAGCTGTCTCTTCACTCTTCATCCTCTAAAAGGGTCACAGACATTACAAAGCAATCTGAACGCTTGTCACCATCTCTTTTCAAATCTCATAAAACTCTGTACTTTTTGAGCATCACCTGTTTTCTCCACATGCGGAGGATGGAGGACTTTAAATTAGGATGAGCTGTTTCATAATTTAGGACTGTATAATCGCAGCTATATTTTGGGCTCAAATCCATTGTCGCCTTATTTTGTTGTCGTCAGGCAACAGCAGTTTTGTTTATTTTGGGGCTGCGGTGCGCTGAATGTGTCATCTACAGTTAGATTAAGAAACTCTTCACCCTGGAACAAAAACAAATGAACTCATGCAGACACGGGTTGTTCACAAAGTGCATTCATTGTTTGCTGAATACCAAAAACCCCATTTGTTTTTCAAAATAAAAATAATTTCACTGCACATTGCTTAAAATTAAAGTTGATGTGTTAACATCTCAGGTTGGATGACTTGATGTTTAGGTTTCCTTAGCTGAACTGACCTGCCCACACTTCTCAAAGTGCCTGTTTTTACTGAGGTAGAAGTGGTAGAGATGGAATTCCCAATAAAACCTGTTTTCGTTTGTGGCAGGAGGTGAAAAATATTGACTCCTCTTGCACACACTACTAGAAATGAGTCAAAAATCGTCCCTTTTGAGAGAGAAAATTCTAGCCACTAAGACATGTTTTCTTGAACTGAGATTAGTTGGCTTTCAAAAACTTGTTTGAAAGGATTATTTTTCATGTAATATAAAAAAATAGGATATTTTTACTTGAAGCAAGAAGTTTTTCACTTTTTTAAGTTTCACTTTCTATAGTGCAGGATTCTCTTCTTCAGGTCACCTGGACTTGAAATTATAATGACCAGATGTCATGTAAGCAGATGGAAATTCAACTTGTGATTATCACTCATTAGTGTTTTTTTGTTTGTGTGTGGTGGGTGTGAATCGGACACTAGTCTGTTGAGAAAAGATGCCAAAAAAGGGTTGACTATAGGAGACGGGAAATATTCCCTAAAGTTTAATCCACATTCTCTTGTTAAACATGTCTGACAGTATCATGTTGAGATGCTATGTTCACTAGACACAAATGTGGTTTAAAAATTTCCCTAAAAATTTTAATGTTTTGTTTATAAGTTTAACTTTTTAATTGGGGGGTAGGGGGTCTTTTTTAGTACCTCTGCAATGTTATCTTTCCTGAAAAACAGACTGAAAAAGCACAATAATTCACTTGCTGTGGATTGTTGGAGAAGCAAACGCATTCTCGCTCTCAACTTGACATATATGGACGTATGATTAGGGGCATCTTCCTGTCACTTTTTAACAATTTGGTTGACCCCAACTCGTCGTTTTATAGTGTACAGACTGTTCCCATTAAATTAGGGATCCCCAGCTCAGGTACCGGTCCACAGACAGGGAAAAGGGGTCCCTAACCCTTTAGGATGCCCTCCGGTACCAAGTAAGTTACCACGTCTGGTATCGCGCCCCGAGGATTGGGAATCCTTGATTTAATGAGAACAGTCAGTATGTCAAAAAACGAGTTGGAGACACCCAAAATGTCAAAAAACAACTCGGAGGGTGCCCGAATCATATGTCCATATATGACAAGTTGGTAGTGAGGAAACGAAGGACGAGCATTTAACACCCTTAAAAAGAAGTCGGGAAAACATTTGATTTTTTTTTTTTTTTTACCAATGTGTCCATCCTTCTCTTTCTCCCACATTTAGGATCGTAAACTCTCTAAGTCGGAGCGTCAGCGCTTTAAAGAGGAGGCGGGGATGTTAAAGGGGCTCCAGCATCCCAACATAGTTCGCTTTTATGACTCCTGGGAAGGACCCTGCAAGGGGAAGAAATGCATCGTTCTCATCACAGAGCTCATGACATCCGGCACATTAAAAACGTGAGTATAGAGAAGTGTATTTTCATTTTAAATGTATGTCTTATCTACTTTGGCTTTGCGTCTTTAACTAGTTTGTGTGTGTGCACCCAAACTGACAAAAAAAGAACAAATTAAAGGAAAAAAGTGTCCTCCATCTCTATTCATTTTCCAGACTCTTTTTTTTTTTGCCCCAGTTCAACCAGCAGGCCACTAAGTGTTTTAAAGTGCATCAACCATCTGTTTCATTAAGACATGTGACTTACTCGCACAAAAAACTACCATAAAGGACTTTAAGCACTGAAGAAAGGAGTGTAGCATCAAAGCCAGCGGCGCCAGTGAAATGTCGATCACATTGGCAACTCAGAGGAGGTAATAATAAACAAGATAAAAGCAAAACCTGCAGTGGGTGAACCAAAACGGATAAACATCCTGAGTTGGACTGCGTGACAGAGATAAAAAGTAATGGAATCACAGCTGTTTGCTCTGAGGCTAAAGCAAAGGTTCATCCTGCTTTGTAGACTTTGTTCAACCAAAAATTCCCTGTTAAATGCTGAAAATTGCTTTTCTTTTTAAGATTTCATTGCTTTCCTGCTGCTTTACTTCTGTCAGTTTCAATTGTTTTGTTTCCTGCGTGTCTGTAATGATCCCATCCTTTGAATACTCCATTATATTTTAATAGATTTCTTAAATCTGTGTTGATGTGTTTCTCTTCATGTCATTTTTTTGTTTTTACACCATTCTGCAAAAAGGTTGACTGAAGTGGCAACGCATAATTCATGCACTAGCTAATTAGTATGTTTTGTTCATATTTTTTCCCAGAGATGAAGGCTGTAGTCCTTATTAAAATGTACCAACAAGCTCTTTATGCATGGCTTTAGGTACCATGGGGCTTCATGCAGTAGCATTAGCTTCATGTACTGTAGTTACAGCTGGACTCTTGTCCCAGGAGAATTTCAGCGATAATTGGAGTCTCGATATCAGGGCAGCAGGTGATTGCATAAATAATTACAGACACATTCACACAGAGGAATTGTGTGACTTTTTGCTTGCTGTCATTAAGTCTTCCAACCGAGCAGTGTTTCCTCTTCTACTAATGGAGGAGATGTATGAAATGCAGGACAGTATAGATAATGGTTTTAATCATTGACCGTACTGAAAAATGGACAGTGTGTGGCTTCAACCATAAAGGGAGGACTTGATTCTGCCTCCAACAAAATTAAGTCAATTCAGTCGCCATTTATTTATTTATTTTGCAATACGTATGCCGCTGTGATCGAGCCAGATGTAATAGCAGATTGGTCTATTGGAAGTCATACATGATCCATAGTGACTTATTGAAGAACATCCATATGACTTGAAACTGCAAAATCTGTTAAATAGAATGACTGAGGAAATGCTGGTTATTCTCAATAGAAGTCTACGGATTTTGGGCTTCTTGGAATCCAGTGCTCATGTACAATCACTGGTTTCAACACAATATTTTGAAATAAAGTTTCAAAATGTTTAAAAGGTAGTACACCAAAAACCCAGTAGAAAATGTTGTGTATCTACTGCTAGTTTTTACTGTTTATAAGCATTTCCAGCTGAATTTCAGTTGCTGTTCAACTATTGTTAAACTGAAAAAGGCTGAGCATGCGATGAACGAACGGCCTGCAGAATACAATGCATTGTGGGACGTCGTCAGCCCACCTGCCAACTGCCGCTTCTGCTGCAGATTCCTCTCATTCCTGACATCATTCCTCTGTGCTGTATGATCGAGGTGGACTGACGGATAAATGCTCCGCTTCTCGAGTACAGTCGAAGTGAGAGAAGGAGAAAAATCAGGCACTTGAGAGATATCTACACAAGTACTTCTATGAATAGTCAAGAGGTTAGAAGCAGGAAGATGCAAGAGCAAACTATTGACCCACCTGTACAGAAATAATTTGGCACTTCTAAGGACAATAGCGCCCTCCGCTGGTGGCTTTTAAAATTGCTTAATAAAGTTTATTCCCACAGATTTGTGCTGCAGTCTAGTACAGTAAAATAAATGTAAAAGAAAAAATGTCTTCAAACTTTGACCTATGTGTGTTTAGTTAAGCTATGGTATATATGGAATTTCCTATATATTTATACATTTAACTGTTCCACAGAAAAAAATAGCTTTAGTCTTCTATGATAACATTAGACATCATTCCTTTCTCAAAAGTTAGAACCACATTTGGTTTTTTTATTGAGCGGTTACATTTTTATTGTCGCAGAAAATAGAAGCGAACGATACTTCATCCACAAGAACCTGTTTTTGCGGTTCCATCCAGCGCATGCATGTGGGATTATGAACGCTGCACGGGGGTTTGGCTGTTGTCCAGACAAACACTCAGAAGGGAGAGGTACCGCTGCATGCCGAGGTGGTGGAAAAAGAAAAGAGATGACATGAGGAGAAACACTGATAAGTGAAGATGGAAAATTTTGACCAGCATGGGTTCACAGTATAAAGTAATTTTGTTTGTGCATATAAACGTGAAAATGTGTATTGTGAACATTTATCCCTCCTTATATAAAGTGTCCTCTACTTACATAAAGTAAATGTTGGATTTATCTGTTGAAATGACAGAGTATGCGCTTCAGAGACACTTCCTGCTGTGTCTCTCCAGAGCTGCATGCCACGGGGTTTTAGCTCGTCTGTCAGCACCGTTCTGACTTCAAAACTGGGGAGAGAAAAAAAAAAGACATAGGAGGCAGGCGAGGTGGGGAGGAGAGAGGACAAGGACTCAACGTGAGGGGGGGTTTAAAGAGATATGTGGGAGTAAAAGATGGGATGGGGACAAAAAAATGTTTCAAACTTCTATAGAAGTACATTGTGAGGAAGGAATTAGTCTGCAGTAACGAGAGTCTAAAAGGTTTATTTTAGTTTATAAATTACATCAAAATAGTTCTCTAGTTCTTACATGATATAACTTCAATCAGGTACAATCGGGAATAATCTCTTTCATAAAAAGTAAAAAAAAATAATTTTCAGTTTCGGCTATTTATTAACTTAAAAAAAATTTTTTTTTATGTTTACTAGGTTAGTTGCTCCCCATAGTGTTACTCTTTATAGTAGGAAATGTAAATGAAATATCTTCATTTGGCAATACTTGTATTAATTTAAAATGCTGCCAAGACGATATTTAACTAATTATTTATAATCAGAGGCTTTCTTCAGTTTTAATTTGAACCCCGATCTTTGTGTTTTGATTGATGTTCTAATTATTAAATATAATGTATCTTCTTCTTCATCTTAACCTTTAAAAACACAGTAAAATATTGTCTCTGGTGTTGTCTTGGGATATATATTGCATCGTGACACGTGTATCTTGATACGTATCGTCAGACTTTTGCCAATGCACTCTGCGACTTTAACCTTATAACTAGGACACAAGCTCCCTGCTCTGCTTAAACAGAGTCAGCAAAGAGGAAGGAAAGAAGGGGCGGGGTTGTTCCACACAAGGGGTTTAGAAAAAAACTGATCTGGCGATAAATCACGATATTTTGTTTGGCAATATTTGCATCGATTTAAAGTGTTGACAAGACGATATTTAATCAATTATTTATGAGCGTCCTTCAGTGTCTTACTTTTGTTTTTCACTTAAACCTCAGACAACTAGTTGGCAGCACACCACACTGAGGCTCTTTTTTCCTTTTAACACAAATATTATATATAATATGAGATACAGTTGCTGTGCTAAATGTTCTAATCATTAGATAAAATGATTTTTACCATTTTATTACAATGAAAAACGTATTAATATTCAGGTAGCTTTTTTCTTAGTAATACCCTAAAAAAAAAGAAAAATTGTTCTTGTACAGTCTTGGGATATATCGTGATATGTGATGATGAGACATGCATCGGGAAAAGTATCACATTACCAGACTCTTGTCAATACACACCCCTACTCCACAACCACAACACAATTGGCAGTTGTAATCTGTGAGCAGATTAGTTAGTCAGAAGCAAACTCTTGATTGTCCTAAGTCATCCGAGCCGCCGCTCCTTATTTGCGACGGATTTGCAGCTGTTGCATTAATCGAACAGCTGGTTACAGTCTGTACAGGCCGTGAGTGGTTCTTGAACCAGGGTCTCCGATGCTGCTTTTATTCAAGGGATGAACGAAAAAACAGGTTTCAGAGGTCAGGTGTCGGCCTTTTTACATCTGGAACCAGGGGCAGATTTGGCTCACCATCGCAGAACTCAATCAAATGCATAAAACAGATGAGAATAAAAAAAAATACTTCACACAATAAAACATTTGGTAACCAGTTTACTTTGCTTCCTGCTATATTGTTGAAGATGCATTTGCTAGCAAATCAAGATAAAGTTGAAATGTTACAGCTGGAAATGTACATAATGGTGTTGCCATCAATAACATCCAGTTGAGAAAAAGTGACAGTCGAGGCTGTGTTCATTGCAAACGCTGCAGCATGCTGCCATTCTCGGGAGATCAGCACCTCTTACACTAACATCTCTGTTCTGCCGTGCCTGCACTCCTGCAGAGTTTCCTGCCACATTCCAAAGGCATGAAAACCAGGTGGACCCTTGATCACCTGAAGGTGTCGATCTGTGTTTAACCTGACTCAGTTCATTGCTGTTTAGTCAAAAACATACACATTTCTTCCTCATTTTTCTGGAATCTTTAATAGAAAATGTGTTTGTCCCCACAGTTACCTGAAGCGCTTCAAGGTGATGAAAATCAAGGTTCTGCGCTCGTGGTGCCGACAAATCCTCAAAGGCCTTCACTTCTTGCACACCAGAGCTCCGCCCATCATTCACAGGGACCTGAAATGTGACAACATCTTCATCACAGGACCAACTGGTTCAGTGAAGATTGGAGACCTGGGTTTGGCTACGCTTTAAAAGGGCTTCCTTTGCCAAGAGTGTTATAGGTAAGAAGATCTGTGTTTTCCTACAGGAAAAGGCAGAGAAAGCTCCATATTTTGAGGAATAACTTCTAACTTTACAAAAAGTTTAAATAGATTCCAGGAATAAAAAAAAAAAAAAGACACACTCTACACTCACTGTTTTTGTTGGCCCAGATTAAGCGGTGTAGGGAAAAATAACCAAAGATTCTCCACACGAGACTGTTTTAAAAACAAAATAACGAGAAGGAGATGTGCTGAATTGAACATAAATCCCTTTTGCTCTATAGTTGTGTAGCTGACCACAGGTATGCTCTCACTGATGCTCTTTTTGTACACAAACACACACATCCTGCCCTTGAGGTGACTCATAACCTTTTTGTAGGGATTAGTGAGTGTTTAGACAGGAAGAAATACCCACAAAAAACAAATAGTCGGCTCAAGTTTGAGGGTTTCAATGTTTCTTTTTAAGTTTTTGATGCTTATTTGGAATGTTTTCTTTTTTTATTGATATGCTTTGAAGATTAATGAGTTTTATACAGTTGATTGGAGCAACAAAGTGCTTAAAATATGATTTGTTTAGACTGCTTTTATGTCTATCTAGTTTTTTTGGGAATAATTTGAAAGATTTTTTTTTTTTTTAAAGGTACCCCAGAGTTTATGGCTCCAGAGATGTATGAGGAGAAGTATGATGAATCTGTAGACGTCTACGCCTTTGGGATGTGCATGCTGGAGATGGCTACCTCGGAGTATCCCTATTCTGAATGTCAAAATGCTGCCCAGATCTACAGACGGGTAACCAGCGTAAGTCCCCCGCCTAGCTGTTACTTACAGAGAGTGTGGCTTATTTTTAGGGTCACGGCAAACAGGGTTACTTTATTTGAGTGTTTTTTTTAACTCTATCCCTTCTCTGTCACACTTGTTTACCAACTTTATTAATAAGTTTGGCATAAACTGTAGGACATTTGATCATGTGATGGTGTTTTTTCCCTCTTAGGAGAAGGGAAAACCCTGAAAAGTTAAAAATGAAGACAGCGTGGCTTCCTATAGGATAACAGATGATTAAAATCAAAACTAAACCAATCTGAGAAACCAGTTCTGCTTTTTCCATAAGCTGAGACGAATTGGTCTTTTGTCCGATTTTCTTTAAAATAAATTCATTTCTCAAGATGTTATCCACAAGAAAGCACAGGCAGACATGAAAGGATAAACTGTGTCGTCCATAATAACTCTTCAGACCGACCACTTTTCTACAAATCTGCTTTTACTTATCATCTTTTCCCCATCGATATCCCCTCAAAAGCCCTGGTTTTACTTTTATTGATTAATTTGATTATATCAGATAGTTTTTATCTTGCTGAGGCACCAAACCTAAGTTTAGGGGATTTTTATGAAACATATTTATTGTTTTATGTGTTACAGCTCAAATAAGATGTTGTTTTTGATTACCTGATTTTTAAAAAAAAAGACACAATAACTTTTGTTTGTTTACCTCACAGCTTATGCACACCTAACTGATAATAAGCCTCAGTTATGACTGAGTTACTGTAATGACAACTTTTTTGCAAGAAGCTTTTTCCAGTTTGGAACATCCTATTGTCTCCATCCTGTCCATTGTTCACCATTAATTCACTACAGTCTTCTAGACGGAGTATGACTTCAGTCACTTTGTAATTATTCTGCTGGAAAAAGTTCAGAAATCCCTGTGTTATGTGGTATAAAAAGCTTTAAAATTATATCAAAATTAAGTTTGATGCCATTTCAGATCATATGCTGCATCCAATTAGATGTATCAAAGCAAGCTGGATACATAAATGGATTTAAAGTGAGCCACTTAGAAAGAAAACAGCATTAGAACAGGATAGAAAAAGTCAGTTTAATCTAATTTTATCACGTTTTCTGTCGAAAATCTTTTGTTTTCGTTATCTTATACTGAGACTATAGAATTAGTTGTGTTTTCTGTGTGGCATGTTATCGCCTTATACCATGACCAAATGAGTTGTTGACATGAGTCATGGTCTCTGGAACGTTCCCCGTTCCCAATTAACCTTATTTAACAAAAATTTAGCCTCCTCTCTCCATGCCTCCCTTCTCCTGTCAGACTTAATGCCATTACTCTCTTCATCAGTCCTAACTTCGTTTGGCCCTGGAATCTGGGTGTGTATGTGTAAGTGTGTGTGACAGAGATAGGGGTTGTTATATAATGGTGGGGTACCAAGAGCAAAACATAGCAAGGAGGAAAAGTGAAGGGAAAGCAGAAGGAAATGGTCATTTCATCTGTCAGTCAGCAAGTGTAGACAAAAGCGGATTTTACTTGAATCCTCCATCGGTAAGTAAGTCATGTATATCACAAATACTTGAAACTGCTCGTCTTAACTAGTAACTGGATAAATTGTCTTTTTCTGAATTTGTTGGCTTGCAATGAAATAGTTAACTGGTATTGATAAAATTTGATTTATTTTGATTATTTGATGTCAAGTGATCAAGAGAATAGATTTGAAGAGAAAACAAATCCTGGATAAAACTTTTTTTTTAATGATCATATTGATTTTTAAAACTGAACTAATTTCTTGATAAGACAGTAAGACAGTTTTATATCAGAATTTAATAAAAAAGGAAACACTGTTATTTATAGTTTTACAACCTTTTTTAATTATTCCACTGAGAGGTTTGTATGTTTATTATTGTTTTAAAATGGGAAGTTTTAGATGGATTCCTCTTTACGAGTGTCCGCCTAGAAACTGCTGAGAATGTGCTCCTGTGTTCCTAACTTGCTCTAAAAGACTGGGAGTCATTATCTACTCTTTCAACTGGTTTTATGTGGAATTTAACCCCGAGGTCAGACTGTTGCTGGACATTTTGTCCCACCTCACATCTAATGTTAAAGCTAGTTTTTTTTTTTTTTTTTTTTTTTTTTTTTTTTAATTCTGCAGCCAAAAGTCAAACTTTTTTTCTTGATGACAACGTAATGATTTCAAGGAAACATGTTCTTGTGTTTGAGAAGCTTAAAGCTCTTTCCTTTTATATACGTGTCGTCACAGTAAGACGCGCCTACACCACACAAGAGGGGGAAATTACTGCCCTTTGTGTGATTTTTTTTTTTTTTTTTTTTTCACCTCCTCCTCTGTGTTTCCTAAAGGTTCTTTGCATTTGTTGCTTTAATTTCTTGTGTAGGGAGTAAAGCCGGCCAGTTTTGACAAAGTCGCCATTCCTGAGGTAAAGGAAATTATAGAGGGTTGCATCAGAACAAACAAAGATGAGAGGTGAGTCACAAAAACAACCCAAGTATGAAAACATATATGTTGATGTAAATGTGTTTAAAATTTTAGCAACACTTTTTAACTTTTTTGAGAACTTTATTTAAAGTTTTTCAGCTTTTACAAACACTGAGCAAATGAAAAAGAGATTTGTACCAAGACAAAAAACAAATGCCAACCAGTGAAATGCCCAAAATAAACAACAAATATCAAACACACAATAACAGATAAAAATATTTAAACATTAAGTTAAGGTAATCAGAGTATATACTAAAGAAACACTAGAAAAAAATAATAAAAATGTAATATTACAAAGTATCCGTTCCAAATATATGTACATCAGTAAACATTCACATAAGTGACTCATAGCGTTGCAGCTTTGAATGTCACAATACCATTAGGTATAAGTAATAATTGATTATATCTTCTCATTCATGTAAAAGGCAAACCCTCAACATATATGAGAAAAGGTTTCCATGTTTTTAACTTTTAAAGAATTTCTAATACTAACACATCCAACAGGAGCTTGTATCTGTAGTCAACCAACATTTCAAAGTTTACCAACATAACTTCAATTCTTCTCTTGTTCTGTCATTTTCATCATTTTCAGCCGGTACTTTCAGGTTCCACATCCAAAATTAGACACAAGCTTGCAAAAAAGATTTGTCCTCATGTTGCATGTTACCCGAATGTTGTGATTTCTAGCAAATCAACAAATTCACTTTCTGTTTTATTGGATTGAAAATTGCTTTTCGCCAGACTACATATCCCACAATGCCACTGGGCATCAAATGCAAGTTTTTCAAATTTAAGGGTGGCCAGGCTGTGGCATTTTTGATCAATGCATTTTTACACGGTGGCCACTGTGGTATTAAAAAAGTAAAAACTTTACAGTGACCAGATGAGTTTTCTCTAAAAGTTGACATTAAGCAGTGAAAGATCCCATTACCAAATTGGGTAACAGCTGGGCTGCCGTAGTTCAGTAGCAGCAGCTCAAATCGGCTAATGTGTAAATATTTGCGGACGGCGGCCGCCCATATCAAGTGCCGCCTGATGGCCACCATCTACGTTCATAACCACGCCAAAGATTTTCCAAAAAAATTGGACAGCGGCATGAAATCTTGATGCCTCCCCATTAGTTATATTTGTGACCATAGCTTTAGAAAGCAAAGCCCTTTTTTTGAACACGCTAGTCTTAAACTTTGCCAAGAAGTTTATTCCAACTCAAACTCTTATCTGTTTTTTTTCTAATAAGTGTTTCTTTTACTAATTAAGGCTTCAATTGAGAAAACTCCACCTGTATAAATCTATCTCGATGACTTTCCAGGTATGCTATAAAGACTCTGCTGAACCATGCGTTCTTCCAAGAGGAGACGGGGGTCAGGGTTGAACTGGCAGAAGAGGACGATGGAGAAATGATTGGTATTAAACTCTGGCTCAGGATAGAAGATGTTAAAAAGCTAAAAGGTGAGATATCATGAACCCATTACACTTATTTGAATTTTTTATTTTTACTTAGGCCAAAAAAAATCAATGGACATGAAAGGCTACAAAAAATCTTGAGAAATTGTCCTTTTTTTAAACTTTTGCAGGCAAATACAAAGACAACGAAGCCATCGAGTTCTCCTTTGACTTAATTCGAGATGTTCCAGAAGATGTGGCTCAGGAAATGGTGTGTTTGTTAGATAGACCGGAATGATGGTGGTTTTATTTACAACAGGCAGAAATGGGCAACGTTTTCCTAACAGAAGAAAAGAAAAAAAATGTAGTAAAGCACAATTGTTTTGTATTTTCGCCTTTACCCCCAGGTTGAGTCTGGATATGTTGCTGAGGCTGACCATAAGACCATGGCCAAGGCCATTAAGGACAGAGTGTCTCTGATTCGGAAGAAGAGGGAGCAGAGAAAGCT
Organism: Oryzias javanicus; assembly: GCA_003999625.1. Classification (NCBI taxonomy): domain Eukaryota; kingdom Metazoa; phylum Chordata; class Actinopteri; order Beloniformes; family Adrianichthyidae; genus Oryzias; species Oryzias javanicus. The sequence goes on along the minus strand of CM012459.1, from coordinate 23,048,032 downwards.
AGTACGTGAAGAGCAGGAGAAGAGAAAACAGGAAGCGGAACAGCGGCAGCAGCAGGAGTCATTCAGAGCTTCACAGACACAGGTTTGCTAAAGAGTTAGAAATCCTGGTTGCTGATGAGAAATATTCCATGTCAAACAGCATCTAGATTTTGACATTTTACAACCGAAATGTCTTTGATTAATAAAGTTTGAACATTCACTTAAATTAGCTTGTGCTTTTGTGTGTGCAGGCAGAGGCGGATGAGACAGAAGCAGAACATCATCAACTACGAAACCAGAGGACCAACACCTCCGTCACATGTAAGAATGGAAGAGAAGGTCAACATAAATATGCGATTTAGAATTTTCACATATTGATAATGTGTTTTAATTTAAAATGTACAATATTCTCTGGAATATAAATCACAGGAGCAAAAAAAAAAAGCATAATAAAGAAGAAAAGAACACGTATCAGGATACGTATTGTACCGCGAGACTCTTGCCTTTACACACCCCTAACAATTACTGATACACAAACGTACAGTTCCCTCTCACGGTTGTTCTTGGGGAAACAATAGAAAATGTATTTGTGAGCCTGTATTTATTTTTCAAAAATCCTATTTAAGTTGCTCCTGAGTATAAGTCAACCCCTTGACCAAACTATGCAAAAAACACAACTTGTACTTTGAAAAATGCACTGAAAACAGCAGAAGCGAGCCGGACTGTCTGCATTTTCCTGGAATCTTGGTCTCCTTGTTGTTGACACAGTTTTCACATGTGCCCTCAATTTCTCTGCCTGTTATCAGAAAACGCCCTGGAACTGACTCTGAAGTACTCCTTCCTTTGATTGTCTGTCACTGAGGTCTGTTGAAGTCATTACAGAAGAGACAACAAAAGCTCTCTGTGTGTGTCGCCCTCAGCCGAAGGAGGCATGGACAGCGGCTCCTCCGTTTTCTCCCCGGACTCCCCCCATCCAGGACAGATGACCATGTCCTACAGTAGCCTGCCGTCGTCCCAACCCCCCTCCCAGCCCCAGACCCCATACCCCCCAACACCCTCTTGTGCCCAACAGCAGCACCCATGCTACCCCCAGCCGCACCAGTCAATGGTAAGTCACAGCGGGCGTTTCACAGCTGTGGTAGAGCGGCCCTCCCTCTTTTCCTCAGCGATGTGACAAAGATGCGTGACCGGTTTGAAGTGAAATGCCTTGATGCTGCAGTGTTTTAGAGGTGAACGAAAATTAGTTTGAAGTTTGCTGAACTTAATACACAAAGTAAGGCATGTTCACATTTTTTTTTTTTTGCTTAACCTTATAAACAAAAACCATCAGAAGGGACAGCTTTCATTCAAACAAGGCATGCATTGTTCAACACAACTCATTTGATCAGTCAGGTAATGCACAGGTGGTTTCTTGTTTTTTCAGACAACAGGCAACCTTTTTATTTTTGGTAGTCAGCTGGTCATATATCAGAATTCATAAAATTCAATATTTTATGTTACCCTTTTATCACCTCTTTTTTTCCCTAAGTAGCCACTTTATCATATTTATTTTTACCTCTCCTCATCTCATCTTATAAATTATTGTACCTTTAATGCTCATAGATGCCACTTATTATGTCATTGTTTAATTCTTCATATTTATGTTGCATTCATTTGATTTTTTATCTTTTTTTTATTGTATAAATTTTTTTGTAGGGAGTGGTTTTATTTGGTAAATGATTGCTGAAACTGTTGCTTTCAATTGAATTTTATGTCTACATAAATCAAATAGATTCATTCACTCAATTAGATTACAAATGCATTCTGTTTGAATATTAAAATAAATAAAGTCAATTTTCTCTCTTAAGAACACATAAAAAGTTATTATTGCATAGTTAATGTTCGTTCCCACCGGCCATCTAACATGCTTTCAGCATATGGTGTTCACACTGGATGAGCTGGGAAGGGCTTCTTCAGTTTTTTTTTCCTTTTTGCTACTGTTCACTAGCGCATGTTACCCACAAAATGTCGAAGCGGTGCAAATCTCACAAATTTTGCTCCAGGCTTTTTCTTTCACACCTCTATTTCAATATATAGAATTCCAGCCGGACACAAACCGAAATTATTAATTTATCTTTCGCAAGCGATGTTCAAACATGAACTAAAAGGGACAGCATCCAAATGTCTCATCAAATCTGAGTCCATGATTTAACTTTTACAAAGAGACTGAAAATGATTGTAGAAATGCGAGAGTTTAGAAAGCAAAAACCTGAAACACTCATTTACATGTCTTTCCATGGACTTTTCTTTAGAAATGGCCTCTTGAACACTTGAAGGCGATGTGAACGTAGACATGGCCATAGCTCATGCTCAGCTACTCTACGTTTAATGTTTCTTGCAAAAAAAAAAATGAAGTGAAGCAACTTTTTCAGGATTAATTAAAGATCAGAAGTTGTTTTTTTTTTTTACTTGTTTATTTTGTGTAGAATTTGTTTTGCTGTTTTTCATTCTTTATCTCTTTCAGGTATCTTCATAGATAATTTTGTCATGTAGTCATGTTTTTTTGTGTGTTTTTGTGATTTTTCTTTTTAATATTTTTTAATAATGACTGTAATATTCAGATATTTTGCCTCTGAATTGTGATTTAAAACAGGTCCCTGCATTTGTTATCGAGCTTTTATCAAATGTTTTTTTAACCACATTGAAAAGTTTAAAACCTGTTTTTTATCAGCTATTTCCCCACTATTACTATTGTGTTGCTTTTAAAGTAATTTTACTTTTATTTTGAAATTTCTTTGTTTTTCATGTTGATCCTCCCTCCTTCCATCTCCTCCCCCTGGCCTGCAGCCTGTATCACGCCCCCATCGAAGTCGTAGCATGTCTATTTGCGTGCCCCCGTCTTCCTACTCTTTCTCTCAACCCCCTTCGTCCTTGGCCATTCCTCCAAAACAGCCTGCCACACCTCCTCCAGAACTGTCCTCCTACACCTCCACCACACCCCCCTGCACACCCCTCTCACCCGAGGGGGACACTTTTGCTGGGCGCCTCTCCAAGGCCCTGGAGGCTGTCCTACCCCTTCACTCAGCCTCTTCTCAGCCCGGGGCCAGGCAGCGGAGGGCCAGTCTACCTGCCCTGTTCTCCACCCCTGTAGGTTCACAAATGTAGTCCCCAGTGGTGGTGAAAACCCAAGAGAGGGAAAAGAGAGAAAAAGAGGAGGAGCTTAACTGGCGTTACAAATTCCAAACATTCTATTTGAAGACAAACTAATGATATGAAGCAATATTCTGTTTTTACTGAAGTTAAAGGAACAATTCCTCTCATTGCTACTTTTAAATTTGTATATTTGACTCAAAAAATGACTCAAAAAATGTATTTAGCATTACTGGATATCAGCATTCCCTGCTTTGCATGTTTGACAGGTTTCCAAAATCACACAGGGTCCAGTAGAGTTTTATTTATTAATCAAAAATATTCTTCTAAAGTGAGACAAATTGCTAAGAAGTGTAAGGATTGTGCTAGGAGATGGTTTAATAAATGCTCTATGATCTAAATGCTATTAATAGCAGAGAGCTTTGGGGCTTCTTTGGTTATGTCGCTAAACACAGAAAGCACCAGAGCATCCTTTGTGAAAGTAAATTATGCAACCCCTCTATCATATTTTTTGGTTTCATAGATTCTTGTCTCAGTGTTTTTGTCCGTTTACAAAAACAAAGTTGCACTGAAAAAACAGAATCTTAAAAAAGTAAAAAAACGGTTGATTGTCTGTCTTGCAAGAAAAATTTTTTGAAGACCAAAATATTAGTTTAAAAAAAACATGTCTTAGTGGCTTGAATTTTTTTCTTAAAATAAAAATTCTCATTAAGACCATTTATCTTACCCCACTGACAGATTTTTTTCTTATTTAATCTGCCAATGGGATTAGCATTTTTGACTCATTTCTACAGGGCCTGTTTTTGCACTGTGCCCTTCTGTTCTTACTTTTCCCTCATAAAATTATCTGGTGACTTTAATGGAAATAAAAATCACAGGAAGAAATTGTCTGAACTTGACTATACTCTTAAGAAAATAAAAAAAAGGTTGTTGACAAGCCCTTTAAAAGTCTGATAAGAGTCAGCTGGTTTGCATCAGCTGCATTAGAAGAGAGCTTCTCAAACATGTGAGGCCAGGAGTCTCTAGGACTCAAGCGCTTGTTTTGTTTGTCCCTTTTGCATCAGCCTCTCTTTATCTCTCTTTTTCCCTCTTGTAGGCCATCGTGTTCACATTGAAAACAGATTGTCATTGGCCGTGACTGTACTCCGTGTTACAAAAATTCTAATACATCGTGCATCTGCTTCAAGGGAAACTGCTTTTTGACCAGAAAAATAAGAAGTTTCTTGAAGACCCACTCCAATGAAAATGGTCTTACTTTGTGTTTTTTTAAAACGTTCTTTTCTTATTTACAAAAAAAACTGCGTTTCTGAGTATTCCTTAATTCAAATCACGTTTGATTAGAAAATTGGATGCTTGAAAATGCTCAGACTAATGATGAAGCTACTAGGCGTGTTTGAGTTGACTTGCGCCTCGCCTGCTTCGTCGACGAGACCAAGCCGCTGCAGGAGGGGGCGGAGAAAGGCGCCTGAGATGAAGGTGGACGACGAGACTGCACGAGAACGAGGAGTTGGGGGTTGTCCTCAACATTCGGCTGAATTTTAATACGCCACTCCTCCTAGTATGATCTGCGCTGTTATGTCTTTTATAGTATTTTTTACATCTCTTAGAGTAAAACAGATAAAAAAAATAGTCGGGGGATTCATTACATGTGCACAGTCCCAAATAAATAGATAAAATAATAATTAAAGTTCATTTTCAAGACAACTATGACACAAATAACCACAGATTATTTAAAATCTTGTATATTTTTTTCATCAGCGATTCACTACCTTCAAGAAAGAGTAAGAACATACACATATTTCCTTCATTTAGCGCCAGTTATTTCACCATAAACTACAAAAACTTTCGGGACACCGTTTCCCACAATGCATTGTTTTGTAGTCATCAAGGCGGCTCGCAGCCAGCGCAGTACCTATTTTCTGGCTGCGCTGGCTTAGGAAGGCGCCTTGAACCCGCCCCTTTCTCGCGATACTTCATGTCGTCGCAAATGTGACGTCGGTGACAGAAACTAACCAGCATGCACCGCAATCCAGGCGATCTGCGCAGCGCCGCGTCCGCCTGCATAATCTCAAACACGCCTACTGAAATGGGCATGCCAAAGTCTTCTCTCCCACTGGCTGGCTCATGCTAACAGAGCTCTCAGTGACGGGGAGGGGGCGGGGTTGCTCTGTGTCAACAGCCCCACCCACAACTCAGAATTGTATTTCTAAAGAGCTACTGCCGTTCTGCTTAAAATATGTGTTAAAACACGACAAAGGTTTTTTTGATTTTGGCTAAAAACTTCATTATCATAGTTAAAAGGTCACTGAGATAGATTTTACGCAAGAAAAAAATACGGTTTACCCACTTAAATGAAAATCGTGTTTTTAGCATCTTCTTGTATCATTTTTATCATAATGGAGAAAACATAAGGAAAATTAAGTTTAAAATTGCTGCGTATTTCTATATTCAAACTGTGAATCGAGAGCAGATGAAAAAATATTGCTTGAAAAAAGTTGTAGTTGTGAAGCTATCTGCTCTGCTCCATTCTGATGCATCCACCTGCAGACAAAAAGATCAATATATGTGTTCGTTTTTCTTGTCCGAGTTGGCGTCTGGCCCCAAACTGTAGTTTACTCTGACAGTATTCGCTATTATTGTGGTACTGCTAATACTAGGGTGGGGTTTTGAGGGCCTATAAGTTAGCAGGAGTTAGTGTAAACAAAGAGATGATGGGAAATTAGGGCAGGCTTAGTCTAACTTAGAGGTGGATTTCGGATTAACTACTGTTGCTCTGCAGAAACTATGTCCTAGAAAATGACACAGGGAACAATTTTTAGATCAAAAGCTAATCGGAGTGGGACTTTAAGTAAGGAGCACATTCTAATGTTAGTTTTTGTAGCAGTGTGGGGCGTGACTGCCTGCTCTTTGATTTGAATAGTAGTTTTTAGCTTTTCCAACATCCAGTTGGAGGCATGAACTACCTAATTTGAAGGTGAAAGAAAGTTAAAAAAAAATGAAGAAAAAAGACGTTTCTTGATAGAAGATGCATCTAGATTTGGATATCGTAAAGATAGAAAACAGCATGTGCTGGTGTGTCTTTCTATTTTTACCTCTTATCCACCTCTTGTTCCTCTCTTTTTTTTTTGTTTCTGTGGTTTGATTGTGCTACAGCTGTACCCGTCTGTTAATTTTATAAACTTATGTAATCACCATTTTTTCCTCTTTTCTGCTTGCTTTATTACTGTTAGCCAGCTTTAGAAAAAACAGTAGTTCCCTTTCTGTCGGTTTTGCTCTTTTAATTTGTGAATAAACACCTTTTTTTCTTTTTTTTTTTCCTTCTCCTTTCATATTTTTCTCCATTTCTTGTGGGCCTCTTCTGTGGTTCTTTCTGTCATTTTTTCTCGAGTCTCATTCTGAAATCCATTATATCTCATTGTCACAGCAGCATTCAATGCCACACCCCTTCACTGGAGGAGCGAGCTCGGGCGGAGGAGGCGCGGGGGCGAGCACCCCTCTCCCAAATCTCCCAGATCCTCCAAGCATTTTCTTTCCGTCGATTCCCGAGCGCCCCGTTTCTTTTTCGCCTCCCCCCTCCGGGCCCCCGAAGGGCTACAACACCCAAAGACGTAAAAGCACCTCCATCCTCGAGGCGCACACCCGACACTTCCAGCCTGCGTATCCTCGCTATGGAAGCAGTCTCCACCCTTTTTCTGGTATGGAAGGAGTAGAGACTCCCTCTTTGTTTATGGTCAACCCCAATTTTGCTGCTCCAAGACTTGCTGTCGGGGAACCTCTTCGTCTGCCGGGACAATCTGACTCAAGTTTTTATGGATATAAAGACTTAAGAGCAGAGCATGAAGAAACAGTGAGGAGATTGAGTCTGAATCAAGCGGCCTTATTGGACCATTATGAAGCGATGGCATATGGAGGGTACCCAGTGACTGCACACCAGCTTAGCCACTTAAGTTTTCATCATCAGAGGCAAGCAGCAGCTGCAGCTGCTAGTTTGGGTTTCGATCCTGGTCCTCCACCCCAACCGGGGTTTTTGCACCCTCACATCTTGCAACGAATGAGCGCACACAGCCCAGTGCCTCCATCCGTGCCCCCAATGAACACGCCAGCGGGTGGCGCCGTCTCTTCTTCATCATCCGATGGATGCTTTCCTCCACCGCACGCTTCGTCAGCGTCCTTCCCCATCTCTGCCCCTCCAGTAATGCCAGATGGCCCTCCACCTGCCGGAAGCGTTTTTGATTTTCATGTGGCTGCGGCCTCTGTCGCTGGAGATCCAAACCTCTTTGCATCCAGAGTTTACAGAGCTCGAAGGAGTTCCATGGACCTCCCTTTGGAGGACAGCTCCGGGACTGGATCTGGAGGTTCTGGAACATACAGCCGCCTCCAACCAGTGACTGAGGAGTTGTACGCTTACATCAGCCCAGAGCTCCCCTTACCCCCTGGGAGTCTTCTTCTTCACCATGCTGGCATGGCCGCCAAGGACAAAAGCCCAGAACCGTCCAGCGACTCAATGGCCTCCTCTGACGCCGGAGAGTTCCAGTCACCGCCTCCGCCTCTTCTCCTTCCTCCCTTTGATTCCTCCGATGCTCAGACCATCCCTCGCTCATCCTCCAGCGCACAGTACGAGCCGTCGGGGGGCGTACTTCACACTGACCCCCAAGGGCATCCGCCTTCGATGCAAAAGTTTTTCCCCCCTACACCATCGACGGATCAACCGCTCGGGGGGAAGCTCTCTACTCAACTAGAGTGTCTGATGCAGAGTACCTGGGCCCGGCACGGAGGGGTGGTACCAGCCCAACTGGATATGACATACCACGAGTCATTGCTGGCCATGCAGGCTGCTAACCCCCCTCTGGTATCAGCTTAGACCTTAGAAACAGACCTTTGGGTCAGTTACTATTTTAAATCAGTTTCCTATTTACAAACAGGTTTATTGACATTTATTGATGTTTCATTAGTGTTTACACTCATTTAAAAAGCCAACAGTTTAGTAATGGTTAAAACCTAAACCGCTCTAATCTTGCAATGTCATCCACCGGTGGCTACTGTTGAAAAATGTCAGTCAAAATACCCCAGCAGCAGTTGAATCTGATTATAATAGTAATTTGACCCAGAGGCAGTTACACCGATCCCCATTGTTTTTGTACCCTGCTTACCTGGTCTCTCAGCTGATGCTTATATGTCACTGTGTTTTTTTTTCTCTTTCTTTTAAAAACCCCTAAGCCATATAGATCCTCCAGAGAGTCTCACAGTCTGCCATTATCAAGTTCACACGATACATGACAGTATTCATTACAGTAGTTCTTCCTTTGAGTTTTGACATTCGATCCATAATTTTTTCGTCCAATTAACCGCACGCTGTGCAATGGTGGTTGTCTTTGAGACGCTCTTCAAAGTTGAAACTTTGAGTCTACAGTCTAAGCCCTCACTTCTGTGTCTATGTTGTTTATTCAGTTCATTTTGTGCATATGAGTAAGTATTTATTTTGTCTGTATGTTCATATATGAATGTATATGAGAAATGTGTGTTTGTATGGGTATACTCCACCTACCTTATACTTCACTTTCCATCATGCAAATCCAAAGTCGCAGTGATTCTGAGCACTAAAAAAAAGTAGATTTCAACTACAGAAATGATCTGTTTTGTAAATGGAAGTTACTTTAGTAGCATTTTAAAGTACAAATTTAATATAAATGGAAGACTTTGTTGATTTGTATGAACAAACACACAGAAACATACAACAAAAGTGCGAGGGCTTAGGCGAACCAAGCACAGTAACCGTGTAGAAACGTTCATGTGCATTTTTTTGTACACTTTAAAGAGCTCGGTATTATTTATTAGCTTATTTGTTGTCACGTCCTGCCTAGACTGGATCAACATCCTGAGATCAACATCTGAACTTAATAAACCCTTAGAATGCTGATGTTATCTGTTTCGCTTTACTTACTTTCACACTGTTGTTTCTTTTTATTATTTGTACTGTTATACTGTTTTTTGCATTTTTATTTAGACTTTTCTCGCTTATATGACCTATAAATAAATAGTAGTAGTGTGAGGTGAACCTTGCTGCATAAGCTTTCTTCCTACTTAGTGGTTGGAAGCTTCATGATGAGCAGAGTTGCACCCAGCCTTCTAAGGGTTTAATCATCAATAAGTTAACCATAATTGTTCCAATTTTTTTTCTTTTTTTAATATATTGTTTAAAAAAATAAAATGTGTTTTGTTTAATCATTCAGTTTTAAAAGGTTACAGGCAGAATAGGTTGTAAAGGGTGTTGAGATATAAATAATACCAATAGAAATATTTAATAATAGAGTTGATAAATCTGCTAAGCTTTTGTTAACTCGAGTATTTATTTAATATAACTGCCAATTACTAAGGATTTTACCTGCATGTTGAAGAAAAAAGTCCTACTCACACCCTGCTTAACCCTGGTACTGTGTGTGTACTGTTGCTATATATGCATACAACAAGTGTTGCTGTGCATATATCTGTTGCTGGACTAGTCTGTATATGTCGTGCATGAGTGCATTCACAAGAAGAGAATTTTGATTGTGTTTGCACTCATGATTACTTTTAATCCAGAAGCTACAATCATGTCGTAATTTATTTATCTCTCCCCCCGACCCCCCCCCCTTCTTTTTCCAATCTCTCTTTGACTTCCATTCTCCACTGTTTTGCATCCCACAACATCGGATCTGTTTTTTTTCCCTCTCTCCGTCTTTCTCCACATCTGTTTCTGATCAGCAGGTTCAGACCCCCACACCTCAGGCGAGTGCGGGACCCCCTCTCATTTCTGCCACAGCGCAGCCCACCCCCGCTGGGCCGTCCCAGCAGGTGAGGAACCAGCTCGGAACAGAGGAGAACTGTCTGCATATCTAATGTTATTCCTGAAAACTATACTTTCTTTGTGTCTATAGCCGCTAAATAAAACGCATTTCAGCATGCTGCCCTGTGCTTCAGATCAGTAATGCTATGTGTCCTGCACAAAACTATTTTTAATTTAAAATATGCCATCTTCTAAGTATTCACTCTTTAATTTTTTTTGCAAAATGTGTGTTCATCTGCTCTGCTTTCCTTCTGCAGGTCGTGTCATCTAGTCATTGTAGTACATCTCTACAGAGTCCAACGCACACAAGTCAGTCACAGACACCTGCACTGGTACTGGACTTTTATTTTAAATCTATAGCCCAACACTTAATTTAACCTTGATTATACTAATTTGGGATTATGGTAAAAACATTAATTTAAGTTGCTTTTCAAACAAAGCTTATTTGTTATTTTTCTGGCATTTAATTGACTAACAATCTTTGCCAATGTTTTCACACATATAATAGTTTACATTTTTTTTTTTGAAAGACTATGACTTAGAAATAAAACTCTGAATCTTAATAATAATATAATGGTCAAATTTATTTTTTATTAATGATCTAAGCACTGCCACTATGTTTGCTCATAAATAATTGATTAAATATCGTCTTGTCAACATTTTATATCTATACAGATATTGCCAAATGAAATATGACTTATGATACGAGTTATGATGCATACACAATATGGGGTGCAATGATTAATTTAAAACAAATCGATTTATATCATAATTTGTGATTCAGGACATCTTTAGCCAACCGCCCAAGGCTTCTGAAGGGCTGATGTTTCTCTCCGCTAAGTGCAAAAAATACATTTAAAACTTCTCAGTTTTTGTAAAATCCAATGTTTTGTACATATTTGACTGTGATGATGGCTTGATTGTTATTTGCTCAGTGTTCTCTTCTCTGCCATCCACCGTCTTTTACGCTTGGTCGTGACATCACATACAGACAGAGTAAAATTGAGTTTCGCTTAATATCTTTATATTATCGTAAATAAACCTACTATACCTCAATCTAAATGTTATTATATTATGATTTATTTCATTTTAAAACTATTTGATAATAATAGAGGTTGTTTCCATTCACAACTTAGTTGTTTATATGATGTAAACATTAGATTGTCAATATTTGATCAGTTTTTGAAGGTCGATCTAGTTAAACTGTAGGAATATAAATTGATACATCAATGAATTGCCGATACACAAACAACAAATGGGTGCAAAAAATAAATGTTTAGGTTTCTAAAGGAATGAAGAAACAAGCTGTGGCTTAAATTGTTTTTGTCATGTGTGATTTTATATAATTTTCCACTCTGCTCTCCTTTTAACCGGAAAGCTTAGTTTGATTTTCTTCTTTCTCTTTATTCTCCGGATCGCTCGTGGGCATGGTGTCTTTGCCACCTGGTTTGTTTTGATGTGGTGTCACCGTCTTGTCCATGCGTGTCGGATGTGCTGGTGTGTGTGTGTGTCTCCCTGTAGTTGTATGAGCGAAGTCCTTTTCCTAGTGTAGAACATCTTTACCTTTTGTATCAAGCTGCTCAGCTCGCTCTGGTTCAGGTACCACTGTGTTTGGATTGTTTGAAAGCTATTAGCAGTCTGGCCCTGTGTAGAAGTGTTAGTGTTTGTGTGCACCCCACAAAAGTTGTTTTTGACTTGTGTTAACATGTTTTTGTTAGTTTTTTTTTTTTTTTCCACCTGTGTCATCCGTATTTCTACGTCTGTTATGTGTTTATCTGTGGAACCCCAACTAACTGCCTCCATTAGAGTATGAATCACAAAGAAATTAGCACATTTTTGTAAAAATGTAGATGGAAAACTTGGGATTGCAGCTAATAAAACATCAAAACACTAGTATAAGGGGCAGTAGATGAAGAGGAATGTCACATATTTGGGTTTTTTGGACAAAGTAGAACTTATGACCTGCCAAAGATCTTACAAAAAAAAACAGTCTGGTCATTGTTTGAGTTCTTCAATAGTTCACTCATTATAATTGTCTCATATTCCAAACACAAATGTCATATAGTTATCAACAGAAAATAACTATTTTTGATCATGAATATTTGGAAAATGTTATAGTTTCAAATATACAATGGGAATATATTAAAAAAACAAAAATCCTGATGAATCCTCTTGAGACATAAACTATAACAAGCTAAAGTTAAATTTTGTCTTAAACCTGTAAGTATTCCCTGTAATTTTTTATTTCATTGTATATATGATAAAAAGTATTTTTACTGGCCTGTATCTCTTTATCCTTGTACTCTTGCTGGCTCAAATTGTAGTTCAGTTTTGTTCGTCTATGTTCAAAAATGAGAAAGCTGAAACTAAATTACATATATTTTTAACTTAGAATACTGATTTTGTACAATGTGAAAAATACTGATATCTGGTTTTACCCAAAATCAAAGTTGCAATGATTTTTTATGATTTTTTTTTTCTTTTTAAATCATGATGGTTTATTAAGCCAATTACTCAAATTAAAAGTAACCATCAGTAAATAAAGCATCTTAGTGATTTGTAGAGATGCAAGTATTTTCTTGTTGTCTTGTGTTATATACGACCTGATTTCTATCACAGTCTTCATGCATGTTCCCGTCCAAGTTCATTATTTATAAATTCTCAGGACAAATATGACTTTTTTTTTTTCAGAATTACCATTAAGAGCAGTCTGATAGCACAATCTGTTGCCATGGCAACTTTGGGGAGACCTTCCAACTTTACTTCTATTAACCCTCGTTCCCCCTTCTATATTTTTGCATGTGTCTCCTTTTCTTTCTTTCTTTCTCCTCATTCTCTCCCTTACCACTTTTCTCTTCTTTCTACCTTCCTTTGGACCGTCCCTGTCAGCCAAGCGTGTCTCCAAATCCCTCCACTGTTCCCTTGGCGACCCTTCCTACTCCTATTGCCTTGCCGACTGCAACCATGGCCTCCCCTTCCTCTCCTCTACCAGTCCCTGTTGGGGTCGTGTCCGCAATTATCTCTCCTCCTGCTCCCCTTCTTCTTCCTCCTCCCCCTCCTTCTGTGCCCACACCTGTGCCTCAATCTTTGGCCACCATGATTCCTATCATCAGTGTAGTCTCCGCCCCACCTGACTTTCCTATGGAAGGCCTTTCAAAGGTATTGGTAAAGGTACAAATTTCCACGTGGTGTCTTATCTCTACTCGGTCTTTGATAAATAAAAAAATATATGATATAAACATTTTATTTTTCAATATTTATTTTGTTTTTGAGTTTCAAATCTAGCTTTTAACAGATCACATGTTTCTCATTAACAAAATTTATTTTCAACTTAGAATTTCATCAAATTTTCAATAAAAGTGAATTTTATAGGATTTCCTTCTGTCTCACAACCTCTAATCTGGTTAAAATTCATTGTCCCGTCCCCGATTTAGTGCAGAATTATTAACCCTTTTGTCTTCCAAAAACTTTAAATTATACTGCTTTTTACTTTTAGAGCAGCCGAATCAGACACATACAGCAAATGGAACAATGAGTTGCTGAAGAAAAGGACAAAAGTAGACTTTAATTGTGCAGAATAATGATTGAACACATTGTGTGTCTTCATCAGAGTTGAAGTGGAAACAGCTTGTGGGAACATTTTGTTGTTTTTCATTTTGAATCATGTTTGACACCTCTATGAAAAAAGACGTCTTGATGGCAAATTTCACTGGTGAAAATGTCAATTTATGCAGCATCAAGTGATACACCAGTTTGCTGTCATAGAAAAAAATGATGATGATCCTCACTCACAGATAACTTTAACAACACACAGACATTCATTTTTTAAATGTATTTCTATTGTTTATATGACAAAGAAACTAGCTTTTCCTGTATCTTTATCAGTTTATTTGAATGCTTACTAAGCATTCACACAAAAGAGATTCTCCTGCTCCTTTCTGTACATTTTTTGGAATGTGAAAACTCAATCTCACTTTTGGTGATTTGAGCAATCTCAGTATCAAAACGTTTAGCTCATATCTCATTCAGGAAATTACAGTTGTCATTTTTGGTATTTAGAAACATTATGATTCTTGAAATATTGAGGTAATTTCCTATCTACTGATATTTTTATAGGATACTTAAAAGATTAGCTAATATTTTAGCAGCAGGGTGATGTTTTTAACCAATTTGGCATTTACTGAGGTTTGTTTAAGCTATTTTGGACTTTAGCCTGTATTTTAGAAACGTGCTAGCTTTTTCTTTGGCAAATTTGACACATACTGAATTTTTTTCTGCTATGTTGGAGTTTAGGTAATATATTAGCAATGTGCTAGTGTATTTTTTTTTCTCTTTCTTTTTGGATAATTTGGCATCTACAATTGGTTTTTTTGGCTATTTTTAAGCAATCTTACTACACATTAGTTAGAAATTCAGGCCGATTTAAAAAATCTTTCAGTTTTTTAATGGAGTTTTAAGTCCTTTAGCATTTTGCAAATAGCTTTAGCATTTTCAGCCACTTCTTTCAGCAATTAAAGTAAATTTCTTTAGCAGCTTAAGCGTCTTCAGTGACTACATTTAGCAAATAGCATTCACACTAGCATTAACTTGTCTAGTTGCATCTTTTTTGTGGTAGATTATTTGTAACTTGAGCAAGTTGGGGATTTATCAGGAATTAGTCCATATTTGTGTGACAGACAAGCACACTATTGAGAGATATTAATTGTTGGGACCAAGGGAAAAGGCTTTTTTTTGAGGAATGTAGTCGCCTCACATCTTGAAACCGGCTTTCATTATTAAATCAAACCACAAAAAAATGTTGGGACGCTAAAATATCTGAGAAGTTCAACCAGTGATTAAATGTCCTATTTTGGCTTTTTTGCACATGATCAGAAATTTAGCTGCCCAGTATTATCCAATTTTAATATACACAATTTTACACTTTAAAGACATCATAGAAAATGTTCTTTGGTCTTTGAGATGTAATATGTAAATACAACCTTAAAGAAGTGTGTGATCGAGCAGCTGGTAATCATCTCACTACAGTCTGTTATTCAGAGCTACTGCTCAAAGTCATTATTTTTTATCAAGCAGCTACAATGATAATTTCTGTGACAGTGTAAAGTAAACCAAACACTGACAGCATCAGCATGACAATAAATAAATTGTTGTTGCTCATCAATCTAAGACCCATTACTTGCTGAGTAATCTGAAAACTGTTTTTCCTCAATTAGATCATTTTTATAGGAATTTTCACCATGAACTTATAATAGTCTCATACTGTTGGGGTTAAAAAAAAAATAATTTAACATTTAAACACATTGGTTTTAAATGTGCCAAAAAAAAAGTTACATATTTACTCTAAAAATATTGTCCTTCCAATAAAAAAACATGTGCGAAATGTCATCTGGGGTTTTAAATCAGATTTCTTAGTTTTTAAACAATATTTCTGCCTTTTATAAAAAAAAATATTACTGAGTAGCATAGTATTATTAATCTAATCAAATATCTCTAAATCTATTTTATTTTGCAGGGCTAACTTTAATTAACACACATTTCAACGTATTCTATCTGTAGCCTGCTTTTTTATTATTATTATTATTATTTACTATTATTTTATAATATGAAATCCAGTTCTACCACCTAATTGCAATATTTATAAATCCCCTTTTTGGTGAATATATTTAAAAATCCAAAGCTTTCATCTGACAGGGCTGTTATCTCTTTAATAGCATGGAAGTTCTCCTCGAACTAAGTCAAAGATATGTGTGCAACAATCTGATTAACCTCCCAACTCCCAGAGGAAAAAATCTCTCCAGTCAAAATAGTTTAAATCTACAAAAACTACAATGCCCAGAGCCCCGCCCCTTAACATTTGGTATCCTTAAAATGTTTTCTGAAGTTACCAAAAGAAGTTAATTTAGTAGTATTCAGTGGTTGGGAGAGGAAAAATTTGCAATGCTGGTAGTCGGGAGGTTAATAAAAAATTAGATTAATTTAAATTAGATTCGGCTTAAACTGAACTGTATGCATTCAGTCTTTTTTAAGTGTTCTGTTCTAAAATGTCATCTCTTGACCTTATCATGTAATAGTTTATGTGACATTAATGAAGATCAGCGTACAAAAGCTTTGGCAATTTGTTTTTTGGTCTTTATGCACAATTTCCTTTCTTTATACATATAATTTTGCAATATTTGAACAATTCACTTTTGCTTGTATTGTAATTAAACCTTTGCTTTATTTCATTGTTTTGACGTAACTCCTGATTGTTCATGTTGTTGTTCATTTCTGTTTCAGTCGAGCTCTCAGTCATCAGAGCTGTCGCAGTCGCAGCAGCTCCAGCCACCTCTGCTCCTCTCATCTTTGGAGAGGTAATATACTAAATCAACTGAACTGATACCAACACCTCTAGCACAAAAATCCTTAAAAAAAAGTTTTCTTTCTTTATATCTTAGTGGTCATTCTGAAGCCTCGGGGCTGAGTGACGGCAACGAAGGCGGAGGTGGCGGTCGCCACGAGGGTCGCTCCAGCAAGCGCAAGCCCAAGCGCTCCGTCCGAAGCCGATCGCGTCACGACAAGATGTCCAAGGCCAAACTCAACGTGCTCAGTGTAATGACACACGTCATTATGATTCTGTAGTATTCAAACACACAGTCCTGTCCTTGTGTTTGATGTTTGTTTGTTTGTGTGTCTGTGCAGATTTCAAACCGGGGAGACAGAGTAGCTGAGTGTCAGCTGGAGACTCACAACAGGAAGATGGTAACGTTTAGATTCGACCTGGACGGAGACAACCCCGAAGAGATTGCTCAGATCATGGTATGACAACATACAAAACAGATCATTTATGGTTTGCTTTACTGCATGCAGGAGAAGGAATTGTTCCTTTTCTGCCTTTTGCAAAGCATTGAATACAGTAATGGACTATAATACAGTTTTCATTTAGTAGCCAGATTGTAATTTAATAAAATAGCTTTTTTTCAAATAAAAACTACTACCAGTTCACTGCAGATTATGTCTTCAAGAAAGAAAGGCACATCAAGCAGAACGAGAAGAATCTTTCTAATTCTGACAGATGAAAGCACATAAAATCAGAATTATAAATATGATGATTGGATTAGGGTATAGTTTTTTAATTTTAGCCTCCTAATCAAACTCATTTAAAAAATGTTTGTTGTTGCAGTAACACAGTCAAGGTAAAAGAAAGGGACTTCCACATAAAAATGCAAGTGTAAGAGTTTTAATTTTTGAACAAAAACTACATGAAATATAAAATATTAAATCACACAAACATTACATGACTGTAAAAACATTTGACTTCTTATTTTCATATAATTTAGAAACTCTTTTAAAAGTCTAAGACTAATGTGAAGGAAACTTTTTGTAATGCTGCACTTCTAAAAACAGCTGACAATATCAGGTTAAGGCTTTTTTTTAATGCCTCTGTGACTTTTGGCTGAACTGTACTGAAGAGGAGGCAAATTGAAGCAGACAGACTAACTTCATTAGGATGTGAGCAGAGACTGTTTGTATCTCCTCCACTTTGTCCAGCAGAACAGTTTTCCATTGTTTGATGTTTTTTTTCAGAAAATGGTCCTTCGACTCTTTCATTTTGGATCACGACTCCTGTGATCCAAAAAAACCTCTACCATGTGTGATTTAAATATACTTTTGGCCACTCACCTGTGTAAATGTAGCTGTTAAAAATGGCATAAATAAGCTAAATGTTTGCCTCTCTCTTAATGTGTGCACATTTAGGTTGAGAGTGAGTTCATCCTGGAGAGTGAGAGGGAGTCGTTTATTGAGCAGGTCAAAGAAGTTATCGAGAACGCAGACGAAAAACGTCTGGACAGAGATCCAAACAGTCAGGTAAAAGCAATGTTAAAAGTGTTTTGCATAAAATTCTAGTGTTTTTAAGTCCCATTCCAATTACCTTATGATTTCTTTTCATAGCACTCTCAGTGGTCTCTTAATTATGATTATGGCATTTTAGCTAAATTCAAAAAAACTTTCTAGGACATAGTTTCTGCAGAGGGGCAGTAGTTCATTAGAAATTTACCTCTGAGGTGTGGATGGAACTATTAGAGTAAGTCTGACCCCACATCCCATCATCCATCAGTTTACAAGCACTCCTGCTAGCTTACTGCCCTTCAAAATCCCAACCCAACATTACTGGTGTGACAAAAATGGCGAGCAATTTTGGAGTTATCCAATGGTGAGCCAGTTTCCAGCTCAATCAGGAAATCAAAAACGTTCATGGATCTAGTCGTCTGTAAGTACATGCGGCTTTAGCATGGAGCTTTAGCTTCAATTGCAAGTGTCCTTTTTCGTCTGTTCCTGATTCACAATTATTTGAGTAAAGAGATACTCAGAAATCCAATATTAAGCTTAATTTGTTATAGTGCTGACATGTGATTACTTTTTTGTACTATGAATTAATCATGACCTTTATTACTTAATCTAAATTTTTATTGACCCGATTCATTGCTGTGAACAAACTTAATTTTGAGATATTTTCATTTAAATTCGTGACATTGTGGTGCAGTAAAAGTGGCTTTTTCGACAACTTTTACATTTTTTTGTGGATTTTTACTATTGTATATTTTTATTTATTTATCTTTTTGTCAACTTGTAAAAAGTAGTAACAATTATTCCACAGTTTACTGTCCGATGCGATCAGCCCTCTGTGTACCCCGTTAAATCCATGCACCAAGAGCAGTGTAAGAATCGTTTTCAGCAAAGTTAAAATAAAACATAATCCTAGTAAACAGTTGGATACTTGCTTTTTTATATTTGAGAACACAACAGTTATCAATCAAAAGTGAAATTAATGCGATTTAAACAAGCAGCACTAATTTGTCAGTAAATAATTAATCGGGATTAATGCAATATTTTGACACTCAGTTTTCTTTATGCTTGTCATCCTCCATTAAAAATGCCACAAGAACAACAAAAACACAATTTCATTGGAGTGGGTCTTTAAAAAAGTTGTTCAATTTTATGTTGTTTTTTTGTTGAAGTCGATTTGTCTTTCTAAATGTTTTTTTGTTGATCTTTAGTTGACAGGTGATGAGAAAGAACAGATCCCTGCAATATCTGTCCCTATGCCAGGTAGGAACCACAAGTCAACTGAAACAGTGAAGAGGTCATTCACTGAAAACTATAAATGTTCACACTTTTGTTTAGATATGATGGCCCTAGCACATTTTTTAAAAATATACATTTATTTAAACGAAGACAATTCATATTAATCAATATTTTAGCATAGCTAGAGCATAAATATGCCAGAATTAGCACAAATTTGTCTTATACCTGCTGTCCTAAGACAGGTTTCTGATGTGAAAGTGTATTCTATTATGGGATTTTCATTCTTATGTCTTCTTTTGCAGACATCCCTTGTAGTTCATCAACACAAGTGGTGCACTCAGCAGGACGGAGGTTCATTGTTAGCCCCGTACCTGAAGCCAGACTGAAGGAGCTGGCCTTCACTTCCCCTCCTCGTTCATCCCTTTGTGTTGCTGACGCTGGTAAGGAGGGTTTATGCAGGCTTGAATAACTTTAAATGGAATTCATCTCACATTTTCACTATTTAGTTGGGGAAAGAACAAAAAAATGTAACGATTTTAGATATTGGTGAAAAAAGCTTTAAGCCGTCTGCATCACAGTATGGATTAAACCATTTTCTCTTTAATCTCTGTCCTTTCAGCTCCGTCTCAACCTCCAGTTCCGAATTTGAGTTTGTCCCAGTCTGCAGGAGCAGTCAGCTTACAGCAAGCCTTCTCTGAGCTCAGACAGAACCAGTTTGACCCAGGTCCCAGCACCGCCCCACCCTCCATTCCCTCTGTTCCCCTCGCCCCAACTGCCCTTCCTCTCCTGCAGACCGTGGCAGCTGCTGTTTCTTCCCGCTGCAGCACGCCCGTTTCCTCCGTTGATGGACTTTCTATTTTAAACCAGGCGAAAGAACAGGTGCCGGACATCGCTCATGCTCCTCTCGCATCCTCCTCCGCCGCATCACCCGCCCCCTTGCCTGTCAAAGTCCCCCTTCTTTATCTCCTCCTGCCTCTGTGGTGAATCAGTCCATCCCTCAGTCGCAGCTGATTTCTCAACCAGTGGTGCCACCGTTGTCCCAACCACAAAGCCAAACCCAAGCACCGGTTCAGCCCCAGGCTTTCCTGCCAGTTTCTGCTGTCGCTGCGACTTCAGTACCTCCTACTTTACCCACAGCGAGCATTCCTCCAACGGGGCTCATCTCCTCTCCTCCTGCCCAGATTCCAGTATCTTCTCCTCCGTGTTCCACTCTTGCAGCCAGAGAAGTCTTATCTAATCATCCATCTCCCACTTCCTCCCTTACATCGCTCCTGCCCTCCTCCCTCATCTCCACCACGGCCATCCAAAGCCCCCAGCTTGCCCCTTCGACCCCAATTCTGTGTCCCGCCAGCTCTTCTTCTGTGGAACTGCCGCCTGTGGTCACCAACTGTTCTTTGGTCCAACCGACTTGGGTCCACACTCAGCCGTTGCCCCCAGACCTTCCCGGGCAGACGCACACTCCCTGTCTGGACTGTGACACAAGGTGGGGGAGAGTTTCAACCACATGTGATGTTCGGAAAAGTTAGATAATTGTTGAAGGCTTTTCCTTAAAGCAGAGTTGCACTTTTTTAACCTTATATTTGTTTCTCAGAGGTGAGGCTGCCTCTGACTCCCTGGGAAAACCAGACGACATTCAAATTCTGGACAAAAAGCTGCGGACTCTGTTCATGGACCTCGGAGCAGGAGGGACATCCGCCCCGGGAGACGTCTTAGCTGCTGATCTTACCTCCACAGTCTCTGTTCCTGGTACTTCGTCCCCAGTTTGCCCTTCCTCCAGCTCCATCATTCCTGTCACCGCTCCTAACTCCAACCAGCAGGCTCCTCAGCCTCCCTCCAGCCTGGCTTTGGGCCCAATGGGCTCCCCCGCTCCAGTACGAGGCCCCGGGACTCCCATCTCCAACCCTGCTGCACCAAGCGGTAGAAACAGGATTTTACACATGTTTTATACATTCTAGCACTTTTAAGTAACTTCGTGACTTCATTTTTCCACAGTGATACCTTCCTCTTCCATAAGTCAGACCACTCCATCCAAAGCTCCCCTATCAAGGCTTCCGGTAAATTCCACCGTTTTTCACATCCTATCAGTCGTCATCTAGACATTAACCGCATGTGCATGTTTTGGAGTAAAGCTTTCAAGCTGTTCTACACTGAAACGTTAAGATAAACACAGCTAATTCAGTCTCGTTCAGGGTGGCCTGAGCGGTCGCAGCATGGACGTTCCTTTTAACATCCTCCATGAGAACGACTTTGGAATCTTCACCAATTTTTTTTCAGCTGTGTTTCTTTCTCCTATTCTCCATTGCATCTTTTTCTGGGATTAGGCCACTTCTCCTCCTTCAGAACTCCTGACCTCCTTGCCTGGACCTTGTCTAATACAGGTGTTTTTTTTTCTCATTTATTTGTAATGTTTTAGGGTGTCCTGCAGCGCTCCATTTTTCTGCTGTCATAAGCTTTGTGTTTTTCTTCGTCTAACATAGTCTTAGCATTTATGTTTGTTGCACTACTGCTTTATACAGAACAGTTGACACGACTTTAAAAAAAGACAAATAAAAGACAAAAAATTTCTCCTTATAATAAGAATTTGTGACATGAATTTAGTACTTTGTGGGTACAACTTAGCATTTTTTTGGCCACGATGTATCATGTAGGATTTTTTGCACACAAAAATTAGCATTTTTTAGACAAATTAGCAATTAATAGCTATTTGTGCACACAAATAGGCACCTTGTGCACACATTAGCATTTGCTGGAAACCCATTGGCATTTTTGCGCACATCCGCACTGTGTGCTAACAAATTAGCACTGCCTCTGCTTACATTAGCATTTTGTGCACAGATTAGCATGTTTGGTCACATTAGCATTTTGTGCTCACACATTTGCCTCTTTTGTGCGCACATTAGCATTTTCTGCATATATATTAGCATTTTGTGTGCACACATTCACATTTTGTACACACAAATGAGTAAATTATGCACACAAAAGCACTTGGTGCACACACATTAGCTTATAATGATCACAAAAATAGCATTAGGTTTGGATAAATTTGCACTTTGTTTGCTCTTTGTGCACACAGAGCATTTTATGCACATTTTTTACACACACATTATCATAATATGCACACAAATTTGCTATTTATGTACACAAGTTAGCTTTTTAGCATTATGATTAACCTATGCAATCTGATTTTGTGCACACAAGTTAGTATTTTGTTTCCACAACTTTGTTGTAGGAACTGGTGATACTAACATACTACTGGTAATTTGTGGCCACAGAATACTAGAGTGTGTTCTGAGAATACTAAGTTTTGGCTTAAAAAAAAAGCTAATTTTTACACAAATTATTAATTTCAAGTAAAAAAAATGTAATGTTTCATGTCCAACGCGTTTTCAGTGTTTTTCTCTCTTTATATAAAACTTCATCTAACATGTATATATATTTTACTTTTTCGATAGTAAAAAATGACTAAAAGTATCAATGTTCCTAATATAATACACTTTCAAACCAGAGCCCATTACATTTAAAAAAGAACATCTCATAATCTGCAATAAAGCCATTTTAATTAAAAAATAATAAAAGCTGTGTACAAATAGAGAGATTCCATCAAAACAGGATAAACGTGAAGACCTTCATGAACTCTGATGCACATTTAATATCCCAAAGAGATTAAAAACTAGTTCAACAGAACTGAGACTGAGACAGCAATGAGAGCAAAAGCAGCGCAGACGGACTTTAATTTCCAGGCTGTGTTTTTGTAGCTTTTAAACGCACAACGCAGTGAATAATGAGACGTAGCTTGCAGCTCTCAAATGAAAAATCTGACCTGCCATGTTAGAAAATTCCCTTCTAGGCTCTTATGTAACTAAATGAGACTTGTCTAGTTTGATTAAGATAATCCCGCTGAAGCCGGAGGTTCATTCGGGGTCAGACTAAAATGAAGGATTTCTTAATTGTTGCTAAATTTCCGGAAAACCAAAAATTCTTCAAAAGTCCCTGCACATTTACCCTCCAAATGGGTATTCCTGCAAAAAAAAAAGACGATTTTCAAAAAAAGAAAGAAGAGGGAAAAGGTTTACTTAGCATAAAATGAACTTCTATGCATCCACTGATGAATATTTTAATTTTTAATTAACTTTTGATTTTTACCTAAATAGTTCACTATATTTTAATTAATGGATATTAACTTAATTTAATTTAAAAAAATCACTACAAAATAGAACTTCTTAAATAATTATTTTACTATTGTGAAAAGTATTTTACAATGAGTCAAGTCTGCTTTTTTCTATTTAAGAAAATGTTCATCTTACAGGAAGTTTATCATCTGAAGATTTGAATCTACTTAATAATTTTGTAGTACTTTCTTTTACTGATCAAGTTAAATAAAATAAAACTACATGCTTTGACTAATCTGTGCTTATGCTACCTCAATAATATTGCTCAAATGTGCTGGCT
This sequence comes from Oryzias javanicus, assembly GCA_003999625.1. NCBI lineage: Eukaryota > Metazoa > Chordata > Actinopteri > Beloniformes > Adrianichthyidae > Oryzias > Oryzias javanicus. The sequence goes on along the minus strand of CM012459.1, from coordinate 23,024,589 downwards.
GCTCATTCCTGGCTGCCTTATGGTTCTTTGTTGGATCTTGTCCAACATTAAGTCTGTTGAAACTTCAAGTCCCAGCAGCCTCTGGAGGATCTGGATGCCCAGCTGAGGAGAGCTCTGAGCCCAGAGACGGTTCCTGTCAGCTCTCACACGCCGGTGAGCATAAGTCTGCTTTTGAAGATTTTACTATACAAAGATTGGAACCATGTTGTGACATTTCTTAACTTTTTCTTATTGTTTTGTGCAAATTCCAGGCCTCTCTCAGTAGCGTGTCTTCAATAGGACCACCAAGTATGTAGACCTAATTTAATGATAACATTAAGCTTTCATAATAAGTTTTTTCTTAGTCAGTTACTAAATTGCTTATTTCTTCTTTAGTTCCTTTTTCTTTGGCAGACGAAAAGGCGTTTGCTCCTGCTCCTCCTTCAGTGGTTGCAAGGAAACTGGGAAGATTTGAGGTAAAAGCAGAATTAAAGTCCCAATCCAATCACGGTTTGAGGTATTTTAAAAACAGACCCTGGGGTCTTTTAATTATGATTAAATTCAAAAATCATTTTCTGTGGACACAGTTTTGCAGAGTGTCTGTAGTTCATTTGAAATTTGCCTCTGAGTTGTGGCCAGGACTGTTGGGGCAGAGCAACCCCGCCCCTTGTAGCTGAGAGCTCTCTGTTGAGCATATTTTTTTAAGCACAAATTTGCTTGTTTAAGAATGTTTTTTTTTTTCGTCTGCTTCTGATTCACATCGATTTAAATAAAATTACCCAGAAATGCAACTTTAAGCCTAATTTTCCTAATATATGTCCTCCATCATTGTAAGAATGGCACAAGTTAAAAACACCAAAACCATGATTTTTTTTTTGGAGTGGGTCTTTCAAGCAGAAGATTTCTAAACTGGGCAGAATGTCAACCTTTTTCCTTCTTCTTGTGCCTTCTTCAGGTATTACCAGCTGCAGAGGAACCTTCTGTCCAGCAGCCAGCCTGCACCGACTCTTCCTCCACCACCTCCTCAACGTCATCCTCGTCGTCGTCCTCATCCTCTTCTTCTGTCCAGCCCGGAGAACACTTTGCACAAAAACTCCTCGTCTGCCCTGAGGGTAGAAGGCCGGCAAGCTGGGGATGTTGTGGATGGATTCCCCCAAAAGAATTCTACCGGATCCTATAATACCTCTCCGTTCACGTCCCCCTGCCCCTCCCCCAAACCCGCGCCGTCACTGGACGCATTCAGGTAAGTTGTGTTAGCCTATTCCTCATTTAGCAAAAGAACCATCATTTGATTTCTTTCTTTTGTGGTTTTATTCTTTTATTTTAGGCTACTACTACTAACCCAGAATCCCGGGTGGGAAGGTTCTCTGTGAGCCGAGCCAACGAGCAAACCGTCGAGTCCAAGCCGAACCCTCCGCCTGCTGCGCAGACCGCTAACGGACCCAGTCATGTGGTCCACAATTTGAGCCCAGGAACGCATCACAAGACCTCCTTACCGACTCTGAACACTAACTCCTACAGTAACTCCTACATCAGCAGCGACAACGATTCAGAGTACGAGGATGAGGACTTCAAACGGGAAGTCGGCCGCCTCAGAGAAAAGTGAGTTATTATACTTTTCAAAGCCCTCCTTTTTTGTCTTTTTAATTATTTAATTCACTCTTTTTTTTATTCCCATCAACCTAAAGTTTAGTTAATTACATCTTGTAATATTAGGTTAATTAGTTCTTTTTTTTTTTGTTATTTCTATTCTGTTTATTAAGTGAGCTTTTTTCCCTAAACCAGACACATGCGGGAGATTCAGGCGCTCCACGTGCGGCAGAAAGAGGAAATAGAAACTCTGTTCACCAAACTGGGAAAGGTAACCCTTTAAGTGACAGAATAAAACTGTTTACAGAACATCACAATCAGCTCAGTAAAACTGTTGTTTTCGTGCAGGCTCCGCCTTCGGCTGTGATCCCACCACTTATTACTTTGACGGGCCGGCGGCGTCGACCCACCAAGAGCAAGTCCTCAAAATCCTCCAGAGCCCGCTCCATGCACGGCAGCAAGAGTCCATTGCAGCCAGGTGAGCCTCTCACCATCTGTGATCATTAAATACAAAATGTTATTATAATCAGAGATTTATGTCCCCTTACAGTACTCACTATTAAAAGTATTTTTTAGTTTTTGGTTAAAATAAAGTTTTTTTTAATAATAGTTATACAACAGCTTCAAATGTTAAACCGTTTACTCTGTTCCCTCTCTATGTTCACGCATTCATGTGCAAATATTTGTGCGCGCGCGTTGATTTGCTTGTTTGTGTGCACGTGATCGTATCCTGAATCAGGCATGGAGCTTGGAAACCTCTGACGGCTTCTCTCGTCTGTTTTCTGTGTTTGTGGGGGTGTCTGTGTGATCCGTCTCTCTCTGTTTCTGTGTCTGCTTTCTGTGTCCGTCCATCCTTGCCCCTCTCGTCTCCTGCCAACGCCCTGTGCGATTCCCAGACAGCACTTTATCCGCTCAGAGCGTCCCGACCATGTGTGCCGGCCAGCTGGCTGCGTTAGCCCCCGGAGGGCTAGTCGACCACGAGAGCAGCACCGTCCTCCAGCCTCTGAAAACGTCCCCCTCCAGCGACATCTTGTGTTCCACCTACACCAGCGACGCTGCTCTGTCTGTGCCCAGCCTGTGCGCTCCGACCCCAGGTGAGCAGCGCAGCACGCAGACAAACGCAAACACGTGCACGCAACAATATTTGTTTTCTCTAAGCGGATAAGAGCGGGAAGGCTCATTCTGTTGTCGTTCTTTCCACTCACTCCTCTGTCTTCCATAAACCTTTTTCTTTTTCTCTCTTTCTCTCATTATTTCCACATCTCTGAACACCTCCATCGTTTCCGTTACCCCTTGTTCTCTCTCGTTACCTCCCCCCTTCTCCTTCCCTCCTCCCCTGTTTTCAGGCTGTGCAAAGTTCAGCTGGGGCTCAGAGCGTTTGGCCTTCAAGCCCGGTGGCAGAAGAACGCGCTTTCTGAGTACGCCCTGCTTGGCTCTTTGTGTGTAACGCTTTATTTCTTTGCTCTTCTCTTTTATCCTGCTTACTTACCTTTTGTTCAATGTTTTTTTTAAAGATCTGTTAATTCCTGATTACTTTTCTTCCTCAGACAAGGGTAATACTACCAACATGTCAGTTAGTATTGAGCACATTTTATTCTTTTTTGTAAGATTAAAACACAAAGACACACCTATTTTAATGGGCCTATACCATGCTGTTTTTAAGCCTTTCAGAGTGAACTGTATTCATAAATTGGATCATATATTATCTTTAGCATAGTTTTAAAAAGAGTTACATCTGAACATTTGCAAAGATGTATGCCCATACCATATAACTGTTGAGCACCTCTAGCGGAGCTGCGAAGCTAGCAGGTAAGCACTGCTAGCTGAGCGGCAAGGCTAGCAGCTTAGCAGCAAAGCTAGCAGCTGAGCACCGCTAGCTGAGCGCTGAACTAGAAGTTTAGCAGCCATGGCCACGGCTAAGCACTGCTAGCTCAGCGGCAAAACTTAAGAAGGAGCGCTATTAGTGGAGCAATGAAGCTAGCAGCTGAGTGACGAAGCTAGCAGCTGAATGGCATTGGCTGATCGGCATTAGCTGAGCGGTGTTAGCTGGGCAGTGTTAGCTGAGCGGCAAAGCTAGCGGCTGAGCACCGCTAGCTGAGCACTGAAGCCAGCAGTTTAGCAGCGAAGCTAACGATAGAGCACTGTTAGTTGAGCGATGAAGCTAGCGGCTGAGCAACGAAACTAGCGGGCAATGAAGCTGGCAGCTGAGCACTGCTAGCTGAAAGGAGAAGTTAGATGTTAGCTTGGGGGGTGGTTCTGGCAGAGCAGAGTCTTCCTAAAAGATGTGGTTCTCACATTGTGACTTCAGCTCGTGAGAACCCGCTTCTTTTCATGAGTTGGGAGGGGCTGGTGCTTCTAGTGCAGGATTTTAGAGGAACTATCAGAAATGAGCAAACTGATCAAAATACCGCTTTGGGATTGTTTATAGTGAGGAATGATTATAATAAACTTAAAAGCTCAAAAAGTTGATCTTGCATGGTAAAAGCCCTTTAGATTAGCAAAAAAATAATAATACATTTTTTAAATTCTGTTTTTAATAGTCCTCACCTGTTGACAAGGTATTATGGTGGATATCGCCCACAAAAAATTTAAAGACCCACTCTGATCACCTTTTTATCTATTGTAAAAGCGTTCCTTGTGGCCTTTAACTTATGATTATGCCATTTTTGGACAAAATTTAAAAAAAAAACTGTCTTCAGGGAGCTTGTGGCTTATCATCTGCTCCTGATTCACAACAATTTGAATATAGAAATACTCAGAAATGCAGTTTTAGGCTTCATTTTTTCAATAATATGTCCTCCATCATCAGAAAAATGTCACAAAAACACAATTTTCATTGGAATGGGTCTTTTTTATTTCAGTTCTGCTTAAGCTACAGACCAGCAAGGTTACAGATAATCAATAGCAGAAAGTACTTGCAGTGAAAGCTTGTTAATTGGAAAAGCAGCTGGTGTTTCTGTTGACTGTGGGACTAAACAAAGTCACGACGTTGTAATAAAGTCAATTTTTTTTACCATCATGTTGAAAACAGTCCTGATCTGACTTACATGGCCTTTTGGGGCATGTGCCACATTTCTTACTTTTTATGAATATCTGGTGCTATTTTAAACCTTAAGTGTGTTTTTAAATCCATAAATACTTAGAATTGTACTCTTTGGAATGTCTATTATATATAAAATATATTTAAGAATTACTTTTACTTAAATTTGGAAGAGTTATTGAGGAGTTCAAACTGTTTTTTAAATTGTATTTTATTTTTATGGTTGTTTATGACGTTAAAAAAAAAGGTACTTTCAATTATTACGCTAATTTATAGTTTCAATTTAAGCACTGAAATATTTCACAAAGGTATTTTTCTGAACCCTCTGCAGCTCAATCCCTTTCTGCCCCTTCCCTCCACCTCCTCACCCCACCAGGAACCTCCCACCACCACCACCACCCTGTCACTGCTCCACCGGGGGGGGAATACAGACCTGGGTCGTTTTACTATCTGTTAATATTTTCTCTCTTAAATGTTTAATTGAAATGAATGGACGTTTGACCCAGTTCTGATCAACCCATGAGCTGTAAGGAGGAGGGTCAGAATCTGGCTGCCCAAAAACATCTTAAAATCCTCGTGTTTCAGTCGGTGAGGGCAGGTAAAACCACTCTGCCAAGGATGCCGCCAGGCGCTTTGAGAACTTCACTTTAAGGTTCTCTTTTAACTTACCTTTTTTTAAGCACTTTCAATGTGATCAAAATGTAAATACAAAAAACTCACAGACTGAATTTTAGATTCAAAATTTCATCATCCTAGTGTCATTTCAGTTCATTTTTCCAACTGTTTGACAGGTTTTAAGATGTTCTTTGTCAGCACAGCCTGCTCACTGTTTTTATTTGGAGTAATTATCACACCAGGATGCACTGTTGTTGGTTGTGTGGTCATGTGGGCGGGGTTTAACTCTGACTCTCTCCCAACCCTTGATTGTCGTCTCTGGGCGCACAGGGAAGATGGTGAAAAAAGTCTGCCCCTGCAACCAGCTCTGTAGTAACTATCTCTCTTTTTGGACTTTCCTTTTTCCATACCTCTGCTCGCTCGACCGCTCATCCCTCCCTCCCTCCCCGACCACCATGTATGAATTTTAATTTGAGCACCAGCCTCATTTGAGGGTCAGTTTGGTTCTATCAGTAAATGGGAGCCTTTTGCAGTTTTGACAAAAGTGAAGTTTAAGATGGAAGACTGAACTGATCTTCTAGATTCAAACTGATCCTGCATGCAGATCCCACCCCCAACACCCTGATTTTAAACACTGTTTACCACTCTGCCTTGCACCGTTTCTACTTTACCATGGTCTGAACTACATAGACCAGAACTCCTTGCAGCAGTCAGTTGTGGTACAGACTCCCCCATTCTTACTTTTTTCAGTTTACTTAGCATGAATTAGGATTTTTTTTTTTTCAAATCAGAACAAATGTAAAGTATATTATTTTTATTCCTGCATATTCTGTTTTTTTTGTTGTTGTTAAATATAAAAAATGTATAAATAATTTAGAACCATGTTGCCTTTTAGCAGTTTGGATTCCAGGTGCTTTGCTGTTATATTACATATTACAAGAATTTTATATTAAAATATTACAAGGAAAAACTTGTTTATCGACTTTTTAAAGAATAATGACTTGGAATTTCTTAATAATTTGAGCAAATACCAAAAAAAAATCATTTTTTTTATTTTCAAAAACACTACTCGCAAAGTCTGCGATTGATTTTTTTTTTTATAACAGAGCTAAAATAAACAACTTCAAAAAAAAAATTAAAATGATTAGTACTTAAGTGTTTTTCCAAAAGTCTGTTTAAAAGGGAGCAGGAGGAAGTGAGAATTTTTTTAACCCCTCCCCTTTATAATTTAGATTTTAAATTACCTTAAAATGACCTTTAATAATTTGTTAAAATGCTATAAACCAGAAATAATAGACATACATGCCATCACTCACAATAAACAAATATAATAGACATTTAATGAAAGTTCTTATACCATTCTGTTATTTAATTACTTCACAGAAACACCAAATCATTTTTTACTTCATGAGCCACATTTCCTATTTTTTTTACAAGTAATTGCAAATCATCAGGGACATAATATGTATTATGACTTTGAAAAAACAGAAAAACTATTGTGTTTAAATTAGAATATATTCAGGAAGACATATAAAATCAGTTTTTATGTAAACATAGTTTTCCCAAAGCGTTTAGTGGAGTCATGATTGCCACCTTGAGGTTAAGAGAAGTACTACAGTAAAAAAGATTAGTCTTAACTTTTAAAAAAGGCCACTTTTTAAAAGTTTCTATTTTGTTTATGTACTGTGCAGAGATTTGGAAATGCATCTAATAAGGATTTTTATTGCTTTGAGTTTGATTTCCACAAAAAGTAGAAATTATTCAGTAATGAAAAATATAAATTACTTTTATGTATTTTTTTTCACAATATTTAAAATAAATCTAAGTTATTCTATAACTAAGTCACTTTCAATCCTATTTTAGTTACAGAAAAGTGCAGAATTTGAATTTGATTTGCAATCAAAATAAAAAAAAATACCAAAAATGTAATTCATAATTTACATCATTTATAAATCTCATCAAAACTACATATGACACTTTGAATTTATTAAATGTAACTTTTGTCAAAAAAAAAGGTTTCAATTTATTGCTTTTGTAATTAATTAAAACCCATCCATCTCAAAGGGGATATTTTTACAGTTGGACCAACTTCTTGGTATACAGTTTTCTCAGCTTCTTATGTTTTGCATTACCGTTTTTGTTCAGCTCATCAGTAACATGTTGCTTCTGTTAATCCTCATTTCCAGGGTTTCCCACATGATGTCCATAATGCCCCCAATATAATGCAACACTTTGTATTTGCTTGGTTTTTCTAAAAATATATACTCATGTCTTCTACAACACTGCATGCAGCTCATGGATTCATTTTCAAACACTTTATGTTTATGATGATGCACAAAACATTACAAACATTTATTTCTAGCAATCTGTGGATTATGTTGTGTTTGGTAGTTAGCATATTTGTTTTCTTTGTTTACCTCTTTTTAAAACGTTTTTTTTTCAACTTTTGTTTAGTTAAAACATCTATTGTGCCCAAACTTTCATAAGTATGATCCAAATTGTCACAGGTTTCATACGATTATGTGGGAAACTCTTGATTTCCGTCTAGAAGACTGAACAAATACATTTTCTGACCATGTTTACCTGCCATAAACTTACCTGAGCAGTCTCCTCCCCTTCTCCTTGTTAAACCCAGGCCAGCTTCACCCCGTTTCAGATAATGTCACTTAATCTTTATACTCAAATGTCTTAGAAATTGGTTTTTCATCTCTTTTTACCTTTTTTTTTTAATCCCCACAGGGACTAACAGCACAAACGCAGTGAGCGGTTCTGTTCAAAGCCAAGACGGCTCCCAGTCTTTGCCCGCCAACATATCCGCCTCCCACCAGAGGAAAGGAACCTTCACTGACGACCTCCATAAACTGGTGGACAACTGGGCCAGAGACGCCATGAACCTCTCGCAGGTTAGCCTCAGATTTAGCGTTGGTCACATGATAGCAAGAGGTCAAATATGGACTCAGCAGCTTCACCAGAAAGAACGAATAGAAGAAATACTAAACAAATTAACACAAACTAAAATCCATTATTTATTAAGATTGTTAGTATTTTTCTTTATAACCCAGGAGCCACAATGGAGCAACAACAGTCAGAGTTTTAATTTGAGCTATTTCACTATTGTGGTTTTTTGATTCAACCTCCTGCTTTCTTCAAATTTTGGGGTTTTTCTTTTTTTCTCGTAGGGGAAGCGCAGTGCAAGCAGCAGCAGACCCCCGCACAGGGACACAGCTATGAGGTTGGTGTGATCTGACTCCACATTACATAGTTTAGTGCTTCAAACATAGTTGTTTGGTACTTCCAGGAGTAAATGTGAGTACAGCTATTGTTTATCGAACCTGGTCTTTATCATGTTTTTAAGTACTGTTTGGTTAGATGAGCAGGAGAACCTGATTTTGCTTTTTGCAAACTGGGATCAGCAGCAAATTTGCTCTATTTTGCTTTATTTTGAAACTGTCCTTCCTCACAGGTTATTCAGTCAGCCGGTCTGAGCAGGAAATTCTCGGCTCCCAGCCAATTGTGTCCCAGCAGTCTGGGCGGGTCCGCCCACCTCCCTGCAAACCTCGCCTCTGCTACCTCTCTCGCGGCCCGGAAGGGCTCCTTGTGCCACCCTCCAGCCTCCTCCACTCCACCCGCACACTTCATCCACTACACCCCGACTCCAGCCTACAGCGCACAGTGGTCTGGTCCGGCTCTGTCGAGCGCCCCTCAAGCACCGCTGGTGAGCACCTCTCAGCCCCTGGGCCCCTACCCCACCCCGCAGGGCCATATTCCGGGGCACCCCCCGCTGCAGGCGTTCCATCTGAGCAACACGATGCAGAAGTCAGTCAGCAGCCCAGGGGGACCCAACTTGAGGACGACGTAGGACTCGGGATGTGGGCTTGTTTGAATCACCTGAAAGGAAATGAAAAGGAGCTTCTCTCGGACTGGATAAAAAAACTGAGGAGAAGGACCGGATCAGGAAAAAAGGAAACGGACAAATGAAAGAAAAAAAAAAAGCGATCTGGTTACTGTGTTCTCTCCTTCTGTTTGCATGTGTGAGAGGCTGCCACAGACACACAATCTTCCTCCCCGCTCGGTGAGACTGACAGCTTTGCCAAAAGATCAAACGTAAAGGAAAACCTGAGTCGTGTGCAATGTTAAAAGGCCAAAGAGGTTCATTGAGGGTCTTTTTTTTTTCTTTCTTTTAAATTAGAAGGTGCAGGGATGAGGAGGTTAGAGGTTACATGGAAATAAGTCCAGTAGAGTTGCTCATGAGTGGATTCCATTCAAATGTTTCATTAAAGTCTTTAAACAAAAGCGAGTATTTGGAACAGATGAAAGCACAAACTTAAACAGATCAGCATCACTTGTAGCCCTCAGGGTCTCCTCTTGAAAACGGAAGAGCGGGAGCTCCATTTTCCTTCTCGCTATCTTGACCGTCCCGGATCGGTCTGAGCGGCTCCGCCTCCTCACCACTCGTCCTTCTGTTCTCTCCATCATCCGAAGCAATATCAGCAGTTTGACACCAGAAAAAAAAGAATAAAGAACCGTGGCCTTGTTACAAGAGTAATATCAGTGCTTGTACAGTTTACTTTTTAGAATGTCGTCTATTATGATTCCATTTTTTTTTCCTGATTCGTCGGGTTTGTTTTGCTCACACACAAAACGCATGAGACGTTTTTATAAGTACAGCAGCAGCAGTTTACCCATCATCGATTTCTAGTGTCATAACTTAGTTTGGGTTGAATGCCGTGTACATGATTGTTGTTAATGATTATTTAAAAAAACAAAAAAAAACAAAAAGGTGTTCTGTCAATGGACCTGTTCTATGTGCACATCGCTGTACGATGTGGAAACACTGTGATTATTATCGTTGTTTATTAGGAAATGTTAGTTTTTGAAGGGGGGTAGTAGACACAAAGCATCGATCCTTTCACTTCAGTTGTTTTTTCTTTAAAAATGTGAAAAAAACTTTTTTTTTTCTCTCTTTAGTGCGAGACAAATGCCTTACATCACACAAAATATAGGCGATTAAAAACAGCAGATCAAAGCAAAGCTAGCTACTTTTTATTTCTTATTACAGTACTTGTATTTCAGACACTTTAAACAGCCCCTCCTTTCACCCCAGGTTCTGTTAAATGAATGTATAAACCAATGGTGTCCAATTTAATGTACTTGAAACAAATCTTTTACTGTTTTCCACCCCTCCCCCACTGCCTAGTTTCCCTCGGATCCTCTGGCTTGTCTGGAGGAACTCGTAGTGCCTTGAATCCTTTGTCACTTCTTTAGTTTTTTTTGGAGTTTTGGATTTTGTTTTACAAAATCCCGACTGGATTTTGTGGGTGTTGGTTGAGGCTGGTTTAAGAATGTTGTATGTAAAGGTTTAAATCCCCTCCCCCAAAAAAGATGTCTGCCGCCATTTTAGATCAAGCGTGTCGTTTGAGTAGCCACCTTTTCCATCATTTGTGTCGATTCTGTTGCTTTCTGCTTGTTCAACTCAAGAGACGAGACTCACTGAAGATGTATCTGAAGCTCAGCCCGATTTGTACTTAGGAGGCGTTGATTTAAACCTCCTAAATTCCCAATTGCAATGCTACTTTTATACCATCAGACTTTCATCGTAAAATCTTTTTGACTAAATTTTTTTTTGGTTCCGAAAATGTGTGACGTTTACCATTTATAGTGATTAACTTTCCTGGTTTGTTACAAAGTTTAAATGTCTTCAAATAAACAAACAAAAAAAATTAGATTTTGAAAAAACATGACTTTTACAGTCATTAAAAATGTTTACTTCTATCTTGTCCTTGTTAAGTTGAGGTGACCACTACAAGAGAAATAAAAAAAAAAATCAGTGTTTTCTTTATAGATTTAAGAAAAAATGTTTTTTAACCAAAATAGTCGTCTGATTGGATCCAGCTGTTTATCCTGCAGGTTTGGTGACATTTCTGCTTGTGAAATTAACTCAATCTGGTAGCAACTTTGATGTCAAAAGTCTCTTCGCTATTCCGCTCATTTCACGAAAAAAGAAGTCCAACAAAAGGCATTGCTTTTTTCTTCTTCTTCTTATCAATGCAACATTTTTACTACTAAGTAAGTTTGGTTGAAGCTGTGAATAGTCGTGGAGCCACTTTGCTTTATCTCATCAGATGTCTGATGATGTCTGGACTTGTTTGCAAACATCAAAAGCAAAAACCCCTGAAAACATGTCGACCTGCTTGTACTCACTGGAGCTGCTTGTTTCCGAGGCGGCGTGGCTTTCAGTGCTGAGGAGTTCCCCCTTTTTTTTTTTTTTTTTTTTTTTACACACATCTCTACCACATAATTACTATGTAAGAAGTACTTCCAATGCAATGGCTGCGATGCAGTAATACAAAAGTGACGGTTACTTATCAAACCATCAGTTTGTAGTTTTTGTTGGTGGACTCTAACTGTGAAAGGCATCAGGTGTTTTTATTGTGAAAAGTGCCTGAAGCAGTGGTTACATTAGTCAAAAGCATTAAAATCCAAATTGTTTTTTTGTTGTTCTTATTTGCAGTTTTAGGACATGTTTTGTTGCTCTTTACTGTAAACAACAACAAAAAAAAGCAATTAAAGCCTCTGAATGCATCTTCACATTAGCATAAATACACACTGTAGATACAGATTCTGTGCGGTCCCTTGCTGGTTTTTTTTTTTTTTTTTTTTTAGCTTAATCCTGTGAAACCAATTTGCTGTTACTAAAAGCATCCTGCAAAAGTTTTTGTTTCCTCCAATGCGCTCACCTTTTATTTTTTAAAGTCTCTTGTTTTACGTGTTGTTTTAAAGTCTCTAATAACGCCTAATTTAATTCAGTGGGTTTTTCTTTTTCTGTGTTGTATTGTAAAAAAAAAAAAAAAAAAAAGTGGTTGTTTGAATGGATGAATGAAAGAAAACGACATAAAAAGTACCTGTAGGGAGTCATAGGCAGCCTTTAACGGTATGGTTTGCACTAAGTAGCCTATAGAGTGTTCGAGCTTCATATTAAAAACAACAAAACTTTGCGCTACAGTACAATGAAATTTGTTACTTTATTTGTAAAAACTTAATAAAGAAAAGTTGTTAAAAAAAACTGGATAATGTTTTTGTCTTTTACTTTTTATTACTAAATCTTACACAGCCCTGACATGACATTGAAAAAAAAGTATTCCCTTCTATGAAGACAAGTTAATATTTTGTGTACACATATTTTGTTGCTGCAAATTAGCACTTTAATTGCATTTTGCACAAGTTAGCATTGTGTCCGCACAAGTCACTGGCTCTTCCATACAAATTCCTATTTTGTGTGCAAGAGTTAGTATTTTGTGTATACAATTTGCCCACAAGTTTCTATCTTGTGGGCATTTTGTGCGAACAAAGTAGCATCTTATGGGCACAGTTGGTATCTTATCCGCACAAGTTTTTATCTTGTCAAGCTTATATATTGTTTGCGCAAGTAACTTTCTTGTCCGCTAGTTTCTGTATTGTCTGCAAAAGATTCTATATTGTCCACACAAGTTACTTTCTTTCTGTGCAAGTTTCTATCTTGTCCGCACAAGATTCTATATTGTTTGCGCAAGTTTCTTTCTTGTCGACACAAATTATTTTCTTGCCTGGACAAGTTTCAATCTTGTGCGCAAAAGTTACTATCTTTTCCATACAGGTTTCTATCTGCGCTTTTTGTGTGGACAAAATAGTATCTTGTGGGCACAGGTCAGCATTTTCTGTAAACAAATTAGTATTTTGTGCACACAAGTTAGCATTTTTGCGCACAAGTTTCCATCTTGTGCACACAAGTAAACATTTTGTGAGGACAAGTTACTATCTTCTTCATGCAAGTTACTATCTTGTGCGCATTTTATGAGGACGAAGTAGTATCTTATAACTTCTTGGTTATTTTGTTATCAGACACAGAATATATTTAAACAAACCTGACATACCATTCCATCTTTATCAGTGTTGTATTCAGATGGTCGAGTATGACATGCATAAAAATGGCTGACTGTCACAAAGGCGAAGTCACCCGTCAAAATTTCAAAATTTGACGGGTAACTCTCCCCCTCATCTCGATTTTTGCTTTCTGATCTGTACTGCCTCCATGATCCATCTATGTTGTCTGTTTTCTTGTATCCTGTGCGCCCAAGTTACTAATTGATGTGCACAAATCAGGATTTTGTGTGCAAGTTAACTATTTTCTGCACACCAGTTAGCATCTTGTGTAAACAAATTATTATTTTGTGCAAACAAGTTAGCATTTTGTGCGCACAAGTCTATAGTAGGCTTTAAAGAAGAAATCAAAAGATATATGCACTTATTTTAAGAAAATATGTGAAAATGTGTTAAGATTTTGGTCCTGCAATACTTATCTTGTCCACATGGCTGCAGCACTTTCCTGTATCTGCGTTTCAGGCTGCAGGTCTGCCTCTTGTCACCCAAGCTAGAAAACTCCCCCCATTTTTTTTTTTTTTTTTTTTTTTTAATGTAATCAGGAAACGACTCGTTTCGGGTTGATAGTCCGAGCTTATCTGTCGCCATGGAAACAGGGAACATTGTTTGACCTGCCCATAAAAACAGAGGTAGAAGGAAGGAAGGAAAGGTTTCTGTTTCATTATATAATAAAAAAAAATCCATCAGGAGGTTTTCCTGCTACTGATGTGAAAGCTCTACAGGGAAAAATATGATCCTTCTTTTTTTTCTTCAGAGCTGCAACTAAAATGTACTTAAGGATTTAAGAAAGCACGTATGAGCAGAAAATAATAACTAACCGCCTCAAGCAGAGATCAACTTTTAATCTTTCGGGAATAAATGTAATGCTGAAGTCGGACAGGCCGAAGTGCAACTTTTCAGCAGATTTACTGAGGATCATGAATCCTTTGAGAAAAAAACAGATGTGGTTTCCATAACTTTTAACTTTAAATGAACCTAAATATACTTTTTTTAAGCCAAGGTGTACTTTTTTTTTTTGTTAAAAATCACAAGACGCACCACCAGCCAAAGTGGGGAAAAATAGAGAAAATTTAGCTTTTGTTTGTAAATGTTTTGCAGGTAAATGTTTTTCAAGATTAGACAAGTTATAAATTAGCTTAAAACAACATCGGGCCATTAATAGCAATAAAACAAAATGATCTGGAGGGCCGCAAATAATTACTTGGCCGGTCGGATCCGGCCCCCGAGCCTTGACTTTGACACGTGCTCTGAAGCCTTCTTGATTGTTTTGTTCATGTCGCTTTTTTCTGATGATGGTGGACAGATGTAAAGAAAATTATATAGAGTTTCTAACAAACTACTGCCGCTCTGCAGAAACTATCTCCTAGAAACTTGATTTTGGCTAAAATGGCCAGTGAGAAGATTGTATTCTCTGCAGTCTCCTTTTAGGTTTGTGGTCTGAAGCATGAAAGCACCCTGAGGACTATTGTCTCACTTTTTCCCTGCAACCTTTCAACTTTAACCTTAACTCTGTCTTGTAATCTGTTTGAATGCTCAGATTACTCAGGGAGTTGGAATGTCTCATACTGTAAATGTCATAGTGTTGAAGCAGAAGGATGAATGGAAAACTGGATTTTAGGTTGAACCTGGAGAATAAAATATTTGTATAAGTTTAGAACCTTTTTAGATTAGAGTCAAAACATATTTAAGAATGAAGAAAAGGAGTGTGCTTTAATCATTGGAGAGAGGGGGGGCTTGAGAATCCGAACAGGTTCTTTGTTTTCTTCTAGACTGCAGACTGGAGTTGAGGCTGAATGAGTCAAAACTGGCTTTACTTTAAGAGCGCGGTTGCAGCAACAGAGTGCATATCTGTTGGATCCAGATTTAAAAAAATGTGTCTTCTGGATTCAAAGAGATGTATGCATAAACCTCCTCAGATCACCTGTGGAGATAAAGACGAATGTGATCTTTAGCGGCGTCCTTATTCCCACAATTCAATTCTTCCATAAAAATCAACCTGTAGTTTTCCTGTTGTTGCTGGATTAGCATTTTCAGGGTGCTGAGGTTACCGGGGGTCTCCATGTGTCATGTGTGGGTGAAGTTACATACTGTAGGCTGGCAGAACAGCCGGTTCTCTGCTATAGTTATGTAAATGTTTTCCATGAACATCTTCTTCAATATTTTGATAAGCTACAGAAATAACAGTGGAGAAAAGCCTGATTTGGGCAAGAATGTGATCTATTGTTTGGCCTTCTGAACAAAAATATTTGAAAAAATTATTTCCTGTTTGTATTTTTTAGAAAAAAGGCATGACATTTATGTAATATATATGAAATGTGATGGAAATCATTTAAATCTTACAGCACTAATATTTTGCCTAAAACAGTCATTGTGTTTGAGATTATTATCAATCTAAGAAAGAAACAGGAAGTGGTCCTAACTCCACCTTAATGAAATTTTCTGACTCTTGTAGCATCAAATGATTGCAAATTTAGCTAAAGGAGAGATGTTGGTGCAGTGCTGAATTTTCCCCTTTTTTCCTAATGTCTGCAAACGTATTTTTATGTGAAGAGAAAGCTTCTCTGTTGAGCTGTTTTTGCAGAGTGGTGACAAATGGATGGAAAATTTCAAGCCAATTTTCTCTCCATGAATGGTAGACTGTGTGTGGTAAACAGCTCTGTTTGTGCTCAACACACGAAGGGAGACATTACGATTTTCAGGGAATTGTCTTCAAAATATTAAACTAGCCTAAAATTGTCAATAAAGTTAACAAACAATGTGATCTGTATTCAAAAAACTATATTTCAGAACCTTTAAAAATACTTTGTCACTTCAGATTATATCTTCTCTAGTTTAAATGTATCTATATTCATATTAATATGAGCAGTTTAAAGCATTTTGTAACCAAAACAAATACTTCTAATGTGTCTGCTTCTGCTCATAAATAAATAGTGACCTTCATCATAGTTGGTTGCTGTTCTAATGTGACTTAAATGAGTGTATTTTTCAGTCAACCGCTCCCCTTAAATAAGGCGTTTGACCTCTTTAATGTGCCGAGTATGAACCTAAGCAAAACATGGGATCAGGTTTGTGGTGATGGGTCAAACTAAAGTCCCTTTATCTCAAGTGTATTAAAATGTGGTTATAAATCGTTGGGAAAATATTCTTTGAAAAATATCTTCATTTTAGAAACAAATAAATATACTTGTGCCTTGTTTAATCTTCTGTAGCTGATGGTGTTTTAAACTGTGTTCAGTGTCTCTATGTTGTTGTGTAAACAGAAGTTCCAGCTTTCCATGATGTGGGCTCACAGGTTCAGATCCTGCTGCTTTCTTCTCCTGGTTTACCTTATCTGTGCACAGATGAACTCTAACTCACCAGTTAAGATCATTGTCAGACTAAATTCTTTGTGTTTGGGAAACATGTTGGGTACATATGTTTGTAAATCTGACTCGAAAAGAGTCATTATTGCCTCATCAGCCTCAAACTTAACTCCACATCACTGGTCAGTGGTGAGAGTATTTAATGGACTTTAGAATTTAATATCCACAAATCGAAAGTAGAAACCTGACATTTACATCATCTCTTTGAAAAAAAAACAGTGGAAAAAATTCAGAATGAAAAGGAAGTTCTTTCCTGTGGCTCCATACAGAGTAATATACAGCACCAGAAATACACTCGAGAGCCCGGGCTCCAGTCTAGTTGGTTGTTAATCTTCATATCACCGTTGTCTGGCCATTTAATTAAATGCAGGCATAAAACATCTCCTTTAAAATACTGGAGAAAAAAAGAATTTAAATTGTTTTTTTTTACACATTTATTTTAAAAGTACTGTACAAACATTTCTTGGCCGAGAATTCATCTATGGAAACAAAAGATGTAAAAACCCGTGGAAACTAAATGCTAACTGGCTCTTAAAGACAGGGGTGGAAGTATCTTTGTATGGGTTGGTTTGCAACAGTGCTGACAATGATAGATTGTGGAGTGTTTTTTCAAGAGAAACGTTCATTTCTCTACAAAAACCGTAACATAATTTTTTTTTTTAAGCAATAAGCTAAAGTTAAATTTAACAACAAAATTATGTCATATTAATTGATCAGAAATGTAGTTCCCATATAATTTGCATAAACGAACACTAGCTGAATAAAAAAAAAAAAAAAAAGTATCAGGTCATTTATTTACTTCGGGCTCACTTTATTGAGGCTGGGAGCTAAAGAAAATCTCCATGAAAGTGTATCAGTCTGGGCGTGTAGTTCGCTCTCTGGAACTCGCTCTGGCCTTGAACCGTCGACTTTGCCCCTATAAAGCTGTTCCTTATTAAATGCAGGAGTAGGGACAGGTGATGTTTGGAGCAGAGTGCAGGTACGATGTATTGAAGTGAGCACTAAAGGGAAAAATTGAAGTGAATGTGCTGCTGATGATCGTTTGTGTGGTTAAAGGTACAGTTGCCACACAGAAGCTGTAGTATAACTGCTGAGTGGCCTTTTCTGCTCTCAAGTGAAAGCACTCAGTGTAGAGCTGAGTAATTCAGCGAGCTGCCGCTGCTGCACCAGCTTGAATTATTTCAGCATTAAATCAATACTATGGCTCTCATTTTGTTCTGCTTACAAAAGCCCCATCTAAGCTAAGAATAAGGTTCGCTCTGACCAGGCAGCAGGTTTCAGAAACTTCTCTAATAACTGCAATTTGACAAATGTCTGAGTTGTATTAACAATAGCTAATCTATGAATAGTTTTAGTGAATTTCTACCAAGAGTATCATCTTTTCACAAAGTCACATCACCCACATCCTGCACCCTGACACTGGTGGCCTCTTTGGCCTCATCTGAATGTTTGTGTGCACGAGAGGGTTTTTACACATTCAAAACAGAAACTATTACAGCAGTCATAAGAACGCTGCTTGTAAAAATACAAATTTTGGAGAATATATTCTGCAAGTAAAGTCAGATGATCCACCATTGATATTTCAGTATTTTAGAATATCAAAATGTGCAAAACAAACTATGGATAGACTCAGTTTTTGGAGACATGGACATGAGTTTTGAGCATGAGTTCTATTGGGATTTGAGCTTCATATTGTTTATTTCATTTGGTATTTATTTTACTGTTATATTACATTTGTGGTCTTGAAGACAGACTAAATATTACTGCGCATCTATGGGTTGCTTTACAACCTTCATATAGTGATGCTTTAACCTTAAAATACAATTTTGACTTGCTAAAGGTAACTTGTGGGTTGCCACAAAGTGAAAAAAACAACACTTAAGTGGTTTTGTCCATTTTTAAAGTAATCATTTTGTTCAGATAACTATATTTCTTCCCATAAAGTCAAATAGTTTATGCAATCAAACCAGATACATTTACAGTTGGTTGAATAAAAAAATAATTAGAAAACAGAAGTAAAAAGGTGTAAATGCAACAGACTAGTAATAACGGATACAAAAGGAAATATATAAAGATTTGACCCATATGACTAATTTTTATTCTGTATAAGTTTTTAATTTTAAATTAAAAATATATCGTTTTCTGCCTCAAAATCACTCAAAAAAATGATATTTTTATCACATTTATTCCGAAAACTTGCTTTAACAAACGTTAAACACCTTTCCCTCAGCTCTTGCTGTCAAAGCAAACCTGCACGCGCGCACCCTTTCTCCGCGCGCGCGCCGCCTCTCAGGTTTCTCTCTTCCTCCCTCGCGCGCGCCCTCCCTCTCAGATAGCTCACGCGGGGAAGCAGACGCCGCGCGGACAGCAGCTCCCAGACGTCTTAATTTCTGCTTCTTTTACGCTTCGAAGCGCAGAAGACAAAAAGTAAGTAAAGAAAAAAAGTTAATTTTATTTTTGTTAAATCCTGTCCTGTTAGGACCGACTTCATTGGTTGTTGAAGTCTAATAAAGTTCACCCAGGTTCCCACACATGCATGTGTGAGACCTCCAACCTGCGGTCTGCAGCTCAGAGCAGACTAGACTCACAGATCTGTAATTTCCCCGCTGCGCTGTCAGAGTGTGTGCATGCTTTTTCCAGATGAAGCAGATTACTGGTGTTCATTTCAGCAGCTCTGATATCTGCTTACTATGTCTGCTGTCGAGAGAGGAGAGGAAAGCTTTAGTGATGGGCAGATCTCTGCTTTTGGGTTGAAATATCCAGCAGAAATGAAAGCTTCCCATGCTTCCTGCCAGGAGCACCATTCATGAAACCACAGAGCCCCTATAAAGGGCTCAGCACTGTGACATTCAAGATGCAAACAGGCAGCAGAGCTTGGGGCACCACTATAGGCGTCAACTTTGGATCCTTTGAGGGGCCACGTTTAGTTGAACACAGTTAGTGTGAGGAAAAGGTTGTAATAAAAATCAGATTGGGAGTTTGCAGATTCGTCTTCTGTTTTTAGACATTTTGTCCAGGGGCGAATTTAGCAGTTTGGGGGCCTGAGGTCGGAAGCAAAACAAGGTGCCCCCCTGCAGCATTTTTTTTAAACTTAAAAAAAAAAAAAAAAGTCCATAGAACAACCTATGTACTGGTACACTTTTATAAATTATTAATGTCAAGAAATCAAAGGTTTTTAAAAGTATCTAAAAACTTAAATCATATATTAGACACACGTATTTTATATTTACAAATAATGGTGTATTCAGACTGGAAAAGTCTGTTAGTCCAGATCAAGTCCTGAACCTTGCGTTTGGTCTTTATCCAGACTGCTGTCAACCGGACATTTCTGTTGTTTTGTAAATAAAACCAAATGACTCTCCAGTTATTGGCTGAAAATTACGAGGGCGGTGCAAAGCAACAAGAGAAAAGATAATGGAAGTCTTAATCTTTGCAATCCTGGTTCACTTACTCAAGTGTTATATTTCGCTGTCCAATTTGGAATGTCTGTATCAATGTCAGGTAGGCGGTTACCATGACAACAATGACTAAGGTACACTGATAACTGTTTATGGCATATAGATTGCTGGGAAAACAGTGTGAGAAGCATTGTGTATCATGTTAAAAGTTGTTTGGATGCATTCATCCAACCACATTTCAATGAGTTTCTGGGTCTCATTGTTGCTCCTCTACTGTGTTTACATCATGTGATAACTGGCTATTGTGGCCATTTTGGTTCAGTTGTTCCACTCCGAGCACAGAGCCTATACAGATTTAGGAATCTCAGATTGGAAACGAAACAAGACTATCTCATAAGATGGATTAGAGAGCAGTTCCTGGTCCCAGACCAGTTTGTGTATTGATCTGTCACCAAGTAATGATAGGGCTAGTTTCATTAATATTGATCGATACTTTTTCCTTAAAATGGTGTGATTGATAAATAATTTTGAAAATACACTGTTTTTTTGTTTGTTTATTAAGTTTATAATAAAACATAGGACAGAGTCTTTAAACAAATAAAAATATTTGTTAAAAAATAACAACAACCTGAACTGTGGTGTTTACACAGTGTTGGCAGATTGGGAAAGTTTTTGCTTAAATTGGGCATTTTTTCTCCCAATCTGGCAACACTGCCAGACATAGTGCTTGCATGAACTCTGTAAGTAAATTCAAGTACTTTATCATACCTCTTAAAGAAAAACTGTGACAAAAGTATCAAAACTATCAATCTCATCACGCTAGTATCAATGCTTCACTTTTCTATCGATACTACCGATACCCTCACCCCTTAGTCAGACTAAAAAAAGTTTTCGGATTATCGGAGAAAACAAACTCTGGTTCTCTTTCAAATGTGTCCAGATTGAATACACCCTAACTTGCTGTTGACGGAATAGTCCATTGATACACAGGGGAGGGGAGGATAAAACACTTTAACGTGAGCAGTCTTATGTCATTTTCTTATGACAGAGTTAAATGTTGAAGTTGAGGCCACAGACAATCGCCTACCTTTGCCTAAGCCTGCTCCTGATTCTGTCGCTATATACATAAGCTCTAAACAAAGATCTTTGGCTGCAGAAAGGCAGTTATGCCCCCTGTTTTACATCACCGTCACCTCAACAGCCACCTTAGCTATACCATCTCCCCCAGATGCATACCACTCATGTCCTAATACTCAGAAAACCTTGCTGCATGCAAGCTTTGCAGCTTAAAACAATTAAAGCCACAAGTGAAAGAGTGATTCGTAGCATCCGCTGGTGGTGCAGTCTTCAAAAAAACTGTTGATTCTCATCAAATCTTTTGCATTGTCATTTATCTTTCATACCTTCTCGATACATTAAGCATTTATAGTTCCTTGGTTGTTTTTGACTAATTAAAGATCCCCACTTTGATTCCTTTTCCAGATGAGGGCTTGTTGGCGGCAGCTGCCAGACGCTTCCTAGCCATCTGTCCAGGCGAACATGGAACGAGAGGGCTCATTTAGGAGGTAGGAATATTTATTTTTGGTTGTCCTTCGTGGGGGTCAGGGGTCAATGAGATGGAAAACACACACACCACACACGGTTTTCACACATGCATTCCTGAATGACCGCATTTAGGCTTTCATCTCCATCCGCTTTGTTTAGTAATCAGACTGCTGCCTTCCTGTTGATTCAATCCAACGTCAAGAGGTGTTTGACTTTATGGTTTATCCCTTAAAGCTCCACTCCGATCGGATTTTACTCAAATTTAAAAGCGTTTGGTTATTTTTTATTAGCTGACATTTTTTAAATGACAGGAAATAATTTCTGCAGAGCGGCAGTAGTTCATGAGAAATTTCCCTCTGAGTTGTTCCCCCCTTCCCATCATCCATTTGTTTACACATGCATCAGAATGGGGTGGAGCAGGGAGCTTATGTCCTGTCGATTGTAACTTCTACATCACGGCAACAAGATTTTTTCAATGCCATTTTCTGATGATTTGTGCAAAAAAAAAATCAGAAAAGTTCATTTAAGCTTAATTTGTGTATATATATGTCCCCCATCATGAGAAAATCCCACAAGATCACGTTAGAAATACTAAAAACCCTCTTTTCAGTGGAGTGAAGACTCTTTTCTCCTCTACCAAAGGTTCTGGCTCAACCTCTTCCTCTTTGCGAGAAAGCATTTAGTGGCGTGACGTAAAGATCGGAACCTTCTTTTCTTAGAGAATCTGAAAACTCACTTTGACGCAAAGTGTGTGTGCCTCTGTGTGTGTCTGTGCCCAGGGCTCCTGTTTCTCACACTGACCTATTTATGTGAAGCTGAACTAAGATTCAGGTTGACAGAGCAACAACACACACAAAGATGCACTTTCTCTACGTTTATTATTATTATTTTAACTTTTCATTTCAGACAATAAAAAAAAAAATGTAAGCAGTGATCAATAAATTGATAAAACATGGGAGGCCTGTTTAAAGCTCAGTCCCTCTGGGCCCACACAGAGAGAGAGAAAAACGTGTGTCACCTTCAAATCGTTCCCCACTCTCTTGGCAACCCTCGAACCTTGAAAGGGTTCCTTTGTTTGTCTGGCACAAAAGCTAAGGGGGGGTCACATGGTCACCGACTGGCACACACTGGCAAAGAGAGGGAAAGAGCGAGAGGTGGAGAAGGGGGTAACGCTGGCGTTTCTTTGAAAGTGGAGGGAAGAGGTTGGATGAAGAGATGGGTTTGCTTTCATTCGGATCCATGATTCTCACGGTCATGGAGTGGAGATGTGTGCTACCTGTTTACTTTCTAGAGTGAGTATTGCTAATGCAAGTTTAAAACTGGAAAATTTCAGTTAAAAATAAATTTTTTAGCTCCAAAACTTTCTTAATAATTCAATAAAAGGCAACTTGAGAGTTTTTTTATTTTTGGTTTACTTCACAGTCTGGAATAATATATATATATATTTTAAATCAAGGCAATATTTTCATCTTTCTGTGACTTGTATTATTCAGAAATTCTTAATTATCTGCATTATTTCTTCATATTTATCATTAAACTTGTTGAGATGCTGATGTTAATATCCGTTCTTTCTTTCTGTCTGCTGAACCTCAAGGAGCCTCCAGAGCAAACTGCGGCTAGGCACCGGCTCGTCCTCCAGCCTGACCGACCTGTCGCCGCCAAAAGCGTCGGTGGGAGGGGGCGAAAAGGGTGGGAACGTGGGCGGGCTGGCAGACGACTGCAGCCGGGACAAGGGGACCCAACAGAGGAGGGCTGGTGCTAATGCCACCTGGAACAGGTGAGTGCTGGACGCTTCCACTGGAAGAGTGTTTCTCAGCACATTTTGCCGTTACCAACTTAAAAAAGGCTTTTTTTTGTGTGTGTGTATAGTAAACATAACACATTCACACAGACTCCTTCAGGGTCCATCACAATCCCTCCTTTACTCCAGTCATATCATTCTGCCTCATTGATTCCTTTCTGCTTTATTTTACTCCAGATAGCGGAAACTGAAAGTAGACGGTCATTTCTTTGAGTAAACCCTGATGTCATTTTTTTTCCCAGCATCCACGATGCCGTGATCTCTGTTTTCCAACGGAAGGAGCTGGGAGAAAACGAACTCTACACTCTGAACGAAGGTGTCAGGTCAGCTTTCCTCCTCAGAACTTCGCAGGATCTTTAACCAAATTACAGTCATTTTCGTAGCTAAAGCCTAACATTAGCCCATGCGTGGTAACACTTACTGTTTACTGTTAGAAACTCCTGTTTGATTGGAGGGAAAATGACAGGTGGAGGTTAAAGATGGGTCACGGCCGTGTGTTTTGTGTTTATTATGTGTGTGGCTCAGGGCAGGTGAGACAGCGCTGTCAAAACTGCAAGGTGGCTGTTACAGTAAACAAGACATGACTGTGTACATGCACACATGTTGTTTAGTGCAATAGCAGGCGGAGCTGACACAGCTGTGGGGTTTGAAGACGGATCACTACATACTGAGTATGTCACTAAATTCAAAGATTAAACAGCATACTACGTTTACTGGTTGGAGAAAGGCTCCCGTGTTCACGGAGCTCTGTGTGCTCATCATCTTTTCTCATTTCCTGAGTCAGCTGCTGTTGACACACTTCAGTTTTCCCATGGAAAGCCCCAATGTGTGATTAGTTTTAATCTAAGTCGTGTCTTACTTCCCAGGCAGTTGCTGAAGACGGAGCTGGGCTCCTTTTTTACCGAGTACCTCCAGAACCAGCTCCTCACCAAAGGAATGGTCATTCTGAGGGACAAGATTCGCTTCTATGAAGGTAAACGTTGGATTCCACTTTCTGACGGACTGAACACACATGATCCAGTCCAGCTCTTTACCCCAACAGAGAACAAAGGTTATAAACTTCATAATGTCAGACACACCTTTACAGAACTGGAACTGCAGGGAAGTCATTCTCTGGTTTGTTAAAGAACACTGAGCCCTAGTTGTATTGGCTATGGATTTGGCCTCTCAAGTCCTTTAGTTCCACTATTTACATTCTTTGGACAACCATATTTCTTAAAATCGTAAATGCAATTAATGTAATTCCATCAGATTTTAAAGCAGAAACAAAAGCAGCTTTGCGCCCCTATGCAACACTTTCATAAGTTGTTGGATGTCCGTTCCAAGCTGCTATGAAAAGCAGTTTTTCTCCATGTTTGAATCAGATAATTCTCAGTGATCGCATAAACAGGTGGAGAAGTTATCGCATGTCAAAGAGTATTCAGATTGGACACATTTGGTTAGCTTAGAGTGAACCAGAGTTCATTTCCACCTTAAATCTGAAACAAAGTTTCAGTAGACTCTGGTCTGGGACCAGGACCCATCTTTCGAGGTGGTCTTGGTTGGTTTGAGTGAGCTCTGGTTCACTCTGAGTTTCCTCAGTCTGAAAAAGGCTCCATGCTCGGAGTGGAACAACTGAACCAAAACAGCAACTGTAGCTGGGTATTAGTGGGATGGACATTTTTTGAGTTAAAAGCTCATATTATCTTATGCTGCATGACATTGGTTACTAGCTGCACTGAGATGATCCTGTTTTGCGGAGAGCATCGTTTATTTTGAAAATGAGTTAAAAACATTTTTAGAGAATCTACAGTAGGTTATTTTTTATATATTTGCCATCGTTTATGCCAAAAATAAACATAATTCATATTTATTATTTAAAAAAAGAAGGTAGTGAATGCAAATCCAAATGTATTAAAAGCTAAAGTAATATTGGACGGCTCCTTCAAGGTCACTTACTGTGAAAGTTAAAGTCAGCAAAATATAAAGTTTGAATAAGTGAACAATCCTAACAAGGAATTGCGAAGCTTAGAACTTCCATTTTTACTCTGCCCTCGTAATTCCTGACCAATGACTGAAGAGATCTTTAGTCACATAATTTTATTTACAAGCTTTAGTTTGAAACAGAAACATAAAGTTGGTAACTGTAATACTTTTTATAGGCAGTTTTATAATCTTCATTTAAGGGGGAAAGAAATCGTGTTTCCTGCCTTCAAATCTTATCACTTTTTAAATTTACCATCAAGGCATTTCTCGACAGGGGAACTCCACACCTGAAATCTTTTCTAAAACTGTTTGAGATGCAGTTCACTTGAAGAAAATAATAATTGACTAAAATATCAGATGAAGAGTTACCTATTAGTTTGAACTGTGAGAACATGCCTCTATCTATTAACTGTGACTTTCTCTGAAGGACACAAACACACACTTACGTGCACATAACCACAAACAACGAGATCCTAAAAAAAAAAGCGAAAAAGAGATCATGAAAATAATCTGGTACAGGGTGACCTTTATTGAAAACACCTTCTGAAACGACAAAATGTACGCACACACTTTTATACACACTCACGCAGTGGCTGTCACAGGTTTTTTAGCACGGTTGCCACAGCAACCAGGCAGGAAGTGATCCTTTTACGTCAGTGTCACATCTAGACAGTGAGAAATTGAAGATAAGACAAACCACAGAAACTAAAATACCGGTTGTTCTGACTCCCCCAGGTTAAAAAAAAAAAGAAAATAGGTACAATTATTTTATTGTGGGACTTTAGAATGTACACCTTGGAAGCTGGAAACAGCTCTTTTTCTCATATGAAAGGCAAATAAATTGTATGAATAAATATTTGTTTATACTAAAACTGCATAGTTAAGTATATGGCATTTAGATTAGACTCTTAAACGAAATGGACTTAGATAAAAATCCTGGTTTTTGTGTTTTCTACATGTACTTGTGACATTTTTTTGATGATTGAAGACATTTATAAAGAAAATTGAGCTCATAATTACATTTCGGGGCATTTCTTTATTGAAATTATTGGGAATCGGGAGCAGATGAAAAAAATGTCATTTGAAGAAAAAAGCTGAGGCCTGCCAATGCAACAAAAATAAATGAATAAATGAAGCGTAAGTGAAAAAATAAATGCTGCAAATAACAAGAAAAGTTACTACAAAAAGAGAACACTATTGCAAATAAAAAGAAATTATGTTGCAAATAAAATATATGCTGAAAATAAAAAGAAATTATGTTGCAAATAAAATAACAAATAAAGCTGGCATCTGGCTCAAAACTTTACAGTATGTCTGGATAGCTCCAATATTGCTCACCATTTTTGTTGCACCATTAAGGTTAAGTTTGAGTTATGAGGAGCTAGCAGGAGAGAGTGTAAACAGAGAGCTCTCAACAACGGGGAGGGGAATGGGAGGGGTTAGTCTGCGCCAACAGTACTGCCCACAACACACAGATACATTTCAAATGAACTACTGCCGCTCTGCAGAAACTATGTCCTAATAAACAGTTTTTTTATTTTGTCTAAAAGCGGCATAATACTCAAATGGGAACACTTTTAAAATAGCTTAAAAGATAATCAGACTTAAATATTGTTATTTCATTTTAGGTCAGAAGTTGCTGGACTCCTTAGCAGAGACCTGGGACTTCTTCTTCTGTGATGTTTTGTCCATGCTGCAGGCCATCTTCTATCCGGTTCAAGTATGCAGATTCCTGCGCGCGTTCCCAGGCTCTTGACAGCCTCGTCGTGTTGACTCTAGCGTCTGTGCGTCTTTAGGGAAAGGAGCCATCTGTCCGTCAGCTGGCGCTTCTCCATTTTCGGAACATCATCGCTCTCAACTTGAAGCTGGATGAGGCTCTGTCCCGACCTCGAGCTCGAGTTCCCCCCTCCATCATTCAGATGCTGCTAATACTACAGGTAAAGACATGTCCTCTCTGTGTGTTTTTTGTCTATTTGCTTGTTTTTTGTAGAAAGTGACTTACTTTTGCCTTTGAGGAAAAGTTTGAGATTTTTTCCTTGCTAAGGAATCCCACAGGAAATCATCTCAGTGTGAACACAGAGCTGTCTTCCCATGACCCCCACCCCCGTGCCTGTGTGAATTACCCATGTTTACAGTGTAGATTAAAGTGGTGACATCCTTACAAGAACACAAACACATGAAGAGACAGTTCTGTTTATTGAATTATATCCTCGTATATTCACATGTAGACTTGAAGGAAAACAGCTGTTTCCACAAATAGGACATATTTTGAAATTAAAGTTAAGAAAATTTGAACTTTCACTCATTGTAGATCCACTGTTATTATTCTTGAAGAACTTTTCCATTTTTACAACTTTTTGCAGCAGCTAAATGTATTTTTTTCAAGTGCATTGCATATTTAGGATCCTTTGAAAAAGTGCAGATGGATTAGAGTATTTGTGAATTTTAGTCCATTTTTAACTTATCTTAACTCCATCAAATCTTATCAACCAAATATAATTGTTTGCTTAGAAATCGAGCCCTAAGTATTTCCATTATTCTGGAGCTTCAGCTTTAATAGCAGCAATGTGAAGTAGCTATTTCCTGTATGACTTAAGTCTCTCCCATCAATCTATATTATTGAGATCTAAAGATCCCATTATGGCTTTTCGTTTTGTACTTTATAGGTGAGTTTTGGATCAATTTACAGTTGTGTGATTCAATTTCAGCAGAGCTTTAATTGTCAGAATTGTATCTATATCACTGTACAAAAATGAAACAATTTTGCAACGTATGATTAAATCCAGGACTTTACTTAAGTTTGCATCAAGCAGAATATTTTATTATATGATAGTGTTACTTAAGTTATTAAGTTATCATGTATTTTTTTGTGTACTGTGTTTTCTTACATTTGTCTTTTTTCCCTCTTTATATTGCATTTTTTGGCTTTCGCAACTTAAAATATGGTACTTAAATTATGTTTAAAGCCATTTTTCAGATGAGTTACTTTGGGCAAATTAAGTGTTTATGTTGAGTCATCTTCAATTATCTCATTTTTACATTTTAAAATGATTTATGATGCATATAGGCCTTAAGAAATTGTTTTTACCCCACTCAGTTTTTCCTAGTATTGTATGGTCAAAGTTTGGGTAAAAATCTCTTTTTGTGAAACACAGAGTTCTAAATTTTAATTTAATTTAATTTAATTTAATTTAATTTAATTTAATTTAATTTAATTTAATTTTATTTTATTTTATTTTATTTTATTTTATTTTATTTTATTTTATTTTATTTATTTATTTTTATTTTATTTTATTTTATTTTATTTTATTTTATTATTTATTTTATTTTATTTATCTAAACTTCTTATGTCCAGCAGCAGATTAGACCAATAAGAGCCGAAGGTGTCTTGTTTTGGACAGATTTTACTGTTACAATGGGAGTTTATGAATCATCTTATGAACACGAGAAGTATATTTGTATAAACTCCTTTTGTATTTGAAGCTAAACTTTATTTATATATGAATTCTCAATTTTAAACTGTTTTTTATTCATTTAAAGTTATGTTTGCAGCAACATTTACTATATCTTATTGTATTATGTTGTACTTTTGCATTAGCATTTCACAAACGATAAAGTAAATGTGTTTTCAGTTTTGGGTTCAGACTGACATTAACATCTTCGCTTCAAAACATCAAAACAATCTTTTGGAAAGTACTCCGACTCAAACCGCAAGCAGTGCTGTGGCGGGCACTAATGCACAAATGTCTATCAGCTCAGCAGGAGGATAAAATCATTAGTATCAGGGATGCTAATACATTAGTTACCACACATCTTAATGCTCCAGACGAGGTTTGCACATACATCTTGGACAAACAGTACCTGGCTAAAGCTGTACAGGTATGAATCAAACGTCAGCGGACATTTTTAGAATTCCCCACTTCATTTTTATAAAGTGTTGTTGCTAAATAAATAATTTCACTGTGTAAAATCCAACAAAAATCCCTTTTTTCTAGTGTTTTTACACATAAATGAAAAGAAAAACAGGATCTAAAGGATCTCTTTAAGGATGGTATTTTACCCCAAAGAGACAAAAGTTAACCCAATTCTCTAAAATATATAATTGTAAATGGAATCTAAGTGGAAACAGTTTCAAAGGAGCAAATCCTTTAGAATTATTTAAGTTTTAGCATATGTCTTGTGTGCTGTAACAGATCTGAATAGCTTAGTTTTTTTAAAAATGATCTTTTTTTCTGGGTTAAAAAGCTAAAATTGTTGTTTTATACCTTTTAAGCTCATCGTGTTTGTTTAGTTTCTGTTTCTCTTATCATAAATAATTTAAATTTAAACATTTTTTTTAGATATGATTGAATATGAGGGGTTTCAGACGAGCATGGCTGTGACCCACGCGTCCGCTCTGTGAGTCCAGGAGCATGTCTGTTTCCCTTCATGTTTGGGTTCGTTCGTGGTGACTCATTGACCCAGTTCTGCTCCCACATTCAGACCAAGAGGGCAGCGAGGCAGAGGGGAGGGGAGGTGTGCATGCGGAAGACACGCAAATAGAAAGCACAGTATATTTATCTGTTCTGCCTCTTTTATTTATGCGTGACTGTGGAGAAAAAAATGTATGAAAAATAAATATAGACGCTGCTAACTGCAAAAGTATGAAGAAGTACTGGAAAGTAGGACAGCTGAGAGAGGAAGGAGGATGAAAATCAACACGGAATATGAGCTGGGTTTTTCATCTGTTAGTAATTTTCCTTTTATTCCGCTAAGAAAGTGTGACGCCGGGCCATTTAGGCTCTATTCATGTGGTTTGGTTCTGTGCTGTGGTTTTCATGCATGGGCTCGGTGATTCACAGAACTGAAACTTGATTGATCTCCTCTCTGGTGTTTCAAGACACTGCAGAGAAGACCATGGGTGTCTCTGCAGAGTTAGTGTTAAAGTAGAGAAAGTCTCAACTTTTCAGTATTGGACTAACGGTGTTCTGAGGATTCTGAAAAGAAACTGAACTTTCCCACCATTTCAAAAGGTTGTGTACAAATAAATCTCTTCCTGTTACTGGTTTTGCTGTTTTTCTCCTTTTGGTGGACATGGCAAGTCAATGGCAGAGGGCGGTAAAAGTAAAGATACAGATGTGTCTCTACATGTGATGCTTAGCAGTACATTATCATGCCTTTTGTTTCATTCTGGAAAAAAAAAAGATGTGGTTTACCCTCCTGCTGAGTTGTGGGGGGCTTTTAAAAAGCTTTTGGGAGTTTCCTGAACTCATCAATAAAGGTTTCTAAGGTTGAATTTGTTACGTTCTGTCAAGCTGCGCTCACACTGGGCATGTGTGCTGTTTAAGAATGAATTAAACTTCTTTAACATGCCCTTAGTGTTCACACTGGACAAGCAGGGATGGGCTTCTTCTTCTACTGTTTACAAGTGCATGTCTGTCTTTTACAGCTGAAAGAAATTTGGTGTGAAATGTCAAATCTCTCAAATTTTGCTCCAGACTTTTTCTTTCACAGCTCTATTCTGATAAAAAAAAATTTGGTGTCATATGATTCCAGTTGGGGAAAGATTTGAACTTTATACAGGCGTTCAAAGGCTAAGAGTTGTTGGTAGAGCTCAAAAACTGTCTTAAAAATGTGCATAGCATGCTTTTACGGGTTTACGTAGATTTTTAATGGAATTTGCTGCTTGAACACGTGTTGCCGAGAGCGATGTGAACTTTAGAAATCTCCTAATGTGTTTATCATCCTTCATTTCTTTACTATTATGGTCCTGCTTCCATGTCCCATCAGATAACAAACATCTGACATGTGGCTGCTGCTGTTCTGTCAACCCATAGATGTTTAGGTTTAAAACGGCCCTCATGAGATTTTTAAACAAAATAAGTGTTTGGTATGCGAGTAAAACAGTTCTCAACTTGAATGCTAATGATGCAAGAGGCTAAAATCCCATAGACTTCTATTGAAAACAGCTATTACTCGGTCATTGTTTTTGTCAGAACAACCATTCTTCTGAAACTTTACTCAGATGGATTTTGACCAATCACTGCTTATAGCTAATTAAAAAAAGAAAAAAAAAGTTGAAAATAATTGCAATTGAATTCAATTAAATTTTGGAGCCTGAAGCAAGTCATTTTCTAAGTAATTTTATGTCAATAAGAATTATTGCAGAAGTATTTAGTGTGAAAACATATATGTGTCATTGATGTACATCAACATATATTTTGGGATACTCGTATAAATGAAGTCTTCTTCCTGTTAATCACATACAGTGGGGCAAAAAAATGTTTAGTTAGACAATTATTGTGCAAGTTCTCCCAGTTAAAGAGATTCAAGAACAACAATAAGATACAAAATAATAGACAAAATAAGAAAAAATCACATTTTCTGATTTTTAAATAATTTATTTGTAAATTATGGTGGAAAAAAAGTATTTTCATAACAAAAATTGAACTCCATATAATTTGCTTTATACCATTTGTAGGAAATGACATCAGTTGAAATATTTTATCTACACTCAACCTCACTCATTAAATTCTCACTTAAAAACATCTCGCATTGTAATTAATGGTTAATTATATTCATGAAAATCCCTATTTTTCCTATGAAGTGTGTTTTTTTTCGTAGTTTTCCGTGAGCTGAACGTATCACCAGCTAAAACAAGTTTGTGTTAAAGTGTTTGCTTTTAATCCAGGGTGTCCACGAGCTGAAAGGTGTAACAGAAGACTACCTTCGTTTGGAGGCTCTCATCCAAAAAGTCATCTCTCCTTACCTCGGGACTCATGGCTTATTTTCCAGAGACGGATCCTCCAATCTGCACTGCTCTTCCTGCTGGTTAGGTGTGTGTCAGCTTGTCTAATTGAAATGCTCCTGTTTGTGCTGTCTCATTTTAAATCCATGTTTTTATTTATGAATTATTCACAAAACTCCCTCTTCCTTCCTCACTTTTCAGAAAAGAACTTGCAGGACTCTTTTAACTCCAAACCGGGAAACTCTCCGATCGTCAAGAACCCAGTGGTTCGTTCGAAGAGCTACAACGTTCCCATGCTGTCTCCTTTAGTGGAGTATGACCCCGACGCCTCAGCAGGAAGCGGCGCAAGCATTAGACGTCACTCCGTCTGCGAGATGCCCTCGTGCGTGGAGGAGAGCAGCCCCATGGCTAAAATCGTTGCCAGGAAACTGGAGAAAAGCAGCACGCCCAGCCTCGCCAGCCACTCCTCGACATCCACGGCTCTTTCAGGTGGGATGACGCAGAAAGTGAGGAAGTTATGAATGATGGTTACCAATTAATATACAAAATATAATTTTAACATAAGTAATTAAAAGATAAAGATAATAAAGTCAGAAAACCCGACTTTCACTAGATTAGGAACAGTAATTTGCAGTCAAGATGTTTTAATTATTATCCTTGATGAATTAGTTATCCAAAGATCTTTGGAAAATTAAAAAAAAAAATCATTTGTCTCAGTTTTAAAGTAATTTTTTGACTATTAGAAGTAAAAATCTTTTAAAGTCACTGTGTTTTTATACAGACACCCAAACCTCTCACCAAGACCTGCAGACCCCGGACACCAGCAGTCCATCTGTGCTGCACCTTCTGCAGACGCAGCATCATTCCCCGTCCATCCTCCCCTCTGCGTCCTCGGAGGATTCTCGGTGCACAGACTCACCCGAGTTCGACTCCCCGTCGTCCTCCAAATTACTCGCACAAGACACGAGCTCTGGTCCGAGTCCGGCGTCCAGTCCAGAGATCACGATGGATCACAACACGGCGTCTCTGGACTCGGAGCACGACGGGATTTTTCTGGACTTTTCGCTACATCGCTCTGGAGACTCGACTCACAGCGGTCAACAAAGCGTGTGCTGACACGAGCAGAACCGCGCTCACACTGGATACATGGCATTTCTCTCACTATGTGACTCTTCCACTTTAACTCTCCATTGAGAGTATTTCAAACTCCTTCCATCAGGTGTCTCAATCTATAGATATGGGAAAAACTGTGTGTAATTCAAACTGTTGGTTCTGCTCACGGTGACAAGAGCATCACAGCTTCTTCTCTGGATGATTTAAAACCCGCCTACTTCCTGAGTGCAAATGTTGAAGCTTTAACTCAAACACCACTGGACTGTTGACTTGCAGATTATTGTGACCTGGACGACTTGACTTGTACACCAGCATAGTGCTAAACAAAGAAAATCAATATATTTTATTAAATTAAACAAATGTTTATTTCAGTTCTGCTTTTAATTAATTAAAAATCTATTATCTAGTTTCTGTGTTTTTCTTTTTGCTTTTAGAATCTGCTAGATTTGTGACAAAAATATAATAACCAACATTTTCTTTATAAATGATTTGTTCCATATAAGGAAATTTAAAATTCTTTATTTCTGTGGGACTAACTTTACAATTTCCTCATGAAAAAAAATTTATTGAAATCTGGTGTCTAATTTTACCAAAAAAACAAAGTTACCTTAATATCCAAACATTTTATATTAAAGTTTGTCAATGAATGACTTTATAAGTAGGTTAAGCCTCAATAAAAGTGACTTTCAGAATAAAGTTCAGATAATTTTACATACTCATTGTCCTAATCAGCTGTAAGTCTGTCACATGACTTCACTATCTATCTTTGAGAGTTTGCATGAAGAAGTACAGATTACTCACATTTTATTTACGGTATTATAATTTTATGAATTAAGTTGAGCTTGAGGTTCTCGAATCACTATATCTAATTCCAGATTCCATGGAGTTAAGATTGTGTACTAGAATAATTCTTTGTTGTGCATTTTTTAGAGTCCTGCTTCCTCCACGCGTGCTCCAGTTGGAGGCAGCATCATTGTTATTTTAAAACAGAAGACTACCATCATTCAGTGACCGTCCTCATGAGCACGAGACTGTCCTTTTGTTGATTCAGAGTGAAGAAAGACTCTGGTTTCAGTCCCTTGTGCGTTTCAGGGCCCCTCTTGAGAAAGAACTGGTGAGCTCCAGAGTAAGAACTAAGACACAGAGCAGAAAGACAATATTATTATATTTGAAGAACAATAGAAGATGAACTTACATGTTAATTTAGTCTTGAATTGAAGGTGCAGAACTCTGATGCTGGGATTGTTTTGAACAATGTCACCTTTGTTGTGTTGCTACTTGAGCGCGTTAACCTCACTCACCTGCTATGTTAAAGCCACACTCGGTGCCTTTTTCAGCTCTAAACATGTTGGTCACTTGAAACCATTTAAACCACTTTACTCCAAATAGAAGCGTTTCATTTGCAATGCTACATTTACTTCCTTCTGCCATCTGCTCATATAATTACACACGCCATATTAATCCATTACTTTGCGCTCAAAACGCAGTATGAATATAAGAGTTAAGGTCAGTGTTGAGGTTTCTGTTATTATAAAATTGGACAGAATACAGAGAAAAAACTTTAAAAATTTCTTGTTACATTAAAATGTATGTTTTACTACCTAGTTATACATATATATTATAGTTATATTAATAATAAACATAACACTAGTTTTACAATCTGTTCAAGCCAATATTTGGGAGGGGAGATGTGAATAGTATAAAAAAAAAGTTTTAAAAAAAAAATGTCATTGAGGAGAAAAAAAAAAAATAAATGATAAAAAAAAGTTTGTGTGGACTACACTGTCATGCAAATGAACCTCTTGTTCAGAAAATCACACAAATGTTTGGTCATGCAGTCGCACTTCAGCTGAACTGTATAATTAGTACCTGAAATATAATTTAAAATAGATTGTTGCCTCCTAGCTATTCATCTTTAGACCAAACGTATGGCTAACGATCTGCTTCCATGTAAATGTTTTTATCAAATCAGAATTGAGTGAATCATCTGAAATATGTGTTAAAAAAACAGAGCAGAAATGTGTTTTATTCAAATTTTTCTCTTAAAAACATTAAAAAGGAGGATCCATAGCATCCTAATTTGGACTTTCAGGAAAGTTGTTCTATGAAGATGAACAGAATCATTACATGTTTTAACACTGATGCTTGATTTCTAAAGTGCACTTGGATTACTTTGTTTTTAGTATTACCTCATAGGCCAGGGCGAATGTTCCCCAGTGTATCGCTACCGAGCGTTTGTCCTGAACGTCCTGATGAATTTCAACCGCTTCCACTGGATCCACATGCTGTCCCTGCATCACATCCCTGAGAGACAAAGAACACGAGGAATGTGCTGTAACACGCTCATCTATGAAGTCAGACAGAAATGGACTAGGGAGGTTTTTTAGGCATCAATCTGATTTTGGTATGTCCCCTACTTTATTTTGTTAACATTTAACACTTAGAACACTTCTGTGAAATAGCTTGAACAAAAACTAAAAACTATCAACTAGAAAAAAATAGTTAATCTCACTAACTTTACCAAACTGTTTTGTGTGCCTCATGCTCAGACTAGGACCATATTCTGCTGCGTTTTATGGCAATAACATTTCCTGATTTATTCGCAGCATTTTGCCATAAAATGTTGTGAATGATTCACAGCTTTTTTTTTAAATGAATCACAACATTTTATTGCCCTAAAAATTAATTTTAATGACATTTATGGAAATAAAATAAAGTGATTCATTTAGGATATTTAATTGCCAGAACTTTAACTTTACCGAACCGTTTTCGTATGCTGCTGTATACTATAGTGTGTTTTATGGTAATAAAATGTTTTGATTCACGATGTTTTATTGCCATAAAATGTTGACTTTTTTTTTTTAAAGAATCACAATATAGTATTACCATAAAAATGTTTTAATTGAATCACGGCATAAAATGCA
Source organism: Oryzias javanicus (assembly GCA_003999625.1). Taxonomy (NCBI): domain Eukaryota; kingdom Metazoa; phylum Chordata; class Actinopteri; order Beloniformes; family Adrianichthyidae; genus Oryzias; species Oryzias javanicus. Next base: position 22,988,613 of record CM012459.1, on the reverse strand, counting down.
ATAATTTTATTGCCTTTTTATGTAAATAAAATGTTCTGATTTATACAGGATATATAGATGTTATGTTAATATAATGATGATATTATAATTTACAATTAAAATCCAAATATATAAGTCATGAAATAAGGGATTCATAAAATCATCATAATATGCTCGATGAGCATCTAATGTGGACGAACGTATTTAAACGGAATGTAACATCCAATTTAGTAAGTCTGAAACTACGGGATTGGATAAAATTTCCGATCATGTGCTCGGATCGAGACATCGCTAATGTGGACACACAAAACACACCAGTGCTGACTACCTGCGCTTGTACGCTCCGATAGGGATCGCTGCAAGATCAAACGGTCCAAAACGCCGTCCAATCTCCTGGAAGGACGAGCAGTAGCCGGTATCGCCAGCAAAAAAGAATCGATGGTCGGGGCCCAGAACAGACCAGCTGCTCCACAAAGACTAAAAGACAGTTGACATGAATTTAACATAATTTTTATTATTTAAAAAAAAACAAAATAGTCATTGCAGATCTACTTTTGGTTTCTCTTGTGTTTTCTTATCTACTTATCAGTGTGGTTTTACAACCAAATAAAAAATGCCGCTTTTGAAGCATGAATTGCTAAAAAATAAACCTTGTTATCGTCCCACGGCGTGCGCTTGCTCCAGTGCTGCGAGGGGGTGCATACAAACGTGACCTCGTCGTGACCCGGGACACAGTTCTCCTCCCACCAGTCCAGCTCGATCACATTCTCACAGCCCGTCTTTGCCAGCCAGTCCATCAAACCCAGGGGCACGAACCTGCGAATCACACACCAACACTGAGGATCAAAATGATCAAACTTACAGCTACAAACGGCTGGTGACTAAAACATTACGGTAGTGAGATGGGGCAAACGTACCAGCGTAGATCCCCTCCGAAGCGCACGTTGAGACTGGCCACAGTGCCCACGTCCAGATGATCATAATGAGAATGACTGATGACCACCGCATCAATCCTCGGCAGCTGTTTTCAAAGGTAAACAATGTAAATCAGAAGTGAAGAGACGTGATGTAAAAACAAAAAGAACACAAACCTGTTCCACGGTGCAGGGGGGTCCCCTGTAGCGTTTGGGCCCCATAAACTGGAGCGGAGAAGCTCTCTGGCTGAAGACTGGATCTGTCAGTATGTTGAGCCCGTCCATTTCAACCAGAACAGTCGCATGGCCCAGCCAGGTGACTCTCATTCCTGGATGGGAGTCAGAAGGTTGTGGGTTTCTAACGAAATACGGCTCCATCACTGGGAGCGCACAATCCAGGGCCTGTGGGACGAAATAATGATTCATAGAGAGCAGATGCTTCCAGACTCTCTTTTAGGGCTGTTTGAGGAGTAAACATAGCTTCTTACTTCTTTACTCGTTGGCACATCAGAGTGATTTTTGTCCCAAAGCAGGAACCTCAACAGCATGGAGTGGGAGGGGAAGCGCCATGTTGGCCAGGGGTTAATCCAGCGACCGTGTTTGTCCTGGGCCGATTTAGTCACTTCCTCCTGATGTCAGAGCAAAGGCAACTATTTGGATAACTTCTTACTATAAAGTCTAAAACAAATCAACACAAAAAAGTCAAAAGAAGGTTCAAATAAGAGTTAGAGATTATAACCTCTAGGCGATAATCCAGACGAAAACTCTTGCGAGAAGAGCTGCGCTTCCTCTGGCTCTGAGAATGGATCTCTCCACCTTCTGCTCCTTGAGGAACTCCGCCAGCCTAGACAACAATAACAAAAACCATGTGGGAAGAGTTCGATCTGGGTAGTGATGTCATGTTTCAAGGCTTCAAAATGGAGGGGATGCTTCTGCGATGCATGTATCGATGGTTGCTTCATTTAAAGTCGGCGGTGAAAACTACGACATCTGAAGAGAGTTTTCATAGTGATATAAACCATTCAGGCTCCATTCAAAATGTGGCTGTTCAATAGGGGATAGCAGTCAGTGAGAGTTCAAACCAGCTGATATTGTCCAGTAGATGTCCAAATGAGGCTTCAAGAAGCTTTGCACTGGAGTGAACCAACTGAATGAAAGGCTTCAAATGCTTCATGAAGCTTCATCTGCCCACCACTAGATCTGGGATTACAAAAAATTAAATCCATGAATTTTACTGTAAAGTGGTTTCTTATTTTCAGACAAAAAGTACATTTTCTTTCCGTTTTTAGTGTAAAAATATACTATTTTAGTAGTAGAAGTTCCACCTATGTTTAGATTAAAATCAATGGTTGTTTGCCAATAGGTTTTCATCATCAAAATGGGTTTTAAATTAGCATTTTTAAAATGGAATCTAAACACTCCATAGAAACTCTTACCTCCACGAGGCTTTTTCTCTCCTCGGGCGCCGCTCCCTCTAAAGACCCAGACTTCTCCATGAGTCTCCCACCTCCACACCTTGCATGAAAACACAGAAGACACGTTAAAAAAAGAAAAAAAAAACCCAAGCAGCTTCACGGTCTACACAAACACTGAATGACTGTTATTTCCCAGCACAGCCCCGAGCAACAGCTGACAATGATTTCAGACAAACACCAACAGGTCAGTGAACACGACTGCAAAAGCAGTTGGCAAGTTAAACTGGTGGAGTTTGCATGAAAGATCTGATAACATCAGCTTCCCTACAATAAAGCGTTTTGTTTGAGGCTGAGCAGACCAGCTGTTATTCAGCTCCACTTTTATGCCAACTTTCTGTCGAATAACAATTAAAGCTCAAATTTTCCTGCAACAACTCTGACGGTTGTTATTCTTGTGCAACGCTGAACAGGAAGTAGCAACTGTGCAAATGGATTGCTGAAATGAAGAATGTTTCCCCCCCCCCAATTCAGACAAAGTTATCTATACATCTATAAATAAATCTGTAAAGGTCAATTTTCTTCTCATGCGAATATCAAACAACACTTCCATTACTTTATTTTAGATTAACAGGCAACAAAAACTTTTCGGCGCCCTCACGGGTGGCTATACATCCTGACTGTCCCCTTCTGCCCTGCCATCCTGGTCAGAGCTGCGTGTGACATATTCATAAAAACTTTTTTTCAAACCACAGCTTTTCTGTTGGTTTTATCTCCATAGCAACCATTAAAATTTTTGATCGCCAGGATGTGACGAACAGATCTGTGTCATTTTTAGAAGAATTAGAAAAAGTAAACCTTGAAAGCTGTTTTTTGTTTATCAAGCCCACATAGGGAGATCGCCATGCAAACACAACTCAAAATCTACAAAATTTAAGGCCAAAATTTTTCTCAAGTAAGTTCCAAATGATGCTCGAGGAGTTATAGGAGGCAATGGATCAAAACCACAAAAAGGAGTTTAAATTTCTAGCTAGTAGTAATTTTATTTATTTTTTTTTATTTAAGATGGCAGCTTGATTGTGGTTGTAGAAGTAAAATTTTGTGAACTCAGACAAAAGTTGTTTTTTTTTCCCATATTGTCAAAAAGAAAAAACGTGAAAATTTCACACTTTGCCACAAGACCATTAACTGGTAGGCCATGTGACCACCCCATAATAAGTTCAAGACTTCCTTTGAAGATCCCCGACATCTATTTTGTGGTTTCGTTAGCGGGTTTTTAAATGTGGCAGGTGGTGCAAAATTTTTAGACGGGCGACACAATGAAGAAAACTTGCAATGTGTGATATCAGTGATCAATATTGTAGTCAAAAATTGATTACAGTATATGAACAAATCTACAACTAATAAATCATTTCAATTTACTGCAAAAGTTTTGTTTAAATAAAAGTCAACATAACATATTATACTCCAAATGTCAACACTGGAGGAGGTGGGCTCCATTTGATTGGTCAAATGAATAAAGGATTCACTATGATTTGCTAAATATTACAAGCTTCAAGATTGTTTTAGCATGTGTGTAAACATTTTAAGTCCCACTCCAACTACTGCATTTTAAGAACTGCAGACTTTTCTTCCATGACTCTAAAGGAATCAGAATAAAAAGGTAAAAGAAGAATAATCGATGCAAAGAAGAATAGCCCATGCTACTTTTTTTAGCAGATAGAAAACGCACCACAAATTACTAACTGGTAAATAGTATAATGGTGAAACATAAAGACTAAAGCATCAGCAGTGAAGATGGCCTCTTAAGGGAACTCCATCCATTAAAGCATGCTGATGATGCACTGAAGCTCATGAATGGACTTCACACACAGACACTGAGATAACAATGGGCCTGCAGTGTGTGGATGACAAATGTTTGTGCAGCCACTTGTGCACAGTCACATAAACAACACAAGCACGTGTCAGCATCTACCTACCAAAGATGAAGATCTTAAGGGAAACATCGGACTCATGTCGCAACAACAAGCGAGTTCAAACATGATCTTATCAAACTGGGATCAAAGTCAGAAAATCTTATCAACCTGGTTGGCTATGTGGTGGGGAAAATATGAACGTGCTAGCTTAAACATAAGAACAAAAACATGCTATAGATTCAAAACTATTATTATTTTAAGTTAAAAAAAAAAATTAAAAAAACGTACCTGAAAGGAGAGCGAAATGTGGAACTGGAAGAGGTTTCTTCTAATGTTTTATGTCGTTGTTTTACCTCAGTTTGGGCTTCACTTTGAGTTAAAACGGTCGCGAGCGTTTCTAGTTCTCGTTACATCACTGCGGCGCGCGCGCGCGCTGCGGCTACAGCGAACGTGAGGCCACCGGCGGCGGCGGGAACAATGGCTGCGGGAAGGGTCAGAAGGAGCCGCCGCCGCTGCTGCTTCTGCGGCTATTGCGGGGAGTTTTAACCACGGAGCGCTGAGCTTCGTGACTCTGTGGCAGCTTTAGTTCTGTGACGTCGACGCAAATACCTCAGTCACGTGACCACAGAAGTTAAAGCGAGACCGAGGAGGACTTTCAAAATAATAGTAAACCACAACACCTTTTCTTTAAAAAATAAAATCTTTAAGAATCAAACCGGAAATAGCTACCACTCATCTGCAACATTATACTTTGACTTGAAAAATGTTTATAATAAATAATCGCACAGACAAATTCTTATTATAACTTCTTCTTGAAGAGACTCACCTGATGAAGGACCTCTGAACAGAACAGATTCCTAAAAGTCGGTTAAACTTAGTCTTAAAAACATACAAAAGCTGCACAGACTTAAAGAAAACTGTGTCCATTCTAGCTTTGTGTACATTACCATGATCTTTAAGGAAAAATCTATATATAAAGTGACATTTAAAAAAAGTTACACGTGAAGGAAAAACTGCTATCCGGACAGAAAAGCTCACTAGTGCTTCCTGTGTGATGCTTTCAAAGACGATCGGAAATCCGAGTCAAGTTCGAGGCTGGTTCCATGAAGATACTATTTTCTTTAAAACTTTCTCACTGTGAACGATATATACAAAGGATATTGAGTTTAAATTGAATTTCTGAGCATTTTTTTATTCAAATCATTATGAGAGAGAGTCCAAACAGATGGGAGACGGGAAGTGGGAGTGGGGTTGCCCACATCTCTGAGGCAATTCAAATGAAATGGTGCTACTCTGCAGAAACAATCTCCTGGAAAATGAGGTGTTCTTTTTTTCCCCCTTTGGCTAAAAACTATGTAATCATAATTAAAAGACCACTGAAAGTGCTTTTAAAATATAGCAAAAGATGAATGGAGTAAGACTATAAAGTTAAATGTCACAGGACCATAGGGGACATGTGTCATGTATGGATACTATATGCATTGTTGCAAAATAAAAAGTTTATTTGTAATTATGAGTAATTACACTGTCAAAAAGATGGGATAATCTTCTAAGACTGCTTTTAATTTTTCTTTTTATTCTAATGGATGTATTACTTTATATCTGAAATGGACTTAATCTCTGTTTTGTAATTAATACTGAAGCAATGAATTATTTTTTTAACTCGTGAAAAAAATCTAATCAAATATTACAAAAAAAACTACCTGGAGTATTAATCAGTTTTTAACTCATTGTGTTAACTAAAATACACTTAAATATACCACACACAAACAGATTGCACTTTTATATTAATATATCATTTTTAAACTGTTATGGCATGAATATTCTAGAAACACTACAAAGCTAGAAGATACCCTAGCCTAGGTCATTTAATGTGCAAATAGGTGTAGTAATGTTATTAATCTGAAATAGTTTGACATTTTTATCTAAATATTAACACCATTGTTAAATTAAAAGAATTAATCATAATCAAGTTTTTTTTTACTATTTGAGACCATAATAACTATATATTTAAATATTAATATATTAATTATATATTTATATATTATTATAATATTATATATTAAATATTTAAATTTCTTTAAAAAAACTCAATTTTATTCATGTTTGCAACAATTTCTTAATAAATCTACCTAATTGCATGAAAAACTTCTTTTTTTATAGGAGCTATTTCTACACAAACAAGAGAATCTTTTGCAAACAACAAATTCACATAAAGAAAGTAAAGTAAAAAGAAGTTCACATTATTAAAAAAAAACTTGTGATGACAAAACTAATCTGTTAAGGCAAACAATTAGTTAACATAATAATTGTTATTTGCCTCACACATAAAATAACAGTATTAAGAAATATAAGTTTGTCATTCTACCTGCTAATCAGGTATTCCTGCAATAAAAAAAAAATGAATTCAGACACAAGCTAAATACACTGCTCACAAAAATTAAAGAAGCACCTTAAACAAACACATTAGATACATCAGATCTCAATATGCAGTTGGATATCTATACAAATAACCACAGGGCAGTGTCTTAGGAACAAAAGGATGCAAAGTCTTTTAATGGAAATAAAAGTTTTCATCCTACAGAGGGCTCAGTTGCGTAGACACATAAAATCAGAGTGAAATGAAGATGTGGCAGGCCAGTCCATTTTCTGCAACTTAAAATGCTTTTCAGTATCTTATGTGCCCCCCACAAGCTTGTATACATGCTTGACAACGTCGCGGCATGCTCCTAATGAGACGACGAATGGTGTCTTGTGGCATTTCCTCCCAGATCTGTGTGAGGGCATCCCTGAGCTGTTGTACAGTCTGAGGAGCAACCTGGTGGCGCCTAATGGACCCAAATACAATGTCCAGAGACGTTCTATTGGGTTTAAGTCAGAGGATCATGAAGGTCATTCAATTGTTTCAATTCCTTCATCCTCCACGTACTGCCTGCAGACTCTTGCCACGTGAGGCCGGGCATTGTCGTGCATTAGGAGAAAACCAGGACCTACTACACCAGCGTAGGGTCTGACAATGGGTTCAAGGATTTCATCTGGATACCTTATGGCAGTCAGAGCACCATTTCCTAGGCAGTAGAGGTCTGTGCGTCCCTCCATGGATATGCCTCCCCAGACCATCACTGACCCACCACCAAATGTGCTGGGAGACATATTAAACCTTCTTGCTGCAGCACGTGTGGATGTGCCATCCTGGGGAAGTTGAGCGGAAAAACAGCCAAAAAAGCTCAAAGGAAGATACCTCCACATGTAACAGCAGTCCTGTTTTGAGGGTTTTCTAATTGTTGCCACTGAAGTGCACCTGTTGTTAATTCCATCAACACAATACAGCTGGAATTGATTAACGAGACCCTCAGCTGATTAACTAACAAGAAAATTATCAGACAGGTTTCATTCAATTCATGCCTGACCTAAAAAAAAAAAAAGTGTTCCTTTAATTTGTGTGAGCAGTATATATGGTTTTGACCTTTTATGAATCTGCAGATAAGAGGATGACAGTATAATATATGGATCCTGTAATATCAACATAATTCACATCATTTATGGTGGTAGACAGCATTTAATCTATAAAAGCTAAACTACAAACAAAAAAGCATATTTACAAACAAAACACACATTTTTAAACTTAGGAACAGAAAAAGTAATATTTTCCAACTAAAGATGGTTGTTTTTGTATTTCTCAGTGGTCTTTGTGGTCTCCATCTTCCTCCAGTTTTCTGATCTCTGTCTTAAGGTAGTTTATATTTTCTCGACTGGCTTTCAGTTTGTCTTTTAACTCTGCGATTTCCTGGCTCGTCCTCTTCTTGGCTACTTCCAGTTTCTCTTTGGTTCTCTGCTCTAGCTCACCAACTGCAGAAACACATGGAGAAAATATAAAAGTCAAACATTACATTAATGTAAGTCATAATGCAAAATAAATTTCCCCCTTCAGATGTAAATACTTACACTCAGTCTCATGTTTGTAGGCTCCTAAGGTGAGTTGTCTGGATGAAGTTAGCAGCTGTTGCATCATCGCCGTAGGATCCTGAAATATCTTGGATGTACAAAACAAAAAACATTTAAAATGTGCTGATATTCAATAATTGGTTTAATAATTTCTAGCCACATGTAAGTCAATGCACCATTTCATCATAGAATTCAGAGACAACTGTCTTCTTGGGCATGGCACTGGAATCAGACTGGAACAGCTTCAGCAGATGGTACAGAGTCACCTTGAATACAAACACAGAAATAAAAAACTTTATTGAGAGAACACTTCCACTGAGATATTCAAAGTGGACTATTAGAATCCACTTCATATCTTACAGGTCTCTCATTGGGATCTATGAAGAAGATCTTGATGATGATCTCAAACTCCCCCCAGCCTGTCTCTGTGATCTCATAGGGAGGTTTAGTGACCACTGGATTAAAAAAGAAGAAGACAAGAGTTGGAATAAATAATAGTCACAAACCATGACTCTTCATGGAAGATTTAGAACTCAGCTCACCTCTTAATGGGTTTCCATAGCTCTCATGGAGCTTGAACTGGATCTTCTTCACATACGCCGACATATCCTAACCACAAATGTGAATGTAAATGTTATGTATATTGGTCATAAATAAACGAATAAATGTGATCTACATGTCTAAGGAGAAGCCCATACCTCATTTCTGTAAGGCTTCACATAAACAGTCCACTGATGCGTGTGTCCATCATCCTCTCTCTTCTTCCCAAAGTAGTGAGCAACATTCCCAAATACAATAGGTTTCACTATTGTCACTCCCTGCAATAACACACAACATAAACAAAAGATTGTTATTCACCAAATGAAGCCTAAAGTAGTGATGGGGCAGACACGGGTGCATCGACACTGTGCCGAGCTCACAAGGATGAAGCCCCATATCAGTGCGTGTAACATAATCATTTGGCTTGCCGCTCCTGACAAGCACGCAGTGCACGAGGCAGTGGTGAACGTGATCATCAAAGACCGTCAGCCACTCATCCATATCCATAAATGAGAGATTTAAGGAGCTCCTGAAGCTTGATGCCCCTTCATACTCTCCGAATTCCCTTAAGTCTTTGGCTCCTTAATGGAAAAACTGTATGAATAAATACATTATTGATCTGCTTGTTTATATGATTGAACACTAAAGTAAAAAAGTAAAAAAAAAAAAAAAAAATACACACTTGGGTTGCAAATTGTTATTATTCAAACAATGCTATAAAATACACACTTTATTGTAAAAAAAAAAAAAAACTATATCATAGCAATTCATTTTAGCATTCACACAAAGTTTTAAGCTAATTGCACACTCCTTTCAAACAATTTAACTCAGCCAACAAATTCAATAAATTAATTACACAATGATCATATGTTATTTTAAGGAAATGACCAAATAAAGCAATTGGATTTCCAGCACGTAAACTATCCACCTCATTTATACTTTATTTACCAGGAAGAATTTTAGAAGGACTGCAGAGGTCACCATTCCTGTCAATACAGTTTGGTTTATGACTGTGTCATTACACTCACAAGGTATCAACCCAGAGCGCCTTCATCTTCAACAAACGTTGATAAAGTTGTTAATTTCTGAACTTTACACTGTGCTTATAACTGATAAAGGTTCGGCACAGTTACCTTTACACGCCCTCCGGAATCTGGACCAAATTCCGTCATCGTTTTGAACATAGTATCCCGCAAAATAAAGGAAGGAATTCAATCTTGAACAAAAGCTCAAAATGTTAAGACTCAAGGTGTGTTATTACTTTAACAAACGCAGCCATTTAAAGGCTAAAGTTGTGACAAAGCGACACTAACAACTGCCCGAGTAAACGCGGGCTACACACAAGAACCGGAAGTTGAGCCTGCGCTGTAATTATTCCGTTGGGCAACATGAAAGCGAATTGAAAGGTTCCAGTGACTGACAGATGCGTAACTAAATTTACTTTAGCTTTTTAATAAAAGAAAAAAAAGAAAAAGAAGGGCGAAAAGCTCTTTTCCCATTATTTTTTAATAATTACATTCTATAGTTTCCAAGAAATATATATCTTTATGCATATTTTAAACAAACTTTTAAATGACCTGCTAGGAATAAAACTATAAACGAACTTTAAAAATTAAAAACAAGAGATAATTAAAAATAAATAAATAATTTTAATGGACTCAAGAGGATTCCATGATGGGCATATGTTTAACACCAAACACCTCTTATTACACTACTGTATGTCCCCCAGTTAGTTCTATGCCTGATTTTAAAAGCAAATCAGCAAGAAAAAAAAAAAAAAAAAAAAACTATGACCGACTGATGAACACAAACACTCAACCTGACATTAACAAAATCTTTTTAAATCCAGAAACATGTTTTACATCATGTAACTTACATTTAAAAGGTTAAAAAAGCATAAAACTCATCAACACATTTTTATTATGAATTGATATATTTAGCAATTAAAATAAATTAAATAAACAGAATTATAAATGACAATCAACAACGTTCTGAAAGGGCCTTGGATGTAGCTTGACAACCCATCTGGTCCAATACATTTTTACAATTCAGTCCAAAATTTGGAAGATTAATCATTTCTTCATGATGCTGAAAACACAGATGCATTACCCATTCAACACAATTTATTCAACATAAGTCAGTAATTTATGGCAGCAGACTTCATTTCATGTGCACTATGTACAAGTGGCATATTTATTAAACAAGACAGAAAAATCTTGACTTAAATATTGAAAAAACATCCAGCAAAAATAATTAATGTTTGCGTTTTTCTAAGTGTTCTTTGTGGTCTCCATCTTCCTCCAGTTTTCTGATCTCTGTCTTAAGGTGGTTTATATTTTCTCGACTGGCTTTCAGTTTGTCTTTTAACTCTGCGATTTCCTGGCTCGTCCTCTTCTTGGCTACTTCCAGTTTCTCTTTGGTTCTCTGCTCTAGCTCACCAACTGCAGAAACACATTGAGAAAATATAAAAGTCAAACATAAATTAATGTAAGTCATAATGCAAAATAATATCACCCCTTCAGATGTAAATACTTACACTCAGTCTCATGTTTGTAGGCTCCTAAGGTGAGTTGTCTGGATGAAGTTAGCAGCTGTTGCATCATCGCCGTAGGATCCTGAAATATCTTGGATGTACAAAACAAAAAAAATTTTAAAATGTGCTGATATTCAGTAATTGATTTAATAAGTTCTAGCCACATGTAAGTCAATGCACCATTTCATCATAGAATTCAGAGACAACTGTCTTCTTGGGCATGGCACTGGAATCAGACTGGAACAACTTCAGCAGATGGTACAGAGTCACCTTAAATACAAACACAGAAATAAATTCATTTTATTAAGAGAACACCTCCACTGAGATATTCAAAGTGGACTATTTGAATCCACTTCATATCTTACAGGTCTCTCATTGGGATCTATGAAGAAGATCTTGATGATGATCTCAAACTCCCCCCAGCCTGTCTCTGTGATCTCATAGGGAGGTTTAGTGACCACTGGATTAAAAAAAGAAGAGGACAAGAGTTGGAATAAATAATAGTCACAAACCATGACTCTTCATGGAAGATTTAGAACTCAGCACACCTCTTAGTGGGTTTCCATAGCTCTCATAGCGCTACCTCATTCCTGTAAGGCTTCACGTGTCCATCATCCTCTCTTCTTCCCAAAGAAGCGGGCAATATTTCCAAATTCAATTGGCTTCACTATTGTTACTCCCTGCAATAACAGACGGCATAAACGACGAATTTGAGTTAATCTGAAGCCCATGGCACTTGTACGTCAACAAAACCTTTAAATTATTCACTTTAACATGAATGCTTCCTGTCTGATTATTGTAACTGATACAGGTTCTGCTGTTATCTTTACACGCCCATCGGAATCTGGACCAAATTCCGTCATCGTTTTGAACACAATATCCAGAAAAAGTTTATATTTAACATAAATTAAGAGTTAAGACTCAACGTGTTTTCACTTTACCAAACGTGGTCATATAAAGCTGAAGTTGCGACAAAAACACTGACCGAGAACCAAAATACCCAGGACCGGAAGTAGGTCCGGCTCTGAATTCATTCCGCCAGACACAATTACTTGTTTCCAGAATAAAACTAAACGCAAAAATGATTTAATATTCATTTGTTTGGGGTAAAAATAATGACTAGGGTTTGTAAATATAATCCCAGTTTATGCAATTTTTGGACGAATTTTGAAAAGCTCTACTGAGATTAAAAATTTATAAATGAAACGAAGAAAAAAAAAAGAAAACAGAAATAATCAAAAACATTTTATTCAAAGAAATAACGAACTCACCAGGACTCCATCAAGGCACATGAACACACCTCTTGATACACTAGTTCTCCGTTTTTTTTTACCCACCAAATCAGTGAAAAGAAATATATATATATATATATATACATTGACCTACATACAAACACTGCTCCAAGTGATCAGAAAAGTCCTGCTCATCTGTTTAACAGAAATTTTACTTTTCTCTGAAACCTGCTATAAATTATGTATCTCGACATTTTAAAAATCTTAAGTGATCAGTATTAAAATGGAAAATTAAAAAAATCCCATGCATTTAAAATTTGCCCATGGATGTTGCTTGATGGAGAGGTCAGATACACACTGGTCGTCAGCAGACATGTAGACCTGAGGACACTTACCTTGTTTGAAGAGAAAAAAACTTGACGAAAGACAACCTAAATCCAAAACTCTACTCCACAGATGCTCTTATATGACATCAAATAAGGCTACTCTTTTTAAAACCAAACTTTCCTGATTTTTAGTGGTGTCTTTAAACTCCCAGAGAAAGAGAAAATGTTAAGCAAACAATACAAAATATGCTAGTAAAAAAAAACTCAAAGTTCTTTTCCTTGTTTTCTTCACTTTTTCGTAACATGCGTGTTTTACAAATCTATTAAAACATTTTGTATTATTTGGAGAAATTCAAACTGATTTATGAATAAAAACAGTGTCACAATAAAAAACTAAAAAGTTGTGTTAAGAACTTAAGCTCATTTGTCAAAACAAAAAACAAAAAAAAAAAAAATCGCCAGTATTAATGACTGATCATAACACCTGTCATGTTTATAAATTGTAATCATGTCAACTTTATGTACAGTTGAAATCTTAGTTCCATTTCCAAGCCAACAGTGACAAAATTTTTCAAAATGCTAAAACACATTGACATCACATGAGGACCTTAAGTAATTTTCCCTAAAGTTAAACTCTATGCATTAACTGATGAAAATTTTTTTTTGTTGTACCAGTGCATTAAAATATACAATCAGAAACATTCTCATTTCAGCTCACAGTGAGGGTTGAAAACCACTTTTGCTTCACATGGGAGTTTGAACTTCTCCATTTACGCTCTCATTTAACAAAAATACATTCATCCGACTTTTGTCTTCGGTGGTACAGATCTGCCCAATTTAAGCAAAATCCGAACTGTAACGTTGCCCTTGTAAAGCTCAAGACTTTTGTAGATCGTGTTGCATCCAAACACATATTTCATGTAAATAATCTGTTAATGTGCAGAGGAATTGACCAAATCCAGAGCTACCTCGTAAACATTTTTATTACAACACCATCTAGTCTTTAATCGAAAAAAGCAAACACTTACATACTAACCATGAAGAGAATGAGCGACACAGAAGACAGGGGAGGGAAAAACATCAAACATGAACCCTATAAAAACGTTTCTAAACTGAATGTACATAATACAATGAAGAAAAAAAGCAAAATAAAAAATGTATTTTGTGTTTTTCTTTTTTTTGAATTGCTTAGCCGTTTTATTTTTTTTGCAAGGAAGCGTCACATACTCTTCATGTCAAATAAAACAAAAGTAAAAGAGCTTTTGGAAAGTTTTTTTCTTTAGTTACGGTAAGTAGACATGTGGAGAACAAAGCCTTACACATATCGGGTCCTCCTTCCACTGTCAGGCTGGCAACAGACAGAGAAGGATGGGTGGAGAAGGAGAAGAGAAATGGAGAGGGGGTGGAGGAAGAGACGGTGGATGCGTCTTGTCCGGTCATGCAGGGTGAGCAGGGGCCGTGGTGGCGGTGGACTGAAAGTGTTCCTCCTTTTTCTTCCTTCTGTCCTTGATCCTCGTTAGCTGAAATGTGTCAAAACGAAGGGTGGAGTTTGGTTTCGAGCCAGCCTGAGAGTGAACACTTCTCCCACTCACCATTAAACCGCTACACTAGATGTAGTCTAGACTGAGGCTGGGTTCAATTCACCATCATTTAGAGTCTGCAGACTTTGGTTTCAGTTCGTTTGAAATGTGGTCTTAACAATTGAGGAAAAACCAATGGAATCATTCTCATTAAAAGAAACCAGGGTCACTCAGTTGATCGTGTACTGTCCCCAACCCTAGCAAAGACGCCAACATGTCATGCAATAACGTTTCTTTGAATTCACTATCAGATACACTCACAGGATGACAGTATGTCAGATCACATTTGCTAAAATACTGCAGATCTCAACTGTATGCATGCAGAGGAAACAGAGCTTATGTCACACACAAAACTTTGAAACCAAAAAGAAACAATAAGGCAACGAGGAAAAATACTGGTGTATATACTGTAAGCAGCGAAGATGAGTGATTTTTTTTCAATTTATGAAATTGATGTATTCAACAAAACAAAAGCATTGGTGGAAATTTGAATACCAAAGGCAGACAGAGGAAATGCAGAGTTTTTACTTTCACTGGGTCTAGAGATGGACTGCCCAACCTCAAGCCTACAACTACTAATGACAACCAGTAGAAGGAAGTGAGGCAGAAAGAGCTAGTACAGTGTTTCCTTGCTTGCGAAGATGTTTTTTTTTTTTTCAGTACAATTGTGTAAGTTTTTTTCTTTTTTGACAATGCAGTGTTTACTCTGTTCATGTCTGTCTGAGAAAAGTGAATACAACATCTGCAATCTTAGTTCGTAGATCTCACCTGTTGCAGGTCATTTATGGAAATGAGGAAGACAAGAATGAGAGTAGTTGGGCAGCCCCACTTCCTAATACACCAACTTCAAACTTCAAACTGACACACTCGATTTCTTTCTTTTTGCCATATTTACAACTGGGTCAGGTTTGTTTTTCTGCCACTAAGCGGGGCAGCAATATATTTATCACATCTGAGAGGTCAGACGGGCTGATGGAACACAAATCTTTACATTGATCAATATAATTCCAGGAAAACTTGCAAAAGCAAATTTCTCATGAGTTATGAAGAGTAATATTTTGTTGGCATAAAGTGACAACTTCTGCAAAGACAACACTTACAGGGGGTAGATTGGAAGGAGGTAAATTCTGCCATATTTTCATTACTAAGAAAACATTACATTTAAAAATCTCAAATATTGAATGATTTCTTACAAATTTTAAAAAGTTGTAACAAATATAGATGAGCTCAAAATCACAGTTGTGATCAATTGCAATGAAACTTCTTTTTATTATAAGAAGAGATAAAGGGCTGTGGGCAATTACATTACCAACAGTTAGCTATACAAAATAAAAGATTTATAAAAATATGCAATTTTCATGTAAACATGTGTGCAGCAGTGTCATTACAACATGAAAACAGACCAGAGCCAAAATATGCATTTATCGTTTACACTTACATGTTAATTGTGGCATAACAATTTGTTGCAGTCATCAAAATTACAAAGCATTCTCTTGAGGCTGTAACTAGATAACACATTTTATGTCATTTTTATGCAGATAGAACAATAAAACTTTATTTGATTTATTTTATCTGATTATTGAGCTTAAAGTATAGTTTTTGTTTTCAAACACTTTAAATACAAAGGCTAGCTTGATAAATCAATTAATTGATCCAAGCTTAATAGACCAATAATGGATCCATAAAAGTGGAGATTGAGCTAACTAACGCACATAGTTAAAGTTTGCTAGCTTGATGCTAACATATAATGGTATTTCCCAATGCTCAGTCGACCTAAAAATTAATTGTTGACTAAATAAACATCTTTATATTCTCACAAGCACACATTTTCCAAACTCTTAAGGAAATACTTTAAGTAACAATTTGTGATCTTTTTATTCTGGAATAAGGTGTAATGCTACGGCACGATCGCCACCTAGTGGCCAAACTGAAACAACCTCCACAAGAGGCAGAACAATTGTTGGAGCTTCTCTGTATGAGAATCCATTTAACACTGTATGGTATTAACAATTCCATTATAATTTCACTAATACATTTTACATTATGTGAACTGTATCAGATTAATATGAATATCTTCAAAACATATGTATAGATAATTAATGTATTTCTAAACAAATGTGTCTAAATGTATAAACTCAAAATTGAACTGAATCAAATTGAACTGAGAGGATAAAAAAAAAAAAGAAAAAAAAATCAGAATCAAATCGATCCAGGCTCTGGTGAATTGACTGATTCTAGAAATTACTGGCGATACCCAGCCCTGGTAAATACTACACAATAACGTACAAATCAGTCATTTTCTTTTCGTATAAGATTTAAATGTTTTACTCTAACCTGTGGGTAAACTATTGTGGCTCTGGTTTGATCAGTGAGGACAGTGAGGATGTTGTTGCTGCTGCACACAAACTTCGAAATAGCTCGAGGACAGAGCACAGATAAAACTCATTACAAACACACGGAATTGTTGCATGGCAATATGAGCACAAAACAGCTTAAGCATAACTGGACACAACAAATTGTCATATGTCGTCAACTATTATATTATTGGCATCCCATTATTAGCAGATCGCTTAGATAGGCAAAACTCTTGACATGGCATTTAAAAAAAATTCTATTTTATCTTTTATTTGACCAACAAACCTTTTTAAAATCAACAATTGTAGTTTACAACTTCAGCGATCCATAAAGCCTTATACCCACTGGAGATTTGACAAATGACTGTTTTAAAAAACATTGGACCAAATTCAAACTACATGATTTTCTTCCAACTGTGCACTACACTATGTTCTCATCAAAAAGATGCTTTTCTTGACCTTTGGACCATTACAGCTGGCATGTAAGCTTTAACACCCATCATGATTTTTTTTTATCTATTGTAAAGGTGCTTTCACACCAAACGCGATTTGTGTGACATATTTGCGTGCCCTGCCCCTGTCTCGCTGTGCAGCAAATTCGCTTCTCGCTGCTTGTTAAAAAAAAAAAAAAAAAAAAAAAGTAGGGCCGTGGGGCTTCAATTCGCCTTGGGGAGTGCCTATGCCGTGCAAATCGCATTTGGTGTGAACGCACCTTAAAAGAGCTCCCAGAGGTCTTTTGATAATGATTATGCCATTTTTAACTTAAAACTTGAGTTTTCTAGGACATAGAAGATGAAGACGATCATCGAATCATGAACAAATGGATACATTAGAATGTATTGGCCCACCAAGCGGGTTCTCAATGCCACAAGGATGCTTTTATAAACTGCTTTTTTTTTCTGCTGCTGATACACAGTGATTTGAATAAATAAAAAAAAAAAAAACAAAAGAAACCCAAAACAAAAATGAAAAGTTGAGCTTTATTTCTTCACATACGTCATAAATCCTCAGAAAAATGCCCCAAAAACTATGTTAAACACCATTTCCATGAGTGGGTCCCTTAAAGGTATTAGTATTAAAATATTTTAATGACTATTTTGTTGAAACAAACCTAACTATTATCAGTGGGGGTGGCCCTTGGATAGATCTTTGTAAAAGACAAAAAAAAAAAAGATCACATTTAAACTCCATGTTAATTTTCCTTAATATATTCAGTTTAAGTTGGCCGATGAGAACTGAATATTGAAGATGTTAACAATTACCTATAAAGTGAACCTTGGGCAGAAAATCATGTACTGTGAATTTGTATTTTAGTGACAAGAAAATGCATTTCCAGTTTGCAAAGACCTTAAAAAACCGTTTTTAACACAACAGAAGGAAGATAACATTTTTTTTTCTTTCATTTTTTTGTACATTACTATTAAGGGGTCCCTATGGGACAATCTCACAAATATAAAATTGTGTATGCAAAAGACTACATCTACTCAGCTAGCACTGAAAACTAATAATCAGCACATCTGCTTTTAAAGTTCAGCAATTCTGTAAATTAAACCCCCCCGTTAATACTTCACAGTAATAGGGACAAAACAAATGAGGAAAACTATAAATTGTGTGTCCGCTATGTGAAAAGAAAATAAAGTCTTTGTTTAAAAGTGAATGGAACGACTTGAGTCGTTCACATGTGCGACGGATGTGTAAATGAGAAGTATTACTTGGGGTTCAGGCCAACTGTACAGAAAGGCTGAAGGTTCCCTGCTACTTCCTGGACTCAAGAGTTCTCTGGCAGTGGAAAACATGAGCACATTATAAACACCGGTTCAACTGCAACTCCAAAATGCGTACAAGTTGGCATGTTGTTCAACATGCAAGTCATACAGTAAAGACAAAATATTTCACTCTAAAGTGACAACATTATTATTAATATTAGAACCCTGACAACAACAACAACCACAGACAGGGAGCCACAAGTCTCACAGCTTAGCCTTAAAATTTCAATCAATTTAAAAGGAAGACTAACAATTTACTTTGTATTACTAATACAAGCTGCTGACACATTTTTATAATAATTTCTGCATTTATCAGACATTACTCATTAATCAGACAACACATACAAACACTGAGGCTTACTGACGTGCACCAAGTGTGAGAAAATTGATTGGTCTGTACAAACTAAATACTGTCTTCTAGGATTTATTGGCTTGCATGTTTTACACATTTGTCTGCTTCAGCACAATGCAATTCAGCTCACTTACTTCGAATGAGGACAGCCATTTGAAACAGCAAAGAAATGAATAAAACATGCAGAGATCCAGGGATCAGGATGGACAAATATTAGCATTAAAGCTAAAAAGCATGACAACAAAATGAAAAAGAAAAAAAAAAAAAAAAAAAAAACCCACTACACACTTAAACACATTCATTATTCCATGTTCACATGTGGTTCCTCCAGCTTAATAATTTGCTCTTAACCCTTTGGAACCTACCTTTGAATTGACATCTGTATTTTCTATTTGAAAGATTACCTGTTGCTTATTTGGTATAATTTTGATCAACACAACCTGACCTGTGTGACACTACCTTTATTTTGTCATTTTCTATATTGTATTCACACACAAGACATAAAATCATGCAAAAACTGAAAATTTAGTCTGAAAAACAGGGATTCAGTTTGCTGTGGAAACCCAAAAATATTTAGGAACTGTTTTTACAACATAGAATTAAAGTTTTAGGTGTTTTTTTTTTTTAAATATAAAACAATAAGAATAAAATTGGACAACCAAATAATCAACACGCTTTTGAATGAAAATACAAACAAATATCCCAATGAAATTCACAGATTCCTTTGCACAACAGTTTCTATTGATAGAGGTTCATCGCAGCTTCTTGATGTGACCTTTCTTGTGCTGTTATACAGGCAGTGGATGTACTTAAGTCTGGCTGTGTGGTGTTCTCCTGACAGCACTGCTGTCCATTTGGCATTCTTCCTGGAATTCTGTCTTTTTTTGTAGAATGCGGTGTGTGTGTGTGTGTTGATTGAGCTGGATTTCAAACGTTCTGCTTGGCTGGAATCTACTCACGCTTGGGGGCGTGGCTGTCTACTCTGACCTGCTCGGTTAATGCGACGTCAGTGGACGGTACCCGCAGGATTAACATTCACTTTCCGCTTTATTTATTAAAATAAAAGATCGCTTTTGTCAAAAACTACAAATAAATGCCTTATTATATATTTAATTCAATACAATATAAAGCATAAATATTAAAATAAGGTCAAGTTTATTTTAGACTGAGTTTTATCGCGTTGATTTCCCAGCCGAAGGTTCCAAAGGGTTAAATTACAAATATATTGCATATTATTCTGAAGCAGGTGTATAGTGGAATCAATATGATAAAAAACACAATTTAAAAAATTAATTAAATTTAAAATCAATTTCTTGACATGAATACTATGACCAACATGTTTTGTAACAAGATGAGCTATCTATACTTTCATTAATACAAGTTTTAGCAACTGCAAACTATTGTTCCAAAAAATTCAAAGTCCACTAAATTCCAAGTTGACATCCCTTTAAATTAAGCCACTTGAAACTTTATTACGTCTACTAGTATTTGTGTGTATGGTAAAAGTGCAAAATATAAAAACAAACAGTAATACATTATGACAAATGGTTGTCGTTAGCTCAATTTTAGGTCATGCAGAATATTTCAAAGTCAAATTAGCAGACTCAACAATTTTAGCTGTTAACACTAAATCATAATTGATGCTTTTAATGAGATGAAATACTTCCTTAAAAACACATAAACTGAAAAAATATTCATTCATGAAGCTGTCAAAATGTTACACTATGGATTTTGGTAACCATGGAAACTGTACTGTTTAACATCAGCCAAAAACTGGATCTTTTCAGTGCGGTCATAATAGTTACAACAAGAATGCATTCTGTATACAGAAGCAACTCAATCAGTTTTTAGGAATGTGTAACATCAAATAACAATCACACAATTTGGAAACCTGATAGAAATATCAGTATACCACATTAGAAAATACAAAAAGTATGAACATGTGCATTTTTGTTAACCTCAAAGTTTACAATGAGGTTCGAATATTCAAAAGTATGAAGTTTTCTTTGGTTAAAACATACAAATTGAACAAGATTTCAGATTAAGTTATTTACAACAAATAGCATCATTACATTGAACGTTTTGGCATCGAAAAAGGTGATAGGTTAACAATAATCATTTTTTATGTTTTAGCACTGCTTTTTTTTTAAAGTAAAAAGTCAGTATAAAACATTACTATCAAAAAGGTATTAAACTTGGCCACCACTATGAAAAACCTGAACCTGCTCTAAACACTACAAAAGATTTGTTTTTACATCCAACACCCGACAAACAGATAAAAGACACCAAACTCCAATTGTCACAGTGAGGTAAACATTCACACTTTACAAAATACAATTCAATCCAATCGTAAACTTGATATAAAACCCGGAAAAATACTGAATATAATGATCCACCAATAACATCTAAAGTTTAAAACATTTTTCAAAGACTAAACTGGAAGCTTAAGATACAGTGCCTAACCAGACTACAACAGACAAGTTTTAGACAACCAGTGTTTTGCCATTTCATTGCGATATTTTCTGTTGAAATGTAAATACAGAGACATGTAAGCTGTGGGTTTGTTTGGTGGTTTACCTGTCTCTGAAGCCTGCTGAAGAAAAAGTTATATCCACAAAGTTGACAGATATTAACTGAAGTTAGAAGAACTACACATTTACTATGCTTTCAATTGATTTAAATAACTTTAACATCTCATTGGAGAATATACAGATGACTTACCTGACACCTACCTGAAGCACCAGCATCTTTCCATCTTAAATCTCCTTTTCTTCATCAAATTATTTCTTAATAATTTATCTACTACCTGAAGACAACATATTAAATTCATCCTAGGTGCTGCAATTCACTTAAATCATAAGAAATAAAGAGGAGAACAAGCTAACTTTTTTCTTTTAACCCTTGTGTTAGACCGATTAAAGTCTGATACAAACAAAAAGACAAATCCGTCAACTCACCTTCCTTCCTGGCTAACGATGGCGATATTCCCTCTCTCGCTCTCTTTCCCTGTCGCGGTCACGGTCCCGTTCGCGATGGCGATCACGCTCGCGGCTACGCTCTCTATAATAATCCTCGTGCCTGTCCCGACTGCGGGACTTGTGTCTCCGGCTCTTTTCTCGAGAGCGGCTGTGGTCACGTTCTCTAGAACGCTCACGTCTTGGAGTAAGAAAAATCCATAATTAGGAAACAAATCTGGAGATTATTCACCAGCTTCAGTGAGGGATGTTTTTTGTTAATATTACCTTGATGCAGAGCCATAACTTTTTGACTCAATGCCATGGAGACAGTCCTGTAAAGAACTGATAAGAACCTTACAGCGGTCGTCTGCTGAGACTTTGGACTGCTTAATCAGACTGATCGCTGTCACCAAAGTCTCTATCGCGCTGCCATAATCAGCTACAAAGAGAAAACGAGGTTTTAATAAAGATGAATTTTCTTTACTCAGAGAATACCTAAAGGTCACAGCATTACCTGCGCTTGCATCAGACACAGCTCGTGATATTGCACTGGAGGAGATGGCTCGGTTCCTGTTCATGATCTCCTCAAACTCTGCTTCACTCAATGGCGTCCGCGATGAGTCCATGTCTCTGCAAGGTGCCATTGCAAAAAGATCACATCTGCAGCCTCTGGGAAAAAATGGAAAACAAAACTGGTATGGTTTTCTTACCGGCCTCCAGGACCGTAGTCTCTCTCGTATGGTGGCGGCCGTCCGTAAGGGTCGTTTGGCCCGGGGGCCCTCGGCTGTCATTAGGGGGCAAGCTGTTGTTGCCAGGTGGGGGGAAGAAAGCAGGGTTCACATGAGGAGCAGGTGGAGGAGCACCCGGAGGGGGGCCTGGCAAATGTGGAGGAGGGGCCAGAGCCATTGGGGGTCCGATAGGGCCGGGAGGACGAGGAGGAAAGGGTCCTGGAGGAGGTGGGCCTTGTTGAGGGGTGGGGGACCAGGAGGAGGACCGTAACCTGGAGGAGGAGGGCCTGGAGGAAGAGGTCCCAATGGAGGCTGACCAAACTGGCCAGGAAATAGAACCGGGGGAGGAGGTCTGTCACCACGATTAGGAGGACCAGCAAGGGGAGGGGGCAAACCCTGGCCAGGTGGTGGCCCTACAGGGCCAGGGGGTCCAGGAGGGCCAGGGGGAGGGCGCGGAAGACCCTGCATTCCACCTATGAATTCAATAGTAAGCATAAACAAAAGAAAGTAAAGATCTCACATCACCTTCAACCCAGCAAAGATGTCTCACTAATAGAAACTAACCAGGGAAGTGGGGTGGTGGGCCTCCAGGCCCTATGGGGCCAGGAGGGAAGCGATCTACTCCAGAACCGGGTGGACCAGGAAACCTGCCACGACCTCTGTTGCCCATTTGGAAACCGGAGCGGTGTCCTGAACCAGGAGGACCAGCTTTACCTTCCCCTGACATCTGGCCAGATTGAGTACCTGGATAAATGAACCAAAAGCAAATGGTTTCAAATGGCTTGGAATCCACCAAGCTGCAATACATTTTTATTTGTAGCAAAAATGATTTTTTGGGAAATTTGAACCAGGAACACTTACTTTTGCGTGACTGCATCTCAAACTGGCTGAGGGATTGTTTATTGCACGGTGTGACAATAGGATTCTGACCGTGGAGCTCCCTCTTTGACAACAGGTCCATTAATTTTCTGGATGATCCCTCAGAACCAACACACACAAGAGCAAACCTGCAGGAAGCGAGAACAGGACATCCGGTCAAACTTATGAAAAGAAAAACATTCTAGTGATTAAAATTAGAATTCATTCGACCACATGACATTTTAATTCTTATACATTTCGTAAACTCAAACTGGCCAGCTTCAAACTAGATAATAGCACGGTCAACAGCAAGCACCATCTTCAAATTCTGAGGTATGAAAAGTTTTTATTCCTTGAGTTTTTTATATTTTTATTATTTATGCTAGAAACTGTAAAAAAAAATCAGCACACGCGAGGTCAAACTAAAATGCAATAACTGCACATGACCTGTAGTCATGGTTTCCAACACACAAATCCTCCACATGGTTAGTTTCTTTACAATTATCATAACAAAAACTGCATAAAACAATTTAATAATGTATTAATAAAACCAGAAAGAAAATTATTGACAGTCCTCACCCTTTTGACTGGCCATTAGCCCTGTTTTCAAAGAACTTTATTTCAAGCACATCGGAAATGCCTATTGAACGAATTGCTTCAGTCAGTCTCATCCGTTGTCCACTGTAAAATACCAACAATAGAGAGACAACTTAGTATTTAAATGTTAGCATTTAGTCTAAATAGAAAAAGAAACTATATATTCTCTAATTTGGATGATGAAAACCCACCCATGTAAGGTTTCCGATGTACAGGGCAATCCTTTTGCCTGTATATGTGTACACCACGTTGGGTGGGGCACTCTTCCCTCCTTCAGACCCGCCGGACGGAGGCATTGAATCCATGTAGTCCCGGTCCTCTGGAGCATCTCCATTATTGGCAGATGGGGATATCACATCATCGTACAAGTCAATCTGCTCGTGAACTGGATACTCCGATTCCTTAAAAAAAAAAAAAAAAAAAAAATATGTGGGGATTAATACCACAGGAGTCTAAAAGTGGAGGATTATTTTACTATAACATAAAAACAACCAAGTTTATCACAGTGGATAACAAAATGCGATGGCAGCAACACTTAATTTTGTTAACACTTGTGACCGTACAGTGCGGTAAAATGTTCTAATAATGTTCCATTTGTGTTATTTCTATGTGGTAAAAACAACAATGGGCTGAACTTGACGAAAATGAAATGGGAATGGATTTGCCATTAATACTTAAACACAGTTTTTTTATTTACAGTTTATTATCTTCCAAGAAATACAAGGAATCTGTAAAACTTGACTTGAATTGTTCAGTAGCAGGTATTTTTCTCTGAGTCACACTGGTTGAAATCTGGGCTATATACACATTTTAGGTTCAGTGAATCGGATCGTTAAAAATGAGCTAATATTGACTAAATAACATATAGCCAACCACAAATTATAATATGACTTAAATGGCTGTTAAAATGAATTGTTATGCCCCTACTAAATATTGGACAATTAGCTAAAACTGTCATGCCATTCTCACCAGCAGAACAAAGAAAAGAATTTAATAAAAACAAGATGTTTACTGAAGACTAAATCTATTTACTGTATATCAGTAAACCCTTGTCTGGCTCTATTTTTCCCCCTGAAAAATAGCTGAAGGAACAACCACATGCGCACACCAAGAACAGCAAAAAGGAAGCTTGAACCACAATAATAAATTTAAATGCAAAAAAGCAGAAGTCACTATAGAACAACGAATTATGGTAATAAAATGACTTTAATGAATCAAATTTTAAACAGCATTTTTACTATGTTTATCTTAGTGAGATATCTTTGGTTTGAACCATATAGCTAGGGGCTTTCATTTTAAATGAATAAAGCTCATGGGGTGTTTGAGACAAACAGTACTAAAATAGTAAACAACTAGAACTAATATTTGGTGAGTAACACAATTCATGAACTCAAATTTTATTACTTAAAAAAAAACCCACTCATTTTAATTGTTAAGTTATGTAAGAAAAACACCAATACCCAAATTTGCAATATATCAGAGAGAGATTGGCAGAAGGGGGCGTGGTTTTTAGTGCGTGCGCGAGCAAGAAAAGACAAAAAAAAAAAAAAAAAAAAAAACATGCAGGTTCAAGGCCTGACCCAACCTGTTGCAAGAGCGGAACCCATTTAGCTTACAGTCTATGTTTAACAGGTTTTCTATAAGAGAACACCAAATTACATTTTGTCCAAACCAAAACCTATTTTCAAAATAGTGAACCAAATTAACGCATGAAACTAACTAACATCAGCTAGCTAGATGAAACTGCGTTTGTTTGGTTTAGCAGTCTCATCACAAGAAAAAGAAAAAAAAACACGTTGCGGCCTAAACGCGCGCAACACAAAAAAGGCTGCGAGAAGCTTTGCTAATGTTAAATAACTTACATAACGTAAAATTACTGTACTGCATTTAACACCGATATTTACTTCTATTTGGACCAAAAACCGCACATTTATTGCACACGGGTTAGCTAGGTTGCAAGCAACGCCGCCTCCAAACAGAGGCCTGTATGCTAAAGAAGCTAGCATGACCATAACATCACACCATTTCTCCATCATACCGCAGAGACTACTGCAGAAATTTAAGGGAAAAAAAAGCAAAAGTGCTGTACAAACTTGTGACTATTTGATTTCAATACCTGATTAAATTCCTCTTCTACGTCGGCGTAGATGTCGATGTGATCCACACCGTCCGCCATTTTCCTCTGCTTCGTGCCACCGTCCGCCTGGCGGTGCAGATAGGAGAGCTACAAACAATAACCCCCGGAGGTGCAACAGCGCCCCCGCTGGTCGCATTTACTTACTACAGCCTTACTCTGCTGAACGAATTTGAAGACTATCCGTGTATTATAGTACAAAAATAATGTAAATATAAACGACTTATAATTCTACAACAAAAATAAAAACAAGTGTTTTGTAAGTACGCATTAAAAAAATGAAGGAATACCTGTTATTTATTTACTAATATATTTTACATAAAATAAATAAAAGGAACAATTTCTAAAAGAACAACATTAAATCAAGTTGTTTTGCACATGCAGCTGCCAAACCAGTAGAGAAGCATTTTATATTCCACCCAACCATTACTGATTTTTAGTTGTAGATATATTCATAGAATAAGAAATCAAACACATTTATTTAGTTTTACCACTTAAAATAGCTACACATAACTGTCTTTTATGAAAATTGTGGCAACCCTTAACAGTAATGGTAAATAGCAAAAATAAAAAGAAAAATTATGTGTAAGGGAAGAATCAAACATGAGTGAAACTCTCCTAATGCAAGACCTATTGCTGTATTATAATACATTTTCGTCAAATTGAAAATAAGTATTAACAGGTACTATAAGAAAAAAAACGTATTTTTGGTGTATTAATTGTGTATCATCATCTGAGATTAACTTAAAAATGTCATAATTTAAGTTTCTGTTACTTAATGTGAATCTGACCCTGACCTTTTGATGAACATTTCAGTTCTTGTTGTCATATAAAGTCTGATTACACAACAATAGCCACAACTACTAGGATTGGACCTTACATGAATTGTTTTATAAGGATTTTCTTTGGGGAATTCTTTTTGTTTAAATTCTCTGTGCTGTCATTTACAATCCAATTAATTTAGAGTAAGTTTTCAATCAAGTGTTAGTTCACAAAAAAATTTGAGCAAAAGAAAACAAGCAGAAAAGGACACACACTCAAAGTAAATGTATTAAAAAGAACTTTGTGGATAATTTATTTTACTATATACAGTAAAAATGGCTTCAATCCATGTATATATTTCATAAGTACAATTTACAGGTTCATTTTACAAAAGGAAAAGAAAAACACAATGAAGGAATAAAATCACATTCCAAAAATTTACCCACAAAAAAAACTTGCAAAAATGTCATTCATAGCACTGTGCAAAGATTTAACCCAGTCAATAAAACAACCAAAGATGATAAGAAAAAATCTGTCAGACCATTTTAAATGATTAGTTTAAAATAATATATAAAAAAAGACAACACATACATAATAAGTTAATTTGTTCTGACATGCAAAATGTAAGAAAAAAAAAGTATGTTCAAACAACAACAAAAAAAGCAGACATTTAATCCATATAAAAATACCTTGTGGTTTTTTAAGCTTAGTATTATCAAATGCTTTTACCATGCAGTAAATACTTCTATGCAATCTTTTTTTTTCATTTCTGTTAAAGTCGTTTGCATATTTTATCATTATTTTTTTAGAACATTATAGTTATTATAAGTTATCCTGATGCAAAATTTTACGCAAAAGAAAAACTTCAGAAACAATTTAGTTAGAGGGTGAAAGTGTACAAAGCTATATGTGAAATCAAAATCCACATAAATGGAAAAGTCAAATTGCATGATTTGAAAACCAAAAGCCCCTTCTGGTTTTAGCGTAGTCCTCTTAACAGAATCATAAACTTATATCCACATGGATTTGTGGCAGACACATATATAAAAAAGACACAGGTGAACAAGACAAAAAAAAGGCAGAAAAACATAAAAAAAAAAATTCAGGAGGTAAAATTTTTGGAATGCAATTTTTAGGGGTGTAGAGGGGAATCGATTTGACGATATATCGCGATGTTTCATCTGGCGATACTTGTATCCATTTAAAATGTTGACAAGATATATTTAATTAATTATTTTTGAGCAAACGTAGTTCTGCATCTTGACCTCGACTAGTTGGCAGCCCACATATTTACCACTAGAAAAGCTCCATGGATTAGTGGGTAAAAGCAACTTGAGATAAAGTTGCAGGGTTTATCATTAAATAAAATAATTTTTACCATTTTTATTAACATGAAAGATGTATTCATTTTTCAGATTTCTTTTTTTAAGTCACATTCTTTAAAAAAATTGTTCTGATATAGTTTTGGGATATATCGTGATACGTATCATGAGACGCACATATCACAATACGTATCGTATCGCCAGACTTTAAAGTATGACCTTTCAACTGTTTCATATTTCTGATTCAGCCCATTTATAGCATTTCTGACGTGCACTGAGGGTTCATCTAGTCTGCTTTTGTTGATTCATCAGCAAATCTTGCAAATGCCCAGTGCATTCACCAGCTCCTCTCTTCTTGTCAACGATTTTTATGAAATGTAACATGAAAACAGAAGCAGAAATGTGGATTTTGAAGACAGATGAGCATATTTGCAAATGCGCCGTAGATCTTCAGATCAGACCTGTTGTGCTCTTGCCTGAATGCAGCTCTGCAGCACCTCGTGACTCACCGTTCCCTTTATAAAGGCATGCTGTAACCTTCATTTTCTTCAGTCCAAGCGATTCAAAGTCGTGCATGAATCGGAAAGTGTCCATGGCAACAGCAATCCATTAAATTGTTTTATTATGTTGTTATAAAGTTCCAGAAGTTAGACAGTTTTTTTCTCAAGAGCAAGACTTAAAAAAACAAAGTTGTCCATCATCAGGAAATAGATCCAGCAATGGAAAGACATATGAGGAGGAGGGAGGCTGAGAGTGAGATGACAGATGCTCCTCCGCAGTCGTCTGCATTCTCCTGCAGGATCCAAACAGACAGGAAACTCATTGTATCCTATTACTCAAATCAATTAATACATTACAAATTACACACAAAAGCTAACCTGCGGATGAAAAGAATGACAGGACTCGGGGCGTCTGCGAATCTTCTGAGACCTCATTCTGTCGCACTTCACTGATGCATTATGTTGAACGGGGTTAAGGGGAACAAGAAACTGAAATTTGCTATTAAAAAAAATTAAAAATTCCTGGGTCAAAATTAAAGCAAAATTCATGTCCTTCCTGAGAGCAAGCGATTTTACATTTTTATAAAAACATTTTGACAAATCAAAGGATATATTTGACTTCTTTGGGCTCCAGGGTTAAAGGCGGGTACTGCCTGGAGCAGTCGCAGTCTGCTTGCACAACCAACATCAACAGGTTGCTCTCCGGGATCTGCTGGACTACAAACATTCTGACACAAACAGAAGAAGCGTTTTAAAAAAACTTTGGTTTGAAATAATAATGAGACAGATACCATGTTTGTCCACACGGTGGCAGACAAACCCAGCATATTCTCAATAGCTGTAATGCTTTCTTTTCCTCTCCCTACTCTTTTTCTCATTCTACCAATTTTTCTCAGTCGCTAAATGACAACCACTCACTTTCCTCGACAAAACATTAAAATAAACATACATTGCTTTTATTTAACAGAGGCACTGATAAAGGGTTCAAAAAGATGATTTAATGTGGATGGTCAAAGGCTTAAAGAGGCTTTTTTTCAGTGTGCTTACTTCTGGCATCGTCCACACTTGATAATACTGTTGGTCTCTTTGACCGACGGCTCATAAATGAAGCTGGGGTACTCGGTGTCACACGGCTGCAGGATGTCCACTTTTTTCTTATGGACGTAGGCTAATGGAGAAACAGACGGGGTCACAATTTTAAAGAAAGTCAAAATGTGGGTTAAAGCAATTTGTTTGTGGCTGACAGGAGAATGAGAGCCGGTGTCTAAAAGCTCAGCTGCTAATTGGTACTTAGCTTGTAGCATGCTCCCAAACAAGAGTGAATGGGATGTCTGTTTGCTGGTGAAATAATGGGGCTGGAATTTGGCAGAAAAGATATAATGGTTCATTAAAATGTAAGATGTCTGGCTGTGAATTATGGTGTTTGGTTAAACAGCTTAAATGTAATTTAACCACCCATTTTCAAGGTCAAAGAGGGGGTCGAAGCCTTGCTCAAATGTCATTAGTGAAGAGGCGGAGTTATCCATCCTTGATGTGGACACAAATCAACAAAAACAGCTGCACAAATCCTTTTAGGATAATCAGTCAGCCTAACATGGATGTTTCTGGAATGTGGCAGAAGACGAGGCTTTGAGAGAAATCTAGACCATTACCTTCAATAAAAGTATTTCCTGAAGCTTTTGGCAGCTGTGTCTGCTTCCACTAAAAGCCTTATGTAATCTCTCATGCAAAGTTTCAATCTGTTTGAAGGCTTCCACACAAATCAACAAATGCAGAAGGGAATTTCTACAAAACGCTGTTCTCCTTTGAAAACCCCAAGGAAAATCCTGTTTTTGGTGTGTTCTTATATAAAGATTATTCAGCTTAAAATTGCATTTCTGAATATTTCTTTATTCATATTGCTGTGAATCAGGAGTAGGGCTGGGTTGATAAAATCAATTTGAATCTATCAAAGCTTAATAGATGGATCTAACGCATTAAGATAGAGTCCGCTAGCTTGATGCTAACATATAATTCAACCTAAACATACATTGCTGACTAAATGGACATCTTTATAAACTCACAGCCATGAATTTTCCAAACTCTTTTCAGGAAATATTTTTAAAGTAACCATTTGTTGTCTAAAACATAATTTTTTGCTCATACTTTCTTCTTTTTTTGGAATAAATGGTAAAAATGGTAAATGTCATATACTTATTTAGCGCTTTTCTACCATCCTTCGAAAGCCCAAAGTGTTTTGCCGAGCACTGGCGGCAACTTTCCACCAGAGGCAATTTGGGGTTAAGAGTCTTGCCCAAGGACATTTCGACACATTGGCGGGCAAGGCAGGATTCAAACACGCGATCTTCCAATAGGGAGTCGATCGCCCGATCGCTGGACCGCCCAATAAGGTGTAATGCTATAGCGTAATCTCCATCTAGTGGTCAAACTGAAACGCCCTCCAGGAGAGGCAGAACAATCATTGGAGCTTCTTCCGTTTGAGAAACCATGTAGCACTGTATGCTATTAATCTCATTTCTATTTCACTAATAAATCCAGACTTTGGTGAACTAAGTCAAATCAAAGCCAATTTCTAATGAACTACTGCCACTTTGCAGACACTATGTCCTAAAAGTGACAAGCTAAATGCTGTAAACCGAATAATTGTAATTAAAAAAACCTTTGGGAGCACTTTTAAAAAAGTTCAAAAGATGATTGAAGTGAGACTTCAAAAACACTTTGAAGACAGATACTCACACACACTGAAAGATGACTTGGCTGATTGGAAGATTGATGATGATGAGGAGGAAATGCAATGGATGGACGACGGGTATGCCGATGAATGAGGTGAAGATTCATTAATGGATTCAAAGAAGTGGATGACAAGTGAGGAGACAACAGTGACTTAATGAGGCATCGCCAGTTACACGTTGGAAGTTTGTCTTTAGTCAGTGCAAGTGGTTAACATTTCAATAAATGGTTAAAAAAAGATGCTAAGAAACATGCAAGGCGGTGTTTATTTCAGATTCACCTAAGTTTGAGTCAGATGCCTCAAACATGACTTAAATAAAAATTAAAAAAAAAAATTATAAAATTTTTCTTTTAGCCCTTACCCTCAGCAAAATGCTCCGTATGCCAGAATCCACAGATATTAAACTTCAGCAGGAACCTTAATGTAGAACAGAGAGGGAAGTGGATGAAGACAGAAGTTCAGTTGGCCGGCAGAAACTGTAGTTTAAAGCAGATTGCCTGCAAGCAGGCTGCATGCAGATTTTAAAAACTGGGCCACAACCCAAAGTTGTATCCAGGGAATTACCAAATGGGTCCAGAAAATATTCTGCTGTAATGGGCAGCTTTGCAAATAGAGGTCTTAAAAAAAAAGAAAAACCATCCACTTTCCCTAAATTAAAATGATCTGCTTGAAGAAAACCTTATGTGACAGGTATTCCAAACTTCAAAAAATGTATTATGTCTGCCAAATATTCTTTTTGTTCTGTAAAACTTTTGCACTTATTTTCCCAACTTCCAAAAAACAATCAAATTTTCAGTTTTTAAGTCATTTGTCAAGCTGAATAAGACCTGTCTACTTTAGCAGAAAGCTAACTGAATAGGACATTTTGAACAAGAGCTTCAAAAGTTGCTTAATAATTTAAATAAAAACTGACCTGCTTGTAAAAATGGCTGTAACGTCATAAATAATTCCTCACTGGCTCCATTCTCTTTTGCTTCTCTTTGTTTTTAATAAATTGAACTGGTTTTGAAACACCTGAAGGTCAGATTCCTTTTGTTTTGAAAGTTAAATAATATGGAAATTACTTTAAAACTTAATACTCAGAAATGACTTTAAGAGCACTTACAGAAGAAAGTTGGAGATGATCCACTTGAAGGTTGAAGCCAGACCATAGAAAGGCTGAATAGGCATAAAGAATGTATTTTTTTTATACACCAGACATAATTTTTGCAAAAAACTTCAGGTACAGCAGTTCACCAGACTTACACTGAAGAGCGTGCGGCCACTGCTAACAGAGTGTGTGTTCATCCTACACATGGCCTGATAGTCAAATAACGACACCCTAAGGAAACACAAGCAAACACACAGAAAGCAATTTTTTGGCTGATATCCCTTCTTTGACAGTCCACTTGCAGGGAAGAAAAAGTCACAAACATTCCAAAAAATTGAGGACAAACATTGTCAAAAAATGTAATGTCATGCTTAAAACTGGCTATACATAGGTCAATCTTTTAGATGCTTTGGATAACAAATATCTGATGAGAGATTACGAATGATTGTCAAAGAAAAAAAAAAAAACCAAAAGTCTTCAATTTTTGAAACTGGATTGAAGAAAAACTTTACTGAATTACAATAAGCACATAGAAGAAAAAAGAAGAGAAAAAATAGGAGCACAGGAAGATATGGCATGAAGAAGAAACAGGCCCAAAAACCTGTCAACAGCCTGTCAGACTTTACCTTTTGAACATGCCCATCCTGATCAGTGTGGTCATCACTGAGCTGTCAACTTCGCCAAAGAACTTTCCTGCCTTGGAGGAAAAAACAATAGTATGAATCTCTGTGTGACTGAATTCATCACTTGCTTATGTTATTTTGACCGCTGTGTTGGTTTAGTTTTCATGTATATTGATATTTGATTTTAAGTCCTGAACCGGATATTGATTATTCATGTAGAGAAAATGGTATGGTCGAGTCGGGGTGGGATTATATAAGTTCGCTTCCTTCCACCCCCTTTCAAGCGATCTATTTGTGATTTATTATGTGATGTTATTCCATGTATTATAACCTGATTGCTTGAAATAAACCATTTCATTCATTCATTCATTCATTCATTCATTCATTCATTCATTCATTCATTCATTCATTCATTCATTCATTCATTCATTCAATCATTCATTCATTCATTCATTCATGTATGATAGAGATTGAAAAAAGCCAGCCCTGCTATGTCCATGAACAAAAACGGCCTGTTTGTATCTTTAAAATTACCTTAAGTCAATAATTAAGGGGTTTAACTTAATACAGTTGAGTTTATTTGTCTTTGGTGTTCTTAAATGTCAGAAGATGCTCTGTCTCTTTCTTAAAAAGCAATAGCTGCTTGGATTGAAATACCACAGAAACAAGAGGGGAAAAAATCAATATCAGTCAGATTCTCTGACATTTTCAAATTTGAAAATGCTTCTTAAAAAAAAAAAAAAAAAAAAAAAAAAATTAGACCAGTGTAGAATAATGTGTTTTTTAAAAAGGTAACAAGAATGTAATGTTTTTTTCCTTTTTGCTCGTTTTTTTAAGTTTTACTTTAAAAAATATTTATTTATCTGAAGTTATTTCTGGAGTCTAAAAAGTACGTTTATTACAAGCAAGTATGACTTTGTATAAAAGTAATAATATTTGTGCTTCAAAAAATATCAAGTCATAAATAAATACATTTTAAAATACAGTTACAAAAATTATTAATTTCCAAAGCAAAAGCCAACAGATTATTTTCCTAATTAATCAAGTCCAGTCCAGTCCCATCCAATTCAATTGTATCGTATCATATCGTATCGTATCGTATCGTATCGTATCGTATCGTATCGTATCGTATCGTATCGTATCGTATCGTACCGCACCGCACCGCACCGCACCGCACCGTACCGTATCTAATCTAATCTAAACTAATCTAATCTAATCTAATCTAATCTAATCTAATCTAATCTAATCTAATCTAATCTAATCTAATCTAATCTAATCTAATCTAATCTAATCTAATCTAATCTAATCAAAAATTATTCATATCACACTTTATATTTCTGGTATCACAAAGTGTTCTACACTTGATTAAACAATGTTAGAGAAAACAAACGTTGATAGTTTAACAATTCACAATAAAAGAAATAGGAGCTTCAGTTACATAGATAAGCATTATTAGTTGGTACTGCTGTAGGATTGACAGCCAAAGAGGTTTTATTGGTCACTCTGGTACCTACCACTTATTTTTTACTTATTGCTTGTCACTTATACTTTATTACTTATTATTTTTCACTTGTTGAATTACCTTAACTTATTTTACATAATATTGTATGAATAAGTTACAACTGCTGAGTTTTATTGGCTACTCATCCCAAGTATTTTGACTTGTGTTGATACTGCACATGACAAATAACGCTTAATTTTTTCATTTCAAGAGCACGCCAAAGTGTTTAATGGGGTTGAGGTCAGACCTGTTTCCTCCAGAGTCTCTGATAAATGCTAATGTGAGGAAATGAGAGTTGTCATCTCAGAGAGCAGAGTTCTCTCCAGACTGTGGGATTCCCACTGTTGCTAAATATAATCCCAATATTTCTCTGCACTGTGATTGCCTCCGATGATGACATGTTTTGTTTTACCATAAAGGAAGATGCTGGCCCTCATCATCTCCCTCAGATCCATCATCCCTCAGGATCTCAATCTTTTGAGTACTTTATCTTACTATGTCTCCACACTTTTGGCAATGTTTCGACTCCTGTAGGCCAAGTCTGGACTTGTCACAAATCAATTTACAAGTTCAGGATCTAGAGAAGGTGTTCTAGTTAGGCTTTCCAACTGTAAAAAAATCCTTTTGAATATGTAATTTTCAGTTTTTTTTCCAAGTTAAGTCTAAAATAAAAAATAAAAAAGTGTCTAAAAAGTAGTGTGCAAACGAAAGATAGCTTATTATTAAAGTAATGGTAAAAACACTTGCAAAAAAACTATGTGATTGAGGTTTATAGCTAAAATGGCTTTTTTCAAAATTGATTTTTTTTTGGAGTGGTCCTCTCCTGTACGATAATGAATACTGGCAAATAGAAGAGCTCTCAAACAATCAAGCCAAAGATTAAAAGGCACTCCAGCTCTGTTGTGTTTGTGTGACTGTGTGTGTGTGTGTGTGTGTGTGTCGACTTACATCACTGCGCTGTTTGGAAATGAGGACAAAGCCATTATTGTCAATGGCGTAACAGTCGATATCCTGATTCAAGAGGCAGAGACAGAGAAATCAGTCATGCAAGACAAGAAAATTGTCAAACAAGACTGACAATAATTACACTGATTTGGTACATCAATGTTTGCACAAGATTTCCATCATTAATGGTCCATAACGAAATTTAAAGAAGATGATCTCCAGGTTTTGTGGTATATATGCACCAAAATAAAAGTATTTCAACAGTAAAAGTGCAGAAATGTTCTTTTAAATGAAGTGAGTTAGAGATAGTGTTCCAATAAGCAAGATGATTTCCTTACAAGTCTATCACAGCGGAGAGGACACACCCCTTCCACGTTGGAGCACTAAAGAAAACAAGGACAGACAGGAAAATTTGCATGTTTTGTGAGCATGGAAAAACAGTAAAACTTATGCTGGTAGGTTCTAGACATCTAATTTCTGAGAGCACATGAAAAAATAGTGTTATAAATTCTAAATGCGCATCTCTGTGATTATCATCTGAGTGTCTTATTTGCAGTTTTGTGCCTGATTTGTTGCTGCTTGCCTTTGATTGTGTAAATGTGTGTGAATTCTGATTTTTTCCGAGGTGCGAGAAGCAGAACGCAGCAGGAGGTGTTAACTTTGGCTTTGTAGAAAAATAGGACATATGTTTTAGGAGGATAATTTACTTACATCTGTGTCATTTGGCTGAGGAATTGCAGATAATCCAGAAAAGAGCACAAAGAAAAGAGATATTCGTTAGATATTAAACATGTAAAACTGCTATTAAAAAGTAATTTGATAAAAAAAAAAAAAAAAAAAACACTCATATATAAAAAAAGGATAAAATAAAATCTTATTGTAAACATGTAAAACAGTTTATGAGATGATGAAAAATATTTAAAACAAAAATAAATTATTAACGCACACTCATTACATAAAAATAGATCACTAATAATGCCGAATAACTATAAAGGGAAACTTTCAAATACCAATTTTGTAAATCCTAGCCATTAAAACTTTGAAGCTGACCCAATAACTTCAAGGCCACATTCTATGTTTAAAACATGTGGATTGATGTCTGTGGAAATTGCACTGATGGACTCATGGTCAGAGCAAACAGAGCATGTCAAAGTGTGAAAGCAACAATTTATACTTCTCTCTGGCCCAAAGTGTCTGTTTCCCTTTGCTTCCCATCACTGCTGCCTGATATAAACTATCATTT
Organism: Oryzias javanicus; assembly: GCA_003999625.1. Classification (NCBI taxonomy): domain Eukaryota; kingdom Metazoa; phylum Chordata; class Actinopteri; order Beloniformes; family Adrianichthyidae; genus Oryzias; species Oryzias javanicus. The sequence continues at coordinate 22,951,773 of CM012459.1, read as the reverse complement.
AGTGGCTGACAGACAGAGATCAGGGCAAACCACCTGCACAACAAAGGTGATGGGAAATGTTTTATGAAAGACAACATTTCCCATACATTCTACACTGGTTTATTTATGTTACTTTCAAACGATAAAAATGATAGACAGATAGATTGACAAAATGATGCATTAATGCATAATAATTTTCAAAGGAACATGTTTGTTACAGTTTTAAAACTCAAGTAAAGACTGTTAATGTTATGTTTAATGGATTCCATAACAAAAAAAATTTCAACACACTAATTTTGAATTTCTTAATAGCTTGATTTCAATATAAACATACACTATGATGCTCTAGAACTCTGCACAAAATTTTAAGTTTTAAGCCTATTGTATCGTATTTGATACGCACTTTTCTGAAACCCCTAAATTCATTAGCATGATTCAAATTTCCCTTAAAAACCCATTGGTCATTTTTTTCTGCCCTGTAGTTTATCATCATTCCACTAGGGGCAGTGGAATGCTCGCTTCAAAATGGCATCCCCGTTGAATCTCAAAAACACTTTTAGCGGGAAAAAGTTTCGCTAATTTTCAAAACTTTATGGCGAGAACAACTCATCTGTCATTCAGTTTTTTTAATGGATACTTGCCACATTGAAATAATGCAAGGTTGTTGATATGTATTTTTTTCTAACACAGTTATACCATGATGAAAATATGAGTAATACTTTCTAGACAGTGGATTAATATGGGACTTTTTTCTCTTGAGTACTCATGACAATATTTAGAGAGGAAAAAATCTATCAAATATTGTATCATTATTTACAAATCTCATTTAAAAAAAATGAATTTAGAGCGGAATTCATCAAGGGCTTTGAAAAAAAAAATATTAATTCTCCCCCAAAGTTGAAACTTCAGTCAATTCTTTGAAGTAGTGGGCTTTATCTGGTTATTAGATCAATCAAGAAGCCTTTTTTGAACTCCTGCAGAGATTTGCAATCATTTTGCGTTAGATTCGAATTCTCTAAATCCCTGTTTAATAAAAACAATATTCATGTTCACCTTGAGTACTGAATGTATTTTACATGACTTCTTATTATTTCATAATAAAAAGGGAAAACAAAACTTTAGTCTAGACTGATAAATTAAGTATTGCACACCCAGAAACATAAAACAACCTGGTTTGTAAACAAAACTCCCATTAAAATGAGTGATATTTATGGAACTGAACCATCAATCCTATTGGTTAAGCTAATGGATGCAGCGGAGAGCTCTCACAGAAAGCAATAAAAGGAAAAAAAAAAAAAGAAGAAGGAAAGGCCCTATTCCTTTGTGGGTAATAAATGGCTGTCCAAAATGTGAGAGACCAAAAAAATCTATCATACTTTTATTCCCATTACTATCACCCAGGAGCACCGCTTGATTTCAGAGAAAACAAAAGAGCGATGAACTGTAAAAGACGTATGCGAGCTCATATGATGGGATTTACACTAAATTTGATGTACCTTTATAAAATTGTCTTTGATTAAACAAAGGAGGAAAAATAATGTTTCGGTTTTTTATGACGTTTTATGAAAATACCTGCTTTCATGGAGTACTAGAGATGTAGTATCTTATAATATATAGAATGCAGTAGCTGTCTTGTTCTTCCTCCTGTTGATGCCACTTTCATTAGAAATTCACAGTAGGTGCAGTATCTGCACTCCTGAGGGAGTGGAACACTCAAAATAGACCACGCAGAGGATTTCATGCACACACATATATTGACACACATGAAAATGTACGCTAAAACAAAAACAGAGCACATACTGGGAACAAGTGCGACCCTAGGAAATAAAGATCAAGTACAAGACAAGTTGATAAGATATTCTGGCTGTTTTGGAGGGAGGGAACCAGTCAATTTAGGAGATGAAGAGAGTGGAAGAAGAGATGAAATGAAATAAAATGAGCTGAGTGGGGAAACATTTAGAGAAAAGGCACACAAATTAAACTCATTTGATTATCCCGACAAGAATTCTACTTAAAGTCAATGCACAAATATACAAAAAAGAAGAAGAAAAAATGCCCCACATGAACTCAGACACACAAAAGTGAACACATCAGGGAGTTGCAGAGCCAAGCTGTCATTGCTATCCATCACCTAATGGCTAGCCAGCAGTCTTAAATGGCCTTTTAAGTGCTGTCATTTACAGCTGTGGGAGCTGGAGAGGTGGAGAGGGACCGAACTCAGGAACACCTGCTGCAACAAAAGTGTTTCGCCAAATTAAGCAAGCCCCCGAAAATTACTAACATTTTTCATCCTGGACCCGCTCTGGAACTGTGCACATAATTCAGGATATGCACCAAAACTACTAATCAAGGGATGGCATTTAATGTTTTCAGAATTACATTTTGGCCACAAGGAGCAATTTGTTTTAAGCGCAGGCAGGGAATTTGCCAGAAAAAACAATGCGGGGCATGACTCAAATAATAACTTTAGTCCAAAAAAAAAAGGTCTATTTTTTGCTACCTTTTACTTTGTAATATACTTAGTGCAAAACAAGCATGTCAAAAAGAACATTTGTCAAGGTTTTAAATACAAAATGATTATTTGAACATTTCTACGTCCTAAAAAAATTATACCAGTAAGTAAAAAGATGAATGCACTATATACAAAAATAAACTATTATTTGGATGTGCGATCCAACAATTTCAATTTTAATGTTGGAATCATGAAATAATAAATGACTTTCACAGTGACATTTTTTTGCCTAGACGTTGGATGTTTCAATATTTAGAGTTGAGTTTAGCAGCACTTTGAAAGCAACTCTTACACTGTCAACTTGAATGCAAAAACCAGCATATTCTCAGGGCTACATGTAATTACCTGTAATTTTCCTTGTATCATGCAGTCTTAATGAATGATTGTCAGTCTACTTACATTTATAATGATACATTTTATATGTATTAAATTCACATTCGTAAAAAACTGTAATTAGATGATTGATGTTATGGTTCCAGTAAATTTGAAATATTTCACTTAGTGAAAGATTTTAGACGTTTTTATTGTTATTGATTGATAGACATTTCTTAACCTGCATTTTTGACTTAAATAAACGACCAAAACACTTGAATTAAAGGTAGAACAAATTTTCCTAAATGTAATTATGTAATGATCCACTTTGAAAACTCTTTCCTTCCAGTGGATTTAAGTAAAACACACTTGTTGTATAGTAAAGGATTGGAAAAGAACTGAAGAAATGAGACAACGACTAAACATTTGGTCAATTTAGATAATATATTTTTATCATAAATAACTTGATAATTTAGATGTAGTGGAATTAGATGAAAACTGTTTTTTGGCTTTCAATCAAAGCTTACAAGGATAAAAAAACAAGAAAACTAAATATAATTGTATGTCATAATGGTGATCAGGATGAAGAATTTAAGGATTTTAGAGGGATTGTTAACAGAATTTAACCATGATTAACAAGGATTAATTTATCATTAAATAAAGTTAATTTACATTTTTTTTGTGTGTAAGTAAAATATGGATCTCTAGATATTAAAATCTTACCTGAGCTGCGATGGCCCAAAATTTGGATTCCATTGCTCCAACAGACATCTGGACTCCAATAGCTTAAAAAAAACCAAAGGGTTAAAAACATTAAAAATGAATACATAAGACCACCATAACATTTAAAATATTTCTACTAAAGCATACTATTTTTTTTCACTTCCAATTAATCAATTTTCTTTAACAACCAGTGGTGTTAAAAAGAGGGGAAAAAAATCTGGTTTAAAAGTTTAAGCACAACATATTAAATGCAATTTGGCTTCAAAAAATTAAATTGGAATTATTGTAAAATCCAGACAGATAGTAACATAAAGAACACTATTGAAAGCAGTTCAATATCTTAGCTATATACAGCACGTAGGTTGATTTTCAAAACAAGGAAATGAAAATTCTCATTCTGGTATTTGCGAAAAACAAAACAAACGGTAACAGAGCAACTTTAACCCTCTGAGCATTGACAGAACTGTGCCTAATTTTAGCCTCTATGTGTGGACATGTGTACACAACATAGCACTCAGTCACCATTATGCCTAGAATTAGTTTGCATGTCTTATGAGCGCATGCACCCAGCAACAGAGCGACTGCTGAAGTCAGCTTAGGGCTGCATGTCTGTCAGCACTTTAGTCAGCTTTGTAACATGAAAACAGGATCCGTAATTGTACAAGTTCTTAGCGCGCACGCACCGCATACGTGCGCATGCACAACAAAAAACACGCTCCGTGAAGGAAGATATGACACTTCGCATTAGCGTCAAAGACTCAGCATTTTTTCTCCAGGCGTGCTCAGTGCAGTCGCTCAGGAAAAATCCTCCACAGTGGGCACAATGCACAACCCTGCACACATGCATTACCTCACCCACAATGATGCCACGTGTTTTTGCACAGCATGACACAAATGATTTATCTCGTTTTTCCTTTTAGGCCCGAGAATCAATTAAATCTGAACTAGTTTAGCATGTGTGACAGGTAGACAAATATGCATGCTCACACTCACTCCTTCATCCAATTTATATTCAATTAGCTTTAAGTGCAATTTGTGGGACACGCATGTTCATCAAGGAGAGCTCATCGATCCAAAAAAAATACCACAAAAGGCAAAAACTTTTTGCCGTCTCTATGATGCATTTAAATTGTAGTGACGTATCTTTTATTCCGTTGATTGCAAACGTTTCTGTCTGACATTTTATTAATAAAAAATTCTGTAATACGCCAGACTAAAAGATGGTGACTATTTAGAGGAAGTTAGAGAAACAAATCTTTTCTGAAAGCTGTAAAGGAGCTGAGCAGTTCTGCTTGTGAAATGCTGTAAGGTCCATAAAGGCCATCTAAAGAAAATTACATCTGTAGACTTGCTTTGTATCTCTCTCGTGCGTCATCATTTCATCCACTCAGTGTAAAAATCAGCTTTGATGCTGATGCAATTAGCCTGTTACACTGAACAAGGTGTTTGGCTGATTAAAGAGCTGTTTAGGCTTTCAAACAAAACGTCTCTTCAAAAGATGCTTTTGACTGTTTTTGTCACAACAGAAGCAAAAAGAAAAGAATCCGTGTGAAATACTTGAATCATCTTATGTGTTTCTGTCTAAAATCATCCCACTTCGCTTTGAAGACATTCAAGGCTGCGGTCATTTCAGTGAGAAGCCATAATAGAGGGCAGCAGTAATCTGCCTTCTCTGCCCCTTGGAGCTGGAAGCTGATAGGCCAGATCTAATTAAAACTACCACACTGATCCCTGCATCTGTGTGTGTGTGTGTGTTTGAGTGCAGTAGACGTCTTTTTCATTATGTGTTGCACAGCTTGCGAGCGTTTAGCACTTAGCACAAGTTTAGCATGCATTCAACTGCGATCACAAGGACACGCATGACCTTTCATAGACGCAGCCAAGAATATCTCCACTTCTGAGTTAGTTTGTGTGTGTGGGTGCGAAACATATGCCTGGTGCTCCCAAACTGAGATACAATTAGCAGGGGCTGCCAATCACAGCACAGCATGTTTTCAACAGAAAATGAATAAACAAAGAAATAAATAAATAAACTCTTCGCAAGGAAGGATTGGATCTAATTAGCTATAACTCTGATGAGACTGGGGCATGACAGACAGAGGGATGGGAACTGTCACTGACTGCATAAACCATAAACACATTGCTTAATTGTATTATTTTATCATAAGATTTGCTGATTTTGAGAAGGCATGTATTTACATAACAGACAGATTTTTAGGAGTTGCTTGAAGAAAGTTCTCCAACTCAGTTAATATTTTAAGGTATTTTTTTAAACATTTTTTACTCAGAAAATTTTGGGTCGTGGCTGGGTCTTCCAACACAACAATGACCACAAGCACCTAGCCAGGATTACTGAGGAGAGGTTCCGTAAAAAGAATATTAAGGTTCAAGCTTGACTTTCAAAAAGTAACTTTCTATTTGAATTATGTGAGGAAAATAAATCTTCATACAGCAAGATTATCACCTGTGTGCATAGAGTATACCTTCAAATCCAGGATATTGTTTTAAAACCCCAAATTATGATACATTTCCAACTCATTATCTTACAATAGAGACAATTCTTACCATTGGGGTGAAGAATTAGCTCTAATTTCTTCAAAAACGTCTCTACAAAATGTATTTTGTCATAAACAACTGTTGTAAAACGCTATTAGTGGATTTTCTGTAAATGTACTTAGAGAAAATGTTTTGGGATTTTTTACAAAATGTGTACTTTGAGATGAAGTATGAAATATCAGCCTCAAATTAATTCAAACTTACAAAGAAATTAAACCAGTTTAAATCATAAAGTAAGCAGTGAAAGCTCAGTAAAAAACACATAATATCATATCCTTTGTGCAGTTACACTGATAATATCACATTGAGTAGGAGTCTGTATTTGCAAGTCAAGTTAGATGCAAATTGTTGACAATATTATAAGTGACTGCTGAATATTTTTAAATCTATGATGTTTCTTTTAATGGAATGCTATTTAGCATCTTTGCTGTAGAGAAAAGGAAAAGTAAATCCTGCCACGCATTTGTGCATCAACCTTGCAACTGTTTTTCTTTTAAACTGATAACCTAAAAATATGAGATATCTAATGCAACAGGCAGAAGACAAGTGTCAAAGATTCTGGAGTAAAAAAAAAAGAAATAAATACATCAGAAGCCACAGTATAAATTAAACTGACACAGTTGCTAAGTTGCAAAGCACAGAAGTGAAAATAGGGCTAACAGCAAGGAGGCCATCAGAGACCAGAGCTGTCAAAGGAAGCGGGAGCAGAAAGTAAAAGAAGGATGTCAGCACAGACAGAACTATGTAATCAAGGCAACAGATTATTTCATGTGGCGGAGTCATAAGGCACAGAGGGAGATTGATTAATAAAGACACAAAGAGGGAGCTGGAAAGGTTGAAGCCTGTTAAAAAGTCAAAAACACAACTGGAAACTCAGTTTTGGGGCAATTTGTGGTAAAGATCAAATGTGTTTGTGAGACAGTGTCTCATCTATATTCTATTGATTGACAGTCTATATTGCTTATTCTGTAGCTGTCAGAGAATGTTATCTTACTTTTGGTTTTCATTTTAAAATATCAGTAGAAATTATAATAAAAAATAACATGTAGTCTTATGTAGTCTCTGTGTACATAGAAAGTGAATGACTGTGTTTCTGTACAAATATAAGGCTGTCTTTCTCCACAGATTACAACTTTCTCCTTTTGTGTGTAATCTGTCTATTACTTTATAAAGTTTGGAGTTTCAAGTTTTAAAAAAGGAATCATAAAGATGGAGAAAAATGAAAAGTATGATCAAATCTTTCATAATATTTTGTACTTATTTCGTAATTTAAAAAGTTTATGGTGATTTAGGCTTGTGCTGTCAATCCCTTCTGCACCGCAAATATCAAACATAATGTAACTTAAAGTATTGTATATGTGTTATTGTTTCTTTGATTTTTTTCTTTTTTTTTTGAACGGTCATCCAGATTTTTTAAATTGTTTTTCACTGCTGCCATCACCCTGTTACTTTTCTTTTGCTTTGTTCTACTCATAAAGATAATAGTTCTATTAACATTTATAATGTCATAAGCTTTTCTAACATTCTCTATGTGTCTTTATTGGATGATGCAGTGGTGAGAAGAACTTTTCCTGTAATGCTGTCAGTTGAGCTTTTTTCGTGGGAATATCCTTCCAAATCCTTATATGAACTTTTCAATTTTTGCTCAAAAATATTCATCTCCCCCACAAAAAAAGAAATTGTATTTTAAATCCAGATGCCAAAAAAGAATGTTTTTTCTGCCTCAACAGAAACTTTGACTTGCGTTCAACAAAGGTGATGATGTTGCCAGGCAACACACTTTTGATCAAGCCAAGAAGGGAGTTTTTATAAATGACATTTATTGGTCAAAAATAAAAGAAAGTCTGTACTACCCGATTCTATGATTAGACCAAGAAAAAATCCTTGACATCTGAACACCCACGACGACATTCATACATACTGATGCACAAGCAGGAAATAAAAATAAATACGATATCCAACTGCAGGTCCATGTAAAGCCCCGAAAGCAAGAATGAAAATATTTTTAGGTACTTATAACTATTGACAGTATCCAGAAAAAAAAAAACATCTAACCTGTAACCCTAAAATGGAGTTCAAGTTATTTCTGTGAGGATTTTCAGCTTTGAAAGACCATGCAATGCTCTGTTTCCTGACAATTTGACGATACCTGCAATGACATCCTGTTACCAAAGCAACAGGAGAGAACAGAGACTGAATGACAATGTGATAACTCAGTCTCCTCTAGGTTATGTGCAACTTTTTTGACTTCAAAAATACAAATCAAATACAAGAGAAAGATGGAAGTTGTCAACACATGCATGCAGCACTAAACTGGATCACGCTGAGACACGTGAAGAGATGTTGACTCTGGGGAATAAAGGCCAAAAAAAAAAAAAGAAAATTGCAGTTCACAATCAAAATTTGAAGAGTGCATATTAACTTATTTCAATTTGGTTACAATTTCCATCAGATGATACAACAGAGAAATCTAAAAGCAGTTGTGATCTCAAAGGTGACACAACCAAAGTATTAGATTAAATGCGTGACCTGCTTTTTAATAATGGAAATAAATGTCGACATTGAGAGTACACATGCAGGAACTACCAAGCCAGCAGAGCCCACCTTAACTTAACCTAGTTTCTAAGCTCTCTTGAGCAGCTCTTTATAAGGCCCGCTCACTAAATCATTCATAACACAGAAACAGGAAAAAAACATGTAAGGGGAAAAAAAAAAACAAGCTGAATAAAAACGGTGGTGCTGCCTTTTGTTCTGAAGAAGCTCAGGAGAAACTATTTTTATTTAAAATTGTTTTTAAGATAAAGTTATTGATCATCCCAATCCAAGGATTTGGTTAAGTGCAGTTTTATGATTGTGATGTTCTAGGGTTCTAATCAACAAAGCCTACAGAAATAAAGCTTCATCCTGATGGGTGCACGATATTTATTGCTTAATTTAGTTAACAGATACTTCATTAATCCCCGTTGGAGCTGGATGTCCTAATTGCAGCTGAATTCAGCCAGTGGCTTTTGCTGTATGTCATTTTTTTTCTGTGTTTAAAGGGCATCAATGCCCAAAATGTCTTAAAAAACAGCAACAAAAGAAAACAGATAAGAAAAAGAGGAACAGATATGAGTCAAAAATCCTGAGGGGAAAAACATTGTGTTTTCAGTACTCTAATATAATATGTGCAAACACAATTCTTGTGAGATGCCCCGTCCATCTATTACACAGTACTTGAACAGTCATTTACTTTATCAGTAAGCATTACCAAAAAAAAAAAAAAAAAGAAAAAGATTTTGCAAAAGAAAAAGTTGAATAATACCCCCCAATTGCTTGTTTTGGGGGTATTTAATCAAAGTAGTAGACTCTAAGGTAGCCAAATAACAAACTGACTATTTTTTTGATTGAATGTGGCACAAAAAAGAGCCGCATTTCTATAAGGGGCAGACCAAAATGTTCATCTAGAAAGAAAAAAAATATTTCAATAAGAAAAAAAAGAAGATCTGGATAGAAAAAAAAGAAACAATACATGGAAAAACAAATTATAAACCAGAAAAGTTTCATTAACTTTGACACTGCTAGTGTGAATGCTTTTTGCTCATTTTGGTAGCTGAAGATTCTGAAGCTTTTTACCTAAATAATGTCCTGAACGTGCTAAACGTTTTTATACTTGCAGAAATTGCAGAAAGAATTTGAAGATTTTTGTTTGAAAATTGCAAAAACTGTGAAAAATTTTAAAATACGTAAAATGTATGAATACTAAAAAACTAAATGACTTTCCTGAACGATCCTGAACAATAAAACTTTTAGAGATCTAGCCAAAGAGAGCCAAAAATTATTTAACAATGGCTAAAATGCCAACCAACAATTTCAAAAAAAGACCAAAAACCATCAGGATTAGTACTGAAAGGTGTTATGTAAGAATCTGGGGATGAAAACGCACCAAATGAAGAAGCATGTTTTGACGGCACAATGCTGCCAAAGAAGATTAATGTTTTATATCAAATAAAATAACTTAATTAGTATTTTTTAGTGCTTTTAGCATTTAATATAGTAAATATAGATGTGCCTTATGGGGCATAAAAAACATGTTTTATTAATTTAAATCTTCAGAGTACATAGGAATCATGACAAACAAAAAAAAGTTATGTTATATTACAAGATAATATAAATATTATTATTTAAACGTGTTCAATATCGATCTAAATCATGACAGACAAGCTTTTAGAAATCCTGAACTGCTTTCTTTCCCCCATCCAAGTTTCAGTTTGATGGAATAGGTACAGATTTTGCTTTAATATTGGTTGCATTTAATATTGCTGGTTTATCTAAATTTTCAGCAACTGAAAATCGCAGCTTGTTTGATTATGATAGGTTTAACTTGTGTTCACCAAAAAGGTTATGGAATTAAAAAAAAAAATCCTGCAGCATGCTGCAGAACAAATATGTCTTTTTGACTAAATTTGTCAGTTTTTTAGTTTTATATCAGGTTTTCTTGGCCTTTAACATTTCTCTTTTCCCTGTCCCTCTCCCTTTTCCCAGGCTGCCTGTGTCACTCAGTCTCCTTGTCTTTTCTAGGAAGTCCCACTCAACCATCTGTCGGTCTGGCTAGGATATATTTTGGCGCTTTTCAAAAGAAATCAGCTTGGATGAATAAATGAGTCTTTCAGAGCAGAAAACTTAAAGAGAGATGGCATGCACCAAAAATACTTCATAATCCACCAGGTCTGCTTTGACAGATCTTGTGGTAAAGACAAATGTTCCATTGGATATTGGTTTCACTGAACTATTACAAACTAGGAAAATCGTGAATTAGAACTGTGTTCTATGACTGGTGGTTGATGAAGATGATCTATTGCTCTTCATTTTCTTAAACTAAATTTAAATTACTTGTGTACTGAGGCAGTTAAAAGAGTTATTTATTATCTTGGATTAGAAGGAGAGAGTTGTTTTGGTCTCTCCTTAGAGCTGATAAAAAATTCTCAGATTCATTTGTCTTTACTAAAGATGCAACAAATGCTTTCTAATAATTCTCAGTAACCTTATGATCACAGGAAAGTGATGAACGATCCATAATACATAAATGCAAAACATGCATGGTGAGTTAAGACACTGTTAAATTACCTGTAACATGGTTTTATCCGCTCAAGAGCATCTTTTTGAATCATATTCATCATGTCTAAAAATACAATTTACTTCATCTTATATCCTTATATAAATAATACTGGGGAAATATCTAATAATCTTTTTAGAATTTTGTTAATTTTTATGTGTTTGATGTAAAATTATAAAACATAAACTTTTGGCAAATATTATGCAGCATTTTTAAAAATAATCATATGTAAATATTAAAGATTAAATACTGCTAAAAAGAAAAAAAAGAGAATATCTAAATTACTAACTGTTATTCCAAGTCACTCACACTTCTGTGTAATCAAACTGGAAGCAACACTGACTGACTAAAAGCCAACTTAAAAATGTTTCTTTTGCTCAGCATTTTAACTGAATCTATTTTTAGTTCGGCTTGTAATGATTGTTTTATGAGGTACTTGCTCTTGTCTTTTATGTCTCTTAGCTTATGAGGTTTTACCTTCTATGTTTTTAACCTGTGAAGCTTTGTCTTTTACGTTTTTACCTTTTGAAGTATTTGTTTTTATGCTTTTAACTTGGAAAGCTCCTTGTGACTTTTGTCTGTGAAATGTGCTATATGAATAAAACTGTCAAAGATTTTGATTTATTATTATCATTGTTTAAATGTATTTTAAAATGTTAACCCAAACTGTTGCATACAGATTAACTTGTCACCTTTTAGGAACAAATGTTCAGTGTTTGATTTCCCGCTTCCTCTCCCAAACTAGGATGAGGGGGGTTTACAATGCACTGTCCTCAGCAGGACAAAGGATGCTGTTTGAATTGTAAATGTCCCCAAATGGTTCCTTACATGACACCTGCAATGAACTGTCTTGACTTTGCTCCCTTATTTGAATGTTGTAACCTCCCACTTTGTGCTTTGAGAAATAAAAAGGAACACATCATGCATCAGTCCTGGAAGGAAAAGGTTGATGGCACACCATCTATGAATCTTGTTCCTTCCTATATGCATAAGTAACTTTGCTTGTTAGTTTGGTCATTTTACTGAGTTCTGTTTCTTTCTAGTGTCGAGGTGAATTTCCTTGACAAAAACTTACTTACGATCAATTTCACATATTTTTGTGCAAGCGGAACAGGCAAAAATAGACAATCAGCTACCTCCAATAAAGGCGTGGTTCTGGAAGTGGTGACTTCTCTGTCATGATGTTATTGGGTGATGATGGGGTGACTTTTAAACACTGAGAGTGTTGTCACTCCGAGAGACGGCGTCTAAACACACACAAGTGGCCCAGGTAGTGCAACACATCCAGGATGGCACATCAAACCAGGAAACGTGCCAGTACATCAGGAGATGTGGAGGAGACCGTAGGAGGTCTACAACCCTGCATCAGGATCACTATCTCCTGCTTTGTGCAAAATAACTTCCACAAATGTGTAAATGTGTGCTAAAACTGTTCGAAACAGACTCCATGAAGGTGGTATGAGGGCCCGTCATCCACAGGTGGGAGTCGTGCTAACAGCCCAACACTGTTCAAGACGTTTGGCATTTGCTAGAAAACACCAAGACTGGTAAATTTACCACTGGTGCCCTGCACTTTCACAGATTCACACTCAGGTTCACACTGAGCACATGTGACAGACAAGACAGTCTTGAGATAACATTGAGAATGTTCTGCAATATCATCCAACATGACCAGTTTAGCAGAGGGTCATAATTGTTTGGCGTGGCATTTCTTTTAAAGCAGTTCTCCATGTGCTCACCAGAGGCAGCCTTTCATCAGGCAATGAGATTCTCATTGTGAGATCATATGCTGGTACAATTGGTCCTGGTTCCTCCTAATGCAAGGCAATGTTAGATCTCATGTGGCTGGGGTGTGTTAGCAGTTTCCACTAGACCAGGGGTCTGCAACCTGCGGTTCTAGAGCCATATGTGGCTCTTTTATCTCTCCATGGGGGCTTCTTGACCAAACATAAAATAAGTCAGGGAGACTGCTGACCCAGCCACGTCGACCGTCTGAGTCAGCAGCTCCCTGCTAACGGCTGCCTAACCAAAACTACTTAAAGAAAACAAATAAACAAAGCCTGCAAACTAAGACTACCAAGGTCATACCCCAAACTAAAAAACAAAACCCAGGAGTGTAAGACTGCTGAGGACGAAGAGGGAAAAAAAAATCTAACAAATAAAATAGCAATTATTTAAAGTAAGGATCACTTAATTGGCATTTATTTAATTTTGATTATTTAAATTTATAAACTGATGGGTGAGGTGTACATAAATGATAAACTTTGTAGATTTTTACATCTTTGTTGACCTGTAGATGCCTTGTTTGCTCAACGCTACCTCCAGAATACACAAATTTAATGTGCAAAGCAAAACTTTGGTAAAAAGCAAATTATCTGGTACTGCACTGGCTACTAGCTGCCAAGAACTGCTCTGAGATTATCCTGTTTGGCACAGAGAATCTTCTATTTTGAAAATGAAAAAAAAAAAAAAAAATCCCATTTTGAGAGACCTGCGGTTCTTTTAATATTTTTACTTTTGTTTGTGTCAAAAAACAGACAACATTTACATGTCTTATAAAAAAAGAAGGTCATGAATGCAAATCCACATTTCTTAAAGGCTAAAGTAAGAATATATGGCTTCTTCTCGGTTTTGATCAGTAGAAAATGAGCCCAAATGGCTCTTTTACTGTTAAAGGTTGCCGACTCCTGTGCTAGATGAAAGTATTGATGTAATGGACCGTCCCGTCTGTTCCCCAGACTTAAATACAATTGAGTACATCTGGGACATCCTGTCTTGGCCCATCCACCAATGCCAGGTTGCACCAAAGACTGTTCAGGTGTGAGAGGAGATCCCCCAGGAGACCATCCGCCACCTCGTCAGAAGCGGACACGTGGACTTTACAGCCAAGTTATCAGCCTGGTTCCTCATTCAGACCTCCATAGGTTATTAAATTGAATTCTCATTAATAATGGTTGTGTCGTCAGCACATGCAACTATATAAAAAAATAAAGCATTTAAATATAATATATTTAATTCGTTGTGTGTTTTTGTCCTGACTTTTTATTTTTTAACTTTTGTAAATCAACAGAAACAGAGAACCCTTTGTAAAAAGTAGTCTATTTAAATGTACTACAAGTATACTTAAGTCTTTATTTACAGTCAGACAGTATACTTGGAGCTTCCCTTGATATACTATTTATTGTAAACTTGGTATGTTCCAATTCACTCAGAAGAAGTGTTCAGTTAATTCCTGCACTACATGTGCCTGGTCTACGGTATACTTGCTACACAAACATACTCAAGTGTACTTGATAAAATAAACTTCACTGCTTTTTGCAAACAGAACCCTTATGCTGGTATTTATTTCTGTCTTATTTATAGGTGTAAATACAGTTTTTGGTAGACAACACTAACTCTTGTGACAGAACTTTAAACATCTACAAATTCTTTTCTCCTCTGTTAGTGTGTGTCTGTACAGATGGGTCGTGTCTTGAAGCGAGTTGCCCTCTAAGGGAACTGCTGGTAGAAGTGCCAAGCACGCTGGCCAGAGCTGGTGTTAATACAAAGCCTTGGATCAATTCATCTTCGCAGACACTCGCCCAATAGCACAGTAAATTACAGAGCAAGGGAGGAGGCACGGATAAGTGCAGGAAGAAAAAAAAAGCTGTAAGATACAGAGGGGCAAAGCTTAAAACCAGTGGGACCTCAGTTGATATTCATTTAGGGTAACTTATGGAGAGAGTAACCAAATAAGTGCTTTTAAAGGGATTCAAAGATCAAATAATGAAATAACAAACAGCTGCAAAAGTGAAAAAATATGCTTCCTCCATTCAAACCATACCCATCGTATTTTTCATGTCTATTTCACCATCAACAGACTTGGCCATTAGTGCCACTTTGGGAAAGAGAGGCATGATGTTTGACTTAATAGAATATATTTTTTCATTATTTTATTTATAAAACAGACGCGTGTGAAAGATTGCATTCGGGTTACATCACAGACAGCTGTCATTTCATCCTTTGAGTGCAATGGTGACTGGAAACTGGAGTAAAAATTTAAACACTTGAAATACGAGCGTACAAAACCCATTAATGTTGGAGAAGATATAGTGTACCATTAAAAAAAAACTGTTTGAGCCCTTTAAACTGTGATACGTAGTGCTAAAGCTGAATTGCAGAGTCATAAACAGATGTGCCATTTGAGGTGTCACTGACACGGATTCTCTGCACCTCTGCATTCACCTTTGCACTCTGAGAGCTCAGTGGGGACCAATTAGAAGATTACCCTTTCAGAAATGCACGTGACTGGAAGATACACCCATAAAAACACTTACAGTATGTCCTACATCATAATATAGTTGAACAATAGGCGATATATTTGGAAGAGTTGTATATTTAACTTTCATATTAACTTCAGTCCTTCTAGGCAACCATCTTTCACAGCTTTCATGGAAAAGTGCATCCTGAAGCCTTGCAGAAGCTCGCCAAGAATTAAATTCATGACACAAATCCTGCTTAGAGCCTGCATTTGCAAAGAAAATCAAAGCAGTCTGCGTGAATACAGGGGAGCTGAGCATTCTCCAATTTAAACTGCGACTGAAAGAAGAAGATGCACATAGGTGGTAAATGAAAAAGCTGGGCTGATTTCATTTTATTTTCATGGAGTTTCTAAATTTAAAAAAATCAATTGTTTCATTGATAAATTTCTTTCAAATTAAAATAACCTTTTACCCATGCATTATAATAGGCATTCTTCCATAGTCGTCCCCTTTAAAACACCTGAAAAGCTTGTTTAAATAGGTTGAACATGGAAAAAGCATTTCCTGGTAATTTGCAAGGGACATTTAATTTCATGCCCTTTTGAACAAATTGCCATGAGAGCTAAATCTCATCTCCCAGTTCTCCAACAAAAATGCATTTTAATTGTTTAGAATTAGGAAATAATTAAAAAAATGTCATCACTACATGTTAATCAAATAAATTTAGGCTGAATGTTCAATATACAATAAAAACTCTTTCTGGGTTGTTTTGTCCGGTATTCAAATTTAAACATTCAAGGTATTTACTGTCATTAAAGACCCACTCCAATCATGTTTAGAACAATTTTAAAAGCTATTCTAGCTATAGTTGTTGTTTTAAGCCACAAAAAATAATTTATAATAATAATTTATATTATTTCCATTTACCGTAATTTATTTCTGATCCTGGAGGAAGTTTTATTTTGGAAAAACAGCCAGATAAAATAACAGGATCTTTCTTTAGTTCAGAATAACTTTTACAAATCAACCACTTTGTTTCATTGAATCTTCCTAGAAACGCTCAGTAATGTAGGCAGACTGACACAAACAAGACTTCACACTGAGTGAGGCTCTGAGCACTGCTTAACTCAAGAGAATCAGGCCACAGAGAAAAAATATGGCACTCGAAAATTAATATCCATAAGTCCCTCCCCCTGCCGGAGCCGGCCACAAAAAAACACAATTTGTGCCCAAAATCATTGGCCCCATTTTAAGTTTTCAACCTTTTTTTTCCCCCTATTTCTTCTGTCTTTTTTTTTTACCTTTTCTGCAGTTAAAAAAAAAAAATTACTATATTATACCATACTTTTCTTAAGTAGATTCACAGAGAAAAAATTACATTTCACAATCTTTTTTTCTCTGGCGGTAAAAGGGCAAGGCTATACAAATAAAACAATCGCTGGTATTGACTTTAAAGAAATAAAAAAAATGAACCTTCCCTGTTCCATTTGATGCTCACTTGCTTACTAAACTGCTAGACGGTTACTGTTTATTCACATTTAAAAGCTGATGGTTCTGAAAAGTTTTTAAAATATCATTGTTGAAAGAGTTCCCTAAAATTTAGGAAATTTTCATTTACGCATCCGGCTAAAGTTGCGAAATTTTTGCTTTCGGCTAGAGATTGTTTCTGGCGCCATCTTGTGTGTGACCAGAGACCCTCTGACTTAATTGGCAAATGAGAGTCAGGTTAGCGGCATCCAGGAACTGTACTCTGGGGTTGCTGGGAAATGCAGTGCGTTTAGTGCTCTGGAGACGGTTACCACCTGATGTTTTTAACAAATACATCTTTTTCAGACGACTTATTTTGCCTGCTCTTGCAGACAAAAAATGCCATTTTGAACTTTATTTTCTTTAAATATGTCATTCACTGTGAGGAAAAGGCCACAGGAACATGCCAAAATGTTGTGAAAAAAACAAAACTCAAACACCTGAAAAGGTGCTTTGCCGCCATATTTCAGAGCCTCGCTGGTGATTAGGTCTGGTTCAGCTTTTTATGAAAACCCCAGTGTCATTTAAACTCTGCCAACTGTGCCAAATGATTCACATGCTCATTAACAGGACAATGTGTGTGTGTATGTGTGTATTCTATGATTCACTCCACGTAAGCCCAAGCCAAGTAATTATATGGTTGTATGCAAACAAACACAGAATCCCCCACCAGTTCATGCCTCACACTCCAGTTAACACATCACATTCTGTCTGTCTGCTGGGAAAATTGAGAACTGTTTTCCACAGAAATTGCTACTTATTTTTTTTTTAGGATTTCAATCTTTTATTTTAGATTTTTTTTTCTCTGTAATGGGAGTAAATGCACTCACAGTCTACATAAAGGCGCACAAGCTGGTGTTATGGGAGATGCCACAGGGAACAGAATGAAAATGAAAAGAAAAAAAATAAATGGAGGGAGGGGAAAGCCCATTAGTAGAGGGAGATTCTCATCCATAGTGAAATCCACTGCTCCTCTAATTCATGCCTTTTCTGTCTTCTTTCTCATCGCCTCCGTACCTTTTCTCATTCCACCAACCACTTCTCCATCTCCTCCCTACCACCTCTATTTTTTCCAAACATTTGTTTCGGCTCTCTTTCCCATCATCTGTCGCTCTCCTTCGTCCCCTCTCTGTCACTGTGGGAGAGCTGCAGGCAGACGGAGGCAGCGCACACTAATGTTACTATATTTGACAAGGCACACACACATGCACGACTGCACACACAAACAGAAAAGGAGGAGGAGGAGGAGGAAGGGGAGCAGCGACACTTAAAGACTCACCGGAAAGCCACACACACACAGACACACAGACATCCACGCTCCAACGCGTGCTGACTGCTGGAATCACAAACATAGCGCCACAGAAAGGGGTAGCGCATGACGCCAGCGACCTAACGCTGTTGTCTCCCTCTCTGAGACACACGCACAATCTCTCCTTTTCCACACAGACTCTCAGACGCTCGATAGACGGCGAGCAGGACAGCACTGGACGTATAATTTCTATAGGCAAAAAGATCAGAGGCAAAGGATTAACTATCTCCATCCCTCAAAGGACCTTATCCTCCCTGTGTATCTAAGCCTCTTTCTTACCTCGTTTTTTTTTTTTTAACAAAATCCCTCCCTTTCCTCAATTCATTGGTGAGCTGAGAGATTGTCTCTGTACAGAAAGAAAGGATTATTCTTTTATTTTATTTGACCAGGACGTTGCATGGATTTCCCGAGCAGAGGAGAGTTGTCGATATTTTGTCTTGTGGGAGATTTTGACATGTTTTGAGCTACATTCATGGATGGATGGCTGACAGCAGAGAGCTGGGAGCCTGCTGCTGACTGACTTGCTCCAAAAGGTAAGAGTGGTGGTGGCATTAGTTCCTCATTCAAACATCTCAACAAAGCAGCTTTCTCAGACTTGGAGACAAAGATCATCAGGCTAAACTAAGTTATGGTGAATGAAAATGCCTTTTTTTTTTAAATGCATTCTGTGTAGGTGCTGTATCACATGCACAAATGACCATTAGCAGTAATGACTGGGTTGGGAATTGCAAGCAAACACTGCAGAGGTGGGCAGTGAAATCAGAAGATCAGCAAAAACTCTGTCTAAAGTGTTTGTATCCTTGTTAAAAAAAAAAAAAAAAGCTAAAAATTAATACATATGAACCACAGTTCTTGCTCAAACTTTCAAAAATGTGTAATAATGTATTTATAAATATCAACAAAAAATTTAGGATGCCCAATTTTAGTTACCATTAATACATCTAAAGTCAATAATCCTTCAGAAATATGTTACCTTTATCCCTTTTTTTAGGTTTCTGACAGTTCCGGTAAATTATACAACTTTTTCTGGTGCTATAACTGGCTAAATGTGGCTCTTACCTGCTTCCTGACACCTTGTCAGCTCCACAGTTTTTGAAGGGCTGATGCAAGAGTGATTAACCTGCTAGAAAGCTGTGATTATACGCTGATGCAGTGAGTGTGAGGCCTCATCAGCCTCATGCCCCCTCGGGGGCTTTTTTTGATCCTACTCTGGATTGTCTCGCAATCAAAAGACGTGCCGTTTATTAGCACTTTCAAAGATAATATTAAAGGAGCTTTTTGGCAAAATGTAACCTTTGAATGGCTTCAGTCAGATGTATGATTGGGTGACTTGATCCATTCTTTGATGCTCAAAATAAATATTTGGAAAAATTTAAATGACTGCTTAAAATTATCTTTAATGCAACAGTATTAGCAATTTTAATATCTTTAACATATGATCGCTAATCCGAACCAATGGAAGCCTGAGAACAAAAATAATACATATTTTTTTTAATTATCGTCATATTATTTACATTAAATCAACCTAAACATATTTAAGTGCAGTGGTTTTCTTTACCAGCTCATTTATAGTTAGTGGTTGGTATGTGTACATGTTCCCTGCGAGTTTTCTCCTGCTTTTGGCGTGTGGTCAGGTGTGCGACTGTTTGATCGCTCGTGCAAGGTTTATCGGCCGAGTATCTTTGCTCTTTTGTGTAAAAGGCAACATTAAAAATTCATTCCGGGAGCTTGGCCGCACCTCCCTGCCTTTGTTTGCATCATTACAGCACAATGCACACATTAATGAGTGTGCGTGCACTCAGTATATTTACTTCTTTTTTAACTTAGATCCATTTTCTCTGTCTGTTTTTGTGCTTTAAACTTTTAACTTTATATTCTTTTTATTAACAAGCAATTTGTTGCTCTCATCTGGGAAAATAAACTGTAGCTATGATGCAAATTGAAGCAAACCGGGGTTAAAAAAAATCTGAACATTAAAAGATGATGATATAAGAATGAAATGAGGAGCAAAGAAAAGGGAATTATATTATTCCCAAAGGCTCAGGCACCCAAGAAATTTGCTCGCCTGCATATTGTGTGGGTTTTGGCTTCCCCAGGGTCTAAATGAACTAAACTGACAAGGAGGCACAGCTCCATATCATCCGTTTAATTAAACAACTACAAAATGAGGCAACTCCTCTGTAATCCTACAGTGCAATAACAGTTCTTTGCAAACAGTTGTTCAGATCTCGATGTCCAATTTGGTCTGAATTTCAGTACATTCCCATTGATTGCTGATACATAAAATACAATTGATGCAAAAACTAGGAATTCCAAGATATTGAGTTGGTGCTTTTTTAAGCTGATCAGCAGTTTCAGCGAGGGTTTGCTTCCCCGGATCATGAGCAGGTTAATCCCCTATTACCTAATGTGCACTTTGAAACTATTATAACATGATATCACACACTTAATAGCTTAAAATAAGCCAGCGAAGGATCAACTAAGAATCAAACACAATTTGACAGATCCAGGAAAGGATTAGCTTATTATTTATGTATGCATATGTGTACACTTTCATTTTTTTGCCTATTTACCAAAACGAAAAAGAGCAATGCGTGTTTGCTATTGTTTTAAAATAATTTCTGCTTTTTTGTGGTTAGGAACTACTGCAGTTTAAATATGGATTTTATAAATAAAAACAAAATCTATGAAGAAAAAAATCAAACATTTAGTAAACAAAATAATAACAACACACCAAGGTATTCAACACATGAAAATAATGTGTACTTTAGTTTAGAAATAATTAGTCTCAGTTTGTGTATTAACAGTTGTTGTGTCTCAACAAAGTTCAACACAACCACAACAAGATGACCAAGAAGATCTGCATCAGCATTAGCAGTTTTCTTTTTATTGGCACCTAACACATGTAAAGGACACTGGAGTTGAATTCATACGGCAACACACGATCAAGCGACAACTTCCAATGGAAACTATGTAAACACACATATACGCTTCTGCGTTCAAAACTCTCGCATTCAGGTGTCGCTCGTTTCTAAGACAGTTTCAAGCTCTATGTGCAAACCGCACGTTTCCTATAAGTACTAACCAATGGTCATGGAAAATAATGAATAATTGCAGTTTTAGCCAGAATTATACGACACTAAATCTTTTATATATCAAAACAGAGCTGTGAAAGAAAATAACCTAGAGCAGGATTTGTGAGATTTGCACTGCTTCAACATTTCACATCCAGTCACTTCAAACAGGAGGCGCCAGGCACGTGCTTGTACCAAGTAGTGACAGTGGGAACACCTTGGGCGAGTTAAAAAAAAAAAGAAAACCACCATTAGCGTGTTCAAAAATGCGAGAAGATCTATAGAATACATTTTGATAAAAAGCTTGAATACATTTCTAAATATAAATATACCTTAAATATATCTCTAACTTTTAAAAAGGAGTTATTTTACATTGAAACAGTAAAGCTAACTTAAAGGGCCAATACTATAAGTTTCTTAAGTCTTTCAGAGGAAACTATATCCATATATATGATCGTATATTACCTTTGGCACACTAAAGCACTAATCATTTATGAAATATGAGTTACTTTTTGTGCATTTTTTCCTACCCGGAAGACGCCTCGCTCTTTGAGGCACCGCCTTTCGCGGCTTGAGGGCGCCGTCCATTTCATGACGTCAACCCACAAAAATGACCTCTGAACTTTTGAAAAATGGATGTGCATATTGTGTATCTGCCTGGCTTTAGTAGCCATGGGCTTTGCTTTACTGGGGTTAGCGCCGAAGCCAGCAGCAAACCTAGCGGTTGAGTGCTGCCAGATGAATGGCAAAACTAGCAGCTGAGCACTGCTAGCTGAGTGGTAAAACTAACAGCTAAGCACTGCTAGCTGAATCACTCTGCTAGCGGCTGAGCACCGCTGGCTGAGCAGAGAAGTTAGTGGTTATGAATTGCTAGCAGAGCGGCAAAGCTAGCAAATGAAAACAATTAGCTTAAAATTAGCGGTTTGTGTCAGCCTTTGGGAGCAGTTCTGGCAATGCGGAGTCTTCCTGAAAGGGGCGGTGCTCACTTTGTGACATCAGCTCATGAGAACCTAATGTTTTCGTGAATTGAGAGAGGTGCAGGGTTTTAAAGGAACACTCAGAAATGTGTGATTGGATCAAAATACTGCCTTGGGATGTTTATAGTGAGGAATGAACATTAAAATACACTTAAAAGCTAAAAAAGTTGATTTTGCATGGTGTAAGACTTTAAATTACCTTAAGTCGTCTTTTTTTCCAACTCTTAAATGTTTTGAATGAAGCTCATGATTATATCAAAAGAATAAGACTAATTTCCCAGAGGAGTCTGGCTAATGTGACTTTAATCATATGCAGGAAATCAAGTTGCAGAATATCCCTGATCCACTCTTGTGGTCTTTGTCAAGGAGAGAAAAGACCTCAGATAGATGACTGAGAGGGAAAAGATTGATGGGGATTTTGATGAGGTAAATGTAAAAACACTTGACAAAAAGGAAAAAGTAGGACAATAACGTGAAGACAAAAATAATGCAGCTGGGAGAGTCAAACCGCGCTTAGGTATGAGTAGCAAAATAAACACAATGATGAAACCTGAAAGTAATCCACCACAGAAACTTCAACCCTAGGTGATAATGGGGAGGGTATTTCCTTTATTCTCATTCATTACGCTTATTTTTGCCCTACATTTCTACATGTCTTGGGAATGTTTCTGTTTTTCTTTCATTCCTCCTTTCTACGTCTCCATCCCAGACTGGTGTACTTTCTGCAACCTTGTCTCCTGTCCTTTCCTCTGGTTTCCATGTTTAGCCAGCTCTAATTAACCTGCTGACAGACTGATGGCAGTTTTTTTTTTTTTAAAAAAAGGCTGGAGTTACAGTCTGCTTGATGGTGAGATTTGACGAAAATCCTGCAAGACATACTGGGTTTTCATTTAAATGCTATGCCTTGTACTTGTGCAGATTTTTATAATCACTCACCCACTTTAAGTATAAACTAAAATGAGCTATGCTTTCAAAGGAAGAGTCCACCTACTGAAACAACTAATCTGATTAAATGCACAAGTTTTGGAACGGATGCATTTAGCAGAATACCTCCACAAAAAGCAGATGACACATTAAAAGTCTGTTTCTACAAAGGTTAGTATTCTACAGGTGCTCAAAAGGTTGCTTTTTAAAGCTTTGTGATTATAAGGACTTCAATTTGGAACGTCTAAAAAGCACAAGCGCCGTAGAGATTAGGTCTTATTGTGAAACTGCAGTGAAGTGTGTGATAAACTGCAGGGAATTTATTGATTCTAAACAAAAATCAATATTATAACAATTATTTTGTAAAGTCATTGTTGGAAAAGTGCAGGCTGCTTTATAAAGCTTTCATTTCACACTGGAAAAGATGATGGAAAACGAGCGAATTTCAAATGAAATCAATGATAGATATATTTGGCAGATCTTTTATTCAGTTTCTAAACCAAATAATTTTCATTCAGAGCAAAGACATATTGATTTCTGCCAGACTTTTTTATTTTGAAAAGGAAAATGTGTTGCATTTCATATATCTTTAGTGGGAAATTGATTGATTGTGGCCAAGGATTTTCTTTTTCTTTTTTTTGTTTTATTTTTCCAATAAAAATCAGTCTCTGAATGTGCATGAAGAAAGAGTCAACATCACTGTCTTTACCTCCAGTAACTGCAGGGCATCCCATCATTATTTGTTCCATCATTTGACAGTGATCTATTGGTTTTCAAACACATTTGTGTTTCAAAGAGATGAAGACATTGTATAAGAAGAAAAGTTGAATCACAAGTTAAAGTATTTTTAAAGAAACTTTCTTGTTATTGTTTTGTACCCTCACAATAAATACATTACATTGTGAAAATATCTTTTTAACCCTTCCGCTCTCCTTGGGGTCCAGATGGCTCCAACCACATTTTGTTATGCGATTTCTTCCATGACAAATGTGGACGAAGGGGGACAGGATTTTATGTCTGCCATGGACATTAGTGAAACTCCGAAATCAGTGAAAAAAAAAAGTTCAGCGCACTGTCCTGTGGTGTCCAGATGACCCCACTTTTAATGTAAACAAGCTAAGGAGAACGGAAGGGTTACTCCTGGAGAACCCAAGAACAATTTTCTTTTGAGTTAATTTTAATTACTTAAAGTTTATTTGTTGTTTGTTTGTTTATTTTGCTTATTTCAATAGCAGCCAAGACAATAAAAAATAAAGAAATAAAAAAGCAGCAGCCTAAAAAAAACAGCAGCCAAAAAAAAAAAAAAAACAAGAACAAAAAAGCATCAGAAACGACAACAAATAAAGAAAAAAAATAACAAAATAGCCAAGCATAAAAAAAAAAACAGCAGACAAAACAATAAAAAAATATATGCCAAGACAATAAAAAAAAATAACGATAAATAAATAGATAAATAACAGCAGCCACACTGACAGCCTCCAGTGATATAGTAAGTTATTATTTAGCTTTAACACTCTTTTTTTTTGTTCGTTTCTGTCGTGGTCCTAAAATATTGTGCAGTTAATTAATTTTTCTCCATCAAACATTTTATTCCCAAAAGAGAAATTGGAAAAAAAAAAAACCCAACAAATTGTAATGCCTTCTGTTGGCACTTTGATAAGCTGTAACACCATTTGAAACCTTTAATATTTTTCCAGTCCCTCTTCTGCTTCCTCTGCTCTCTTTTTCTTGTCAGTGCCTGCCTGACAGCAACAGTTGGGGGTCTGCCTGTGTTAAAAACAAACTGATTGCGTGAACTACCAAAGACACGTGCATTTATTATTCATGCCAACAAAATGTCAGAGTGAGTGTGTGATTCCTATTTTCACATGCGCAACAGAATACGAACACAAAATTGAAATAATTAAATTAAAAAATAAAGAAATGTCCTGGATAGCATGTGTGCTTGCTAAAAACTCTACATGAATCTTATCTTTTCTCTTTGCTTAGGTGACTTGCTGCAGCTTTTTTTTTAAGTTGCCACCCGAGTGGAGGCTGCAGGCATGACAGCTTGACCCCATCTTTGCTTCCCCCCCTCCAACAGAGGAAGGGTTCAGAGATCTGTCATGCCCCCTCACACTCACCCTCCAGGGGGTACTGGCCTGCCCCCCACGAACTCTGCTGCCGACTTGGCCAGATCGGGTGAGTTGACAAATTCATAAAAGGAAAAGGAATTAATTTTAGCTCAGCTAGATTGTACTTTACAGTAACTGCGCATGAAGAAAGGGAGAGTGTGTTTTGACAGCTGCTGTTTAGACAATGTTAACATGCCCAGCATGACTTCTCACACACACACACACACACCCACACACCCCCACAGATAGAAAGGATGAGTTCGCTGATGCCAAGTGTTGTGGTGAAATGTCACATCAGTGTATGCAATCACACAGCTGGTTGTCTATAGCAACAAAACAGAAAAGAAGGGGACTGAAGGTGGACTTTAAGGTGGTTCTCTTTTTCACCCTTTTCATGCCATAAAAAAGCAATGCTGCCACAATGGTTGCATAATCCCCCCCCCGTCACATGCTTGGGTCAAAGTTCACGAGTGGGCGTCTAAACTCCATTTAACCTTTACAGCTTCTCCAGTTCATCTGCCCCTCTGTCACTGTCATGATGAGAGCTCAGCAGCGACAGGAAGGGCACGACACGTGACACCAGAGCAGTGGCGTCTGCTTCTGGAAAATCATTCCAGATGACAGTCTCTGCAACCCAAACGTTTTCCTTCTTGATCTTGTTTTTGTCACTTATCTTGTCCCTTTCACCTGTCACTTTTTGACAGTTGTCACTTCCCATTTCTACATCCATCCAAGAAAGTCCCACTGTGATCATCTTTTGATCTATATTAAAAGCGTTCCTAGTGGTCTTTAATTATGATTATGTTGTTTTCAGCCAAAATACTTAAATCCATGTTAATTTCTATAGTTTCACGTGTAAAGAAATAATCAGAGATGCAATGTAATTTTCATCTCCCTATTTTTGATGAAAGCGATTCAAACGAAAACCTATCATGAGTTTGGTGGCTCAAAAAAATATTTAAAAATATGTGATTCATTTGAATTCGGTGGTAAAGTTGAGGAACTACAATTAGTTGCCCAAAGTATCAGAAATTAGAGTCGACTCTATGAAAATAAATACCATTCTTTTAAGAGGGGTCAAGCATAAACATCACAGCAAGCTGCTGTGTGACACCTTTAAAAAAACAAGGCAGCAATGTTTGTCAGAAACACCCACACAGCCTCTCGCTCAATAGGTTTGCCTCCCCGTGGGTAGCTTAGCCTCTCTTTATCTCCGTCTCAACCTTTCTAACATCTCTCCCCTTCTCCCTTTTCCCGCTGTCCATTCTCTTCAGCTCTCTCTCTATCCCTGCAACAAATGAATATGCAGATTGTTTCAATTGATCCGTCTCATTAAACGGCTGCAATCGAATGTGTGCCAGAGTCAGAACAGTCTCTCTCTAAGTTTAAATCAATGTCATTGATTGACACAGAATGTGTGTAATGAATGATTGGGGGAGGCATTTTTACATCATCTATTATGGTTCCACCCAACTCTCTTTTCACTGTAATGAGAAAATATCTCACAATCTAATTCTGAGTTATTAGTTTCATATGATAAATTATATTGATTAACATAAATTTGAGGTTGACACAGAGAACTAGGAACTGATCAATTTAAGAAATGTTCAGAATTTTTCTTTGGTTGTTTTTTTATGAATTTATGCCGTTGCTGTTATAAATTTACTTAATCACTTTTTATGCTTTGTGGGTTTCTATAATTTTTAAATCATAGTTAAAATTCCACTCCGATCATCTTTTGATCTATTGTAAAAGCATTACCAGTGGTCTTTTGATTATGATTATGCTGTTTTAGCCCAAAGCAATCAAAAGTTTTGTAAAATGGGAGTATTCATCAGAAATTTTTCGTCTGAGTTGTGGGCGGGACTGTTAGCATGCCTGCCCTCATTTACCATCGTCACCTTTTTTACAATCTTTCCTGCTAGCTTATAGCCCCTCACAACCTCAACCTAACATTATCGGTACATCAAAAATAGCAAGCACTATAGGTTAAGTGAAGAACAAAAGTAAGATGCTGAACTGTATATTTGCTTATTAATCAAATATTACGTTGGCAGCATTTTCAATTGTTACAAGTATCGCCGAATCAAGTATCGTGATATTTTACTGAATTGATATTTTCCTACACCCCTACTGTATATGCTAACTGGACTGAGTGAGTAAGATATCACCCA
The DNA here is from genome assembly GCA_003999625.1 of Oryzias javanicus. Lineage (NCBI taxonomy): Eukaryota > Metazoa > Chordata > Actinopteri > Beloniformes > Adrianichthyidae > Oryzias > Oryzias javanicus. The sequence goes on along the minus strand of CM012459.1, from coordinate 22,924,256 downwards.
GAGAAAATGTTTACGTCCAATCCATTGAAATCAAGTCAATTCAGTTGCCACTTTTTTTTATAATAAGGACGCTGCCATGATGGAATGGGACCGAGTCGGCCTGAGTCAACATTTCTAGGCCAACCGCTTTGGCAAATCAGGAGTGAGCTTGTTGGAAGTCGGCACCTTCCACCACTTTAAAACGGGCGCGGGAAAATCCGTCAAACCTTTTAAAAGTTTGGTGTGAGACCACATCCTTTTTTGAGGAATCTGATTGGCCAGTTTCTAACTTGAATAACTTACAATACAAAAAAACATGATCAGCAAGAACATGTTATAAAAAAAAAAGGAGACGAATGAGTGAGTAATAGCTGATTATTTCTAAATAGAAGTATGGGATTTTGGCTTCTTGGAGCCAGTTCCTATTTGGAAAGCCAGTCCAATTCTCAGTACAGTCAGTGTGAATAAATGACAGTGGGGAGTATTAAGGAAGAAAAAAGTAGACAAGAGAGAAAACAGAGGGGTCCAAATGCAAAACAGAGACCATATGGTGCAATAAAATCCCAGCAGAGTGCTTTAAACAGCACACAGTCCACACTTGCACACAGGAGATCTAAATGTATTTTGATTCGTAAACACACACCATTTCTGAGTGTTTGTACACTTTTCTTGCAGCTCCAAACGACTCACTCATTTGCTTCCAAAAGAAGAAACGTGATGGAGAGAGAGTCATACAGAGCGAGAATTTGGCTTTAGACAGAGGTATGACACCGACTATGGTTACAGCATGCGCTTTGGAGAGGAGCCAACAATGGAAAGGAGCCATGAATGAATGATAAATTGTTTTTACTGCATCCAAAGGAATACATATAAAAATATAAGTGCAGATTTATAACATTTAAGTATATGAAACAAGGGAAACAAAAGTTCACTAACTCATGAATTTGAGGGTGAGGTTAAATAAACAACTGTTAGTAGAAGGAGGAAGTCTCTAACCCTGCCAGGATGTGAGCTTTACTCTGCAGCAGTGTGACAGTGTGTTTTAGTGGCATTAGGTCTGGAGTGGAGCCTGATCCCTTCTCATTGGGTTATATGAGACCTGGAGTTAGGAACAAGTGACAGCTTGTTGGCCACCCAGCCAACGCATCTGGCAAATCAAAGAACAACTTTTTAATCCCATTTATAAGCTTTCCAAAGGATGCAAATATAGACAATAAATAATGCATACGGACGTTTAGGTCAAAACATTGACAGAAATGTAAAATTGCTTATATTTTAATTTCCGTTCCATCCATCAGAGATGGACCATGGATCTGTGGGTTGATTGAAGGATGCATCCATATTGATTCCAATATTACTTAAGAGTCATTTTTTGGCTTTTCTAAGTCTTGGACCGACTCCCAGGAGATTGGTCAGCGTCTTTTAAATACTAAAATATGCATCATCTCAGATCTGGATGCAGCGTATGCATTGAGTTGCACTTTAGTCATAATTAGTACCCCTTTAAATTTTTATTCTTACCCCAAACTTTGTCCTTCTTGGCCCAAAGAAAAAAAATAAATAAGAGCTGAGTGAACAAGAGTAGGTGTTGTTACAAATTGATACAGATAGTACAATCATGAAGGCAGATGAGCCTACAGTTATTTTCTCGGCGCTTGAAAGTCAGAATAATGACGCCGTCTCACAGATGCTGGACTTGTCACAGGAGCAATGGACAGACGTGACACAGTGTGGGAAAAAAAGGAGAGAATCGAAGGAGTAAACAAAGCAGGAGAGAACAGGAAGACAAAAATAGGTAGACGGAGGTAATCCTGTTGGGAGAAGATGTGGAAATGTAAAAAAGAAGTCGAGCTCTGAGAGATGCTTGTTCCTCTTCCCATCACCCTGTCAGCGGGGGTACAGCCTAAATCCTCACACCCTGTCTCTGCTTATCCTTAAGTCCTGCATATTTATCAGAGGGTGTTTTTTTTTTTTTTTTAAATATGCAGGGAAGCAGCTTAAAAGTCAGGAGTGTGTGTTGACTGGAAAAGAACAGACTAATGTGAGTTAAACGAGGAGATTTGCTCCGAACCATAAACTCCTCTCACACTTCTGCATTTAATATCCCGGTTGCTACGGTAACAATATGTCTATGAGGACATAATAAGGTGGTGCTGCAACCTTAACATCGGGTGGCATGTGTGTCGCGTATCCTCTTGTTTTACTGAGACAAAATGACATCAAATGTTACAGTATATATATAGTTATAAGCATTTGATTACACAATCTGTCATGACTGGCATCCACCCCGGCTGGCTATTTTCTGTCTACTAAGTAAATAAGATCTTAGGTTACAATATAAGGGTCAGACATGTTAACAACATCTATAAAAGCACACAGAAGCTGCTGCTGCTAAAAGCTTTCTGGTAAGATTAAACAGATGGAGGATAACACGCCACAAATTGCATCTTCTCGTGCCTTTGCCAACATTTCAGAAATATTTGGCAGTTTGTAAATGCTGAGGCAAATTTATCCTAACACTTTATTGGAGCCACAACTGAATAATATTTGCATCGATAACGGAAGGTGCAATTAGATTTGTGGTTAACTGCTCGAAAGACGCTCAAAGGTAACACCGGCGAGGCATTCACAGACTCTAAGGTCAGCTCCCTGAAAGCAGCATGATAGATTCAGGTCGTTCTCAGAATACGGCGTGAAAAATTAAAGAGGTAAAAAAAAAACACAGTACGGAGAGTCTTTGAGGTCAGCTGGTAAATGTCGTAACGAGATAGTGGAATGGAAAACAGCTCAGACCTCAATAAAAAAAACAACAACTGCGGCCCGTAACAGAAGTTTGTCTGGTGATGACACCATAGCTGGGTCCAATGTCACCCTCTGGATATACACTTACAGACAGGTGAGGTGTTTAAAAGCTCGGCCTTAGATAAAGTGTCAGGTGCCATTAATCTTTAAATACAAGATGAATTTAATTCCTGAAATTTGTCTGGTTTTGTTTGAGTGAATGAGAAACTGTAGTGTTCTTCTAAAAGGAAAAAGAGAGAAAAAAATTCTACAGGACAGACAAGTGACCCAACACGGCCAGGAGAACATGAATGAATAATGCAGGCCTACGGTGACAGTTGTGATGCCTGTTGAAAGATGACCCACTGTTACCTTAAGGTGCCATTTGCACAATGCCAAACACACACACACAGAAACACGTGTCCATGACTGAGGCACACGTGACTTTTATTATTAAATACGGCTTTGCGCCTTTGTGGAGGAATGTCCCGCACTGTTGTTGTGTAACAGAACGCTTACAAATGTGAACCAAACACACTCTTAATTTAACAACGACAACAAAAATAATCAAATAATAAAAAAAAAGCATTAAATGCTTTTTTCTATTTTATATGGGATTTTTGGTGTTTATAACATGTTTTTTTTTATTTTAGTCATGATCGAGGACATATACTGTATTAACAAAAGTACTGGCTCACTGCTTTGACTTACACATGCACTGAAGTGCCATTCCATTCATAACTCATGGAGTTCAATATTATGTTGGTCAACTTATTGCAGCTATTACAGCTTCAACTCTTCTGGGAAGGATGTCCACAAGGTTGAGGAGTGTGTTTATAGGAATTTTGGACCACACTGATGTTGCTTGGCTCTCAGTCCAATTCATCCCAAAGGTGTTCTATTGGGTTCAGGTCAGGACTCTGAGCAGCCCATCCAAGTTTTTATGGACCTGGATTTTTTGATGTTGGTAGAGGATACTGTACCTCAAAGAGCATAGAATTGTACAAAATGTTTTGGTATCCTGAAGCATTTAGAGTTCTTTTTCACTGGAACTAAGGGACCAACTTCTGAAAAAAAAAAGCCCATCTCATCATTCCTCCCCCACCAAATTCCCGCTCGGCACACCGCAGTCTAAAATGTAACGTCTCCTGGCGACCTTCAAACCCAGACTAGTCCATCAGATTCCCAGATGGAAAAGCGGGATTCATCACTCCAGAGAAGACATCTCCACAGCCAGTTTTCGTGGCTGAGGCGTTGTTGTTTCCAAACCCTTCACGAATGGATTCGTTGCTGGATATATTGCTAGTCATTTTTATCACACTGCTAATGTTTGGGGTTGTGAGGGGCTTTAAGCTAGTGGGAGAGAGTGTAAACAGATGGATGACGGGTAGTGGGGGTGGTCCCGCCCACAACTCAGATGTGAATTTTTAATGAACTACTGCCACTCTATTGAAACAAAATCCTAGAATACAACCATTTTGGGGGATTTTTGATAAAAACAGCATTATCATAATTACAAGACCGCTGAGAATGCTTTTAATATAGATCAAAACATGACTGGAGTGGGTCTTTAAGACTTCACTTAACAGCACATACATTTTAAGGTTTGATTCCCATCGCTGGGAGCCCAGAGTTCTGGAAAATGTCAGCACATTTCCAGCATGTATCTGGGAATTACTATAAAAAATTCAGACGCACGTCAGTATGGACTAAATTAAACTGTATCGAGCCACTTAAACCTATTTGGATCCAGTCCTCCTATCCTCTTCCTCTGGCAGAATATATTTCTTCTGATAAAGCCCAGTGGAGGTACATCAGACAGAATTTCCAGCAGCTCAAATAAGCCAAAAACAACAAGAACCTCCTCCACGAGGAGCAGCTAAAACCACTCATAAATGTTAGAAGAACTGCTTCAGCAGAGGCAGGGAGGTGGTAAGGGCTGATGTGGGGGTATAATGTTCACTGGCAGAGGGAGGGGAGGAGATAGCTGCTGGTAAGAAGTCAGAACCGAAGGACTTTATTTGCAACCCATAATTGCTTCTTAAGGAGTCAAATTCTGCACAAGATGACAAAATCAGACCTCATTTTTTAAAGGAGAAAAGAAAAATAAACATATTTGTCTCCTTAGTTGTGAGTCCTACCTTACTCTGTCATATTCCTCCTAACCTTTCAAACAGCCTCAGAGATGGAGTGCAGCAAACACCACTCTGGAGTCCTCTGAGCTGCTGCAGCAAAAAATCCTCTAAAACAACTGCAGCCAAACAGTCTGACAGAAGTGATGCTCGGGGATATTTTAAAATCATTCATGAAGCAAAAATCATCTGTCTCACAGATTAGGATTATATTAGGGATGGAGCAAGGAGGAGAGAAAGAAGACCCACATTTCTCACGAAACTGTTTTGAATCTGAATGCAAAACTGGGCAGACAAACCAGTGAAAGGAAACAGTAAAATATGAAGAGGATATATTTTCACTCTTATGTAAATATTCTCTTAAGAGCAGCAAAATGTTCAAGGCTTTATACATAAAAAAGCTATTAAAGTAAATAATTAACAAAAAATTACAATCTGAAATATAACTCATACTTTATTTTTTCATTACTTGGGTTTATGATTACAATTTGAATAATTTCTTCAGTGAAGTTGGATTTATTCTGAATATTAACCTTGAGTAGTCAAAGCTCAGGTAGAGTTTGCCATTCATCTAAATTATTTACAATGAAGCAGCAATGACATCGACCCCCCAGTTTATTTAGTTTTTATTAAAAAAAAACAATAAGGTTTCAAAAATGATGTGAAATTTTTTGCCTTAAAAACATAAAAACAGTTATGACACACTATTGCAATACATACATTCTGGGAACATTGTATTTAGTGGAAATTCATCTGTATTTTTAGACATTTTCACATTTTTAGATCGTTTTCTTTCCTTTGCTTTTTGATTTATACATTTTATTTTTGTTTTACTATAAAAAAAAAATCAGTTTGATAATACTTTTTGTTTATTTTTGCCATAAGAATATGACAAAATACCTACTTGGAATTGAGTTTTTTGGACAGTGTCAGATTAATTGTGGAATTATTGTGTGAAATGATGGAAAATATCAGTAAAAAAAAAGGTGGGGGTGAAATCAAAACGATGGATATTAAGTTTTGCTACAACATTACAGTTTTGAAGATAAATTATTGCAACAAATTGTAAAAGTAGAAATTAAAGCTCAAAAAGGCCCCAGACCATACACAGGTTAAGGTCAAAATTAAACCTAGTTTTTAGGTTTTGTAGTTTTACTATTTAGTTTTAGTAAATTTCAATGTCAACTAAATAAACAATATAAAACAATAAATAAATTAATGAAATATAAAAAAATAATAATAATAATCAGTAAAATATTTTTAAATAAATAAATAATATAAAATAATAAATACAATAATATAACATGGATACATTAACTAATGTATAAATAATATATTATGAAATAAATTAATAATATAAACAAATAAATGAAGTGGTACATTAATTTTCTTTCAGGATTTCACCGCATAAACAATTTATTTGCAGAATCTCTCAAACACAACAAATTTAAAGGACATTAAAATTTACTTTAAGATTGATTTTTTTTAATCCAAATGTCCAAAGAAAGCACGCTAATATGGCTTCAAGTGGATTGACTGCTCTCCTAAAAGAAAGTTGGATTTTAATGTTTTTGCTGCACATTAACCTCTAAATTAACAGAAACAATAATTTTATGTGAGGTGGTTAACACAAATTGAATTTTACTTCAAAACATATGTAAAATAAAAACATTAAATAGATCAAAACTTAATTGCAAATTAATTTTCAAAAGATATAAAGAATAATTCTTACTAAAAAGAAAATTTAAGCAATATTTTTAGATTGTTAGAACTAGTAGGAGCTGCAGTTTTAGCTCCGACTTTCACATTTTCTTAGTAATGAGATATGGGCGCCCTGGGGAAAGTCAAGTCACTTCAGGAGAAAGATACAGCTTTCATTAAGCTATCTCTTATCCCTTCTTATCAGTATTCTGTCCATTAAAAGGCTTTTTTCCAGAATTTCATCACTCCAGTGCTAATTTGTGGTGTGAAAGTAAATTAAAGTTCTTTTTTATGAAACGGAAAATATGAGAAAAATGTTTTAAAAAAGGGGCTCAGAAAAAGGAAGAAAATACAGGCAGGAGACAGGGCGATAAAAGGAATTCTCACATTGAGAATTAGATGCTAATAATATGCAATGGAATGATGCAAGTGAGGAAATGTGCTGGTGGAGAAGAGTCTTGTCTGTTGAGTTAAAAGTGCTGCCTCTGTGTCTGGAGTTCACACCAAGTAGTTTTTTTTTTAATATCATGCTTTGTGGTTCCTTAACACATGCACGCCTAGTTGTGAAAGCATATGCCCACACGCACGCATGCCAATCACGCACGCACGCACAATCGCAGATAAAACAGAGAGCGCTTGCCGATATGCCATTGGTGAAAACAAAGTCAGCCAGTGTAACGAGACACAGGGGGAATACTGAGCAGAGCTGAGAGACTCGAGGTGGAAGAGAATGAGAAAGATAAAGAGTCTGTGACGGGAACAAAATCACACATACAAACACGTTTCTCCATCATAGATTGCTGCTGTTTGAAATTGTAAAGGTCGACACAGACAAATTCTTCCATCAATTTGTCACCACATCTCTTCGGTTTTTAAAATTGTATTTATTTTTAATGTTGTTTCATCTCTTGCTTTGTCCTTGGATGTTTTGTGGGCAATTAAAGAATATTTCATCCATAATATTTAATGAATGCATCAAATGTAATCTGCAACAAAGAGATGATTTTAACAAAAGACTTTATAATATACACAAGATTTAGGGAGACTTTCGTTCCTTGAGTTCAGACATTTGGCTTTTGGATATTACATAATAAAATATTCACTCAGAATGGTTAATAGTTTGGTTCTGATTGTTTAAAATGTTTCTAAAAGACCCACTGGGATGAAAATAGTGTTTTTGTGGCATTTTTCTGATAATGGAGTACTTATTTAAAGTATAATCAGCCTAAAATGGCATTTCTGAGTACTTCTTTATTCAAATTATTGTGAATCAGGAGCCAACGAAAAAATGTAATTGCTAAAAGCTTCTAGCAGTGGCACATTGTAGGTGTCAAATGTTGTTTATCACCAGTGTTGGGCATCTCACTTCAAAAAAGTAATTAGTTATAGTTACTAGTTATTCTCCCAAAAGTAATTGAGGTTAGTAATCAATTACTGCATCTTCAAAGTAATTAGTTACTTGGCAAAGTAACTCGTTTTAAATTTCTCTTTAAATATGGTAATATTTTGTATTTTTTTTCCTGCGTTACAAATAAAAAAAAATAATTTACATTCAATAATAGATGTTAATCGACAATAGTATACTGGTATAGTTTTTACAATGGAGTCATAGTTTAGGATACACATGAGAGAGGGTTTAGGGAAAGAATTTTCAATAATTTATTTGTCAGAATTATCACACAACACTGCAACAAGTGGTATATAAAAAATGTAACTTCACACAAAAAAGGTAACGTTTCAACTATTAACATACTTCAGTATCTTACTACAACTATAATTAAACAAAATGGCTTAAAAAAACTGAAAGTGCAAAACAATAAATAATTATAATTAACTGTCAAGTAACAAAATCTCTGCTGTCTTTATTTATATCACACCACAGCTTAACATTGTCTTTTTAAAATTTTAACAACAATACACGCAAATATAAATATCAACAATAACAAACTTAGATAAAACAAACTTTGTATAAAAATAAAAGTAAAGGTTCCAAGTATCACATAACACAAGTATCCTAACAAGAATATTTAGGAGCACAGTAACAATACTTTATGTCTGATCATTTAAACATTCTTTTATTTGCACCTTAACCTGAACTTTAACAATGCCACCAGCATAAGCAGCCAGTTGAATGGTTTCAATGCTTTAATTTTTGAACCACTGATTGTAGCGCAAAAGTAGCAACTTCTCAAATCTTTGGTCTGAGATGTGATCATGTTTTTGTATCTAAACAGGCGGTAGACACAGATATAAACATACAATCACATCACAAACGTGCGCACTGCGGCACAGAGACACACAAAACAGACAGACACGCACACTTTTTTTTTTCTTTTTTCACAGACACGTACACACTAGTGATGGAAATTTTGATTCCTTTAACTGACTCGAGTTTTAATGAGTCACTCAACAAAGTGAATCGAATCATTTGAATCACCTCACCTACCCAGAGAGTGCAAAGTAAAACATCTTATGTTCAAATTATTCACATTACTAAATTAGTTATTAAAAACTAAAAAAAACTAAACAAATCAATTCATTGTGGGACAAAAAGAAAAAAAAAAAGATATATATATATATATATCTATATCGCTATATAAGATTCTATCTCTCTCTCTCTCTCTCTCGATATATATATAATATATAGATATATAGATATATCTATTTATATATAGATATCTATCTATCTATCTATCTATATAGATAGATATATAATATATATCTATCTATATATATCTATATCTATATATCTCTCTTAATAATATATATATCTTCTCTATTATATATGTATTCTATATATAATATCTATCTATCTTCTCTCTCTCTCTATATATATATATATATATATTATATACACATCTATATATATAGATATATATTATATTATTATAATATATATCTTTTATCTCTATATCTATATATATATATATCTCTCTCTCATATATATATATTTGGAAAAGATAGTGACGATAAATAAACGACAATGAGTTGAAAATATTTTTGGTAAGCTAAATAAAGAGCAGAAATCAACTGATTTTCTATGAGTTTTATAGTTTTATTACATTTTTGGAGAAAGAAAAGTTAGCAAATTGGGTACTAAGGTCAGTTTATATTTTTAAAAAGTGGCGGAATTGATTAATTTCTTTTATTTGCTTTGCATTGACATAAATGAAAAAATCATTTTAATAAAGTGGCAGCAGACCGTCAGGGCAAAGTTTCTGTTTCTGCTGAGATGAGCTGCTCTCTGCCTCTGTTGTAAGTTTTTTTTAACTCCCCGAAACTCTTCACCCGCAGCGGAGGTCTGCCCGTTGATCTGTGTGTGCATGTCTGTCCCAAAAAAAAGTGTGTGTGTCTGTCGTGTGTTTTGTGTGTCTCTGTGCTCGCGCTTTCACGTGCTTGTTGTGATTGTATGTTTATATCCATGTCTATCGTCTGTTTAGACACAAAAACATGAGGCGTTTTATTGTGAAAAACTGGTTATACTTTGAAAAGAAACCGGATTTTCTCATGTATCTTGATGCAACTTCCCGCCAGAATTGATGCGGAATGCTCACGGCTCGCGCACAAAATAGGTCAGACGCGGGAACAATCCGCTGCACCGCGCGGGCCCTCCGCGCCGCTCTGCGCCTTGTGTGAACGACGCCATAGGATAACAAGGGCGCTGAACGGAAGCGGACTCCGTTCAGCGGACTTTCGCAGCGCTTTCGCGGCCTGTGTAAATGGGGCGTCATGATTCAGTCCGAAATGAGTGTTCTCCAGTGATTCAGTGAGCTGTGAGTCCTGAATCAGAGGCTGCTCCTTCATGAGTCCTGACTCGTGATTCAGTTCGGACGGAGGCGCTGACTCCTGAATCATGAGTCATCGCTCATTTGATTCAGCTGGAAACGAGGTGAATCAAATGAGTCCTGACTCAAACCCGCCCATTCGATTCAGCCCGGACTCAGAGAGCTGCTAGCTGCGCCTCAGCAAGGGAGGGGCATGGGAGTGGCCAACAGATTCTCAGGTTGGGAGGGGAGCTGATTCTCAGGTTGGGAGGGAGGAGGGTGAGGAGCTGCAGTGTTGTCAGCGGAGCTGCTCAGAGCAAACGAGCAATTCTGTTTGTGTTTGAGCTTTGTTCCGAGGGTTTTATTTCTCATAGCGAAGATCATTTTTTCCAGTGATAAGCTGGATATTTTTCTACAAATATAAGTTGTTAGTGGTGGAAGGAAATGAGTCAGAGTTAATGAGTCACTTATGAAGATGACTCATGATTCTTAAGTCAGTAAAGTGACTCGCGAGTTTTGAACGATTCGTTCATGACTCGCACATCATGAGTACACACGCAGATCAACGTGGATAGACTCCGGTGCGGGGTGAGGAGTTTCGGGAGTTAATAAAACGAAAACAGAGAGACAGAGAGCAGCTCATCTTAGCAGAAACAGGGGATAATATTTATAAAATACACACAACACAGACAGACACGAGCGCGCACAGATCAACGCAGTGAGCTGACTCCGGAGCGAGTGGGCGGGGCTGCGGAATTTTGGGAGAGAAAAAAGAGATGCAGAGAGCTGCTTCTCTTAGCAGAAATATGGGTTAATAATTGTAGTTTATTCATTTACACACACCCACCTGCGAGCGCGTGCGCACAGACACACACAAAACAGAGATGCACACGCGCACACAGATCAGTACAGTGGGCCGACAGAGCGGGTGGGCGGGGTTTTGAGAGAGCAGTTTTTCTTAGCAGAAACATGGGTTAATGTCTTTAGGCTATGAAATTATTAACCATGATGGAAAAAACAAAAAAAGCTCTAGCAGAAGCACCTGTGGACCGCTGCGGGAAAATGCACGTCTGGCGTGGACTACAGAGCGGAGCAGAAGCGGCGCGGACTCCGCTCTCCGCTCCGCTTCGCAGCGCTTCCGCGTCCAGTGGTTACTGGCTCATGCGCGCGAGCTAGTATCCGCCCACTTGACACTTTAACCAATCACGATCTCGCATTCGAGATCTCCCTCCGCATTACACAAGCAACTTTCGGGTGCGAAGCGCCCAGCTCCAGCAAGATCATCAAACTTTGAAGTAACGCGCCGCGATTTACACGAAGTAACTATAACGGCGTTACAGCGAGGATGAAAGTAATTAGTTAGATTACTAAATTACTTGATTTATAACGCCGTTAGTAACGCCGTTATACTTAAACGGCGTTAGTCCCAACACTGTTTATCACATAAATAGTCTACAGTGAGATGTAATGCACGACTGTCCAACAAAGTACATGCGTAAGAGCGGTAAGTCTGAAATAAAATTACAAAGGTTAGGTGACTAAGTATAAAAAATGGAAAAACTAAATTTCAATAGTATCGTCCATAATTCACAGGGGAATTTCAATCAATCGATTGCTTGACCGATCGTCAAACCAACCAACCAACCAACCAACCAAACAAACAAACAAACAAGTGAGCATGCAACCAACCAACTAAGCAAACAACCAGCCAATTAACCAACCAACCAAACAAACAACCTACCAAACAGTAAAACAAACAAACAAACAAACAAACAAACAAAACCAAACAAAAAAAGAAACCAACCAACCAAACAAACAACTAGCCAGCCAATCATCATTTTATAGCACTTTTCTTACAGAATGTAATGCAAAGTGCTGTACAGAAAAAGAAATATAAAAGTGTTCTAATTCAAATAAATAGCAATAATTAATATTACACACCCACCCCTTCCCCCAGCTACACACAGCCCTCAATCCCCTCCTTACACCTCCCACCCTCTTAACCGATGCGGGTAAACATTAGGAAACAATGAACTACTGCCGCTCTACAGAAATTATGTCCTAGGAACGACACAAATTTTTGGATTTGGCCATAAAAAAGCCATAATTATGGTTAATCCTCGTTATATCTTACTGGGTCCAGATGACCCCACCTTTATATTGATGTGCGATCCGTCCCATGACAAAGGTGGCCAGGATTTTGTGTTTGCTACGGACACCAGTGAAGATTAAAAAAAACCTTGAAGAAAAAAAAAAAGTTAATCGCACAAGTTTTCAAATCTTTCTGGAAGTTATAATGATTATCTCCAAACTTAGCACTCCAATAAACTGGATGGAGACTTTATAATGGACGCTCACTTAAATGTATTGGCACATTTGGACAAGTCTTTAACGAAATTGTTCTAATGAAGAACTAACATTTATCTATCCTCTCCAGTCTTCCTCGGTGTCCTCTGCCTCTTGGCTGCACTGCTGCCGCCGGCCTCCTCCTGCCCTCCTCCCTGCCTCTGCTCCTCGGATGACCTTGTGGTGGACTGTGGAGGACGTGGTCTTTCCTCTCTGCCTCCTTTGCACCTCCTGCCTCAGAGAAGCCGCTCTCTCCTCCTCACCAACAACAAGCTTGCCTCGCTGGAAGCCTCTGCTTTTGCTAACCTCTCCTCACTAGAGGTCAAACGACTTTTGTTTATCGTTATCGGGAGATCTGCACCTCATGGTTAGGCAGCAATGGTTTTCAGTTTTCAATGTGCTTTAGAATGTAGACGATGCAGGGATAAAGAGCTATTATCAGAAAATAAAAATGAGTTTGTTGGCTTCACCACTGAACGAATAATTGAAGCTTTCTGGCATTTAGAACACACATTAATTATGAACCTGATTTTAAACCTGACCTAAAAACCATGAACAGAAAATGGGAAAAAAATAATTTTTGCATAATTTTCGTTTCAAAGACTTATAACTTCCTACAGCATTTAGATGTCTATGAATTGTTCTCGAAGAGACAGTTGACCTCCACTTCAAGTATTGTCAAACTATTGGCAGTTAAAGAGTAATTAAGGAAAATTCTCAAAACCACAAAATTACATCATTTTATAGCTTTTGGACTTGTTTTTGGATAAACTTTCATGCTCAACTGAAGTTTGGATTTTTTTTATGTGTTTTAGGAGCTGGACCTCTCCAACAACTACCTGGATAATTTACCAGGTGGATTATTCAGAGACATGTCAAACCTGACAAGACTGACTCTGCACAACAATTCCCTGACAGTTATGGACAGAGAACTGTTTCAGGTACACGTCAGGCTATCATTGAGAGAATATTTTAATGCACAGAAGCTTTGATTTCATGATACTTTAGCCATGTGTGACTGATTAATAATTTAGTTGGAAAAAATATGTTGCGCTTTAGTGTCCATATTTTTATTTTTTTTTAATACAAATACTTGTTTTCGTATTTCTGCAGGGTCTAGGCAGTCTACAGAGTCTAGACCTGTCATTAAATGGTCTGTCCACAGTTCCTCTCGGACTCCTTGATGAGCTACAGAAGCTCAGGTAGACACACACTACATTCACACTGCCTGTGTCAACTTGGGCTTATGAGGCCACTTCCAATGAAAAATCCATTTAAATATGTAAAATTTTTGGGCTTCCGCATCCAGAAGTCTTGCAATCATACGTTGCTACAAAAGTTGTGAGTCTGGCAGACTTCGGGCATTCCATTGATCATGTGCTTTAAGTTCAACCATTTAAGTTTTGACTGCTAAATTTCAAAACGCCAAACTTTGACCAGTCAGGGACAATTTGGTAGTGACCTGTGGGTAACATCCTTTCAAAAAACACGGAAGTACCAACGGTTGTGAACATGATCGCAGAAGAGAACTTAATAACTGCACGATTGGAAATAGACGACACAAAGTCTTTCATATCAGAATAGAGCTGTGGAATTAAAAAAAAAAAAAAAATTTGCAGGATTTGCACTGCTTTGACTTTCCGCATCAAGCCTCTAGTGTTTACTAGCGTATGTCTGCCACCTACTGTTGGAAGAGGTTTGGTGCAAAATGTGGAAGCGGTGCAAATGTTGCAAATCTTGCTCTAAGGTATTTTGAACATTTCCATTGTGAAATGGATCCATTTAACAGTATCAAACCCTACCAAGTGGTGGTCCTCATTGGTTGTAGGTCCATTGAAAAGTGGAACGGAACAGTTGGGGCGGAGCTGCTGTAGCCACACTTTGATTGGCAGAAAGAGATGATGACATTAGAAAGCGCCAATATAGCGCTAATTTAAGCTAACGTTGCAAACGTTTGTAAGCTTTCGGGTTTTTGTAGTTTCCTGTGTACTCTTTTGGTCACAAGTCTACATTGAAAAGGGCCAAAACCAGAAATATGTATTTTTCCTCCATGATCAATTTACAAATGGTTGGTACTTTTGTGAGTTAAACGGGATGCCATCCACACGTCGCTACCAGTCTCTGAATGGTCAAAGTTCAATCAGATTTAACTTTCAACACCTGTTAAATGGCGTTTTGCACGTAGAGCCCAAAAACAGTTGTAGAAACTTGTTTAGCGATGTGTAAATTGTAAACATTTTAATCGTGAAAGGCCAAAATTGACTTTTTTATTGAAAGTGGCAACTTGAATGCATGTTGGCGAGGGCGGTGTGACCGCAGGATTCATTGATTATCTTTTTTGCGTTCCTTTCATACAGCTGATGATACTATTAGGGCACAAACAATAAATCATAACATGAAAAAACACAAAATTATAGTGCAACCTATAAAAATAAGTGGATTTCTATACATTTTTCATTACCTTTGTGCACCTAGGTGGCTGTCACTAGCAGGTAACAGGCTTCATGGTTTGGAGAGGGCGGCATTTGAGCCACTGGCCAACCTGCAACACCTGGAACTGGGACACAACCCCTGGGAGTGCGACTGCAATCTGCGTGATTTCAAGCACTGGATGGAGTGGCTGCTGTACCGAGGTGCACGTCTGATTTTTGTAACAAGGACAGCTTGATTTTGAAACACTGAGGTAGAAAACTAGAAAGACGTGGCGAGGAATAACAGTAGGTGCTTCAAGTCATATGATGTGACTGCGTGGTTGTGTAAGCACTTGCTGTTGTTGTTCTATGGGCTTTATCCACGTGTCTCTGCAAGCTGTGAGTACATCAGATAACCACAGCTGCTCTGCGCTTTCTGCTCGTGTATAAAATCTACATTCACCTCAGCGCCTCGGGCCTCAGCTGCCCCGCTAATGAAGCATCTCTTTTCTTCTTCATTCTGCTCCCCATTGCTTTCCTGAACTTCACTCCCTCTCAGCGTAGCACTCATCAGAAAGAGACTGACACACAGTAGACATGATGATTTAATAATCATCAAAGCTGCTGGGAAAATTACAAGGAGTCATTTCACACTTGAAGATGAAATCTCTGACAATAGCTGTGCAAAAGGGGAGATAATGCATGAACCGGGTTATGAAAGAAGACAGTGCAACCTGAATTTGAACAACCACCTCCAAGGTTGTTGTTCTTAAGTTATTGAAGCAAAAAAGCTGCTTTTTCACAGTTTTATTACAGCGCCACAGTCTCTGAGCACGAAAAGCTCTGCACTGACTTCTGCATGCCTCTCTCACACTGCAAAAAATAAAAAATCATCTCTCACCAAGTATTTTTGTCTTGTTTCTGGTTTAATTATCTAATAACAATTGATTTGAGGCTAACATAGATTCTTGGTAACTCTTGTTTTAAAACAGTAAATGTTGAACAAATATTGTTGTAGTCATTTGATCTCAAAAACAACTTATTTTACAGTCAAATATGCCGAAATGCGACAGTGTAGCGACTGTAAATTTAACTGCTCGGTGGCATTTGTTATTGGGAGCTACTAGTCGTATTTATACATGCTGTGTGGTAGCCATCGAGATTTTAAGAAAAAGTTAAAATTTTACGGCAACCATACGTTTATTGACATAAGTCAGTGGCCGCCCAGGCTATTTCGGTTGGACAATACAGAAAATTTTGGTATTGATCCAATACAAAGTAATTACCGGGCTAGTGTCACTGATATCAAAACTTTTTCCTTATAATGTTGTGATGATAGAATAATATTGGAAATACACCATTTTGTGTTAATTAAGTGTATAGTACAACACAGAACAGAGACTTTAGGCAAAAAAAAAGTTTGTTAACGAATAACAACAAACTGTGCTGCCAACGCAAAGACAGATTGGGCAAGTTTTTGCTCAAATTAGGCATTTTTCACCCAATCTGGTGCGAGATACAGGGCTTGCATTAACTCTGAAAGTAAATTCAAGTACTTTACTGTTCTTTTTAAAGCAACACTGCGACGAAAGTATCGTAAGTATCAATCTCATCACGCTAGAATCAATACGTCACCTTGGTATCAATACTCATATCGATACTCCCACCCCTACTGGCTGCCCAGCTGTCACCCACTTTTGTCATGGCATCATCCCTGATGCCTACATTCATAATCACAGTCTACGTCAATTATTTTTTAAAAAATTGGGCGGTGTGAAATCTTAAAAATTCTGCAGATGCCTCCTAATCGTGTGTAGTAGTTATATTTGTGACCGTATCTACTGAAACAAGTTGTTTTTACTTTACATAATTTATGTTAATTATGAATGGGGAGTGGACTTATTTTAAGAGACAAATGTGTTAAATATAAAAAATATGGAAAGTTGAACAAAGGAATTTGTTTGTAAGCAAACTTGCATTTATGCTTCATTTTAAAGACTAATTTATCTTAAAATGTGTAATTCTAGTATTTAAAATGATTATAGATTTGGAAAAAAAGAGAGTTGAATCCTTTCCCGCTCAAAATGGGATATATTTTGTGTAGAAATGCATTTTCTTTTAGAATACAAAACTTTATTTTGAGGAAAAATGCTTTCTGTAAGACATAATTGTTACAGTTACCACAACAATATATTTTAAGAAATCTTACCAAACTCTTCCAATTCTTTTGGCAGATTTTTTTCACTGAAAACAACAAAGAAATATCTTGTATTCTTTAATTTTAACTTGCTTTGAAAACGACGTTTTTTGTAGTGCAGCTGCATTAGTTGGACATATTTTGGGAGCAGTGTTTGCTGAAGGATTTGTCAATTTGTCACATGCTCAGATGAAAGCAAACTCAAGCGCTCTGCTCTCATCCTATCTTATCCTCATGCATTATTCCAGTGTTTTTGTTATTTAAAGTATTGAAGGGAGGGGGCTCAGATCGATGACTTACCAGCGTGCGACCTTGAGACGGACACCCCGTTTGGTGGCGCTTCCAGCGTAACGCTAACAAACCCCCACCCTCCTGTTGGGAATTAGTGACTCAGATATTTCTCTTTTCTGCACATGCCTGAGCTGTGATGAAGCTAGGCATGTCACCTCATGAATTATACAAGGGCTTAGTTGAGGCTATCTTCAACTTCGTGAGCGCTGCAAATTGTGTGTGTGAAGTGATGTATGACTCATGCTGGAGTTGGCACGACCACCTCCATCTCTGTCTTTTTCTGTCGTTTGGATGGTTGTTTGTGTTTTGACAGAGGCAAAGCACCTTAATAAATGACCCCCCAACTGCATGCTTTCTTCTTCAGGGGGGAAGGTGGATGCCATGGAGTGCACGCTCCCCAAAGATCTGCGTGGGAGAGACATCCGCGGCGTTCCGGTGGAGATGTTCAACTACTGCCTCCAACTGGAAGACGAGAACGGAGGGGGCGGTGAGGGTTCTCGATCTGGACAAGGAGGCGGCCCTCCGTGCAGCAGGAGCGCTCTCAACCCAAGCGGGGCGACGCCGGCTTCCGACAGCAGCGTCGACGGCTCCTCTGCAACCACTGGAGGAGGCGACGCGCCACCAGATTGCGTTCGAGCCCGCTACCGACCTGTTAGTGTGCGCCGCGCCATTGGCACGGTGGTGATCGCTGGCGTGGTGTGCGGCATTGTTTGCATCATGATGGTCGCTGCAGCTGCTTACGGCTGCATCTATGCCTCCCTGATGGCCAAATACCAGAGAGAGCTAAAAAAGAGACAGCCGCTGATGGGAGACGGCGAGGCCGACGGGGAAGACAGGGAGGAGAAGCAGATCTCCTCTGTCGCCTAAAAGAACACTGAACCAGTGGGAATTTGTCACGGAGGCAAGAGGTAATATCAGAATGGGACGGAAATATTAAAAAGGGCTCACACAGGAGACTGACTCTGAACTGACACTTCTCTCCCACCGTTCGACTTCCTCTTTCTATTTTTAGTCCTTTCCCTCCCCGCCCTTCTCCCCCTTACAAATCTCCACACACCTCATCTTCTTCTTCCCCAGTTTCCTGCTAAACTTGGATCCATTCTCTCTTGCAGTACTTGTTAGCGCTCGTTCCTGCAAATTGCCTGCCATCCACCCACTTGCAGAATTTGCCATTAAACGGGTTTGGAGAAAGGAAATACAATAAATTTGGGACTCATATGAAACATATCATCAAATCTGTGTTGTCGGTATTTAGAAATTTAGAGCAGAAATTCAGGGATTCATTGCATAAATGGTGTAGATTTTTAAAAATTACTAGAATTTGAGGTTTCTCCGACTTCTAAGAACATGAAGAATTGATAAAAAAGTCATTAAAAGCCAGATTTTGTTAATTAAAAGCTTCCTTTAACGCCCAAACAATAACTCGTCCAATAACGATGAAGAGGAGCGTCACTGCTTTGTTGGACTAAATCTCCTTTATATCTTGGGTTTTCTGCAAGCTGACAACTAAATATTATCGCATGGGAATGTCACATGAAAGTCAACATTCAAGACAATTCAGAAAAAAAACTCTGAAAGGACAAATTGCTGTGTGTGCATCCTTTCTGATGTGATAAAAGCACTCAAAGTCTATTAGGTGTCTGGATCCAAACAGATTCTGTCAGATGGACTGAAAAAAATAAATTGAAAAAACTCACAGACTGCTTAAAAAGACAGATTTTACCTCTGGATGGGAATGCTTCTTGAAAATGGCATGATCAAATCTTAAAGGAACTCGATCAAGAACTACAAAAACTCCTCTATAAAGACTACAAATATCCGATTCCTGCACTTTATTCCTCTAATCAGACCCCTATTTTCCCCTTCCCTCTCTTTTTTCTAAGATAGATAAATTGCCAAGAAGAATTATAAAGAAAAGAATTATTCAAAAGCTGCTATTTTTCTTCTTTATTCTTTTACCTTGATGTCCATTTTTTCATGCAGAGCTATCTGTGAAAAGCTTTTCACGCACTTTCACCTCTCTTTTGCGCCTACTCAATTGTTGCTTATTTGTTTTTATTAAACAACCTGCAATATGCACTGGAAGTGTTGTCCTTCTGTTAAAAAAAGGATGCATTGATGGCATTCTTTGAGCGTTTTTGCAGAGCTCTATTATCGGCAAAGGCCTTTAAAGTGAGCTAAGTAGCATTCATTGCACATGTTTCTCCTGAAAAATGGTTTTCTTTCGGTTCATCGATTGGCTTAAACTTATATGAATGGTGTGTTTTCTTATACCTTGGGTATGATGCAGATATATAAATATATATATTATCATGCTAGTTTACTATGATGTATTGGCCCAAACCCAAATGTATTTTGGTGTTTTCATGAAGGATTTCCTGTAAAAACCATGATGTGTGTGATCATTTCTTGTGTCCATTATTATTCAGGTAAAGTTTTGCTAAGAAGCATGGACAGAGTTTAGAACTTGCAAAAATAAAAAGGGCTCATACCGGAAATTTGCACAAATTCCCCTATAGGAGGATGTTTTTAAAGCAAAAGCTAGATAGACATTAACAGTCTGTAAATCACACCAAGCCATGTAATACAGAAGATATATACAGTATATATTAAAAACAACAACATTAAAAACCACAATAACGCAACAAAAAAGGCTCAAAGTGCAAAATAAACGTCCAAAGGAAGCAGCCTAAAATCTGAAAATACCCATGACTCTTTGCTTCCTGCTGCTGCAGCTCAACCAACTGAACTTTCATAAGAAGGTACAAAGCCAAGTTTAATAAATGTGTCAATCGATTGCTTTGATTTGTGTTTTTGACTGAAAGAATATCACAAGCAGTAAAGGAGGTAAAAGAATAAAAAATATCACAGAAAATATGAGTTTTCCTCAGATTAATAATTTCTGCATGAAGTTTTAATTCAGAAAAAATGAGCAGAAAATGATGTGTTCCAATTACTATTATTTTTTAAATGGCTTTTAGGACACAAATACATTGAAATTGAAAACTAAAAGATACAAGTCAAGAGTTGTATTTTATTTTCCTCACAATTCCAAGTTTTGGGAAAAAAAAGCTTGCATTTTCCACTAGTAATGGATAGTTGGAAAGAGGCTTTCAATACAAATCTGTTAGCATATGAGGGAAACATACTTCTCAGCAATCAGCAATGTAAATATATGGTTTTAGCAGCCAATTAAAGAAAAAAAAACAAAGTTGTGTCACTAGAAATTAAAGATGACAATATTTAAAGGAAGGGGGTTACTAAACAAACCTAAACTGGAGAAATTATTGGAATGATGTCCCAGTAATAGAATCTATTGAACCAATTTGGATGAATTTGAGTCTACACAGAAATTTTGGAGATGTGGCCAAAATTTGATAGCTAGAGTTAATTTTTTTTTTTTTGAATCTCTCATTTGGCACAGTTCTCAAGCATACATGAGTCCTGCAGTCTCAGTGTATATCGCCACAAAAAAACAGTATATAGTGGTAAAACTGGGCAGTTTAACTTAAATGTTTAGCTTTATATGTAAAGTAAGATGCTGCTTTTGACATTGTCCTCACTAAAAGGAAGAATATGAGCTCATCCTGCTGTCCAGAGGAGCTGATTGTGAGCGCTCTATAATAAAGTCACAGACGCACTCATGTTAAACTTTGAGAAACCGTCCAGCCCTAACATAAAGCAGCATCTAAACTCTGTCTATGAATCCACGAGCACACCCAAATGTTCTCCGTTCTACAAGTCTTTTCATGTCAGTTGTTAAGTCTCTTCCTTCATCCGCGGCTCAAACCCCATCGCCTGTTCGTGTTGAGAATAATACATTCTAGTCTGCTAAAGAACAGCTACAGAGAGGGGGGAAAAGAAAGTATTTGGGAGTCACCGTTTCTGCAACTTGTCCTCCTTAAAAAAGATGGTAGAGGTCTGTAATGTTCTTTATAGGTAAACTTCAACTGTGAGAGACAGAATATAGAGAAAACAAAACAATTCAAGGAAATAATTTATCTGGAAAATGGTGCAGCAAAATGAGTGTTTGGTTAGTGACAAAAGTTTATGTCAATAGTTTGTAATGTAACCTGGTTTTTATTGACACAGGTCAAAAGTTTCCAGCAGGATCTTCACCTTGTTTGTGCTGCAGCTGCTGATTTGGTCCATTCTTCCATGCAGATCTTCTCAAGTTGTGATGTTTTAGGGGCTGTTGCTGGGAAACAACTCTCTCTACAGATTTTCCATTAGATTGATGTCGTGATTGGCTCTGCCACTACAGAACCTTGAGATGCTTTTCACGTACTCCTTTATTGCCTAAACAGTATGTTTGGGATCATTGTCATGATGGAAGATCCAAAAAATCTACCCACATGACCCAATTAATTCTTTCCTTAGTATGAATGAGTCGTCCTGTCCCCTTAGCAGAAAAGCAGCCCCAAAGCATGATGCTTCCACCCCCATGCTTCACAGTGGGAAGGGTGTTCTTGGGATCTAACTCCACATTCTTGCCCTTCCAAACAGTGAGTGGGATTTCCACTTTGATCTTGGCATCCTCTAGATCATTCAGATAGTCTATGGCAGACCTTTGATGGACCTGGACACGTGCTGGTTTAAGCTGGGGGACCTTTAGAGCTCATGAAAACACAGTGTGATAGTTACATTTGTTAGTGCGGTTCAAGCTCTTTTCAGCTCCCCACTGATCTTGCATGGAGCTCCAGCTGGATGGAGTGATCTTGTGTTTTATCAATTTTCTAATAATTGCTCAAACAGTAGATCTCTTTTGTCAAGCTGCTTCCTTATTGCTCTATCGCAGTATATAATAAAGGCTCTCCCCTTGTATGCGTGGGTTTTCTCCGCAGACTCCAGCTTCCGCCCACTGTCCAAAAACATGCTTCATGGGTTAATTGGTTACTCTGGATTAACCCTGGTTAGGTTCTGGCAGCCACGTGTTTAGAAAACGGATTTGGAAAATAGATGAATGGTTTATCCGAGTCTTGTTCACGTCTACAGTCTTGGTGTCCTTCGACAGCTCTTTGGTCTTGGTAGAAAGATTGCAGTCTGACTGTTTCAGGGTGTGGACAAGTGTTTTCCATACCGATAATGATTTCAAACAGATAATATAGGTAAATGAATGGAGGACAGAGGAGTAACAGGTCTGTGAGGGACTGATATCTTGCTCTTTGTAGGAGTTTATTTTCTGCATCACTATACAAATGCATTCTTTAAAAATACTTTTAAATTCTGTCTCTCATTGTTGATTAAAAAAAAAATCCCTCTTCCATCTGTTTAGGGGATACAAAAAGCAGAATCTGTAGATGCCAAATCCTTCTTTTTGCCTCACTGTATTTCTGCAGCCATGTTAATCGAGAGGCTTTCTGTCTACAGATTGCAGAACTCTTGGGTGTGTTGTGTTATCATGATAATTGTGGTTATTGTGATGATAACTTGACAATGGCAACAAAGAATTATGCATTATTTGGAATAAAAACATATCACGCCTGCATCTGCTTTCTGACAAGAGTGGTGAAAACATTGTTTTGAGTGGGAAGAAATGTCACGCGTATGATATAAAAACAAAGTGGAATATCCAATGTCAAAATGTGAAACCCTTACAATAACACTTCTTTTTTTTCCTCCTTATTTCCCATTTTGTTCCTCTTTTCTTTCCACTCTCCCTCATCTCAACCCAATTTATCTTTTTGTCGTCTCTCCCATCATCTTTATATTCTTTTCAATCTCTTCACCCCATCTCTGTTCTCTTTTTCTCTGCGTGTGTCTGGTCTGCTGTGCATCTTCTTCAACGTCTCTAATCATCTGTCATCACTTCTTCCTGTCCTTCTCCACCATGTCAATTATCCTTCACCTTCTATTCTTTCCTTCTATATTTTCTACTCACTCAATTTACATAAAGGCTGTCATTTGTGCTGTAGGGATTTGGTCACTGTTGGCTGCATCAAACCTTTGAAAACCAAACGGACATCCTTCATCAAAAGTGGTTAAAAATAAATCAGCAACCAAACTAGCACAAATGTTTAGCCTTCAAGGAAACCCCAGTGAAGAATGGAATGTGTTGCTTGGGTAAACACTGACACCCAGTGGTCACATGAAAAACTACAATCAATGTAGCGCAAATTGACGAGGATTTGTAATTTTTTGTGACAATAAAATAAAAATTAATCTGTTTTTAAGTCCTTTAAAATTGTTCTTCAACATGAGTTAAATTTATAATTAAAGTATATTTGCTTTAGAACATTTAAAAGTTTGGTTTGCACAGTCATTGAAGAATGTTCTCTGCTTGAGCTAAAAAAGGATGTTAATAAATGACAATAAAAGTGGACGGATTTAAAAAAAAATGTGGGTAAGTGAAGGTAAAAATGTCTGACAGTTTAGTGGGATGGATGCAGCGGTATGGGGCCTTTCACCTGCAATCACACACTGATGAGCACATCGGAAGCTAGTCTATAAAAAAACTGACAGGTTCAGTCAGTGAGAGAGCAGAGCTACTTGACACTTGTGGAAATGTTTTATTTAAGAAAAAAAAGAAGCTTCCCTGTCTCTGTGGCTCTCACTTATTCCTTTATATCTTCTTGGAGATAATAATATAGAATTTAATGCAAGAACTTTTGTCCTAATTTCTCATATGTAATTTAAAATATAGTTAAAAATCAAAATAATAATAAAGAATGATAAAATAAGATGGGAAAAAAACTAATCAAATTGACAGGCAGCAACTTTACACTGAAATGGTTTAATTTTGAATACTGCGTTTCCTCCAGCTTTTCAATCAGACACAGTTTTCACACGTTTTAAGAAGGCTGTGAAACCAAGATAAGCCTGTGTGGTTTTTATAAACTACTGCTCAGTCTGACTGCTTGTTAAAAAATTAAAGTACTCTTCCACACGCTCATTCTGTGAAGGCAGCGTGTCGTCTCTGACATGACTGTGACTGATGAGAGTGTCACTCAAATATTGGGTAATACTGGAGCAAACATGGGGATGTAAAACAAGCTCGCACATAATTAGGACGAGAAACTAAAATCAAAATGTAAAGCAGAGCAGCACTTCGTTTATGATTTATAGCCAAAAGCGTAAAAGCGTTTAACAGCCACAAGTCTTATTCACCCATGGTGGCAAACCTGCCATTCAAGGTACCAGTCAGACCCGCAGGAGCAATGATTCGTTTACACAAAGATACTCTGACATGCAACCCAAACTCCAACCATCTGATCAGGAGTTGACGTCTCTGTACCTGCGCCACAAACACGGTGCTTTAAAAGAGGCTTAATTGTAAAATAAATCACATCTTAACCAAAATGAATTCATATTTTGAATATCAATTCAAATCTAAATCACAGCACATCCACACCACACTGATCACACACGTTTCTTCAAACTTAAGTAATTAATTACTAATGTTTCTGAAACTTTGATGAGCAGAGGTTTTGTAAAAAGATGAAAAAATGTACAGTATAATTATTAATTTTTTAACAGACTTAGTAAGCTACTTTGGGCAAAAACACCACAACTAGGTGAAGATCATGAACTCACAAGACTCAAACTCAGCTGCAACATAAAAGGATATTAAAAAATATCCTTGATCAAAACATTTAGCAAAGAAAAAGTTGGACACAAAATAGTCAAAGGAAGACAATCAGGTATAATAATAATAATTATAGCTATACTTAAATACTTTTTTTTAACCATTGAAGACTTCAGCGTGTTAAATTTGCTTTGCTATAACTAAATCCACTGCAATAACAACATTTCAACAGGTAATAAAACAAAAACGAACTTGACATTAATCATGTTTCAATTATACAAAGGTATTTTGTTGGACAGTTTCAAATATTATTTTTTAACAGAGTAAATTGTGTCAACATGTTGGTGTTTTTATGAAATAATTTGAATAAGAGAGTAAAAACACAAAATATGAAATTTTAAACCAAGAAACATCTGTATTTTGAGCAGCAAATCAATGTTGTGATGCAAAATTTGATTCCCTAAACCACCAGGTGCAAACAAAAAAAAAACACAAAAAAGGCAATATTTAAAAAAAATGTTATCCCCAGCTGACTAAAAGACTATGATTTGATAACTTTGGGTTTTTAAACTGACTTTATTGCACTAAGTGATTGATAATTTACATCCTTGGGAGTGCATGTCTCGTAATGATAATAAACTAGAATGAGAACAGAGAATATATGAATCTTATATATGTAGTTCTCTAAGTATTGTTAATTTTAATTACACTTTGTGCTTTAATTCCATTTCTGTATTTTTTTTTTTTATATTTTTTGATAAATCTCAGTTTGGTAAACTGTTTGAAGGTGTCGGACTGAAGGACTAAAACAAGCAGATGGGCATTTAACCGAAACACATCATCCTACCTCCAGCGATGGCGGTTTTCTTTCCCACAGTCACAGTCACAGCAGTGGCACTGATCACTATCCTCCCTGCTGGTAGAACAACAAACATTCAATTTAGACTTTAAATGACAACATTTAAATACATGCACTAAAAAATGCATGCATTTCTTTCAAACATGCATGAATGCTCTATATGTACATGCAAATACATGACATAGAAAAGCCATTATGGTTTTTATGATTTTTTTTAAATTCATACTTATTTTGAATATTAGGCTTAAAAATACAAAAGAAATCCTACAATTCTATTCATCATCCTTGTATCAACAGATGCCACAACATTTCAAACAGATTATTGGATGTCCTATCTAAAACAGATGGAGAGAACAGATCAAATAATACAGGACAAGTACATGTGTGTGCTGCAAATCCTTTTTTGATGCGTTTATATTTCTGTAATCAATCCCTTTGAGAAAAGAAAAAAAAAATCATGCAATTAAAAAAATGTATCACAAAGATGATAAGGAGCATGACATGAGGGAAAAGATAAATAAAAGCGTTAATGTGAGTCCAAAGGCTTATTCCTTAAGCGAGGAGAGGATTCCTGTTTTTTGGGTTTTTTTTTTTTTGCATGCTTTGCCGGTTCCATCAGGAAGCTATGTATAAGCGCATTGTTGGTGCATTACAGCAGGGAGAAAATACAACTTGCAAGGAAGAATTGAAACAAGAAATCATGCAGTTCTCTACCCTCCTCCTCCTCTTTCGTCTCCCTGCGTTTTCTCCCTCCCTGCTCCTCTGGATGTTCCACCGCCTCCTCACTCAAGGTGGCACTATAGTCAGCCTCATAGTCTCTGAATGTATCTGAAAATGACAGACTTTTTTTCCCCCTCACCTTAACTTTAGCACATCTAGTAACTATTTTTAATATTATAAGTCAGATGGATGAATTCCTTTCGACTAATTTATTAGTTAAGGTTTTCAATGTCATGTAGTGTATTAATAAGAGCATTTTGAGCAATAATAATTGAATTTTTTACATGTAAATGTGGATGTACGCATTTTTCAATCAATTAATGGCTAATTATCCCAAGTTTGATATGTCTCTGTGTAGATATAAGTGTATTTCTTTGTCTTGTTCACTTTTATTTTTGTTTTGATTGCTTGAAAGAAACCAAAAAGGAGATTTTTTTTCACAATTCCTCATACTATTCAATGAAAGTTACCTAAACGATAGAATAATATTTTTTTAAATAGAATGTAACGTTTTAAATTGAAAGATTTCTCTTATGTGAAGCCAGGTGTAGCTTTAGTTAAAGGTATTTAAGAGAATAACAAACCTGAAATAAATTATATATGCTAGAGGTAGGTTAAAATTAATTCTATTTAGTATCTAAAGTTCATAAAATCAAGTTTTCTTTTTATACATTTTATTATAAAATAGCCCTTTTTTTTTTACTAGAATAGAGTTAGTAAGATGTGATGATAGTGACAATGGCTGTAGTTGTTAAAGATTCTTTATATTTTTTCTTTCTAGAGAAGAAAAATAAAGAAAAAATGATCTGAAGATGACAATTTCTGTTAATTTAAACACAACTACACAGTGATGTGGAAAAAAGAACAGTCGGAACAGATTAAAGTACAACAATGAGACAACTTGCAGATAATTAGAGATAAATGGGAAACAAAAACGCAAAGTTTGTGGGATTTTCTTTTGTGTAGTGTGTAAGCGTTTATGCTAATAAGTGGTGTGTCCTCTACCTCTCGTGTCTTGTCTGGGCATGTAGTAAAGAAACTGCCCAGCTGGATACTCAGCTGCTCTGCGGTACCATACTGGGAAGTGATCCAGGGTGAACATATTCTCCATGTCTGTGGAGGTCAGGAAAGACCTGGGGAGAGACGAAAATATCCTTAAGGAGGGGAAGAAGAAGATTAACTCTGAAAACAAAATCACAGAATAAAGGAAAAAATTGTTCAATCGATACTTAAAATATGAAATAAAACGGTAAAAGGAATAAAGGCACCCAGCAAATCAATATTTAATCAAGCTTCTTAAAATTCTAAAACAAAATGTAAAGATGGTAAATATAGACGTTTATAAAGATATTAAAAAGTTTCCAGAAATGATCATCTGAATACAAGAGTATTGTGCTGAGTGAGGAATTGACTTTCTAATTCACCACAGGAGGGATGAAGATACCACCGCACTTTTGACAGATTTAATGTAATTTTGCAAGACTGTTTTTATTTGATTTGGAATAAAAAGTTACATATAATTGTATTACTCACCTGCCGGTTCTTTTCTCGATCCCAGCGTATCTCTGGAATCTCAGTAGGCCTGAACGAGTCCCCAAAAAAGCAGTTTCAATCCCATCCTCCATTCTGAGAGAGAATGTAGATGCAAAAAAAGCAGTAAACAAAAGAAGGTTAACAAGTAAATCCTTTAAAAATACAATTAAAAGGTGTATAAATGATTGTTCCTATTAACCCCGATGTGTTGAGCATTAGTGCGGTCCAGTACGCTTCCATAGGGGCCGAGACCACAGCATCAAATAAAGTTTGCTGCAACAGCTGAGAATCACCTGAATTGAGAAAAACATAATTCAAAGTATGCTTTATTTTATTTCATTTTAAATAACTTATATGTAGTAAATATAGTAGTTTTTAAATCTATTACAGTCTAGATCTGGTTCTTTTCCTGTGAGGTATTTCTTCACTGCTTCCAGTTGGGTCAGTTTACGGTGTGCTGGGTCGATGTCAGTCTCACAGTAGGTCCTACATAGTTGGAATAAAATGAAATTATTATCTAAAAAGTCTACCCATCTGTAGTCTGCAAAAGGAACTAACCACTCGTTGGCTATGGTCAGATCTGGAGTCAGTAAATCATGAAGACCTATAAAAAAAATAGATCAAGTGAGAAAGGAAGTAAGAAGCTAAAGCTGAATTAAATTAAAAAAAAAAAAACAAAAACAAAAAAAAACTTACCATCCTCGACTGAAACGTTTCCTGTGAAGATATACTCTCCATATCCCCTACTCAACACGATACCAAGACTGCCAACAGAAGTAAGAACCATATTTTTAGAAATAAATTCATCTTATAGCCACATAATATTGGATTTAGATATAAAGTCCCACTCCAATCATCTTTTGATCTATTGTATAAGTGATGGGTGGTAGGGAGTATTCTTTACTTTTTTTTTTTTTTTTTGCTGTGTTCTCTCTGCCTGCTTTGTAACACCATAAGCGATTTGTGCGTCAGGGATGTCAAGTTTCCATGTCAAGTTAATGGTCCAGATGCCATCTGAGGTCCTGTGACACAGTTTAAGGTATTGCTGTATCGCCTCAACCAGTCAGGAACTCAGCTTTGGGCACGTGACCTGTTCAGTGACTCAATGAATGGATGCATCCAATTGTTCTCATCCTGAACTTCCATCTATTTTCTTAACATACAGTATCCCTTTCAGGGGGGCGGAGTTGCCTGTCGTTTAATTCTTTAAAACAATCAATGAAAAGCTTAACTGTTGTGGCTGTGGTTGTATTTGGCATTTGGTACATAAAAAGGGGTGTAAAATAAATTGGGGGCTCGTCCGGGATAAATAAGCAAACAAAAAGACTAGTGTGCCAACATTTAATTCAAATATTTAACAAAAGCATGTTTGTAATGTAATAAAGGTAAAAATGTGTTTTTTCATCTACACTACACGTTGAAGCATTTTTAACATGCAGACCCTTATTTTTTGAAAATTCTTTGTAAAGAGACGAGAATCGAAAGAGCTAATTGTTCCTAGCGAGTTGTATTAAAAGAATCGGCTCCTGAGAAAGAAT
The DNA here is from genome assembly GCA_003999625.1 of Oryzias javanicus. NCBI lineage: Eukaryota > Metazoa > Chordata > Actinopteri > Beloniformes > Adrianichthyidae > Oryzias > Oryzias javanicus. Next base: position 22,894,479 of record CM012459.1, on the reverse strand, counting down.
CAAAGTGCCCATCGCTAGTTCCAGGTAGTAGCAAGACATACTTTCTGCAGAGCGCCAGGAGCTCATTAGAAATTCACCTCCGAATTGTCTGCCCTTATTATCCCTTTTTTCATGTTCTTTTTTTTTTCAACTGCATTTTTTATATGCCCCTGATTTACAATGGTTTGAATGAAGAAATACTCAAAAATAAAATTTTGAGCTTAATTTTCCCTATCTATGCTCTCCATCATGAGAAAAAAAGGCAACAAGAACATTTTAAAAACACAATTTTTCATTGGAGTGGGTCTTTAAACAACTGCAATATCAATCAGATTATTTAATGTATATCTATCAATGTTAGGCAAAAAAAATATGAGACCAACCTGAATGGTGTTTCTTTGATGTCTGTATAAAAGTAATCATTTCTCAAGAACAACACTCTTCTCTGTGAAGCACAGATGAGCACATTTGAAAATACAGCATGGAAATAAAACCAAAGCTAATTTAAATCAAACAGAGCTTGATAAACTCTCTAAATGAAAAGGACTCACTCCTTTATCCACTGAGGTTCTCACATCTAAAGACAGAGTTCCAGTTTCTCCTTTGACCATGGCGGTCCTAAGCTGTTAAAACAGATAGAAAACACTCTTATGGAACTAAATTTGATGGAGTTTATTTATCAGAAAATAGAAATGGGGAACTGAAAGGGACAAAAATTGGTTTCTCACTTCTTCCTCAGTGTCTTCCCACTCCACCTCGGAGAGATCAACACTGTTATAGTTAGGTTTGGGCTTCAGCTTCTTCCCTTCTTTATACTGTCAACATATACCAGACAAAGAAAAGGGAAGGAGAGCATATAAATAGAGTATGTGCAGTCAGTTTGACTCAAAATCTCAAAGTTAGTCTTCACCAAAGGTCGTAGTTCAGGATGAGACAGGATGTAACCATTATTGGTGATGAGGAAAGCGTAACCTTGGATACCCAGCTGTAAGGACGACAATCACATGCATAGAACATCAAACATCTTAATTTTAATTAACCACCAATTAACTTGTGGTTTTAATACTGATTAGTCTGTTAAAATTAATGACTCACCTTGTATCTTGGAGCTAATCTCATCAATTCTCTCAAAGCCACATCGGTTCCCACGACCCCCAGCAAAATCCCATGAGATAACTAGCAACAAAAGAAAGGAATTCAGAGCGATAGTTCCTTTAAACCATTTGATCTCCATTAGTGGTAAAATCAAACATCCTGTTTGGGTTACATTTAGTAGTAATGTTCGGGGTCACGGTTAAACTGGAGCCAATCTACAGCTGTTAGTGCTGGAGAGGCAGAAAAAATTCTGGGCAGGGAGCCAGACCATTACAAGTACACAGAAAAACATGCTTGTGCAAAGTAAGCAAATATACATCTTTTTGAGCAGTGAGAAAAAAAAAAGTCACGGATCAGAAAAAGATGTAAACTGAGAAGTCTCTATAAAGATTTGAAACTTTTGCGCTTTAAGTTGACAGATTCACTGCTTAAAATGGCTTCTACTATGTGTTTAAATACTAATTTAATCAGTTACAGCATGAAGGCCGTGCCACACTGCTGCTACGTACATTTTACGGGTATTGCACAGATGAAATGGGCAATACTGTATGTAAGTATACTGCAAAGAAGTGAGAAAAATTATGTTCTTTTAAATAAAATATTCACTGACATCTCACTTGTGAACCCCGTTAAAACCACGGAAAGAAGTAGGAGTCAGTATGGCAAGCAAAAGGGGTCAATAATCAGCAGAAAAAGCACTGTAAAAAATGGCCATAAAAAAACAGCTTTTTACGCATGTTTTGAAAGCAGCATGTAAATTACGGTGTCTTGTTATGGGACACGAAAGGGGTCAATACCTACCAGGAGAAGCGGCGTAAAAATTAAAAATTCAGCTTTTAACGCACGTTTTAAAAGTAGCATTACATTGTTCTGTGTCGTCTCAAAAAGGGAAGTAAAAATTAGCATTTTTCATGGCCAATATATCTTTTTTTAACTGAATCTTTTCCTGGCGGTTATCGACATCTATCGTTGACATACAGTTGGGCCCAGTGCGCATCCAGAGTTGTATTTGCTCCCACTGTACTCGACCCTCTCTCGCAGCCTGCCGGACCAGCCAATGAGTGGAGGGGTGAAAGCTCAGCTGATCTATAAATACCCGTCACACTATACACAAATCCTGCATGAACCGTGCATGATTCTTGGGCTGTTTACATGAAATTCATTAGTGATTTTTGCGTCAATTATGTAATTTTAACATGATATGTGAGCCGGATACGCGCTATAAAAGTTATAACAGTCCACTATACATTCGTGTATAAACGTGGAAAAGTCGTGGAAAGCCACAAATTTGCATATGCAGAATCACACACGGTTGCAAAATATTTACACAATAATTTTGCATAATATTAATAACAATAACTAAAATACAACTGCTTGAAATATGTATTTTTTTGCTCATTTGTCTGCTGTTCTCATTTGACCCCTTTCAAAGTCTTCTGTCCCCTCTCTCTCTCCGCCATTGGATTTGTTTGGACACAAAGGAAAATGTTCACAGCTTGGATTTAAACAATGACCCATAAATATGTGACTTTCCCAAAAGGATTTCCAACAATTTTCTATAAAATAACTGCTCTGTTTACTGCGGCGACCCCTGAAGGGATTATCCGAAAGAGCGAATAAAAACAAGTGCTTTGTGTAGCATTAAAATGACTTACAGTTTCTTCCTTTTTGCTGAACACAGGCATTGCTACTGAAGTCATCATGAGCAGGCTTTGTGCCTGAGTGTTGAACAGCTATAAAACAACAACAAAATATAGTTAAACTTCTGTTTCTTCTCTCAATTAGAGAGCGTTAACTTAAACCCTTGTGGTTCAAAACAGTACATTCAGAACTGGCAAAAACAGGTTCTTAAAAATATTAGTTGTTGGTAAATGTTAAACATTTTGTGTAAATCTAAGATTGGCAATCCTAATCTATCAAGGATCTGGATTATCAAACTAAGAAGGAACTATTTGGAACAAGTTTTGGCCACCAACTGATCAAATTAAAGGATGCTACAGAGACTAAGCATTACATTACACAATATATGACTAACATCCGTAAAGCTGAACTAAGTCTGAACATCATTACCTCATTTTTATTAGGAAGCTGAAGGTGAAGAATGATGGGACAAACAATTAACTCCATGACATGAAACACCTCGATACAAGTATCTAAAAACATTGTTGAAATTCAAGCAGGGAGCAGCTGTTTAATCAAACACTGTTACCGTAAGCTAATATATATGTTACCTAATCAGACATGAAATTAATAATTTATCAATAACAAAAAATCAAATCTGGTTTTGAAATATTTTTACTGCTTTCATCTAATGGATTTTCATGTAACCAGTGAGGCTTTGTAAAACATTTGCAGATTTAAGTAACTGATTGTTGTCTTTGAAAGAAATAATAGAAATCAACTGTGAAGTGATGCAAATTTGATTGCATTTCATTATTTATGTGAAAATATTTTAAACATTTAATGTCAAAGACCCAAATGGTCAAAGCAGATGTCTGAACTTCCAGCCTGCTGGAAGTCTCTTACTATTAGATACAAATGTGTCATTTTCTGGACATTATCAATAATAATAATAATAATAATAATAATAATAAGTTCAGCTCTTCAAATATTTACGGTACCATAAATATAAATGTATAGGCTCAATTGAAAAATGTTACATTATAATCCTCATGATCTGGGATTTTTTTTTAACTCTGTATAAAGCCTTATTACGACATTGGTTCTAATCTAGTTCTATAGAATAAAACTGAAATAAACTGACAGTTGAACTCTATTCAGACATTTACATGATTATGAAGCAAACATTCAGCATGAAATGTCAATGTGACAAACACAAAATATATTAAAAAAAAGAGCAGACTGACCACACTGTCCATGTAGGCTTCAGTCCAGATTATATCGTGGTCGTGGTTGATAACCATCGGCCTGCTGAGAACATGGAGATATTCCATAACATTTTCCTGGACATCGGCCAGTGTGGACACGTGTGTGTAATAGCCTGTAGGACACATGCAAACACACATTTACACAGAGATAACGTTAAAGAATCCTTAGGTATAAGCAAACAAAATTTTTTTTTTCTAAATTTTTTGTCTTACTTTAAAGACAAAATTCCTGTGCACAGAGAAGAAAATGACTTGTAACTGGTAACAAATCAAGATATGAATGCAAAAGTGACATTTCCTTTTGGCTGGAGTAACCCTACATTTTGGGGCCATGAAAATATCTAGGAGTTAAACTGCTACTTTCTTGTAGCAAGAAAAATATTGTGAATTATTATTTGTTTATTTATTGGTTTTGTATATTTTTTTAGGGAATTGTTTTTTGTTTCAACAGCTCAAACTTTACCACTATGCTTATTAGTATAGAACCATCATTAGTCATCTCCCTTTACCTTTATTGTTGCAGGCAATCCATTTGACATTTTCTGCAAACGTCATTTCCCGTCCAATTAGATAGGTGAAGACTCGAACCTGCAGACAAGGAGGTTTTTTTTTAGTGAGCTTCTTGTTGGACTAAACGCAAGTAATGCCACCGATGCTTGTTTTTGTCCATTGTTATGTTCCTGTGTGTCTTACTCGTCGATCGGGCCAATTAAACTCCTGAAAGACATCCTGGAAGTCTTCCATAGCGCCGTCTGTTATCAGCATGATGGCCTGGTTGCACAGGCTGCCCTGCCCCAGCGCTGCAGCCTAAATGCACAACAGACTTAAAACTCCAATCGACTCATGGAGATTGGTTAAAAAATGTGCCTCACAATTCTAAGAGGTTTTAGGTGAGAAAGTGACTTTTAAAATAGGAACAGACCTCATTCAGGATCTTAAAACTCCTTCATTGCATTTTTCACTTTTCCTTCTCCTTTGACATGAAGCTCGTCTATCAGCAGCTTGAAATGCTGGATTAAAAAAAAAAAAACACAAAAAACTGAATGAGCAAAGGCTTTTCTTTGAGATAAATATCGGTTAAAGTGCCACCATAAAAAGGGGACAGGAGAGAGGATGGATCACCGGGAGCTTCCTGGCACACTGACCCATAACAGAGAAGTTACCCCAGAGCCTGGAGGTAATGAGGATTAATTAACGTGTTCACGTACTGCTGCACATTTGCTATGATGAAGCACACGCTCTCGGAACGTAGCATTTGAATTCAAAGTAGAAAAATGAAAATATGGCAAAAAAAAAAACATTATTTTAATGCAGTTTGTTGTCTTTTAATACTGGGATTCTCTGATTTACTATAATATAACCAACAAAAAGATGACTGCAACATATTTTTTTAAAATGTTTTATAATTATACTAAAAAAAAAAAAAGAAAATAAAAAATAGATGGAATTGATAATCAAGAAAACAAAATCAAATTATCAGGCTTGAGGTCTATGTGTGAACCAATAATTGACCACTTGTCCAAATGTAACTTTAAATATTTTTAAAGGCAAACAAATGTTTACCCATTATCCTTAATTTTATGTTGCACTGATGCACAAATTGGTTGCGTTACACCAGAAGTATTTCTAAAAAGGTGAGCAAAATGAGAATAAGTTTAAAAAAATATACAGATCTATGCCAAAATCTGCACAATGCCACCCGAACAGTTGTTAGTGAAGCCGATTGCAGCCTGAATTCCAGCTTGTGTTTCAGCAAGTGTGACAACAACATCTGTAAGCCCATTCTCTTTCAGTACTGCCCTTAAGGCCTTCAGCCAATCAAATCTCATCCTGAGAGGTCATGAGACCTGCTTAAGATTGATGCCAGCCAGTGGCCTCACCTGATCTGCAGTGATGTGAAGGGGAGTGAAAGTAGGGCAAACGTCCAACAGACACACACATGCCAAGACTGAACAGACTGAGCAGGTGTTCGGAGGAAAAAAAAAAAAAATGGCAGGAAAGAAGGGAAGCAGGACAAAAAGAAGAGCAAGAATGAAGAGAGCAATATTATGACATGGAAAGGAGAGTAAAGTAAACGGAAAAGATGGAAATGATAAATAGAGGAAAAACCACAAAGTCATGGGGGAGAAAATGAAAACAAAATAACACAAATATATGTATTTTTAGAAGAGTTGGTGACTTTAATCAACAATAATATAACATTAATTCCAAAAATACTACAAATTAAAAATACAATTATAAAAATAATTATATTTAAGCCAAGATTTGAGCAAATAAGAGTAAATATGGCGCATGGCACGCATAAAAAAAAGGTTAAATCAAAATACTTAAAAAACAAGACAAAAAAACGTTTTAAACATTAACAAATTCTTCTGAAAAATGCACCTTAACCATATTCATTGAAAACAGCGCAATGCTGGTTAAGGATATGGTCACATATGTCAAAATGTCACCATGTCGCAACCTAAAGGCAAGTTTTTCAGCAAATTTGGGAGGAGGCCACAGAGGTTTTAAGAAAAGGGTGAAATTCGACAACAACCAGATGATTTTTCTCTAAAAGTTGACATCGGTCAGTGTTTGCCTAGTGCTCATCAGAGCAACAAAGGAGAGTGAAAAACAGAACAGAGCAGATGACCTGACAAGGAAGAACTGAAAACCAGACACTTAAATACACTGAGGATAAGAAATGAAACAGCAGTGGATGATCAACATGAACCACGAGTGACTGATAGAACTGACAAGAACACATCTGGTGGAAATGAGGCCGTTTTAAAACTGGGCAACAGCCAGTGATAGGTCAGTGATTCCTGGAATCACCGTTGATTGGACGATGTCTGACACCAATCGTCCATATTAAGTTCAACCAGCATAAAAAAACGAGCCATCATCGACATTCATGACCACGCCACCAATTATCAAAAAATCAGGCGGCGCCATGAAATCTTGAAGATTCCGCCGCGGTGCCAGTTGTTTTAGTGACTGTAGCATCAATGAATATTGGCAATCCTAATATTCTTTCAATTTAAGTTTGTTTTAATAAATTTTAATATTAATTATAGGGTATAAGAGCTTCAATTATCAACAAATTATTTGATGAATATCCACTAAAAGTAGCTATAATTGTGTCAATAACATGTTATTACATAGCTTTCTTGCTACTCAATTGCCACACAGTTTGTCATGGTTGTGCGAAACTGATCCTTGTCATCAAAGGACTAATGGACATTAATCCGGTAGTTGTTTTAATTGGCTGTGAGTCTGTGTGCATCTACCTTCTAAGCTTGTATTACTTACCTCTCTGTTATCCAGGTCGGCTTGCACCAAAATGCCCTTGAAACACGGCTCCACATAGCGCACATAGTCGCTGTACTGAGGGGAAAAAAAACAAAGTATGTCAGCTAAAGTAGTGTAAGTAATTCATCAAGGAATTCAAATTTTTAATCAACTAATGTGTGAGGAAATTGAATCTAGTTATTTTACAAAGGTAAGTAGTCATTCAGATACACACTCTTACTTTTAAACATTACAAATCTTGACTGGTTACACAATAAAAATAAATAAAATTATACAATACAATTTTGCTCAGACCACATTGTGTTATTTACAATCCTTAATGTTGACACCTCTGCTTTTCCAACAGCAATTTTCTTAAGATTACAGTACAGATTATGTGGTTGTTCCTCCTCTGGAAATATAATAATAATTCATCGGATTTGCCATTTTTACTCATAAAATAGTGTATTTGAACCATTTTTTTAAACTTATAAATGAGGGGTTCATCTTTATGAAAATAAGTTGCACCTGTTGCTTATAAAGAAAGTGACACATACATTTTTTTTTTTTTGCATATCCTGCAGCAATTTGGTTAAAAACACCTAAAAAAGTGAAGCCATAAGCTCTGTGTATAATCAGCATAAGAGCAGAGGATTTGCAGGAGCCATATGATTACACATACGGTAATTCTAGGATTATTTCTCCCAGTTGCTGTTAGCCAAATTCTCAGCAGTTAAAATTAACTTTGAGTTTTTTTGAGTTGAGTGTTCAGTTGTAAGCCGGTGATCAACAAGTTTTTATATTCTGCTTTGTTTACTTACGGCTATAATGTTAACAAAATCATTTTCTCCCAGTGTGTCCAGGATGGTGTTAATTGTGTGCTTGGCTATTGTCAGCCTCAGTCCTTTCATGCTGCCACTGACGTCCACCACGATTATGACGTCTTTGGGAGACGTAGCCGCTTGGATGTACCTGGGAAAAAAAAAAATGCACGGAAAAAAAGAGGAAGTGCTGAGATGAGGCTCAGGAAGTATTTTTAACCTCCAAGGAAATTTGTGTGGGGGTAAGGGCAGAGCAGACAGAATTAAATCTTGATCCCGTTATACGTTTCTCTGCTCTTCCTGTTGTGCTTTCCATCATCTCCTTATCACCATCCCCTTCTTTTCTAAGCTAATTAACACAAATGAGATTTTCCCTGCAGCAGCAGAGAGCTGAAGCTTTCCAGGCTTCCGCTGTCTGGCTCTTTGATTTCCGCTTTCCAAAGAAAGTCTGTTCAAAAGCACCTCTGAGTTCCTGTCACTTACTTCTTCCCAGATTGTGACATATGAAAGATGACATCTGAAGTTAATGTTATGAATGGGGAACAGTGCTTTTTTTTATTTAGTAGGGGCTGATTCTTACATTTCTGTCTTTTAGAGCACCTCCCCGTAAAACCTCTCATCAGTCAAATGTTTTTGTATTTTGACTAATTCAATATTTACTTTCAAACTTTTTCCAAGCAATGTTTCCCCTCTTCTGATAGTGTCAAAAAATAAGTATTTTTAAGAAATATAGTGAACCGAGTTAAGAGGTTTATATAATAACTCAAAATGGTTGGAGCAGTTAAACTACGAAAGCATATACTATGATTAAGATTAAGCTGTGTGGAAATAATTAAGTTTTTGCAACATTTGCAACAGGATATAGACATACCAGTTTCTGTTTCTGCAGTCAAAGGTCACCACACCATTTTCATCAGGGGTCCACCGGATGCCTAAAAAAAAACAGATAACTTGTTAGATTAAATTAAGGTAATTAAGTGTCCATATATATATATATATATATATATATATAATATATATATATATATATATAATATATATATTATATAATTATATATAATATATATATATGGACTTAATTACCTTATATATATATATATATATATATATATATATATATATATATGGACTTAATTACCTATATATATATATAGAATTTGAACAGTTAATAGGGACATTTTACTTTTCCTTAACCATATTTAAGTGACATTTTAGTCATATTTTTACTCAAATTAAAGATCTTGTCTTAGACAGCTGAGTAAACACATTGGGTTTTGGAGACATACTTTTATTAGCATCTTGTAGAAACGCTTTAATTTGAGGGCCAAAAGTCTACATAGTATATGAAAGAGGCAGTTTTAACTGTTAACGTTTCGATGTACCTGGGTAAAGCCTGAAGAAGCCTGTGGAGCTGCCGAAGTACTGCCAGGTGAGGGTTGGATCTTTTTGAAAGTTATCCACAAAAATGTCATTTAAAGCTTCCGACATATAGACTCCGTTTAAAATATCTGGATCTGGAAAACAACAATTAAGAAATCGCAAAAAGTAATGAAAAAGTAAACATCTTGTGTGGGCTTTTTGTTGTGGCTTTACCTTGATTGTAGACGTTTGTAGGAACTTGGATGTTACTCAGCTGTGTATTGACTGGCAGTTTATTGAAATGTTCGTTCTTCTCTAATGGGAATTCTCCCCAAGCGGGATTGGATTTCCATCTTCATCCACAGTGTTGATCAGCAGAGAGTTAAAGTAGTCAAACTACAAGGAAACATAGAAGAGAAACCAGTTATTGTTGATCATGTTAGCCTGAAATGTTGATTCTGCCTTTTGCAGCTTATGGATGAATGTGATGAAGCAGCATCAAAGGTTACAGAAGAGCACCAGAATGTCAGCCTATGTCTCTGTATTTCCACACCCAACACACCTTTAACTCACCTTTAAACCTGAGCATTTAGCATGTCATACCCATCAACACCAGACAACAGGTAATGACATCACGTGTCACCGGATAATTTTTCGCCACTATCCTTTCGGTGAGTCTATATTAATTTAAACTTGGTTATTTGTATACTTCAAGTATATGTTTTAAAGTATTCTTAAGTATAGAAAAGTATATTTCCCATAGTGTACCAAGTACACTCAAAAAGTATGTTTTCAGTTTACGGACAAGTATACTTGTTGGGACTAAATTGGCCCACTTTTAGTTTAAAAACGCATACTTAGAAGTATACTTAAAGTAACTGTCTAGTTTAGTATTAGTTTACTGGCAACAAACTTGAAGTTTATTCTAAGTTTATGAAAGTACACTTTGAAATAAACCTAATGTAGCTTTTAAAGTTTACAAGTCATAAACTTCTAATAATTAGGGTATTAAAATACATTTTTTAAATACTGGAATTAGCCTAAAAATACATCTACTCCAGTTTTAATGCTATGTAAGAAAATGTTTAAGGACAGTGAAAAGTCCTACTCTAAATATATATAGTGAGTCATAGTATATTTTCTAATTTTTATCCAAGTATACTAAACATGAACATATGAACTCGTAAAGTTTATCTCTAATAAGTACCTAAAACTAAACTAAAAGTATACTATCGTGGTTTATGTTTTAAAAAAAGTATACTTAAAATAAACTTGAGTGTACTTATTTTTAGTTAGGGTAGTTGTGCTAATTTTAACTTTGATAATTTTAAATTGAGTAAGAAATATTACTATAAAAATGTTTACATTTTCGAAATTAAATGTTTATTTAATTGGCCTATGAGAGGGGCTAAATACTATAAAGTGACGCATTTGGGTTTGGCGAAGCTGAAGGCCATCGTTCCAACTCATAAAAGGAAGTAATTTTGGTTAAGTAAGTCCTCCTTAATTTGTTTTTTTTTTTTTTTTTAGCTGTAACTACTTAAAAATATACTATTTTATTTTTTATCCTTTTTTCATTAGTGGAATAAGAAATTCCCACAAAGTCTGTAGCTGTGCCAACTCTACTTTTTTTGGCTCACACAAGAACCTCGTCACAGTGAAACTTAAAAAAAAAAAGAATGTAGAAAGTAAAACAAATATAAATGAATGTGGTGTGACACACCTGCAGTGTTTCGTTGTATTCATGGACCAGATCAGCATCCTCTGCTGCCTCGGCCAGCTTCTGTAACGAAATAAAGCATACTACAAAATGATCAACAGAACAATCACTGGGTCTATTAATGTGATGAAACACGGGATCATTTCAGTGGTAATAAAAAAAACCTAGACTTTATTTGTGTGTATGCTTTTAAACATGGCAGAGTTACCTTGACAGATTTCATCTTCCTCCCAAGCATTCCTTCCATTTCCTCTGCAAACTTCTTCACAAGTTCCTCACCGTCCACCTCTTCCATCTTCACAGCACCTTCAATATCTTTGTATTTCTGTGAAACACATTTAACAAAAAATAAGTACAATAAAATAATAAACAAACAATAAAAAGGTAAAATAATAATAAATAAAAAAGCTGTACTTTAAAGTTTATAAGTATTAAATTAATTGTAAAAAAAAATGCAGAAATGAGAATCATTAGACGATTCTGGGTTGTGTTTTACAACTGAAATCCAAATATGTTCATAAAAAGATAAATGAACAAACATGTGTTAGTTTATAAGATGACTCAAACACACACAAAAGCTATTTTTTTGAGAAAAAAAACTCAGTTGTGTACTAAGCATATTTAGAAAATGTTTGAAGAAAAACAAATAATCAACTGAATGCAAAGTTAAAACTGATGAACAAAAAATCTAGAAAAGAGAAAAAAAGTATTGTCCTAAAAAATATAAATACTGTATATGTAACTAAAATAAACCTTAGCAGGTATTACTATTATTATTACAGATTGTTGCCTATGTCACACCATTCAAAACTTTAATGACAAAGACCATTGCATTTATTTAGCTTCTATGTTTTATTTTTCACCCTTAAATGATTTTCTAGGTTTCCACTTGAGTAAATACTTTGTATGTACACTGGATTCACATGTGTGAGTGCTGAATCTCATCTTCGGTATGACAGATGGCAAAAAGAGCTGCTGGGGATTCTGAGGGCCAACGTGCAGGTAAAAGTCTGCACATAGTAATTAGTACAAGACAATTCTGAATGGAATTTAGGTTAACTCTGACTTTAAATTGTGATCTACATTTAGTAAAAAGTTGTAAAGAAAATGTAAGACATTTTGTTGGATTCTGATTGATGTTGACGGATTTTCTCATTTTGGCAAGGTAAAAGTGAATGTTTCTCATAATTTTCCCTTTCTTATTATATACCCCTTATAATAGATATAATAATAATAATACATATTTATTAAATATATAGTAATATTCAATATCTATAGTAGGGGTAGGGAACCGTGGTCCATGAGAGCCACCTTCCTGCATGTTTTCTAACATACCCTGTTCTAGCATGTTCTTATTGGCTGAACACACCTTGAGTTGGATAAATTGGATACATTCCCAAGCACATGTCTGAGAAGGCTCTTATTCAAGAGTGCAGCAGTAATGCAGGATAGATTCACTAACACTACTGTGTTCATGCTTCCATCACTGGACACTACATCCATGTGTTCATAATTTTTGTGGTTTATTACCTTTTGCAGGAGTTTAGCACCGGAATATTTGACAGACAGAGCAGCTATTTCTTTTCCAAAGGACACTGCCCACTGCTGCACACTGGAGAAAAGAGAAATATGATCAATGTGATGCTCAAAAGCAGCAGAAACTGTAATAAAACAGTAATTGGGCCAACCCAAATGAGCTTATAACTGTAGAGAAATCAGAAATGCAGACATCTTTAGATTTTATATTTCTTTGCAAAATTCACTTACACATATACATAAATATTAAAAAAATATAAGCATAATATTATTATAAAGACTCCAATGTCATGTGTTAGCAGGGTTTGCTTTAGTGTGGCTTACACAGGAAAATAAAAAAGGAAAAGAGATTCTCAAACAGGAGATTAAATCTGATTATTTTGAAGGTGACAGTGTCTGGTAGGTCAAAGGGTTATTCTGTGCTTCATAATATGCAGCTCGGCTACAAATCCTTTCATGTGAATGCTGCTTGTGCAAGGTAATGCAACAGACAGGATGCGACAGATGGCTCAAACTATGGGGGGAATCACCATGTCACTGATAATTTACAGGGAGGGCTGTAGCAAGCGGCCTGCTGGTGTGTTTAAAGCACAATATCACAGGACTGTCAGATATATTTTCTTTTTCAATCATGACATTTATTTCATATAATTTGATCATTTAAAGTCATTTTAATATAATTTACAAATTTTACAACTGGGTTCATTGAATCAATCTCACTGCCGTGTGCAGAGATATCGCTTACGCACAAATTAAATTTACAGAAAATACTATTACTTTCCTCCTTTTTTGGTTTCATTCTTATAAGAAGTTTACACAAATGAATTTCTTCTTGTCCTTTATTCATTTAGATGTAAAAAAAAAAATATTTATTTATTGCATTTTTCAAGTCTGAACCACCCACTCAACATTTTCCCAACTGCGTTTGGGATAGGCTCCAACATCCATGCAATCTTGACTGAAATTAAGCAGGTTTAGAAAATGGATGAATGGAATTTTATATACATATATTTTTTACATTTTAGAGAAATTTGCTATTAATTTTGCACAAAAAAACAGACCCACTAAGCCAGGGGTGTCAAACTCAATCACACAAGGGGGACAAAATCCAAAACACACAGTAGGCCGCAGGTTGTGATAAAACATTTGATACATCAAATTTTTGTACTTTGAATTTGTTCCACATATTTGCTTTTAAACAAGCTTCACTGGTAGATGGTTAGCAACCTATCAACAAATGACTTGTAAATGTGAGTTAATATATTAGTTGTTCATTGGTCCTTAGCTTGTATGTGTTATTTAGACGTTATTCTAAAGTTGGAAATGTTCCTCATTTACAAACAGTTAATAAATGAGCAATAGCTACAACTTTAAAATAACGTCCCAGTAACATGTATAAAACATAAACCATATCTTAGCGAGTCATTAGTAAGTATTTTCCTACTAGCTTATTCATATGTTTTACAAATCAATAAGATACAGTCAGAAATCATGGATAAATAGGTTAACAGGTCGTTTAAAACTGACTAACTAACAGCTTGTTAATTATTTATTGTCTGTCTTTAAGGTACATTTATAAACACTTAACAAACTGTTAACTTTTATTTAACAGGTTATTTATTACCCAATAACTAACAGTCTATTAATAATCTATTAACTATCATTATTATAAAGTGTTACCATAACTTTTAAACATAAATATGAATGAAAACAGACAGGAATATTATTACCAAATAAATCAACCTAAGACTTAATTAACTTTCAGTATTTTTGGACTTCATAAAATATATATTTTTATATAATTTAAGATTACATCAGGCCATTATTAATGATAATATACAATAATTTGGAGGGCCCGGCCCGTGGACTTTGACACGTGCACTAAACCATAGTCCCCAAGAACAAAGTGGATTCTTAAGTCAAAATGTTAAATTAATGCAGCAAAACAAGCCAGTTAACAAAGCCTTCTGAAAAAAGCAAACATTAGACATCTTTCCTCAACATTTTTTCTTCCAAAATGTTTAGTAAAATGTAGACAATAGAAAAATTACAAAAAAAATTGTTGAGTAGCACAACCACAACCAAGGGTGGACTGAGTCAATTCTGAGCTAAAGAAATCCATTCAGGTCAATGTTTAATGTCTGATGGCAGGTGGTAGCAAAAACCTCTTTTGGCTTTCATTATATCCTTATTTTTACGTATGAAATTTTTGGATTTTATGTAACAGGAACAAAAACTAAATTCTTCAAACATCCATTTTAAAGTTTTCTGAATTTACATTTAAGAAAATGGATTCCTTATCATCAACATGAATGTAGCTAATGCTGCAGATTACCATTTGTTCTGTGCAGAGTGATGTTGAGTTGACCCATTTGACCTGAAACGTTTCAGTCATGGCTTTGTTAAAGTTCAGTACAACAGGGGCTAGCAACTAAATCTCTTTCAGCCAAGGCCGTGTATTTTGTGTTCAGTGACCTTTGTTGCTTGCTGAACTCTGTCATTTCACAAAGCTTTAATCCTCAGTCATCACATCTTGTTGGCGAGGACCACATTTTCCCTTTGAGCTGTTTGTTTGCTGAGGACTTTTGTGCAGAAATCTAATGTATGTATCAGAAGATGTTAAATATGTGTGACTTAGTCTATTAAGCTCCGCCTACTTTCCTCTAAGTAATCACGTCTGTTTCAGGTGTGGATCATCTGTGCACATGAGGGAGTGAGGTTATTGTGGGAGGCTTTGTGGAGAGCTTTTTGATGAGAGGTTGTTGTTGGAGAATTTGTGATCTGAGTGGCTGGTTGGTTCTGTGTAAGAGGATTTTGTAAAGTGAGTTCCTATTGTGGCGTTTGTCATCTTTACAGTGATTGGTTTAAGGCAGGCTTTGTTTGATAGCTAGCAGGAGAACATGTTGATTTGTTGCTATTGCACTTTTTCAACTCTGCGACACTAGACACTACCAGCAGATGTCCTGTTCTTTTCATATGCTGCGCCTCTTTCTGGTTCCACCCATGGGACTAACACCACACAGCATTAAAAGCAGTTTTTGTACAGATGACACCGTGTTGGTGTTTATTTGCTCCCTTTAGTCGGCTGGACATTTCAAAGGGAAAATGGCTTCTTGTTTTTTGTAACCAAACAACAAAGCAAATTCAATTAAAATCAATTTGTATTATAATCAAATCTTTTTTATAGAATAAGCCAAATAACTATCACCTTAAAATCTTGCTATAAAGACTTAAGTGATAAATACAGTTTTGCAATAATTTGCAAAAAAAAAAAAAGACTTTCTTAAAAGAATGTGTTGGAGCAAAAGATAAAAAAAAATCATCAAACAAAAGATTATATCAGGACAAAAGGCTTTGGAAATGTTATGCTGTATCCTCATTTTAGTATCAATGTAGACTTTTAACGGTTTGTTTCCCAAGGGGTGCAATGGACTTCATCTAGGGTGGGTTATTGAGCAAGACCCTTCGCGTTACAGCCTAACTATGTAGCCACGAGGGGCCCAAGTCTGTTTAAATTAGAGGGGTAGGGAAAAATTGATTCAGTGACATATCTCCATATTTCATTTGGCAATACTTGTATCAATTTAAAATGCAGACAAAGCGATACTTAACTAATTATTTGTGAGCATCCTTTAGCGTCTTACTTTAACCCTCGACCACTAGTTGGCAGCACAGCTCACTTTGAGCTACTCTACACCGCACCAGAACAACAAGATCTCGTGAGAACCAGCTTGTATCAAGTGTTCAGTCTCATTGGTTCAGCCAGCCTCCCAGATTTGTTTTTATAAGACATGTACTATTTAGCTTTTTTCTAAGTCATGCTTTTTTTTAAAAAAAAGTGAAAAATTGTTCTGGGACAGTCTTGGAAAATATTGCAATATGTATCCTGAGACGTGTATTTGGATATTTGGATTGTTTTATAAGATGTGTTTTGTGATGTGTATCGTATCATAAGATTCTTGCCTATACACATCCATAGCGTAAATACATGATTATGTCAGGAAGGCATCTGGTGTAAAATGCTGCAAAACCACCTGTGAAAATCAGAGAAAGCTGATTTTCTGTGCTAACCCCTGAAGGTGAACAACCACAACTTGGCAAACAGGTAAGTGCTTTTGAAGTGGAATAAAATTTGAGATTAAATTCTAACATTGTGATTTTTTTCAGATGGTTACAACTACTGTGGAATCTATTTATTTAATTAATAATGTTTAATAACTTTATCATTACTAACATGCTCTTAAACTTACCAAACCCCACAGAAGGACAGAAATCCGTAATGCTTATTTGCCCAGGCTCCTATTTGCTAGAGCTTGCTATTTAGTTAAAAAAGGAAAAAAAAAAAAAAACTTTCTTTTTTTGTTTCAATCTGTCACGTTTTGTTATTAAGTTTTACTTAGTTTCTCCTGAAAGACTATTTTTAACTTAGATGTTTTTTCTTCAATGTCCTTTTAGGGACTCTGTATCAACCAAAGAAATATTGACGAACCCATCTACTTTAATTTTATTTAGGCCGTTAAATTCCTCTAAAATATTGCCTTAAAATCATTATTAAAAAAAGAATACAATAAGAATTGCAGTACTTATTGATACATTTGACTGTATTTGATCAACCAAGCGTCTGTTTATGTTTCAGTACAAGACTGTGGGGTAGTTTGGCAGTCATCTGTACACCAGAGGGGGCCAGACGGGCCATATGGATCATGAATTGGATGCCAAATCTATGAGGGACATCAATGACTCATTTATCTGACAGCCATCTTTAGTAGGGGCTCTTCTGCTTCTTTGCTTATAAGAATGTACACAGAGACAGTACTTGAAGTCCCATTCAAATAATCATTTAGGCTATTGCACAAGTGTTCCAAGTGATCTTTTAATTATGATTAATCAAGTCCAGTTCTTTCAAGGAAATGACAGTGAAGGTCCAGTCAGACAACATCTTTTAAGTTTTAAGGAGTCAGCACGCAAACAAAGAAGTTTTTTTAAGATTTTGGAAGTAGGCTATGCTTGGCCTTAAAATGACCTAAGATCCTGACAGTTTGTCCACTGGGTAACAAGCTGCTGTCCGGGTTACACAGCTGTACTCACGTTTCTGGTGGGATCTTCATCTGGCCGTCAACCGTCAGGCACAGCACGCTGAAGAGCGTAATCCACATCAGCATCACTAGCCTCCTTCTGCGTGGCCCACTTCTCTCCAATCGGACGGCATTCCCGGCTTTCCCTGCACTCCAGCGGCTCATCCCTGCAGCAGCTGCAATCTGCATCAGCCCAGCAAGAGTTGCAACCTGGGTCTGGGAAGAACATGCAATTACATTAGATTGGAGTTTGGTTTGTAAAATTTGATTTTCAAACAGGGGAGATTATTATTTTTAACAACAAAGTTAACAGAAGCATCCAGGTACAACAGTAAAATCTACACATTTTACTGCAGAAAATATTTCAAGATCATTGATAATCTCTAATCTATATTTCTTTTATTATGAATATAATTTGTAAATAATTCCACTTATCATGTTAGTTTTTTTTTATCATAATTGAAATTGTGGGCTTTAAAGCATTTAAAAAATGCTCTGTTCTGTGTTTTTTTTTAATGTGAATTCATGGTTTTGGCGTAGCATCAAAAGGGATCATAGAATGGATTAAAACCAAAAAAGCTTATAAAAACTGTGTTTAATAGAGATATAATATCTAGATCAGGGTTCTCAAATTTAATTTACCATGGGGCCACTGAAGGCAGAGTCTGGCTGGGCCGTATGAAGTTCCATTTGTGCCAAAAAGTCTATCTTTGGTCCATTGTCTATGTCTACTGAACACGTTTATTGAACATTTGCTCATGTCTATGTTCTACTTAGCAATATCTTCTGTGTGTTCTGTGAAACGACAGGAGCTAGCAATGCTAGCAACTGTTGCTAAGGACTTTTCTGATGATCAGATCCAACAACAATAGCAAATTCAATGTTTTTAGCATAAAGCGAGCTGAAACATCAGAAAGAAAAGAAGATATTGTAGACGTTGAACTTAATGTTCATATTAAGCGGGGGCTGCAGGGCCGCCAGTTTGATGCGCCTGATCTAGAGGAAGATGTTATGCTATGGGATATAATAGAAGACATCATGTTTACTTTTTTTTTTAATTTCTTATATGGGTAAATGGTCAACATAAAAGATGATGAAGGACAGCAACAATACCAGCATTAATAGTCAACCAAAACTAGTTCTGGTAATCTGCCAACCGCTTCAATACATGTCAGCATCTTTTATCCAACACAAAAACATCCATTGACTGTGCAACCAAGCTTCAAACAAAAGATAACTCTGAAATACTTACCAAAACTAAGAGGAAAACCAATAAAAGTTGTACAATTTACAAAATAAAAGCCTAAAAATTAGAAATTTTTTTTTTTGCAAATCACAAATAAACTTAACAGAGAATGATTGTAAGATTTAAAAAAAATATTTTACTGTCCAAACTCTGGTCAAGTGCTACATAAGAACCTGAAGGTCAGGAAAAGTCATGTGACAACAGATGTCAACCTAAAAACGGATCACAGAATTAAGAGTTTAGTTGGCCTTAAACAACAATACTGAGAAGCTGATGTGTTTAAGAAGGACAAATCAAAAGCCTCCTTGACTTTGTGGAAAAAAAGAAGACAGTACTCACTGTGTCCTGCTGTCAAAGCTTTAGCTGCATACCGTTTTTTTTGTTTTTAAATGTTCAGATACCAAAGAAATGTCTGATGGAATGATTTGATATCAGCTAAACTGATTATTCCACCATAGGAAGGAACCTACAAAGCTTTTGTCTCCTGTGTCAGAGGTCACTGCCGTGCACAGGGGGTCACAGCGGCGTCTTGTCATCCTCCTACACCTCCCTCTGTGGGGTGACTAATCTGATTTCTGAGACTCCCATCATCCTCGCCTCTCTTCCACGATTCCTCACTTGGAGCCCGGGATAAAACAGCGCGACAAAAGTCTTGGGACGTCCTGGTGAAGTTCGCTCCTTAGTGAAATTCTGCCACTATCAGGAATATTCCAAGACATTTCTCAAAAAAATATATATTAAAAAAAAAAAGAGGGGAATTTTTTTGCTTTCAAAAAGTTATATCCACATATTTAAAAAAAGCAGCATCAGAGGAAGACAGATGGATTGATGGATGGATAGTTGCACTCCACAGTATCTGTTCCTCCTTTCAGCACCAGTTTATACCATAATCCAGGCGGGATTAAACCCCTCCTCCCTTCTTTCTCTCTCCATCCGTCTCACGCTCCCCTCACATTCACGCAATCTCTTGCCTTCATCTTCTCTCAAAAGCTGTCTGTCTTTTGCTCTGTGCTTTTCTTTGTTTTACCATCTTATTTTTAAAGACTTTCACCACTTTCCTCCTGTTTTTTTTTTTTAATTTAATCATAATTGAATTAGTGAAAACAAAAATGTCATAAAACAGTAAAAAAAAAGGAGGGAAGGAAACAAGAACCTGTGCACTGATGACTTATTTTTTTCAGTATTAACCCACGGAGACATCTAGTGGACTCTCCATGCCTGACAAGCGTGCGTATTTCATGTGAATTCAAACAAAACTCATGGCGAGGGTGTGACCTATATTCCAGTTTATGGATCGCTGCGTGTCTCCAGCGTTTGTCCAACATTTCCATCTCATCTGGGCATTGTGGCTCATTTGACATTCTATAAATTTGAACATTGAAGAAAACAAATTATTTTTAGTAAAATTCACATCTTATTTTTACGTTTTCTCACAATAATGTGAGAGAATAATAACAATAAGCAGAGATGCTTGGGAAAATAACATTTGACAAAAAGGTTTCTTGGTTTATCGTGATGCTTTAGAACACTTCTCCTCTAGAAAAAAAGATTAAATGGATGTCATACCATCAACACACACATGCAACTGTCCAACTAGAGGCAAACACACCCATTCGACCAGCTGCCACGTCTTCCCTCAACTGCTACACAAGCAAACACACAACAAAACATCTGCTGGTGCTGTTACGAAAATGAAATAAAACAATCTGGGAATGGGCATAAAACAATAATGCTGCGTCAGACACAGAGATCAGTATAATAATGTATATTGGGGATACTGCACAAAAAATAAAAAAAAAAAAAACTCCACAAAACCTAATTTATTTAAAAATATAGGACTCCATCATCCAATTTCACTTTGGTTCCTTTTTCCTGACATTTTATTTTGATAAGCAAAAAACACTGAATGTCAATGATTTAACATCAATAAAATAGCACTTTAAAACAATCAAAAATAAAAGCTTTTTGATGATAAAACTAAACAAGCATAACTCAAACAATTAATTTTGGTAAAATTCAGATTTTTCATCTGCTGTCACATTTCATACTTTCATATTTGTTTAATAGCACTAATATCCACTAGTAAATAACACTGTTCTGCTAAAAATGTTATTGTACTGGAAGCATTGATGTTTTAAGCAGAAAAGAAGTAAAACATTTTACTTACCTTTGCCTACGAACTCCAACTTTTGCAAAGTAGGTGAAGTCGTACCAAGAGTGACCTGGTGGCGATGCCTCAAATCCTAAAAGCCGAGTGACGGTAAATTCAACTCTTTGGAAACATCACATCCATCAGAAGTTGGACATCCAGGGATGAACTAGTTCATGCAGCACAACATCTTCCATCTGAGACCACAGTAGTGGTCAAATCGGGTTGGGCCCGCCTCTCTGAGCATGGATACACACTCACACACACACTCACACACACACAAAGACTAGAAGTCATTGATTAATCCAGACCCCATGCTCAGCCTTTACTTTTAGCTACCTCAGCTAAACCAATGATCTGGAACCACCTCATCGCTAAGAGAATAAAGTTTATTTATGAAAATAATAAATATTTAGAGAGGTCCAAGTGTTTTGAAAAGGAACATTTCAGGGTTCATTTTTATTAAACTTCCTTTTCTTTCTGTTTTGAACAGTCAAATCAAATCCTGCCTTTACAGGAACAGTCCTGAGGTTACCTGTGGAAAGCTGTATGTAGGGGGTAAACCATGTTTAAATAAATCAACAAAAACACACTTTCGGTGGATGTTATTCCTTATCATGTATCTACAAACTGGTAAAAAAAAAAATAGGGGTGTTAATTGATAAGAATTTACCAATACACAATACGGTTCAAATCGCAATATATTTTAAGACAACACCAGAACCCTTTTTTTTACCATTTTTGTAAGCTCATAAATAATTAATTAAATTTCATCTTGTCAGCATTTTAAATGAATAAAAGTATGACCAAATGAAATATCACAATATATATAAAAAATCGATTTTTCCCTTCACCCCCAATGAAAAGGTCTTCAAAACAATACAAAAATATAGAATACAAGATGTTTTTCTTTTGTTACAAGTGAAAAAGTCTGCAAATGGAACCAGTAGAATTTGTCTTGCGAAAGTTTCTTAAATGAGATGTGATATCCTGCCCAAAATCAAGACAATATTAAATCTTAAATACAGCAATAAACACCTAGGTATATTGCTCTAGTAGTTGTAAATATGTTTTAAAATAAGCTTGGATTGCTCAAAAAAATAGTTTTATGCCTTTAAGTAATTATATTCAAACACTTTACCCCTCTAATATACTGTATAGGAAATCAAACTGCCCAACTATACTCATTTCAAGGCAATAATCATCTTAAAAGAAGACAATAATTATTTAAATCTTAAAAATTATGTTAATTCGGATTTAACTAAAACTTTCACTTTTTCCTAAATCAAGAGAACAAAGAAAGATTCTGATCAAAAATATTATGCAATAAAAAAAACGTATTTTACTTGTGAAATTCCTTAAAGATAGATGTTTTAAGATCAAGATCAGAGTAGATGTGAAATAATAGAATGTAAAAAGTTAAAAAGACATAAGTTCAGGTTTATAAAGAAAACCTCTACAAAGTCTGTTACAAAGAAATGTCCTAAACTATTCCATAATATTTTTTAGTAGATCAGATTTTGGTTCCTCCATTATCACTGGAAAGTTGAATTGAAACTACAGGTTTTATGTGTGTATGGCAGGGGAATATTGAGCTGGAAGCTCATTGACTTGGTAGTCTAACATATATATAAAGAACTTAGCACTTTAAAGCAAAGTGTGTATTATGTCACTTAAAAGTATAATTTCATAGTAAAAAAGTTTTGGCTATTTCTCGTTGTCTTGTCTCTTTTTTTTTCTTTTTAGACCAATACTTGAAATAAAAATATTATCACGTCAACTAAAAAAAATATTTTTTTTTTTCACTAAAACTAAACATCTGTTCCTGTTATGATTATGTAAAAACTTCAATTGCTGCAGTTATTCTAATCTTAAACTCGTTTTAGCATTTTTACACATACGAGGCACAGGGGAGATGCTTTAACAAACAGATCTTCTAAAATAATCTGACCTGAAAGCAGATCTGACAACTTGACCTTGAAAATAGAAGTTTTTAAAATTCAGTGATTTGTTAGTCTGTGGAGTTGATTCACAATTTAATGTTTCCAGAGTGTTTGCTGAGAATAATTAAATAGAACCTATAAAACTATGGAGGGACGTTGACGTAAAAAAAAAAAAAAAAGGTAAGGGCGCACCAGATAGTAACCAGAATTTTTTTTTCCTTCCATTAAAGAAAAAAAAAAATCAGTTACTATTGGTTCGCGCCAAGTTACTAACCAGATTTTTTTTCCTAAAATTTTCCACAAAAAAAAAGAGAAAAAAAAATTTACGTCAATTTTTTAAAAAATTTTTTTTAACTTCAATTTTCATTTAGGGGCTGCATACTGTAGAAAAAAAAGATTAATCATAGTTTTTTAGTTGATTAAAGCTATAAATTTACTTTAAATCGTAATGAGTCAATCATTACACAAACAACAACAATCAAGGCACCACGGAACCAAAAACAGTCAGCAACACCAGAGGAAACTTTAAAAAAATTTAATGTAATGGAAACCCAAAATATTCCAGAAACTGTGCAGAGATATTTCTACTAAAATTACATTGTTTCATGTTAAAGACAAATTGATGGCAAATTTTGAAATGTAATAAACTGTCAAATGAGTAAATGATGAACACATTTAACATCCGAATGTTTTTTTTTTTCAAATAGGAGCCTAATATTGCTTCTCAAGTACAAAAATAGGAATGGACTTTTTTGTCTTTTGTCTCAAAACATATTATGTACATTGTTGCTGCTTCTGGTTTTGTCTGGTTGCTACAGTAACGATTAGCAATGTGAAAGTTTAAAGCACGAGAAAGATACAACCCCGAACATGACACGAAAACGTGGCATTACAGTATTAACAGGAGACCCACAGTGAGAACGCATGTAGATTTTTGCTTAAAAATAGTCACAGATAACTCATTGAAAGGGGGAACAGGTGTTTTGACTTTAAAAAAATCATACCGCTTTAACAAAAGTACCCGTAAACTAGCAGTTTGTGAGGTAGTGCATATCAACAGTTTCCTTTTTCTTGTAAATCACGAAGATGCTGACGATTGAAGCACCAGGTGTGTTACAGGTGTGGACACATTCCTCTCTGTCACAGTTGAAAACTGATGCATGTTAGAAGCTGGAGGATTTGACTTAACCACCAAAAGTTAAAAACTTTGAACTTGGGAAAAAAAAAAAAAAGAACGCTAAAACACACTACTTGCATTTGTCAAAAATGTCAAAAAGATGGTGGGCAACAAATGCTGTCATGAGATTTTAAAATCTGGATTAAACGCTTTAAAGATTTGTCCTTTTCTGAAACTGTTCATGTAACCTTTAATAATTGAGAATAAATCTTGCAACAAGTTCACACTTTACTAAAAGATAGAATCTGCTTGTGACTGAGTGGTTCCAAATTCAATAGATGCAATACGGTGTTAAATTGGTAAAAGATGTAAACTAGTGTTGCTACCTGTACAAAAATATTTTACTTTTGCAAAATTCTATTTTTTGAAAAGAAGAAAAAGTTAGCCAACAGAGACTAGCTGGGATTGTAAAATGGATGCAGTACATTCTTCTTGGCAGTCAGAATACATCTGAGAGCAGATGGAGTGTGACTGAGTGCAGACAGGGTGTGAAGAGTCATCAGTACTTGCTGCTGGAGCTGTTAGCGAATCGGCTGACGTATGCTTCGTAGATGGAGTTCAGAAATGAGCTGTCAGTCTGAAACACACAGAGAAGCAACTCAGTAACAAATGCTGGTCCGTTGGCACATGCAGAGCATGCTTTTGGCTTGCAAAATATCGGAAAGCAACATTGTGCTTTCAATGTGAAGTCTGACTTTCTCGAAGGTGCTTTTAGTTTCTTTTACCTGGATTAAATGCAGCAGCGTGGCTTGAAGCTGGCTTTTGGAGAGGACTCTGACCTCCTCCTGCTGGGAGGGTTTAGGCAGGGTTGCGGGTGAAGAGTGGCTTTCCTGAGCAACGGTAGACAAGCCGCTGCTGGACTTCGTCTGAGTGAACACGCTGGGAGCAAGAAGCTGAGTGGGGGGCACGGTGGCTGGTATCCGTTGGGGAGAGATGACCTGAACATAAGGAGAAGTTGAAGAAATGAATAAATTACCATTTCATTCATCTCAGAAAGGAACTTGATTAAATAGATAGAGAAAATGTCAAAATCTTCAGGAGTTTTGTTGCTCGGAAACAACACGAGTGGTGAAATAAGTTTAAATCTACCAGCTATCGGTAGTGCTACGTACCTGACACTGCAGTGCAGCTTTTTGACCTGCGGCTGGTCCTGCTGACGAACTGGCACAGAGGTTTTGGTTTGGCCCCAGGAATCGAGGCGCTAATCCGGGATGAGGTCGAGGGAGATCAAGAGAGGTCAGGCTCTGTTCCTGCTGGACCAACTGCAGCTTCTGGAGGAGTTCGTGAGGTGAAACCACTCCTTGCAATTGAGACGGCAGGCCTGACAAAACAAAGTCAGAAACCACAGACAGAGAAGATACCTTTAAAATGCAGAGTGTAAAAGCAACATGTTTGGGAAAACTACGGAAGCTAAAATCTGACTACTTTCTTGGGTCATTTTCTCATGACGAGATCCGCTATCTCATTATCACGACAAAACAAAATTCGTTTTATGATAATGGAATAGTGAAGTATATACTGTAGCATTAACAACAAAAACAGCAGCAGAAAACTCCAGGCCAGCAAGTGTTTCTGTATGGAGCAGTGTGTCAGAGAAAATGTCAAACACCAGAAGAACTGAAACATTTATAATTTATTGACTTAATAGAGTTGACATTTTTTCTGAAAAACTGCTTTGTTTTGCTTTGGATTGTAGAAAAACGACAAAAGTATTGTAGTGGATTGAATTGGGCTGAGAGGTTGTTTTGGTCCGCTAAAGTCTGGAGATCAGTGAACGCACCATACAGAGACGCTCGTCAGCCTGGGGTTCTGTCAATCAACCTCTTTGTTAGGGGGTTTTAGGGAAATAAAAGGAGGGGGGTGGTGCATGAGACAGAATTAAGACGTTTTAAAGAGCTTAGATTCACTAATAAATACAAAAAGAAAGGGGCTAAAAAGTAACTTTTTGTCTCGTTATCACTAAAAAACAAATGTAGTTTTCTCGTGATAACAAGATCCACTATCTCATTATCATAAGAAACTATTACTAAAAAAAAACAAAAAAAAAAAAAACCTTTTACCTTCTGTAGAAAACACCAGACTAAACTCTATTTTTCACATCAGTCTGATTGAAAAAAAAAAATCACTCCACCCTTGACAACATAACCGCTTTTGAGGCTCCACGTACAGAACGCAAAGCCACTGAACGCACGTTGAACGTTAAACCAGGTTGACCAATCAGGGACTCTGATTTAATAATGCCGTATGGAAGGCTTCCCTTTTCGTTCACGGAATTACCAACTGTTTGAAAATTAATCATGGAGGAGAAATTAATAATTGCGCCCAAACGGAACTATCTGACCCCAAGTCTTTCATATACTGGAATAGATCTGTGAAAAAAAAAGCCTGGAGCAAGATTCATGAGATTTTTACCGCTTTGACATTTCACACCAAACCTCTTTCAACTACAGGTGGCGGAGATGAGCTAGTAAACAGTAGAAGAAGAGGAAGAAGCCCCTCCCTGCTTGCCCAGTGTGAACATTATGGGTCAAATCAAGAAAGAGCTAATTGTGGGTTCTTGAATGTGTATCAAATGCCCAGTGTGTAGCTTGAAAGATTTAATTTCACATTCAGTGTCAATAAAAAAAAAATAAATAAATCCTCCAAATATTAAGTATTACATGTGTTTTAAAATCAGTTTACTATATATATTTCAATTAGTTTTTAATGTAGGATGTTGTGCTTCTGTTTACATGAGGAGACAGAATCCCACCTGTTCCCACTGGGCTGACGCTGTCTGGCTGCTGTGCTGCTCTTCTGTCCGAGGCTCTGGAAGTCTGCAAAACAGCTGCTGGCTTTGTTGCACTTGAAGGTGAGAGCATGAGGGAGACTCTCCTGCTGCGAAATGGGGGGAGAGGTGAGAGTGCTGCTGTAGAGGAGGCGGATTGGAGCAACAAGCAATGGGGCGGACAGCAGAGGAGAAGGTGGTCGCCAGCTGAGGAAGTGGATGACTCTGAAAGAGCTTCTTTATTGGATCGTGGTGAAGCTGCTGCTGGTGATGATGATGGTGGTGGTGGTGCTCCTGATGGTGGTGATGATACAGGTGGTGGTGTTGGTCCAGAGGCACCCCGTTGTCGCACAGCCGGTTCTCCGGGGACTCGGAGAGGGTTTGTAGGGTGCCTCCAACACTCCTCTGTCCCTGCATCAGCTTTGCAATGGCTGGGCAGTGTTGGGGTTCGGTCTGCGAAGGCTGGTTGGATGAGGAGGGACTCGGCAGTATGGCTACAACATTTCCAGTCTCTTCACCAGGTAGTGGCCGGACATCTCCATCTGAGCCCCCGGCGAGAGCAATGTGTCCAACAGTTGAGGTTACAGCATCGTCGTAGGTCAACGTGCGAGCCACAGGGGGGCGAGCGGCTTTTCCTGTGGTTGTGGCAGAAATCCCAGCAGGAGGAGGGTCAGCTTTAGAGGAGTGCTTAGATCCAAACAGGGTCGCCAAAGAAAGAGCCTTAGGCTCAGAACCCTCACTGCTCTAGAAACCAACATGAAAGATTATATTTATATGCAATATAATGTCATATATCATATTATATTAATATAACATAACATAGCAAAACATGATGTAATGTAGTATAATTTAATGCTATGTAATATAATGAGGAACTAGACAAAAATAAGGTTAGAGGTATTTTCACTAAACAATAGCGAATCAGAAGGTAAATAAAAAATGTTTTAAGCACAAATTGGGTCTGAGACACAGAATCTGAACATAATCAAACCTGAGTGTGTGGTTTAACTGGTATTGGTTTGATGAGGTTTGGGTTTCCAAAAAGTACACTGCTGCCACCAATTTCTTTCGGCTCAGAGGGAGGTTTCTCCTGATTAAAAGAAAAAAAAATGTTTATTTTGAAGTAATACTACAACAAAATAATAACTACAGTGTTGATTTCTCTTCCTGATCATCGTTCAGAGTCTTTGCTGGTATCATACTCTGTCAAATTCGCTGCGCGCTTTGGTCAGCATCTGGATGATGTCCACTGGATTTGTCTTACTACTTCCTCCTTCTCTTCCAGCTCCTATTACTCCTTCTCTTCCTCCTACTCCTCCTCCTGCTAACAACCAGCCATGCTGGGTGTGAGCCAGGAGCTGCTCCTGATGGGTTAGACTGCACAGAAATAAGAAATTATATTAAAAGTTGCACACAAATAGTGTGTTTGTCTTTTTGCGATGACTGTCTGTTTTGACAGAACATTTCCTTCTTCAAGGGAAACATTCAGGCATTTATTACCTTAAAAAAATCAGATTTAAATATTTATTTCTTATAACATATCTCATTTTCTGCTTGGATAAAATCTAATATGTTAATTATAAAATTACTTACATCTTCATCCTTTGGGCAATGCGTTGGCAGTCTTCCTTATCATAGAACCAAATTCCATGAATAACCACTGAGAGAAGAAGAAAAAAAGAGACTTCTAAATTAATTACAAAAAAATATAAAATATTAGTGTTTACAATAATGTTCCAGTCAAAAGCAGTCACAATTAAATAAATAAATAAATAGATAAATAGGTAAACAGACTTGCCGTTTTTTTCTTTTTTAATTAAATTTTACAAAAAGGTCAGCAGACGGCAGAATGAGCTTGCTGACGTAGCATTTCCATAACAATCAAATCAAAGCAGATATTAAAAGTTATATTTTGATGCTGTGACATTTAAACAGGCATCAGATATGTGACTGCTAGCATCATTTCCTGCTTGAGGAATCATTCTGAAGCCCGTAGTACCGTCAGATGTTTGAACACGAGCCTTTGGAGCTTCATAAGGTAGATTCTGCACATCAAATAGCTAGTAGATATCGATAATCTTTTAATTTTTTACAGGTGTAAATTTAAATATTTAACGTGGAATAAAAGTATATGTGAGAAATGTGGGAATTCGCTTCTAAATTATAAATAACTTAATTAAAAATGACACATTTTAGAAGGAAATATCACTGTTGCATACCTTTTGAATTAGAAATACTGATTAAAAAAATTGAAAAAAACAGATACATTTGATGATTTTATTCTGCTAAAAAACTAATGAGATGAAAATAGAATATCTGACATCTTAATATGCTTTGGAAACACATTCTAAACAAATATACGATGCAGCATTAAAACAGGAAAGACAGAAAAAATATCAGGCGAGGGCTCCGCAGACAGCTCATATTCTCACACAGACAGAGCGACCACAGAGGTCACTGTGGATGAAGAAAACAGACAGACGGGGGAAGCAGAGACACACACACAGAGTTAAGTTGAGCCTGGGAAAAATCAGCCCTGTACCAAATAAGTAACTGTAGAGGGGGACTGACTGGTGGAGTCGGAGCCACTTAGTGCTCACAGGGGATGGGACTGTTTGGAAGACACAGTCAACGTCACGGAGCTGGAAAATTGCAGACAAAAATGAAGCTGATATACATAATTAATTCCAAAAACACAACAGCTGGATGAGACTGTGAAATGTTAAAAGAAGTATTATTTCCTGCAACGTCTGACAGGAGAAAAATAAAGAAGACAAAAAAACCAAACACATAGGCAATTTTGACTAAAGATAAACAGCTACGGTTGCTTATTGGGGACAAAAACAGGCAAAAAAAGAGCAAAACTGACAGAAGAAGGCGGGAGAAGGAACCACCAGCTCCAAAGTCTAAGCAGAAGGGAAAAGAGGAGGCGGAGGGAACTACTTTTTGGACACTGAAGAAAACCAAGAAAAAGACAGAAGAGAGGGTTAAAATCTAAAGCCAAGGACTATTCAACTGAGAAACCGGGAAGACTAAATTAGGGGGAATGTTTTATAATTTCTGGACGACAAACGCCAGAGTTTGTACTTCAAAGTAGGAGAGAAACTCTGTGATTATGAGATCCGCTCCTTAAACCCTTCGGGACCCGGACTTAATCAAAACAGTGAGCACATGGGATGACTCCTCTACAGTAAAAGTCATCGTGGCACTGGCGTGTTTATCTGTACGTATCTGAAAGATCACGTTTAAAGTTACGGTTTTGATGTCTTCAAGTAGGACAAATTTAGGACTTTTGTTCTGCGTAAACTTAGTATATGATCCGCAAGGCGGTTTATGGCTGCAGTATGATGTCATATATTTGATGAAATGTTGGTATGATGACCATTATCATTTTATTCTCATTCTTTCCTGGAGGTTAGACTGCTCTGATGGTAAAACACATCCTTATAGAGTTATCCTTACATGAAAGAAACCAACTTTGGAGGATTGGAATTCATGACAATGGGGGAGGAGTAGACACAGACACGAATGGCTTCTGAAACTTTGGAGGAAAGACAAGATTATTGCGTCGTCTTTGTATCTGACGTCTGACTGGAATGCAGGCATCCGTTGCCTCTCAAGTTCAAATGAAAGGAGGGAGCACCGCTGTTCGCGAGGCTGACTTCACCAAAAGGACGCTATCCCCAAATCAATCCTGCACCGTCTTCATCTGAAGAAGTTGTTTATCGAGCCCGCCAGAGGACTTTTGATTCAAGATTATTTCTACGCAAGTGAACCGTTAGACTGAAACCATGCTGAGAGGACTGTTTGAGAGAAAACCCAAACATGAGAGGCTGAAGGAGGAACCTGAAGTCCGATTTAAAGGATTGTTGGTGTCAGAACGCGACCTGGGATATACATATGTCCGACCTGGAGGTAAGACCGTCTCTGCATTGATTCTTCAGATTAGAAAATAAATTGTTTCAGAGTGCGTATGCTCAGATTTATATATATTTTTGGTGCATAATAACACATAATATAAATAAAATGAGGAATAAAATGCAGCAAAAATTAACTCTAGATAAATAAATAAAAATAATCTCTGCCGAAAAACATCAATATTGTTGGAAATTTTAAAGTGAACCATTCATTTTAATTTCTTTATTTTTAAGGAAATAAAAAAAACCGAACAGCTAAATAAAATGTTAAAAAAAAAAAAAAATAAGACAGATCAACAAAAAAATGAAATCAAGATATGAAAGACTCATTTTGTCTCAGAATATTGGTGTGACTACAAAAAAAAAAAAAAAAAAAAAAAAAAAAACACAGCTGTAAAGACTTAAAAAAGAGAAGCTTGAAGGCTTCAGACAGGAAAAATAACATTTTGTTCGGTCCAAACTTTTTTTTGTTCTCTGACATATCCACACAGTTCATTTTTAGCCCGGGCTGCCACTTTGTGCCAGCCACCATTCCAGGAAGTAACGGCAGCACTTAGGTCCACATGTTTATCTAATGATAAGATTCCACGACCCCTCCAACGAGAGGTCACAATAGACTGACAGCCATGCCAGCAAACTTATAAATCACACTTTCTTGAATAAAATCCTGTTTCTGAGAGTCTTTATCTATATATTAATGCGGTAAAATTAGGGTTTAATTTTTGATGGATCTTTCTTTTTTGTATATTAGCTCACGACTACTCTGCAAGTTTGGTTCAGCCATGTCACATCTACAAACGCAAAGAGGCTCTTTGAAGCCAAATAGTGCCTCGAAATCCCAGGAGACGTGGGGACGATAAAAATCAGTCTGATAACAACCATTACTCATGCTTACTTTTGAGCTCTTTATTAGTCATCTTAAACC
This sequence comes from Oryzias javanicus, assembly GCA_003999625.1. NCBI lineage: Eukaryota > Metazoa > Chordata > Actinopteri > Beloniformes > Adrianichthyidae > Oryzias > Oryzias javanicus. The sequence goes on along the minus strand of CM012459.1, from coordinate 22,862,609 downwards.
AGAGCAATCAGCGTAAGCTAACATTATGTTAGACCATTACATTCGCTTTGAATCCACCCACTCATTCACTTGCATAAACCAATCTAATGCGTTCATTCTAACAGCAGACACACTAATCAGCTGAATTATGATTACCGCTTTCAAGTGTTTTCATGTTTCCCACAAGTGAGTCGGTTAAAATCTGTTCAGAAACCAGTAATGTTGCACTTTATTAGCTGCTGACTTAAAAGTCAGAACATTGTGCTTTTAATTCACCCAAAAATGTATAAAATTGATTATTTATTTCAGTATTCAGGTTTGCATGCATGTCACTGTAAATGACGGAGACGCCAAGACGGCTTCTCTGTGTTCGTCAGCTACTTCTAAGCTAGCGTGTGTTTAGATTATCGGTGACTGTGGAAGTGTATCTTATCTCAGCTGGCTGCTTTTGTGGTGCTGTCAGACTCCTGTCCCACAGGCACACTTAAGAATGTGATTGTGTGTGAGAGCGCCCTATGCAGGTCTCAGAGAGTTGGTGATAAAACAAACTGAAATAACCCTGCTAAAATACCTTAAATGGAGCTACTGATTCCGCCGCGAGTGATTGATTCTTTTTCGTAAGACCTTATTTGACGTCAAAATCATGTCTCAGTCGTTAAAATAAAAGTACATTTGGCTCATGACTCAGGAGCAACAACATTGTTTTGAAGATGATGTGTCAGTCTTTAAACCTACACTTTTTTTTCGCTTTTCATAAGAAATAAGTATAGAAAGTAATATCTTGTTCTTAGTTGTACTGAAAACCAATAAATTTCCCTCAGAATTAATAAAGAAATTTTAATTTTGCCTAAATAAAGTAGTGCAGCATTTTAGGTCCATAATAAATCACAAAAGAAATAAACACTTGGTTCAATATTTGGTTATGTGGGCCCAAACTAACCTATGCTAAGAGAATAAATACATTGAAACACATGTACACAAACATTATTTCTTTGTTATTATTGTGTATCTTCATATTTCTAAGGAGGCTGATGTTATTTGCACACATTTAAATGCGACCAAGCACAAAAACTGATTGAAATTCATATTGGCCACACATACAGTCAAGATGCATATTGCTGCATCTTAAGTGCAACAAAGGCTAAATATTGTTGTTGGTTGCATGTATTAACCCAACCATAACCCTAACCCTTCCTGCAGTGCATGCGGCCAAGAAAAAAAAAGTTCACCACCGCCTGCACGTATGGGAGCATATTGTCTATTTATGCAGTAAGTCTCAGTGGAGGTGTGCCACAGCAATAACTAAAATATGTGATGCAGTGGTTTGCTTTTGTATGTGAGACTGCCATGTACAGTGAAAGCTGAAAGAATAAGGCAGAAATTTAAAATTTGTGAATTATTTTTGCTTTTTTTTTTTTTACTTACAACGTGCGTTGCGATAAAGCAGGAAAGGGTCCTGGAGCTGAAAGTCCAAGTCCTTTGTGATCGGCTCTGTCAAATTGTCCATGCTGAGGCGGTTCATGATGGTAAATCCATGTCTTGGAGATGCCAATCTGAATCAAAACAGCACAACAAAAATAAATAATAAAACAATTAACTCTCCGAAATAATAAGTTATTCTACACAGTGGCACACTATTCCCTTAACAGAAAATCAAATTCTTGCAATAAAATTAAATAATTTCAAGCTACAATTAGATTGCATGAACACAACTAAACAAGTTGCAGACCTTTAGGTCATTTGCTTACCTCGTATAAATGAAAAGAGTGCCTTCAACTTCCGTCTTCTCCTGAAAAACGGATAAACAAGCAAGTAAAAAAAAAGTAAAGGTATCTGTATTTTGTAATGATCTGTTTTTATTAAGTATTTTAAGTGGCTGCTTCCATAAACAAAGCTATATAACGAAGTAACATTAGAGGGTAAGAGGATGGAAACTGTTTCAGTGCGCTTGAGTAAATAATAGTTTCATTTATAGTCTCGTATCGAGGTGATAAAAGTCTATAGTAGTTCAAAAAAAGGATATATGACTTCTAAATTACTTCAAAAAGAACTTTTAAAAAAATAAAGTTTAACTTAAATTAAAAGTAATACTGGAACAAAACGCGCCACTGAGATTGAAGCTAGGCTAAGTTAGCACAGGAAATAATTTGTTAGGAAAAAACATACCCACTCATTTGTTCTGTTGTTATATGTATACAAGGCAACTTGGCTGGCCACATCTACAATATTATTTATATATGGGTCCTGCCGCTGCAGAGCTGCGAGACTTATATCCAGTCCTTTCGCAGCATTACAGCCGCTGCTACCTTCAGAAGTCGCTGTCATGGTTCTCTAAGGAGGAGTTAGCAAGCTAACTAGCCAGCTAAGATTGATTAAAACAGAACCAACAAGCTACGATAAAAATCCAAGCACGTCAATAAAGATTCGACGTGATTCGTTTATACAGTTAATATATTTCTATTCAATTTTTACTTGGCTGTTTATCTCTGACTGTCATAAGTGAGTTAAATATCGGCCATGTTTAGAGATTGTAAACAACCTAGACATGAGTAGCTGCACGGACGTAGAGATTCAGCCTTAGCAATCGTGTTCGAAACATTGATCGATCGGGTTATATTAACGGGGGAGTTTTTGGCTTCAGGTAAAGATAGTAACTTTTTGAATATTGTTTTCTCTTCAAATTAATGCAAACTGCATTGTTTTGGGTCAATTTGACAACAGTTACAACATTTTCGAGACTATTTAAGTGTCAGGAGTTATAGAACAGGCAAGGCTGCCAACCTATAAGGAAAAAAAAAAAAAGAAAAAGAAAAGAAAAAAGACATTTGTTTATAGACTGTGGAATCAACTCGCCACCTACAATTCATCCACTCTTTGGAAAGCAACGCAAACTGGTGAGTTTCTAACAGTTGCATCTTTTCCCTCCTTTTTTTCCTGTCTCTAAGCATTAAAGTCATCCATTAAACTCAAGTGCTGAGCACTTTTTTCATTTAGTTTATCACCACTGGCAGGATTTTAATGCTGACTGGTGGTAATTTCATAAACATATTAGGGTTGTTAGCAGTTAAAAATAATTTAGTGCACTTCTTAATAAATTCACTAGAGGGCGATAAAAGATTCCACAATTCCTTGGCTTGACTTTGTTGTTCTTGTGTAGAGAATGATATGCTGAAGTAATGTATGTTATAAACAAAGTTAAAAAAAATTTAACATTTTTAATTTTCATATTTGCACAACAGACCAAATAAGCTTTCAGGGAAAAAAAATGTTCATTTGCATTTAAAATGTTGCTTCCAACTAATATAGCCTTTCATGTATGTTAGAAACATATACAGGTAAATATATTATAGGTTTTTTTTTTAATGTACATATAAAATTAAAATCAGTTACATATAGATATCATGTATGTATAACAGTTAAAGATTTACAGTAAATATATTGCTTCTTTTGTCCTTACTATAAATCCAGATTACTAGGACGTTACATTGTTTATGTTGGTCTTGCAATGACCTAAAATTTTTGACTTTTGACAGAGTTAGCACGAAAGATGGTTCCTTTCATTTGCAAAACAGTCACATTGAGTGAAGCCCTTCATTTTGTTATTTTAGAAAAGAAAAATACTGGACTTTAAAGCTCTAATTTTGTGTCTGTTGCTTGAAATACAGCTGATTTGAGTCTATGGTGGGGATGGGTAGTAACTGACAGGGTGAAAGTATGCAAAGCAAAAATATTAAATTTTGATTTAATAAGTTTAGCTTTGAATATGATTACTTTGATTATACGCTGCTACAATCTTATAGGAGAGGAAGCCATCAATTCATTATGTATGGTTTGATTTTTTCTTAATTCTTGAGGAGAAATATTTGTCATATAAAACATTTGTATCCGCTGAACTAGTGATAGAAGCTCAGAAAAATGATGTTCTTTTTTCCATTAAAAGCTGTGGATCTAAGTTGTAGAAGAAATATGTAAATTTTACGTAGCAATTCTTCTTTTTAAGAAAGTGTCTGTGACAAGATAACATTCGAAGTCCCACAATATCTAATACATTTGGTTTGAAATGTTTAAATTCCCACTTTTTAAAAAAAAAATACTAGAAAAAATGAAGGATTCACATCATTCAGCTGAAAAAAGCAGGGAATTCCCCTTTAAGTGAGCAACAGGTTGTTGATTTCCCACATCGGAGCATTTGAATGTTTGTCTAAGATTCCCAGAGATCCGTTGGGAGAGTCTCACACACACACACTCCATACACCAACAAAAATAAAAGAGTCCTAAATAGAACTGATACTCCATGGGTAGGCTGGATTACAGAGGACATTTTTGAATGTGTCTCTGCCTGTTTGTGGCCGCGATATCTGTTCTCACGACCTGCCCTCCGTCCACTCATCTCCCTTTCAATCTTTCCTGTCTGTTCTTCTTTCATTCACTGAATAACGTAATTCAACAGAGGCCAGATTTAGTGTGTTAAGCATATTATTGTTCACTGCCTCGTGACTTCTTTAGTACTGATACGAGTGTCATCTACTTTAGTAAAAACTAGTTTGGAGTTATTCTTAAAGGGTTCTTTTAAAAACCCAATTATTACTCAGTTTATTAAGTCTATTTAGTTTAACAGTGTTACAAAAGCACTTTCCACATTTTCCCCATGATTGAATTTTGAACATTTCCATGAAAAGGGATTCAAGCCGATGCTTGTTTGTGTAAACAACTGCTCCGGCTCCCAAACTGTCAAATGAGTTAATAGAGATGAGTATAGAGTCACAGATTTATCTTGTGACTTTTTGTTTATCTTGTGACTCTTGATTCCCTCAATGGGAACATTGGACATTTTACCGAGCAGAAGAAACTGGCCTTGATCAGGTTCTAGAAAGGATAAAATGATGTTGAGCTATTTTGTCCGAATGAACATCCAGACAGTAAAATGACATGTAGCTTTGGAGCTTACACTCGGCATGGATCCTTTTCAAACAGTAAAACCATATCTGCTTGAAAATCACTAGTACCAGTACTACTATACTACTATTATTACAGGTACTGCTACTACTACTACTATTTCCATTACTAGTACTACTTATAAAAATAATTGATACATATTATGATTATATTATTACTAATAATAACAATACTATTAACAATCAAATTATTAATATCAATTACACTACTACAACTACTACCACTACTTCTACTACTGCGACTGCCGCTGTTACTGCTACTATGACTACTACAACTACTACCACAATTGTCACTACTACCACTACTACTAATAGCACTACTGCCACTACTAATATTATTATTATACTATCACAACTATCTATAATAACAATAATACTAATAAAGCTGTTACTACCACTACTAACGTCACTACTGCTACTATAACTACTACTCTACAACTGCTACTAGTACTACTACTACTACTGTTACCACAACTACTTGTATTATTATTATTATTATTTTTTTTTTTTATTAATAATAATAACAATTGCCATTATAAGTGGGACTCACTCCCCCTCAGCACTCCTATCTGTAATAATATGTCTTTCAAACCTGCCCAGTCTGATAATAGATTTACCACTTGGTAGAGACGGGGTCTAAGTACAATCAGAGACTTCTATATTGATGGAATCTTTCCCAGTTTTGAACAACTCAGCTCCAAGTTTAACCTACAAAAATCAGACCTTTTTAGATATTTTCAAATCCGTAATTTTCTTAAGGCAAACACTCCTTCATTCCCGTGTTCTCCTCCCCTTCAGGACTTGATCTTCTTTTTCCCATTTCAAAAATGCAGAAACGACAGACATCCTCTTTGTATGAACTTTTGAAAACAGATTCACCCCTCGCCTTAACAAAAATAAAAACTGAATGGGGGTCGGAGTTGGACATTGCTCTGTCCGAAGACTTGTGGTCTGCAGCTCTAAGAGGAATTAAAACATGCTCTTCCTCTGCAAAACTTCAACTTATACAATTTAAGGTCGTCCACAGAGCACATTACAGTAAATCCAGACTCACAAAAATATACTCAAATATCATAGACAGGTGTGATCGATGCTCACAAACTCCCTGTAATCTCACCCACATGTTTTGGTCATGCTCAAAGCTTGAGGAGTTCTGGAAGTCATATTTTTGGGGAATTTCAAATATACTTGGACACCAAATGAGCCCTGTGCCAACATGGAATATTTGGTATTGCAGACCCCAAGGCAAAACTGTCAATAAAACAAAAAAATGTAATTTCATTCACCTCAGTAATTGCACGACGGCGGATATTACTACTTTGGAAGAGGTCCACCCACCATCCCCAATGTCTTGGCTCTATGACACCATGTCCTTTTTAAAACTGGAAAAATAAAGTTCTCGTTGAGAGGGTCAAAAGAACTGTTTTATAAGCAATGGAACCCCTTGCTCAGTTATTTTAAAATGCTATCAGCAGAAACTTAAATTGTCACATTGAGGAGGAGAAGGAACGTTATTAGCACATCTTCTATAATTATTTTGTTGAATTATCATTATTTATTTTTTACTATTATTTTCTATTTTTATTTTTATGTATGTATTTATTTTTAATTTTATTACTATTTTTTTTTATTGTTGCAACTCCTTTTTTTTTTTTTAATTTTATTTTATTGTACTTTATTATTACTATAAAGATGACCTTGGCTGGGGTGGGTTCGGGAAGGGGGTAAACATGTACTTGTATTAAAAAACAAAAATTCAATAAAATATGTTTACAAAAAAAAAATAATAATAACAATTGCACTACTCCTACTACTACTACTAGTACTGCCACCACCACCACTACTACTACTACTACTATTAATACTACTACTACTACTACTAATAATAATAATAATAATGATATCAGTAACTACTCTACTACTACTACCACTAAAAACAATACTACTGCTACTACTTATATTATTATTATTATCATCATTGACATCATAAAAACATCCGTATTAGTAACTATTCTGTGTAATTAAGTACCTGTAAATGTCATAATGAAACCAGGAGGAGAGCTAATAAGTAAATCCAGGTGTAAAACACTAAGAAGTAACAGTTCTGAAAAAAAACAGAGGCTTCCAGGAATTGGATTGATTAGATGAGAGTGTTAGTTCTGAAACTGTGCATGAACAGATTTTTAATATTACAATCCTTTACAGTGGAATCTGTTTATCTTTTTCATATAAAGTCTAATGTTCTCAGTCTGGTGATTTTGCACGCCATGAAGCATTGAGCAAAACTTGCATCCTTTTATCAGTGCCAGAAATGATCCATTTTCTGGTAATACTCTGTAATAACAGAACATCTGTATCAAACATATTATACGACTTTCAGAAAAAGACAATTCAGTTAACAAATTGCCTCAATATAAGCTTTCTGAGTTGCTGGTCTGTCTTTACTATGTCTACGGTGACACATGTAGACAAAAAGATTTAAATGGGATGGAATAGTGGATGGTGATTTTGCACTTTGGCATCGCGCAAATGAATACGGGCATGGCCAAGCTACCCGATTCACCTCCTGATTATAGCCTACAGCCAGACTGACATGAGGCCTGCATATTGTTAACTTTGTATTCAATGTCAAGGACAATTATATAGGAAGGCCAGAACCAAGATTAAAATGGGGAAAGCAGTTCGCTGTTCTCCTCAAGTATTACTTGGTCAGATTATTTTGAATTAAATAAAAAATAAAAGCATTTATCTACACATTAACACAAATAAAACGCTAAATTAGATCCAAATTGAACTGATCTGACAGCATTTTAGACTCTTGTATATTCAGAGTTGCTCAATATTTTGTTAAGAAGATTTTGTATTGCTTATTTTTATTATAGTATGTGTTGAGGAATTGTAAAAAAAAAAAAAAAAAAAAAAAGCCCAACAAAACCAGGCACACCATTTTTGGAACACCAGAGAAGATAAAGCATCTGTTGAAGAAATAATTCAGTATTACTATAACTGGTGATAGATTATTTCATTTTTGGCACATTACTTTTCTGAACTTTGCTCTGATTGATAAAAGCAATCAGAATCTTTACTGAATAAATGAAGCATGAAGGGTTCATCTGATGCCTTTCTAACTGACATCCACCTGTCATTCATGCAAGCAACATCATACCATGTCACCTGAACGCATCACTTCCCATCTTTGCTTACAGGAAGTTCAATCTTTTGTCATTCTTATTGATAAGAATATTGTTTTATTTAGTCAAATTGTGTAAAAGTTACCATGTTTGTCAGAAATATTAACAAAACTCCTGTCATATTTTCAGAAATACAGGAGTAATTTTTTTAAGGAACTTGTTCACACATCTTTATGAAGCCAATTTCAGCTAAGAAGCTGTAATGTCTTTGCTTTGTCCTTTTTTTAATGTCAAGTGTTGCTGCTTAAGCCTTTCCACCCCTGAAGTGAAGAAAGCATAGCACTAAGACGAGTACAAGACCCATTCTGATAAAAAAAAAAAAAGATCCTATTTAACATGCTTTTGTGCTATTTTTTTCTGATGATAGAGGCCACATATTTAAAGTGCCCCATACCATTTTTTTATTTAAAAAAAATCCCAGTAGTGTTTTAATTATACTAAGAAAGTGTTTAATCAAATTCTCACAACCTAAATGTCTTAAAAAGCCATTTTTCATGTTGATCTGAAGCTTCTGTTTCAAAAATTTCCTCTGAAGGGGCGTGGCTCTGTGTCTCGCTAATGTAACTCTTCACTGCGGCTAGATTAAAGCAATATTGATAGCCAGATGCCAGCTCAGACGAATAAGTGAAGAGTTTAGGGCACTGCACTTCCTCCAAAAACCTGATTCTCTTTCTCCTTCCAGTTCACCAAAGACTCTTAACTTATTCTCCAATGTCTATTGACTTTGCTGTGACCAATACATTCAATCCATTGTTTTCTCAGAGCAGAATCCTTTGGAAAATAATGAAAGCTAATATCAAATGATCTTTTATTGATTTACAATCCTTTACAACATCAGTCAAGTGAGCCGCCGTCCACATTTCCGTGGTCACATTAAGATGCTCCCTGGAGTCTCGCTGAGATTTTTCAGCGTTCTTAGCCCTGCTACCATAAATATTGTATGAAACTCACACAAAAAAAAATCCAGTGACGGCTGACTTGACCACAGAGATGTGAACGGCGGCTCGTTTGGCCGCAGTCAATGGGAACATACCTGTGACAATGTGGCAGAGGCATTTGGACCTATGTGCAAGCAAGGCTTAATAACAACCATGAACATATGAAGGGGCAAGGCAAAGGCAGGACAAGGTCCAGGCGTGGGTCGAGGCAAAAGGCAGACAGGCAAATGAGGAGACAAGCAGAGATAATAAACCAGGAGGTGTAACAAGGAAGAATGCTCAGAAATGTATGTCAGGCAGTACAATGACTTCGCACTGAGGGGTTGACAGCTGGCTAAATACTGGTGGTAATGACAGCTTAGTAGAACTGGCTGAGGGAGTGACTGCTGGGAGTGTAGAGGAAGTGCCAAGTCAGTACTCAGGTGAGGGCTCCCTCTGGTGGTCAGATATGGAGCCAGGTGGGGGAATGCTGACTATACCATCTTCTTCTTATTTTCCTTTCGGCTTTTCCCTTCAGGGGTCGCCACAGCGAATCAGTTTCCTCCATCTAAGTCTGTCTTCAGAATCCTCTACTCTAACTCCAGACACCTTCATTTCTTCATTCACTGCATCCAGAAACCTCCTCTTTGGTCTTCCTCTAGATCTCTTGCCTGGCAGCTAGACTCAGCATCCTTCTACCAATATATTCACTGTCTCTCCTCTGAACATGTCCAAACCATCTCAGTCTGGCCTCTCTGACTTTATCTCCAAAACCTCTAACATGTGCTGTCCCTCTGATGTATTCATTCCTGATCCTATCCATCCTGGTCACTCCCAAGGAGAACCTCAGCATCTTCATCTCTGCTACCTCCAGCTCTGCTTCCTGTCTTTTCTTCACTGTTTCTAGTCCGAACAACATGGCTGCTCTCACCACAGTCTTGTACATCTTTCCTTTCATTTGTGCTGAAACTCTTCAATCACACCTGACACTTTCTCCACCCATTCCAACCTGCTTCACTCACCTCTTCCCTTCTTTTCCACACTCTCCATTACTCTGTACTGTTGACCCTAAATACTTAAACTCCTCCCCCTTCTTTATCTCTTCTCCTTGTAACCTCACTCTTCCACTTGGGTTCCTCTCATTCACACACATGTACTCTGTCTTACTGCGGCTGACCTTCATTCCTCTCCTTTCCAGGGCAAACCTCCACCTCTCTCGCTCCTCCTCCACCTGTTCTCTGCTCTCGCTGCAAATCACAATATCATCTGCAAACATCATAGTCCATGGTGATTCCTCAGAGTCTCAGAGCTGATCCCTGATGTAATCCCACCTCCACCTTGATCTCCTCTGTCACCCCGACAGCCCACCTCACCACTGTCTTACAGCCCTCATACATGTCCTTCACTACTCGAACATACTTCTCTGTCACTCTAGACTTGCTCATACAATACCATAGTTCCTCTCTGGGCACTCTGTCATTAGCTTAGCCAAGATCTACTAAGACACAGTTAAAAAAAACGTAAAAAAAAAAAAGCACACGAGACACGTGAAAAAAAAAAAAACAACAGTAAAGAAAATTTGTAAGTGTAAAAAACGTAAAAAAAAAAAATCAAATAGAGCCTGCCAGCAATAGTTCGATTGACAGCGATTTAAAAGGAGAAATATGTGGAAATGCAAAAACAAATGATTTCTCACTACATTTGTTCTCTTTCATAAGAAAAATGACACACATACATGTTAAAAACAAAAAACAGGATTTTCATCAGAGGAGGACTTTAAAAACAAATAAATGAAAAACTGAATTTCTGTGTATTTCTTTATGTTTTGATGAATTTCTGCCACTCTGCAGAGACTATGTCCTAGAAAACAACATTTTTTATTTATTTTAATGGCACAATCATAACTAGAAGACCACTAGGAACACTTTAAAAATAACTCTGAAGAGGAGAAGAGTAAACGATGGGAGGTATTTTTGGTACTTTGATCTGTGAAGTAAAATTTGTGTTTCCTCATTAAATGGAAAACCTAAAAACAAAAATTAGAAAAAATTGTAATTTTTAAAAAGAAGCTTTTTGTTAAAAAAAATGCTTAACTTGCATGCCATTTCGGAGCTGTGGAGCCAAGCTAATGTCATCAAAGCATTGTTTAGGGCTATTTAGGTAATAGCTGATGTTGTTTTTGTTTGACATTTCACTCTCAAATGAGCTTCGTCTCATTGCGTTACCTGAGTAAAAAGAGCCCCCCCACCCCAGAAAATGACATAGCGTGCCTTGAGGGCTAAGCATAATTTGTTCCTGCATTGAAGCAAATTTGACTTTAGTGAAAGATAATCAAAGCCTAATGATCTCTTGTCCTGTGGATAAAGGGGATCACGTTCATCCTTTGACCTCATTGATCCACTGGGACTTTTGGATCAAACGATCTAGGAAAAATCTGCATCTTTGTGGTTTTTTGCTGTGAACAGATCAGAGCTTGAGTCATAAAGGAGTCCAGATATTTAGTGAGTGTGTAAACACAACTTTGGCCAAAGAAAAGAACGAGTTGAAAAAATCCAGATGTGGGGGGTGACTGTGGACCAATGACATGGTCTACAATCTCTGTTTGTTCCTGAAGTCTTTCTGTAAGCCTGCTATGCTGCTTTACACGCACGCACTTTCTTTCTCCTTTCTGTGCCCCACAAACAATTCAGATGTTGTGGGCACCACTTCATCCTCACAGCCATCATCATCTTCATCATCATCTGGAAAACAGCCGCTGGTTCTCCTCTATTGCCTGGATAGTTTACCCCCTCCTCCTCCTCCTCCTCCTCTCTTCCCTCCTTCCTTTGGAGCAAACTCACACACAGGCGCGCGCGCACACATCTGGAAACAGTCAAAGCGTCTACATGTGCTGAAAGGAGGGGGGGTACCCCTCGCTCTTTCTCTCTCTCGGTATCACTGCAGAGCTGAGCTGCAGGGGCAGCAGAGGCAAACTCCCGCTCAGTGAGAGGCAGACAGACTGACTGAGTCACAGGCGCACACGACCGGACCGTCATGGACTGGATCGGGGCAGAGAAACCAATCCTCGGATGAGGCAGGACGGCCTGGCTTTTGTTTTCTGGGGAGTCTCCTTTTTTTTGGGTTGTTTTTTGGAATAACCGACAGCCCGTGATGGAATATTTACGCACCTTTCATTTTCTAATTTTCCTCCTCTCCTCTTCCTCCTCTTTTTCCTCCTCCATCACCTCCACCTCTTCTTCTTCCTCTTCTTCTTCTCCATCCTCTCTCATTCTGATGACACGCTGCTGAAGATGCGCACGAATGCGTCTTTTGCGCACCGCCACTGACAGCGTCCGTTCTCTCTGACATTTCCAAAACCCTCAGTTGTCTCTCCCCCACCGCCACCACCACCTCTTTTACCTTTACCAGCGCGAAGACAAGGGGGAGAGAGGAGTGCGAATTGAATCGGACGCAGGGCTGGTTTCATGTTTCTCGCCTAGGGCCCGGATGTACCGAGGGATGCACCGGTGCGTTTTCCCAACCGGTTCTGCCGAAAGCTCCCTCTTTTTTCTCGCCTTCACCTCCATCATGGGGATTAGGTAATATTCACTCCATCCGAAGCGACCCTCCCCATAAACAGAAATAACGGATTACCCCCTCCAAAAAACTGTCCGTGTCAGACAGTTTTTTTTTCTTCCGTTTCCCCCCTCCTCCTCCTCCTCTGTCTCCTCCTCCTTTTATCATTTCTTTATTTTTTGGGGGTCTTTTTTCCCTCCCCCCTGTTGGTTGGTTCCCCCCCTCCTCTCTTCCCCATTCACCTCTAGGGATAACACAGGACTACATTTATGGTAAATGATAGCAAAAACATGTACATCCCGGAGGACACCCTTGAGAACCATCAAGGTATGTTACCTTTTTTTTTAATTTATTTAACTAACATATGAGAGTGATTGATGAGGAGAGAGGGGGGTGAGAAGTATGGAGTGAGGGGTGAGAGGAAGATGAGAGTGATGAAGGGGTGTCATCTCCTTCATTGCAACAGATGGACAGTCTGTGCGTACTTTTGTTTAATTTTATTCCAGCCACTCATAATGTGAAGGAGGCCTATGCAATGGATTGGTTTGGTCCACACTTGTGGATTCGACAGGGCCTGACCACATAGGAGAAGAAGGTGGGATTGGGAGGGCAACAGTTTGAGACCTCTCCAAGCTTGTGCGTAAAAAGATATTTTTACGCACGTTGTATTTGTTTGGTAACACACGAGTTCGCTACTTTTAATATGACTGTAGGCCTCTTTATTCTAAATGAACTGCATACAGATGACAGGTGGCAGCAGGAGGGCTGCAGGACTTTTATTTTCCCGCTGAGAATTTGCTTGATGAGGAGCTATTTTTGGGGGGATGGAAGAGGAGGACAGTGCAAACGTCACGACTTTTAAAAGTGTTTTTTAAGCCACGCCGGCGTGGTAGGGGGAACCGAAAACCCAATCTCACGGCGAGGAAAGGCTCTGTTTGCATTGCGCAGTATTACGCGTCGCTCCTTCCACCCACGTTGCAGAGAGCGAAGCCCAGGCAGGCGGCAACGCACTCGTCTGTGCGGCTCGACAGCCGCTTATCCCCCCCCCAAACCCTCTTATTTTCCTCATAATCGCCGTCGTCGTCGCCCCCCACCATCAACCACCTTCATCACAACCACATACCTCTGCCTTGGCGACAGGTTCCATAGCAACAGGGGATAAGGAGAGGGGTGGCGGTGGATTCGCGTATATGTAGGTGGATGCGCGCGCGTTTGGACGTGCATCTGTGTCGCAGCGTGGCACCAGCAGTTTGCAACGAGTAGCAACTGCTGTTATCAGTGTTACCTGAAGGAACAGCTGTCAGGTTCATGCTTCTGTCTAAACTAGCGGAGGACAAGCTCCTTCTCTGCATGGAGTAAAAATAAAAAAACAGGTTTTATTATCTTGATGTTACCCATACCTATCAGTGAATATTTGTATGATCTTTGAGTGACACATGTCAATAAAGAACAAATACATGGACCCGGGAAAAAGCTTCCATCCTGTTTTAAATCACATTTTATCCTCTTTTTACTTTTTTGCTCATTTTTGTTCATTTGATATTTTTTCTCGTCTATTTTGTGTTTTTAAGGAAAAAAAAATCATTTTTTTTATAATTGCAACCCTCTTTTGGATGCCTCTGTCATATTTATTTTTCATTTGAACAATTCATCACAACAAATTCTTTGAATGACAGAAGCAAGTAACTTTTACAAAAAAATCTTAAAAAAAAAAAAAAGTTACTATCTCATGCCACCAGTTTGACACGCCTCATCTTTAAACAAGTTTCTTTTGATGATTTTATAGTTTTACCTTCTCGTTGCTGGGCTCGGTGCCCTCCAAAGAGTCAAGCAAATGAATTCAACTATCACAGTGAAAAAGTAGGCTGCTGTATAAGATCACAGCATAGACGAGGATTGATTAATGAGTTGTAAAATCAAAGTGAAACCTGCCGTCAACCTTTTCCACAAATTAATTTTCAGAGAGATAAGAAGGAAAAAAAGAAATCTTGATGAGACCTTCAAGATCTTAAGTTTTTATTCAACAATTTAGGCTCCATCACTTCTGGACCTTTCATTAAATTTAAAGCAGGCATGTGGTATTTTTCAGCACCATGGACAGTTCAGCCATTATTGGTCTATTGACAGCTGCTTGATGGATGCTGCCATGTTTAAAAATCAGCTTTTGCTCTAAGATATAATTTCTTTGTGTCTTGATTCCATCATTATCCATACCCTGAATGTTCTGCGTGTGAATTGTGACAGAAAAAAATTGGAGAAAAGGATTAAAGATGAAGAAAGTACTTGAACTTCCATTCTATTTATCATATTATGGTTTGTTTTCCTACATGCAGATATCAGTAAAAGGTATGTGGACACGAGTAAAGTAATAAAGTCAATTTAGTGTTCTTTAGTACTTTTTCTTGTGGCAGCAGGGCCACATGACTGTTTTCCTCTCTGTTGGTATGTAGGCTAACAGAAAAATAATCAATCATAATCAGTAACAATCATTACCTAAACATAAAGATAAACAGTTT
This sequence comes from Oryzias javanicus, assembly GCA_003999625.1. Lineage (NCBI taxonomy): Eukaryota > Metazoa > Chordata > Actinopteri > Beloniformes > Adrianichthyidae > Oryzias > Oryzias javanicus. The sequence goes on along the minus strand of CM012459.1, from coordinate 22,847,496 downwards.
CCAGAAAACCACACATAACCAAATTTTAAATAATTCATTTATGTCCTCTTCACAAAAAAAATAATACTAAAACATTTTAAAAACTAGTTTTAAAAACTAGATATACAGCATTACCTATGATAGATTAATAGCTGAAGATTCTTAAATTGATTGCTAAAAACACTGAAGCTGAAAGCTAGCTAAAATATTAGCGAAGTGCCAAACTAGCCAAAAAACCTAAAACAATTCTAAATTAGCCAAACAGCTAGCATATAACTGAAATATTAGCTAAACTTCAAATTAGCCTAAAAAACTGAAAAAAGGCAAAATTAGCTGAACAGCTAGCATATAACTGAAATATTAGCTAAACTTCAAATTAGCCAAAAAAACTGAAAAAAAGCTAAATTAGCCGAACAGCTAGCATGTAGCTGAAATATTAGCTAAATGCAAAATTAGCATTAAAAAACTGTATAAATGTCTAATTTAGCCAAAACAGTTTGGGGGGCGGGCCAAATGTAAAGGAGGGCCAGATCTGGCCCGTGGGCCGTAGTTTGGGTACTGCTGATCTAGAGATGATTGGTGCAAATCATCTTTCGATCTATTTCTAAAGCGTTCTCAAGGGTCCTTTAATTAAGATTAGGCAGTTTTTTTGCCATTACAAAAAAAACCCTGTTTCCTTATAGGTCATAGTTTCTGCAGAGCAGCAGAAATTCGTTAGAAATTAAGCTCTGAGTTGTGGGGGCGGGACTGTTGGCATATAGCAAGCCTATCCCCATTTCCCACAAACTATCTGTTTACTAGCTCTCCTGCTAGCTTACAGCTCCTCACTAAACCAACCTAACATTACAATATTGTAACTATCCAGGTGCACAATTTTGAGTCAGATGGCATGTTGGACAAGGAAAACAAAGATGTGGATCTATTTATCTGCCAGTAGATTCATCAGAAGGGAGCAGATGGGCCTGCCGATTGTAGTTTCTACGTCACTGCTACAAACTTTTTTCAATAGCATTCTTTCGTCTACTTCCAAATCAAGTGTGCGGATTGGTGAAAGTCAATTTGGTGTGGTGACCCCTCTCAAAATATGCCAAAAGATGAACATTTTTTCTTATTCACAACAGCTTGAATAAAGACATTCTCAGAAATTAATTTCCTAAATGTTCTTCATCAAGAGAAAAAAAGTTTCAAGAAATGTTGAAAACACCAAAAACACTATTTTCTTCAGAATGGGTCTTTAAAAAATTCAAATTTTTACCCAAAAGTTATTAAAAAGATGCTCTTCAGTATCTGACCGTAATCTTCAGCGGACATCGCAAAAAAAAAAAAAAAAAAAAGAAAGCAGTCTGTGTTTAAAATAAAAAGCAGCACACACGAATTGAAGGATATTTTTAGATCTTGTATCTTTATGTTACACTTCCTAAGCTTTTTTGCGCTGTTGCTCGACACTCTGTCCATTGTCACTTGGATCCCAGCTTTACATCTGCTCTGCGATTCATGATGCACACAGTTGCACCGAATCCTCATCTTCTCTCTATAAACCAGCTGTACTACATCTGCAAGCCTCTCAAACAGGCATGACACTAAACATTTCCTGACACAGACGCATGCCGACTTGTTATCGCCTTTCTGCACATTACAGATCGGAGCAAATGCTCGTGAAACCTCATGTTATTGTATGTCGGGGAGGGGAGCTCTCCCTCCTGCACACACATGCGCTTTTTTCCTGCAGCAGTGCAATCAGCGAGTAATTTTCTCTGTGGGCATTGTGCCACAGGTGCCTCCGTTAGGGATGGTAATTGATTTCTGAAGGTCACCTGGGGTGCAGGACACCTGCTAGCTTAACTCACCCAAATGACTTGACGGCTCAATGACTGCGTCTCTCCAAACTCAAGAGAAGTTGCAAATATCATAGACGTCTTTAGTTTTATTTGAGCTTATTAGAACAACAATACTGTAGGTCAGGGGTGTCAAGCTCCAGGCCTTGAGGGCCGGCCTCCTGGTTTTCCGGGAAATCCTACCTCATCTGCTGCTGATTACCTGGATCAGGGGCTTGACCGGTTACATGTAAGAAATCAGCCCTCAAATACCCCCAAATTGGAATATGTGCCTTAAAATATCAAAGAATAAAAACCCCACCAATAAATGGTTTCAGAAATTATTCAATTAAGGATTTGAAAGGTGTATTTTTATTTAATAAGTCAACGTCCTTTACAGCATTGCTTACAGATTTGTTTTTAATTAGAAACCACGTGGGGTAAAAGCGTCCTTTGACATGCCAGATGTAGACTAGAACACATTTTGGATAATTAAATACGTATCTACCTAGAATTAATGCATTTTTTACCCCTCTGTCACATTCAGAATTGTAATTGAAACTGTCAGCTTCAGTAGACGCACTTCTCTTTCGGTTTTGATAAAATAATACGACAACAATTGCTCCGCCTTCTTCCCATAGATCAAAGATATTCATCATAGTTTAGTTATTGACTTTAGGAGTGAATGTGTGCAGATGTGTAATCCCACGATGAACTGGCGAACTGTTGAGGGTGTCACATGATTCTTTCCAACAGCGGTTGGGATAGGCTCCAGCAACCTTGTGACTCTGAAAGGAATTAAGCAGGTTAGGAAATGAATGAATGAAAATAATGTAAAAATAAATGCTTTAAGACCAACATTAATTGTATACATGTAAAATCATTTTAAGTTCAAGTCGTTATTTAGAAAAAGGCTTTAAAATCCTGCTCCAACTACATAGTTTTTAATTATAAAATCTTTCCTGCGGTCGTTTAACTACGAATTTGCAGTTTTTAGCCAAAATCAAAAAGCCTGTGTCGTTTATTTAAAACGTATTTTCTGCAGAGCTGCAGGAGCTCATAAGAATTTTGTCTTTAGTTTGTTAGCGTGGAAGTTAGCCTACATTAAAATCCCAGGATACATATGTTGATTTGAATTGATTTGATTGATTGATTTACATATATAAAAAGAGCATAAGAATACAAGCAATACAAAACTCAAAAAAATAAAATCAGTCACAGAAACCCAACTCGATTTATTCTCTGTCGAAAATAAATAAATAAAATACAGTAAGTAAACATATAGAGAACTTGACTGAAGGATCTAAAACATAAAATCAAACTAATGTAACATAACAATTCAAAATCAAATTGGTGTTATCAAAATTAAATCATAAAAAATATATTTCAATCATATTTTTCAAACATAACAGAACTCTCTTTTTATACCTTGATATCAAAATCTTGTGGGTTGTTTTTTTTTTATCTTGTGGTCAAAAGCTCAAACTCGTTTAATAATTTGCTGCCATGGTAACGGAAAGATTCTCTCATTAGCTTACAGCTCCTCAAAAGCCCAAAGTAACATTACTAGTATAGCAGAAAGATGGCGAGCAATATCAGAGCTATTCAGTCGTACAGTTTTGATTTGTATTTATCTGAAAATTGAGGATTTAGAATTGTAATGGAGATGGGAGACTTTGGACAGTTGCTGCGCCACATACCTGAGATTTTACAAACCGTGAATTTTCCTCTGCTACTGATTCACTACAATTTGAATAAAGAAGTACACAGAATTAAATTATGAGAAAAAGGCTACAAGAACATGTTAAAAACACAAAAAATTGTAGCAAATTTTAAAGTCTTTCTGAGGTTCAATGGTAATGTAAATTGTAACCAAAAAATATTTTCATTAGAATAAATGTACCCTTGTTTGTGGGTTTTGACAGCTCCATAGACCCTTACTCCAAACTTTTTCATGCAAGACAAAAGAAGTGTGTTTGTCTTAACATCCATTTTTCATGTGCTGTTTTTATTCATGCAGAAATCACAGAAAACCTAAGAGACTGAGGACCTATTTTCAGTGATAGCCTCTTTTTTTTTTTACAGAGGATGTTATTATCTTTAATAATTCATATGTTGGCAAAGAGGCTTCTTCTAAAAGAGTGTTCTGTTTGAGTTTTTTAATTGGCCAACAAGCTACAAATAGTCAAGTCCTCTCCTGTTGTACATGCATGACATTTCAGGAGCACGATGTGGTTGATGGCTGTTGTTGAGAAGTTAAAGAAGGGAATAAAAACGCTTCACTTTAACCTTTTAACAGCGGCGCTCCAATGTTTATGTTCTTTGATTTACGGTGACTTTTTAATTGTTAACACGATCAATGTGATTCCAGCAGATTCTGAAGGAGAAAAGCCAGCACAAGCCCTTTTCTAAAGAGTTTGTGTTTGGTGTTAAAGGGTTAACTGCAAAAACAGTTCAGCGGTAAAGAAATTGGTAGAAGCATCCTAAGAGAGGAAAAAAAAAATGGAGGGAAAGAGCCTAAGCGAGTGAGTGACAGGAGTGAAGGCACAGGGAGAAGGAGGGAGGTGATGGAGCATAAAAGGAGGCAAAAGACGGAGGATTATCTATGACTTTGTCTTGCTCCAGCTTCCGGTTGGTTATGGGAAATCTATCTGGAGGCTGTGCTTTGTTGTTGGCGCTATCAGGCCTCAGTCTTCATTTTTTGGTGTGCCAACACCTGCAGTGTTGTGTGTTTAAAATATCCCTGCGTGATTGACTCACAGAGTGTATTTGTGTGTGTTTGGACATGTGTCTTGCCCGTTGAAAGCCCTCACAGACACACATTATTTTATTGATTTGGCCCTCAGATATTGACCTGAGACCTGTAGCCTCATCCACTTTAATTTTCTTTTTCTCTCTCAAGCGCTCATCGACTCTTTTCTTCCTTATAGTTTGATAATCTTATATTGTTCCCCTTCAGAATAAAGCATGAACAGTGCTAGAAGACCCACTCCAATTAAAGTTGTGCTTTTACTGCTTTTAACATGTTCTTGCGGCACATGTTCTTATTATTTATAGAGAAAATTAAAATTAAAACAGCATTTTTGAGTATTTCTTTATTGAAATTGTAGGAAATTAGGAACAGACAAAGAAATGCTGTTGGAAAAGTTTGTAGCTGTCCATTCTAATGATCTACATACGCCCTTTTGGGCGCAAAATATGCTTTTTTGCAGCCAGCTCCGAGACGGGGAGGTACTTCTGGATGTTAATTTTTGGACGTCATATTCTTTTTTTGTGGCCAGATTCTCTTGTCATTTAATGTAGTTAGCGAGTTTGTCAGCACAAGGCAGAATCGTAGTCAGGAACCAGACAGAGGTCAAACATGGGAGCGAGGCAGGAGGGCGAGAGGACAAGGCAAAGTTCAAAACACAGAACAGAGAACGATGCTCAGACTGAATATTAAGGAAAAAGATTCAAGACTTCACACGGAACTGAGTGGCAAGCAGGAACATAAACCGTATGCTGCTGAAGACAGGAGCGGAAGTCAGCAGAGGCAGTTGGTATTCTGGAGAGGGTTTCCTCTGGTGGTCGGAGGAGGACATGGCAGGTTGGTACCTGACAGGACTGGACTGTACCACTCAGTGGAAATGAGGCACAAGCTAGCAGAAAAGAATTTAAACAAGAGGGATGACGGGAAATGTCAACTCAGAGGTGAAATTCTAAAAAACTACTGCAGAAACTATGACCTAGAAATGGATTTTGACTGAAACAGCATAATCATAATTAAAAGAACACTGGGAACACTTTTAAAATAGACCAAATTGACTATTTTCCTTTTTTTTTTTTTTTTTTAAATCCTGAATGTACTTTCAAAAATCAGTTGGCTAAATTGCAGGATGTCGCCTTACTCTGTTGTCCCAAGTGCCCTGAAGCCAAACCCCATTACACCTCTATTTCTTTGGTTCATGTGACACAGTTTCTCTTAGGTTTGCTCCATGTGTGTTTGGAAGCTTCAGCGGCTGAATAATATTCCTGCTTCCATATTCAGTAATCGCAGCTTGCCAGCTGTGCACAAGAGTGTTTATGCTTCCTTAAAGTAACAGCCTGAGGAATCAAGGGAGACAAGGACAAAAAGGTGTAGATTATTCATGTTATCCATACACATTCTCCAGTGTATCTGCTCTCTTTTCGTTCTAGATTTTCCTAGTATTCTGTTTAGTTCAGCCACCAACTCTCCTGCAAACAGCCTCTCACTCAACTAGCCATCTAATGTTCTCTCATACATTTCCCCTCCTCTATGAATTAATCAGTCCATCTGCTTGCTTTTACTGTAATAGTCTTTAGCATTTGGAGTAGATGTAACCACAGAAAAGCAAGATACAAAACACCATCTATGTTCCAATGGGGAATTCATACCAAAATGAACGCACAAAACACTGTACAACACAAAGTGGACAAACCACACATTTTTATAACAAGTGAGAATTCTTTATTGTTCCACTGAAGACCGTAAAAGCAGAACTTTTCGTGCAACAACTTAACTGTTAAGGTTCCACACAAAACAAGGGCTTACTTGTACAGAAAATACTTTTTTTTCACAGTGATTTGATCAATCAAAAACAGCTAATTTTATTCTGCGTAAGTAAGACAAATATGTCAAATTTGGATAAAATCTACAAAAACATAAAAATTACGCAGTATGTCCCTTTTTTGTATTAAAATGTAATGAAATCAATTCACTATCATTGCATATAACAGTTCTTATGACTTAAAAGTAACCAAACTTATGCTAAAGTGACATTTCCCTTTTAACCAAAACAAGAGTGTTACAGTGAATAAAAAGAGACTTACAAAGCCCATAAAAGATAAGGATGCATTCACATCAAAGTCCCACTCCCACCACCTTTTAATCTATATTAGAAGTGTTCCCAGATGTATTTTATTTATAATTGTGCTGTCTCTAGCCAAAATGTAAAAAAAAAATAAATGTGTTGTTTTCTAGGACATAGTTTTTGCAGTGACTCCCACTCCGAACATTATGTTTTTGGTGTTTCTTACATGTTTGTGTAGAAATTTTCTCATGATGGAGAAAATAAATAGAGAAAATTAGTCTTAAAATGCAATTCTGAGTATTAAAAAAATATCAAATTGTTGTGAATCCGGAGCAGATGCAAAATGTCTTTGAAGTGGGATGTATGGCTTACAAATGGCAAGTCACAAACTTGCTGCTCCACTCTATTCTGATACATCCACCTGTAGACAAATAGGTCCATGGACGTCTTCGTTTTCAGGAAGAGAATTAAAGAAAATTCCACGCCATTGTTTTGTTTGCATCACATTGAAAAATAAAAACCCCTGAAAATATTGGTCAGTAAAGACCCGGTCCCACTGGCTTTCACTGCCAGGAGTGCTGGAGCACGGAAGAAATTTCATCCCCGTGGTACAGACACTGTTAGCAGTGGAATGGCAGTGCAACGGTCCCGATGTGGCAGCGGAATAGACACACGTTACAAAATCTGGCCTCTGTTACATGCAGAAAGAATTTTTGAACTCACAAAAATTTAGACCTGTGTGTGGTACCAGTGGTATAGCCGTGCAATGGCCGTGACCAGGCCATGGAACGAACGCCGGCACAAGCACTTGGACGCCGAAATTCCGCGTTGCACAGCTGCAGCACGACTGTTTCCCCGGCCACTCTGCGTTTGTACCACTACTCACACCGTCTGTGTGTGTGAGTGTTCTGGCAGTGGAGTGGCAGTGGAATGGACTCCGGCGTCTGTATCACTGCTATTCCACGAACATGCATAAAGTTAGCATGTCTAAGCACGTGTGCCAGATTTTCCATATGTTTTACCCGTGAAATGGCCGTCAAATCCTGCGGGACCGAGCCTTTATATCAGCTACTTGTTTGGCAAACACTAACCAGGAGATACAATGACCTTTCTTTTTAACAATATATATATTTTGAATTCTCTTTTTTAAATTTTTTTGATTCCCTGTATTCACATTATGGGATTTTTTGAACTTGAAATTGAACGAGTTTACGTAACTTTCTTGGGTTTGCTTTCTCTCCGTAGTCATCTTCACTTTCTCTACATTAAACAGTAACTGAGTCCCACCATGCTTCATGGACGAGTGAACAGAAACTTTTCCGTCCACTAGGGCTAACACAAACTATTATTTTAAAAGTTGACTAATCACTGATTTTGTTTCCAATTAGTCGACTAATTGAGTCAAGCGTCATTGACTCAAATATAAAAAAAGTGCATTTTATGGTGCTGAGGGCTCACAGCTGCTCTTGCTGGTAGCTAGAAAAGTTAGCATTTCTACATGTCTTGCAGAACGACTTGATCTCTTTTGAGAGCAGATGTACCCTTCAGCAGAGAAATTTAACTCTGATGGGGTAGATGTCGCAGGGCTGCACAGAAAACATTTAGCTAATAAGTTAGCTCTCTGTATGCGCTAATGTTAGCTTAGTTTAGCTTGTCTAGACGACCATCCCTCTTCAGCATTATCATATTCAGTCACAACGTTCCTTCTCTTCAGGTGTTCATGCATTGCCATAGTGCTGCCATGGAACACAAGTTTTTCCTTGCAGATATTGCATCTAACTCCTTTTTTCTATTATTTTTTATGTTTCCCTAAAATAAATGACTAATCGACAATTAAATTAGTTGTTGACTATTTTTACTCCTACAAAATCAATCAAACTAACCCTAGAAATAAACAAAACAGTCCTGTATATTAGTTTTCTTGTTAAAATACAGATGGAAGTAAGTGGACACATAAAAAGTCAAAGTAGTTGACACTAATTTGCTTTTGAGCCATACCCTGAGGCCTAGGCAAGCTTTGTTTACAGCTCTGCTTGGAATTTCAGTAAGTTCTCAAAACATCAAACAGCTCTGCAACTGTTTTAGGGTATGATTTTAGAGGGTAAGACCCATTTCTATCAGAAAGAAAATGTGTCACTTTTAAATTTGTGTGCACGGAGAAGGAAGAAGTTGAGTGCATGTGATGGAGACGTTACAAACCTGCACCACCATAAACTCACACTCTGAGGCTCATTTGTTTAGTGCTGATAGCAGTCAACAAGCTCGACACAAGTCGATTTGTCTGAAGATGCCCTTCATTCATCACTCTGAAGTACTTTCTTAAGGAGGAAAGACTTAGATCAAATGGGTGCTTTAAGTCGGAAAACGTCAATGTTTTGGAAATAAAGCTAATCTTAATGTAGTTCGTCAGGGAGGCCTGAATTTGCTCAAACTTTCCTACAAATGGGAATAAACACTTTTAAAGTCAGTTATTGAAAAATCTGTTACAAAAGCATGATTTACGAACTAATTTGAAAACTTGCTTTTAGAGCCTGTCACATCAAGTATTCATGACTAAATGAATACTGACCATCCCTTTCGTATAATCTGCATCATCGAGATTGTGGGTTTTTTTTTTGGTTTTGTCTGACATTTTACCCACTAACATGAACAAACAAACTCCTCTCTGTTACCGCACTTTAAATCAATTATCGTGTCATCTTCACTGGAAATACATTTTCTCTTGCAGAGCCCCACCCACATTAAAAAGGGATCAAAAACAGTCAAAGATTAGTCAATGATATAGAAGTTTTGGTTTCCATGAAGTTTGTAGAAAGAGAAAATCGTTCAAAACCAACCCAAAAGTTTTTTTTTCCTTTTTAGGCTTTCATTGTATTTTCTTGGTGGCGCAGTGGCTAGCGCTCTCACTTCACAACAAGAGAGCTCTGATTTGAACCCCAGCTGGGACAATTCTGTGTGGAGTTTGCATGTTCTATCAGGGCTCTCTGGCTCACTCCCACAGTCCACAGTCATGCTTCATAGGTTAGTTGGTTTGCATGTGTGAGTGTGTGACCCTGAAACCAACTGGGACCTTGTTCAGGGTGTACCCCATCTTCGCACAACAGTAGCTGGGTTGGCGCTAGCATTCCCGTGACCACCGAAATGGATGAATAGATTGTACATTGTATGACATAAGACATCAAAGTGGTAGTGATGGGAATGCAATTGATATATAAAGGTAAATGTTGTTAAGTCATATGATTTTTATTTTTGTGCTTTGGTTTTTGAGAATATTTTCTAATTTCCTTTTTGTTATATAAGAACAACAATAAACAAATTGACAAGTAAAAAGATTTCACATTTAGGATTCAGGATTTTAGGAAAGAATAAAATTTTGCAATATATTAGTGATTTACTCATATAACCTAAAATACATTGCAATCTATAGATAGACAACCTATTTCTTTTTAATAATTCCTATCAATTGGTGTGCAAACTAACTTTATTTCATAATAGCTTGTATTTTGTATTTTTGTTGAAAAAGTTTGTTTTTGTTTGTTTGTTCGTTAGGCTCCAAATCAAATTCTTTTTACTGAAATGTCTCTAAAGAGATGGATGGACCACATGTGGCTAGGTAATAATATATTTAACATAAATGTTGTTGACTGTAATACTTAATGATTAATTACAAAAAAAAAAACTGTCTTAGTATTTGTATCTTAGATAACATCATATAAGTTAAGAATTGTTCAAAATACAGCCGTAGAAGAAGAAGAAGTAGAAAAATTCTTGTTGCAAACAAACATGTCTGCTTTTAGCATGTTAGCATGTAGCAAGATGATCTTCTGAGCGTGCTTTCATTATTATCTGTTCTGTTCTGTTTCGCTCAAGCTGAGCAGCCAGCCGGACTGTGCTCCAAAGCCTCCTCCGGAGCGCACCCTGTGATAAAGAACCCTCCTTTGTTGCTAGCAGACACAAAGCTACGGAGTTTGGCTGCTCTGCTCAGGGACACTGTTAGCTCGCGCAGAGAAGCTAGGAGGCTCTGTTCCCACTCTGAAGCCTCCTCTGGAGCTCACACCATCTATGCATGACATAAAATCACGACACGTAATTGGAAATAAATTGTTTATATGCACCATGAAGATCGGTATAACCCACCAATCTTGATCAGAAAGAAATTTTGAACTGAATGACTGTGATCAGGTCAGATGCATTTTTATTCTGATCAGGGCTTTATACTAATTACTTGTGTCCATGTAAACACAGCTAATTCAGCACATTCAGAAATATCTGTACTGACATTGTGCAGTCTGTGCTAAATAACAACATAGATGCCACTACTTTACATATAGCAGATGGTGGTATTCCCATTTTTCTTTAAGTTACTGATTGCTTGTATTTACCATTGTCAAAATACTTGCACGATGCGTCAGTGTCATTTACTGGCCTGTATTTAACTGTGATGTCCTGCAAGTCTTTATTCTGATTACTCTCTGACCTGAAACTGTTGGAGAAGTTGTGAACGATAGAAAATATTTAGTTTATATAACTAGTTGTATATATTTGTGACCTGGGACAAGGTATAGTAACGGTTCTGGATGATAGTTGAGAAGAAAGTTGCAATTATGAAGCACAAAAGAAAAAAAAAAAAATAATATATATATATATATATATATATATATATATATATATATATATATTAGGAAACCTATTTTTTGTTCCTTGCTTTAAAAAGAAGGATCAATCTTTCCAATTCTCTGTCCAGCTTTTCGAGTATCAATATCTTGTTTTATGTTCAAGCATTTGAGCGTCAATAATTGAAACCCTCCACTCTCAGTGACAAGTATGATGCGCATCTCCACAGTTCACACACATTAGCAGCTCTCCATGCATATTCTACTTTAGAATTCAGCAGACTCGAGACATACCATTAAGTTGTCATTTATTTTTCATGAGGCTAATTTCAGTGGATAAAACGAGTAAAAAAGAGGAGCAAAGTGACAGAAGGAAGTAATGTGGAGAACATTAGTGACCCTCCAAGTTCTCTGCAGAGATTTCTTCAACTTTTGTTAAAAAAAAAAACGACAGATGTGTTCCTTTTTGCATAAAATGTGTTCCAAACCTGGTTTGAAAGATTTTGTTAATTTGAAGATAAGGAGGGGAGACTTTAGACGTTTGGGGCTCCTGCTGGTTCTATTTGAAACAGAAATAGTTTGGATTTTTATCTTCAATATTTCAAGCTTGTCTTGATGTGAGAGGTTCTTTCTCTGTGGGTGAGAACATTATCTGGTCTTTCTTTGACATCGCATGAGATGAAGGGCTCCTCGCTGGGTCGGAAAAAAAATACATACCTCTCCCTTGGAGAAGTTTGCCTCTTTTCTTTATTTTTTCACAGTTGTCTCCCAGGAAGTGAAGTTGAAAGCATAAAGGATGTGGAGTTTTTTTTTCAGTTTTGGTGGTCTTGTTAGGTACGCCTGTTGTCGTTTTGACATGCATAGGTAGACACGCTACGGAAGAGTTTATAATCACAAACTGAGCTGCAAGTGCCACCAAGTTGAAAGACGGCGTCCAGACAAGACAGTTAAAAAGCAGAAAGGTTCGATGCGGTTGTTTGTGGACATGGTCTTTGCCTTTGGCTGTGAGTAAATGTGCAAATTTCTGAGGTATTTTCCTTTGTTTGTGTTGGGCAGAAAGCTTTCAGATCCTCTCTTGTGGCAAAGAGGTTACAAAAACCTGTTGTGTAGCCTTGAGCACAAGGCACTGTCTGTTACTTTTTCTATTATGCAGCCACACAGGCAGACTGAAAAGGTTAAGTAACACTTCAGCATGAATGAAAACGAGCAAAGGGCAGCTGGTCGAAAGATGCCATCTTGTTTTTTGCCAAAGGATATCTCTAAAACTTTGGACTAAATGTAACATTTATGTAATTTTGCTTTCAATGTACACAGCTGGATAGTTTATTCACACTATTTTTAACTTAATTTATGACTTTATGTTGCTCCACTCTCTTTTTTTTTCTTTTTTTAAGAATCAGTACGTGCACCTGAATTGAACATGGGAATCTGATCACTGCATTAGGACACAGATGTTTCTATATTTAGGAGGGCTTTGTTTCCTTTGATACACAGAGAATAAGCAGAATAACTTCCTCGGGAAGCATTTGTTAGTGTCATGACCTTGGATGAAAAAGATTCAGCAAACAAAAAAAAAAAAAAAAGTTTTATACTAATAACACTTTTTTTTTTTTACATATATGGAGGTGGAAGTCTTTACCTAAGAGAGACCAAAGAGACATCAGGTGTTAGTGGGAAGGACATTGCAATGACATAATTGCAAAAAAAAACTAGAAAAGAACTGACTCGCACCTTGACTGATGCAGGTGTTCATCTTTCTGATTAAATCATGGAAAAGTCCACAAGCTCAGATTTTCTTTATTTTTCCTTCAGAGCAGGTAGTTGTGTCTTTGAGTCATTTCATTTCTCTTTTTAGTTTAGATTAGAAAATCTTTAACAAAATTTTTTTCTATTATTTTTTTGTAACAAATAGAACAAACTTTTGGTATAGACAATATCTTAAAATATTCTTTTGATCATGGTGCTGAAAGTTTGATTGAGAAAAAAAAATGCATATATACGTATATGGGGTGGAAGTGGTACAACGGTAGGTCGGTTGACAACTGATTGGAAGATTGCGGGTTTGATTCCCGCCTTGCCCGCCCATGTGTCGGAAGTGTCCTGGGGCAAGACACTGAACACAACATTGCCTCTGGTAGAAGGTTGGTGTTCGAGCTACCACCAGCGTGTGAATGTGTGTGTGAATGGGTCTGTGACTGTAAAGTACTTTGGGCCTTCGAGGAGGGTAGTAAAGCGCTATATAAGTATAATACCTTTTTTTATATGGCACCTGTCTGGGCACTGAAGGTCGCTTTACAGGTAAAAACAAAACATAATATACAGAAAAAAATTAAACAGCAGAAAGAGTCATAAATTTATGAATTATAAAATATACAAACGCGTAAAAAAACAGTCCTTCGCTTTGCCTCGGTGGTTCAGGCTTCCACAGCGTGCATTAAAACACTTTTTCAGGCATTAAACCACTTGTACGATAATCACTTGCGAAATAAATAAATATTTTTATCAGTTTTTAGTACTTTTATTCTTGTTATGTTTTTGGATTAGATCGCTTTTTCACAAAAAGTGGACTATTTGATTCACGGTTCAGATGTGTTGTAACGATAACACAATAACACGTCACAGGGCCTCAACTCAAAAAAATAATAATTACTATATATATATATATATATTCATAATAATTATAATAAGCATTCATGATAACGATAAAGAAAAATACCTGTTGTTTTCTACAACACGGAAAACATAGTTTAGGACATAGTTTCTGCAGAACAGCAGGCCCCTAGGGTGGTCCTGCCTCTCTTCCCCTCTTTGTTGCTGAAAGCTCTCTGTTTACGCAGACCAGGGAGCTTGTGGCCCACTCATTCTTCTACATACATTCTGCATTTTGTCTGATTCATAATGATTTAAATAAATAAATACTCAGAAATGCAATTTTAATGGTAAATCTCTTTATAAAAGCCCCCCAGGATAAGAAAAATGTCCTTAAAACACCTAAAGCATTATTGTCATCGAAGTAAGTCTTAAACTTTCATCTGTGCCCCAAACTAAAATCAGTTTTAAATGGTTCTGAAAACAATAGATAAGTCCAAATGGGATTTTTTTTAATCCCACCATTCTTTCTTTGGCTTTTATTATCTCAGATGTTATCTATTGAACTATATGATGTGTTTCCTGCCCTTCTTTTGTTTCCCTCTTACCCTGAAATCACTCTTTTTAAATTCAGACAAGACTGAGGTGTCCTGGAATGAAATGACCCAACTATATAGGCCATGAGAGTGTCCTTGACTGTCTGAGCGCATGAAGAAAAGGCTGATGTGTGTGTGTCCCATGCCATCCTGCCTATCTAGGCCAGTCTTGATGTGTGTGCTCCATGGACCTCTTCCCCGAAGACCCCACTGTATATACATATATATGTGTGTGTGTGGGAGAGAAAATACTTCTGTACAGAGCAGTCCACTTCCCAAAAGACTAGACTCATTTTCACACTCTAGAGTTATAATGGCTAAAACAGGCTTGTTGCTAGACTCCTTTTACCATGTGTTTCCATTTGCAGTAGAGCCACATGTATAATCAGGTCCACAAAAGGGGAGACTTTTAACTGTTGCAAGTTTTCTGTCTTGGTTGACTCTACAGATTGTAAACAAACAAAGTTTTGCACATGGTTTATCTTTATGGTTCTTCAGTGGCTTGGTTGCCAAGGTAACAGGACACGTTTTATTGTAAAGATAATAAAGATTGTAGGTTTTTGTTTAGGAGTTGATGGGGATTTCAACAAAACTTTTTTATACATGACAATTTTCCATCTAAGCTTTAGATAATAGCAGCAAGAGATGAAAACATACTAAATATCAACATCTGAAAAGGAAAAAAGTTGACTTGTGGAATAAAAATATATTATTCTGTATAGAATATATATTAAGGATGCCACAATTCACTGTTGAAAGGGCCTCATGGTAATTTTAAGTTTCTCAGAGTAAACTATATCCATATATGTGATTATATATTACCTTTGGCACACTACTGAACACAGTTTTTAATGAAAAAGGAGTTATTTTCGTGAACTCTTTTCCCCGCCTTTTGATCTTTTTGAGTGCCGCCCATTTCATGACGTCATCTAGCCTGTGTGTCTGTGTTTCACCCACAAAAAAAAACAAACTATTGTGCATATTGTTAGCTCCGCTGAGAAAGTAGGTGTCTGTGTTAGCCTGGGGGCGGTGCTGGCAGGGGCTGTTCTCACTTTGTGACATCACAATGTGAGGACCCACTCATTTTCGTAGATTGGGGGTAGCTGGTTCTCAAGAGCAGGGTTTAAGGGGAATGCTCAGAGATGTGTAAATTGAGTAAAATACTGCTTTGGGGTTGTTGTTTTTTTGTGAAAAATTTACATTATAATAAACGTAAATAAGATTTGCATGATACAGGCCCTTTAAAACCAAACCACATGCTACACCATTGAACCAAATTGTGAGAAAAGTGAATCGTTGCTTCCCTACTTCCCTACTGCATGTTTACATCGAAATTGTTAAAAGTATTCGTTTTGCTAAATTTAATATATTTATTATTGTTTTATTACATTACATCAACCTCAGTCTTAGTAGAGACTAACTGAAGCTATTTATCTTTATTTTTAATTGTTCTTTAAAAAAATTAAAGTATACTATGACACAAAAATTTCAGAGATTTATCAAACTCAGTACAGAATATTGAAATGTATTGATTAAAAACAAAAACGAAGCCACACTTCAGTCACAATTGATTTGTTTAATATAGTGATTCTAAACTAAAATCTAGTAGAGCTTGATTTTATGTATACACATATGTGTGTGTATTTATGAACATAATATAAAAGTTGTGTTATTGATTGTCTTTTGGCTTGCAGCTGTAGTCAGTGAAGCAGTTAGTTTACCACTTTTTTACTGCAAATATTTATTATATCTACAGTAGGGTTTTTTTTTTTTTTTTGCAGGGTTTTTTTATTCTGAAAACAAACTCACTTTATCAGTTCGTCAATTATCTAACAACAAAAAATATGTCAAGTCAACCTTTATAGATTTCTTTTGTTTCTCTGTAGTTAAGATTGAAGTCTGTTTATGATACAGTACGCTATCAGTCCAGAAACCATGGACAAAAAGTGGGCGTGGTGACAGTTTGGATATAAGTGAGGCTATTTGTCTTCCTCCCTCTTTTCTCCTGCATTCCCCTCCTCTCTTCTGCTTCACTTCTTTTCTCATAACCCCTTGTCACCTTTTCCACCAGTGTCTCCTTCGCTGCCTCTGTGATTTGTATTCCAGATCGATATGTCCCAGAGAAAGAGAAAGAGGTGATATAGACGCTTTTTCAGGGTCTGGCTTGGCGCCTGTGGTGATGTCATCAGAACAGGAGGCACGACATTGCCTGTCTGTTGTCATGTCAACCAAAAGAGATTTAGCAGACTCATAAGGAGAACTATGGATATGGGTGAAAGAAAAGAACTTGCAAGACTTAAGCGTTGCATTTCTGTTTTTAATGTTACATTTGGAAAGCCAGACCAGAGTTGGTGATTAATCCACCTTTGTGTCCGTTTCCCTTTTTGGTTTCCTTTATAGTTTGGATGCATCTACAATCTTGACGTTTTATTTTTTTTGGTATGTGTCTTGGTCACAGTGAGATCAGGTTGATGATTAACGGCATTAGCTCAATGTGGTAGACAGGTAACCATGGCGACACTTCATTAAACAAACATCGTCTTCCAACAGACACCCAGAGAGAATCACAGAGGCAAGAGATGGAAATGAGGGAGAAGACAGCAATATTTTCCTTCCCGGTTGATTCATTAGAATTGCCATCGTATCCGTAGCGCTTTTTCAATACCAGTAGTAGAGGTTTGAAGACCTTCAAGAGGTCACCTTTGCCAAATACGATGCATTATCAAGGAAAAAAGCTCAGGCTGACATCACTGCTCAGTTAACTGCTTGATTTCTTCTTCTTTGTCGGCTTTTGTAGATAGAATTTAATAAAACCTTATCCAAAAAAAAAATCTATATTTTCTAGTCATAAAAGCCTAATATTTTTATTACTTAAACAATGCAGCCACATAATATTTTGTGTCAGTAAACTCTCACATATATAAAATATCTATAAATTTTAATCAATTGTAACATCTCTTTTTATTGCTGATGCAAAAAGAACACGTTCCAGTATACTTTTTAATATTTTGAGAAAATATTAGTTTTTTTAATTAAACGTTTGTGTGATTTTTATTTTTTTGTAGCCATTATAAAAGCCTCAAAATCATTGTAAAATGTTTAGAACAGCTCAACAATCCATCCTAAAATTCATAAGGTTCATTTTTTTGTCATACACAGAGGTTTGATAAAGAGAAGGGATGCTATAATGCTTTTTTCACATCTTGATCAATCAAAATAATATTTCTTCCATTTTCTTAATTCAAAGATACACAATAATTGTTATTTTAAATAATCCCTTAATTTTGCTTCTCTTCTGCTGTTTTAAACAGGGTTTGAATTTAATAATCTGACTAGATTCAAGGCTTGGCTAAGGGTTTATTGTAGCATTTTTTAAAAGTAAAGCTACTTCTTTCCAATCTATTCAGGGTTAAGATGTTATTTTGTGCCAAACGTTAAATGTTGAGCCAAAGAGTCTCCAGCAAGTGTCTGAAAACTAATTTTATTCTCATGACTGCCTCACCTCCAACTTTACTACCTACTTCTCATCCATTTTCGGTCACGTGTCCCCACTTTGTCTGCGGTGAGATTCCCCATTTCCGTCTCCTTAGTTTCCGTTAATGGATTGGGGATTTGCTTGAGGCCATTTTCCTCTTTATCACTTGTCTACTCCAATTACAAGAGTTGGCTCCTTAAAGCGAACACAAAAAACCACTTCCCAGCCCCTGTGCACATGCGTGCAAAAAAAAAAGGTTACATGAACAATAACCAGCACGAGTAAACAGCCTCTCAATTATGCACTAACAAAGTCAGATATTTGCAAGTGCTGAACACAATTTCCCTTCAGTGAGTTGTTGTGCCAAATGAGATGATGCATCTGGGAATTTATTTGTGAAAATGTCTCCAGAGACTGCGACGAAATCAGTCATGTGACCTTCCAATTTGTTTGAATTAGGTCTAGTTATCTGCAGTTAGTTAATGGATTGGTTACTCTTCTTTTTCTGGTTGCATGTAGATTAAAAAAAATGTTAGGATACTGAAGGTTTATTGATTCATTTTTAAAACTAGCAGAGAACCTCAAAGGCTGTTCTCCTTTATCGTCTATTATTAGCTGATGATGGATTTAAAAGAAGCGCTGATGAGCATTTTATCTACTGACTATCAAAGTATCTTTTATCAATCAGTTTTCATAGAACCTATAAATCTTTCTTTATGCTAAGAAAAGTAGAGTGGCACAGCAGTCATTGCCAGCGCAAACAGCTTTATGTGACAGCAGGGTGCTGGGTGTTAATGGTGTTGGAAGTGACAGTATGTCCCAGCATGGTCGCCTCTTCTGCATCACAGATGTTCAGGTCCACAGTGGATTGGTTGAAGTGTGTTTTGAGCAGACAGATTTGGATGAAAAAATAAAAAATATTGATCCCTTGTTGTGTTTTTTTTTACATTAGAGTAACTGATGTTGCCTCTTGAAAATTAGAAACAGTGAGTTTGAAGTATTTATAATGCTCAATAAAGGCACAATTGCAAAATGCTACATTGCCATTGATGTTTTAAAACAGCAACTTTCTTTTTCAGTTTATATTGTTGTCTACCAACTTTACTGTTGGATATCAACCATAGGAAGATGTTGATTTGTTTAAAGTAACAATATTCCTTCTATTGAGATTTGGTTTTTACTAGGGGTGTGTATTGGCTTGAGTCAGGCAATACAATAAGTATCACAACGCATGTCTCACAATACGATATGTATCACGATACATCCCAAAACTGTACCAAAACAATTTTCTACTTCTTTTAAGAGCATGCCTCAGAAAAAAAACTGTATCTGAATATTTATACACCTTTCATTGTAATTACTTGTTGTCATTTGTTTAATGATTTGTTAAACACTAAGCACTGCAACTGTATCTCATAAACAAGTTGCTTTAACCCAAACAAATTCATGGTGCTTTTCTATTGGCAAATTAAGTAATATTGTTTTTAAAGTGAATAGACAATATTGTTTGATTTCCACAACAAAATATGTTTCGGTATAAGGAAAACAAATAGAATGAATGGACCTTAACCCATACAGTTCTACAGGCATGATTGAGGAAATAAAGTGTTTTTTTCCAACAAGATCAAATCTAGTATTTAAACAGCTCAGGAGTAAAACCTGAAGGACGCTCCTAGATAATCAATCAAATATCGTCTTGTCAGCATTTTTAATCGATACATGTATCACCAGACAAAACATTGCAATATATCGCCAGATCGATATCCCCCTGTACCCCTAGTTTTTATCACCATGTGTTTGTGGGAATTTTAAAACATCAACAACCTGCTAATTCACTTTATTGGAAAATTTTAAGCAAGCCATTCCACTCGACATTAGAGAGTTTTTAACAGACCTGTGTAATAGGTTAGTGATGGGGGAGACCACAATATTAAAATTTGATACAATATCGATTGTTTTTTTTTTTTTAATATCATCAGTAACTTCAATATGCAAGATTAGAAATGCAAAATTGTTATACAAATTGTTGTCTAAAATCACTTTCTCATGCCGTGCTGTGCTGTTGCTAAGGCTTGTGCACACGACTCGCGGCTCCTTTGTTCATGTGACTGATGGAGCAGTTCAGTAAGCTGTGGGCTGGGGGGTATTTTTGGCATAAAGAACTAGAGTAACTCACCTAATAGCCATATCTAGAAATGATACCTGAACTTTTATTTTTGTCATTCATTAGTTAGTAGTCCATACTTAATTAGAGTAGTCAATACCAAAATTGCTGATGCACAGGTATTTATGAGGGTATTCAGACTGGACATATTTGTTTTGCGTAAAGTGAACCAGTGTTTGTTTCCCTCGATTCGCTCTCAGGCCCATCTTTTGACGTGCTCTTGGTTTTTTTTTTTTTCACGTTGTTTCTGTTTGAATCGGACTGAGCTCCAGTTTCCCTATGAGTTTCCTCAGTCTGAATAGGCTCCATGCTCTGAGCTGGGCCAGAACTGCCCCTGTCTCAGTGACCGCCTTCCAGCATGCCTCCACCATATCAAAGTAGTAGCAGTAAAAGTTTTCGCACCTGACGTTGATACAGACATTCAAAATCAGTCCGTGCAATATAAAATTTGAATACGTGAAATATTGCGACAAGGATTGTATGCGATTGCATTTGTGGCCAATGACTGAAGAGAGCTTTAGTCATGTGGTTTTGTTTATAAACTTTGGTTCAGAGCAGATATTTCCGGTAGACTGCAGTCTGAATACAGACCACACGCAAGGTTCCGGGCTCAATATAGACCAAATTAAACAACAGACTTTTCCAGTCTGAATACACCCTATAAATCAATACCATAGTATCGATACTCTCATCCCGAATATAGGCTTGTGTTAGGGCATAGTTTTTGTTAGGAATGCAAGAAAACCTCTAAAGACTTTCTTTGTAAAGATGGAGAACGTTACACAAGAACATCCAGGAGTTTAAGCCTCCACCAACCAGCCCTTAACTGTAGAAAGACCAAAAAGAGAAGTTTCTTTAAACAACAAATCAACACCCTACTGTGAATGTTCCAAACAGACATTTAATCCTCGATGAAATAAACATGTGAAATAACAATTTTTAATTCTTGACTGATGCAGTTACATTCTGGCATGATAAATTGTAGAACCTTTCACACATATGTTAAGAGCATTGATGCTGTCCACATAGTTGAACTAGAACCTCTCTATCAAAGGAGATTTTTGGATTGCTTAAAGAAGCTATTTCAGCCTAAGGAAGTTTAAATGAAGAGTTTGTCATAAAGGAGAAAAAAGTTTTTTTTTCTTTAATTGGGAATGTTTGTCTCTGATTATGTTCGTACATCAGATCTATATGTTTGCATTCTTTGAGGGAAACACAATTGCCTCAAAATATGTGCCTGAGGGTTCCTTTTTTTGTTTACAGTTTGCAGTGTTTTTCTTTTTTCTCTTTAAGCTCAGTGGTTTGCCATTTGGTTACCAGTCAGTCCCACTGTCTAAGCTAGCTGCTCGCCGTCTGCCCTTTCTGATAGGCTTCCCTGATAGTGAGTTTCCAATGAGCACATGCGCCTACTTGCCTGTATAGCAACATGCATGCAGATACAGAGTCAGATAACCAGCCTACTGAGTCCAGCGAAACAACCATTGGCATACATACAGCCCTTTTTTAGTTACACTCACAGACACAAATACCACAGAGCAAACAACATCTGCAGCTTGTGGCCAATCAACGCTTTGATCCGGGGTCACATCCCAGCCATTTTGAAGAAATGTGACAGTCATCTGCCTTCACTCATGGGTTGTTTGTTCCCAATAAAACAAGAGGAGTAGAAAGGCAACACTATGCGCACACGGGGTATCAGATTTACAGTGTGCACACTTGTGGACGGAATGTCTGTTCTTTCTCACTATCTTCTCTTTTGCTTTCAGTTAGTTCCTGCCACAAACTGTGTCCGTGTTTAACGTCTCTGTCGGCCTTTTATGTTAAAGTTTGTTTGTGTGCCACAAAGTGTTTGACTCCACCTCTGAGCAAGGCATCTGGTGGCTATCAAAGTTAATCACCCGAGCTTCCTATGACACACAAGCTCACACACGCTCTAACCCCAGCACACATGCATATGGCAATTACTGGAACTTGACACTAGATTGGACAGTTTGGGTCAAACCATTGTTGGAAATGGGTAAATGGCAAGAGAGTCGGACAGAAAATGGAGGTGGGGATGGATAGGAGATACATCAGACTGGCAGACTGGTAATGGCACAAATGACCTTCATGTGAGTAAGAACTGGCTAGTCAATACTGCATGAGAAAGGTGAAATAAATAAATAAAACAAGTGGCTCTTGAAAGCAGGTGGGAAAAAAACTTGAATACCCACTTCGATTAAAAAAAGCATTTTTGGTGTTTTAACTAACTTTTTCTTACAATAGAGAACACATATACAGAAAATTAAGCTTTAAATTTGATTTTTTACTAATTCTACAGTTGGATGATGGGAAGTAGGGGAAGCTGTCCTGCCCAGAACACTTTTATAATAGATCAAAAGATGATTGGTGTTAACCCCCTGGTGGAACTCACATTTTATAACAAAGAAATTCTCAAAACAAATATTTTAAGGGTTCTTCTTTAGCCTATTTAGCCCTTCAGTGTTTTACATATACATACATATATGTGTATATATATATATATATATATATATATAATATATATATATATATGTGTGTGTGTGTGTGGGGGGGGTTGTACGTAATTTCATATAATCGGAATCAGTGTCTAGAAAAAAGTAAAAAGTAACAAAAGACGGATGAATTATATGATTGCAAACCAGACAGGAATAATCATCAGCAGGTTTAGCAGTCTCAGAGCAGTCCTGCAATATCATGGGCTCTGTGATTTGGACAAAGGCTTTTCATGGTCAGGGTTAGCTGTAATTTGCAGGGCTGAGTCGAGATAGGGCCATCCTGGATGGGAGGACAGGTCAGGGCCTGGAAATGATAAATCCACTTATGAATGTAAGACAGGGAGAGTAAGACAGGCAGATGTGTCTCTGTTCTTTTCCACTGACGCTCTTCTGCAGGCTCAGAGTCTGGCTTATGCCATTCATTTTGAGGATAGGGGTTTGTCCAAGCTTTTCTTTTCTAAATCATCATCTCCCTTTTGTTTTTATATCGATTGATTGTTTCTTCTGACTCGGCGCTGACAAATAGCACTGACGGAGACTTTCATTACAGATTAGGATACTGTGATTTAGTCGACTCTGAGTAATACCCTACTGCGTTTTTGCTTTTCTTCGCAGTGTAGGTTTTGTCAGCTTCAGTGAAGACAGCAGTATTCCATCAGAACTGCCTTCTGTCAAACAGAAAAGGCAAAAAAGAGAACTTGGTACACACTTTCAGACCCTCATCTCTAGTAACTCCCGTCTTAAACCTCACCTTGCCCACTTTTTCCACGCAGAGGTTTACAGCAGAAGGCTTGCATGCCTCACAATTTTTATAGCCACGGGGAGGGTTGTCATTGTGTGTGCATGTGTGTGTTTTTACAGTTACACAACTGAAATAAATTGCCTGCATGTGTTCGTGTCTGGTTTTGAACGCCGACTAGTTTAATAGAAGTGCGCATAGAACAAGATTTGCCAAAGGGTTTACCCAGTTAAAATGACAAGACGTGCACTTGTTTATCCTGTAATGTCTACATCACAGGGTCATCGCATTCAGAGCTCCAGAATGACATGTATTGATTCCTCCACTCTGCATCTAATTACTTCAGAGTGAAAGCTTTATTGGTTAATTACCACAGATGTCATCTCTTCCTCTTAAGAATCTTTGTGTGAAGATTTGTGTCCTGAACTTTCTAGATCTCGACAGGGCTGTCAACGGAATCCTTGTGTTAGACACTGATTTTCAGAAAAATGAGTGTGTGATGTTTAAAAAAATATGATCACATGATGTTTTTCCTCTAGGCTACAGTTTTACCCCTTTTGGCGTGAGGGCTAGGGACAGGAGACATCTGCGAAATCCGCAAAATACGGATCACCCCTCCCCCACCACTCGCGACCAAAGAATGTGTTCTGATCACTTCTGATCATGCCTTTTAAAACAATGTATTAAAGAACATTAGAGTATTGTTCTACATAAAGAGACGAAGATAAGGATAATGTGTCGAACTGGAAGAATCATGTAACAAAAAAAAATTATCTGCAAATATTTAAATCCTCAAATAATGAACGCAAATGAAACGCGGGGAAACACTGTAAAGGTGCATTCACACCGAACGGGATTTGCATGGTGGCGGCGGCCAGTTTCAATGTTATTGGAACAGACACGAAATGAGGGGATCTGAAGTCTTGCCTCACAATTTGAGCAACAGGACGCAAATTGGGTGGTGCAGCCAAAGTTTAAATATCTGAAGTTTGACAAGTCGCCGGGTCGCATCTACCAATCAGGAACTCAGCTTTGAGCATGTGACGCTTTCAGTGGCTTGATCAGTGGGTAAAATATTTATCCAAAGCAAACAATTTTGTCCAGAATTTTCATCTTTTTCTTCAACCCACTGGAGCAACAGGTTTGCATGCGGTGACTTTGGGGCGAAGGCGGGACACACTCTAGAGAGATCGCCGGCTTTCGCACAATATGCTGGCTCGGTCCTCATGGAAACATTGAAGTAGCTCCTCCCACAAGCAGCCGAGGCATCAAGTTTAGGAACACATTTTTTGAAAGACGTTGTTGTGCAACGAAAGAGGGGCGGGGCAGGCGAATTTGTTGCGCGAATCATGTTCGGTGTGAGTGCACCTTTATAGAATACCCTAAAATAATACTGTTTTGAATAAAATTATCATAGTTTAGTGCTTATATTTACTGCTTTCTACATTTGGCATAACACATGCAGCTGTTGACCATCAGAATTATTAAAAAATGCCTTTTTTTAAAATTGGTATAAAAAAAACCCAACTTTTGACATATCTTTGGTTTCCCCACTTTATCTAAGCGATTGAAGAAGAGCATCAAATTAGCAAGTTGAAGAGGGTGTAAAAAAAACCCTCTTATGGAGAGACTTGATTTATTAACTACTGATAATCGCAAGTTAACTTGAGTGCCTTTTAAAGACTTAATCAGGAAATCCTAATGAATTATATACTTCACTAAGACCCACTCTGATTATAAATGTTGTGTCTTTGTGTTTTCTTACATGTTCTTGTAGCATTTGTCTGATGATATAAGGCATATAATTAAAAAAAAAAGTGAAGCTTAAAATTCCGTTATAGATTATTTGTCATTCAAATCGTTGTGAATCAGATGAAAAAAATGTTATCTGAAAAATCTATGCAGAAAAACTTCTCAGGTACTTTTCGTTGTCAAGACTGTTTTCCCTCTTTAATCCAGGAAATGCTTTTCTTTGGAGGGAAGCAGCATCAGTTTGATACCTTTTTCTCCAGCTTTGTGTGCATGTGGAACACTAATGTCAAACGACAGTTACAATACTCTAGAGTCTTGCAATACTGAAAAGTTAAAGGTCTCTTAAACACTTTGAATACGAAGAAAAATAAGCGTCCTACCATATCATTAATGTCAGAGCCAACATGAGCTAAAATAAGCTCAATTTCACTGGAAAACATTATAAATGACAAAGCAAACCATGTTCATTACGTCAGGAGCAACCATTAAGGACCCATTAGCTAATGTGTTTTTTCAACGGCATTGCATGAATTGCAGTTTCCTGCAAAAATCCACCTCAAAGGTCAAGTGTTCATTACAGACACATCCCTGGTGGTTTCTAAACTGAAAAAGTTCAGTGAGAGTTTGAACTGCATGAATGGAGTTTGTGTTTGTTTTAACTGCCTCCTAAATTTCTGAATTTATCCTGCGATTATTGTCTCTGAGCGTTCTCAACTACGTGACTCCAACTGAGTGGAGAGATAAATGACACAGCAACTGAACTGGAATGGAGGAAGCACATTGTGTTCAGACCAAAACACACACACATATAAGCAAGTCGTACTTTTTGGAAAGTAAATAAAAGCAGAGAAAACATCCTACTTCGTCCTTGTGTTGACAGTTTTACCGCCGTGTATAAACACGAATGTGCTCAAACACTCTTGTCGATCACTTACCTGCTCTGTCGGACCCAAACATGGAGTCTTATTCCTCAGCTCTCACATAGACGTGAACCAGGGAAAGATCCAGCCTTTTCCCCATGTCCCCCCATCATCTCAGCTAATCAGCACCGTGTGGAGCCACTCCACCTTCATTACTCCTTGATTAATCCAGTAATTATGAGAAAACTCGGTTTGATTCTCACTTAACAATATCAGTGTGTTTGTGTGTGCGACGCTGAAAAATGTGGGCAAGTTTTTGCGTCGTCTGTTGTCGCCGTGTTGGGTTACAGAAAGGCGAGTGATCAGAATACATAATCAGGCTAATGCGTGGATGCAATTTGTGGTGAGCTAATAGAAAGTGGTCATGCAGGCAGATCCAGACGTGCATTGTAAATCACCACAGCTGGCTTGTTTATCCTTCAAGGTGACATTCAGTCTCACCTGTGTGGGATGGGTTCCTTCTCTGATTTTGTGTGTTTTTCATAATTTCTTGTAACAACAAATACAACTTTTGAAACTACTTTGGCTTGTTCAATTAAAAAAAAAAACTTAAACAAAATTGTGATCTTTGTTTTTGACCCACTCCAATGAAAAGTGTGTTTTTGGTGTGTTTTATATGTTTTTGTGGCATTTTTCTCATGATGGAGGAAATATTTAAAGAAAATTAAGCTTAAAACTGTATTTCTGAGTATTTCTTTATTTAAATTGTTGTGAATCAGTTTCAGACGAAAAAATTGAGATAAAATAGCCTGTAGCTGTGACGTAGGTTCTAGAATTGGCGGGCTTTGAGCTCCCTGCTCCGCTCCATTCTCATTGATTTGTAGACAAATAGATTCATGCATGTCATTGTTTTTCAAGTCAGAGCTTGTATCTGGCTCAAGCTAGATGGCTGCCATATTGCTTGCCATTTTTGTTGCATTTGTATTGTTATGTTGGGGTTCGGAGGGGCTGTGAGCTAGCAGGAGAGAGCAGAAACAGATGGGATGATGGGAAATGGGGATGGGCTAACTCTGCATCAACATTTTAGGCCTGCAATTCAGAAATAAAATTCTTTCGAATTTCTGCAGCTCTGCAGAAACTATGTCCTCAAAAACCGAAAGTTTTTTTAAAATTATTATTATTATCATTTGGCTTAAAACATCATAAGCATAAATAAAAGACCTCTGGGAATGGTTTTAAAATAGATCGAAATATGATCAGAATAAAACTTTAAAGGAAAAAATGCATTTAATAAATAGAATAATTGTTATCCTTGATATTTCTGTTTTTTTTCTCCCCAAAATATTCCTAAAATGTGGTGATATTTAATTTTAAAATGCACGTTTTTAAGCGCTCCTCTTTCACGAAAGGAAGGAACCGTCAGATAAATGTCTCCCTGTTCTTTCTATTTACAGTATCTGGATTGTGAGTTGTGCTAAGTCTTTACATCTTTCTCCCCCTGCCCTGTGCTCCAGTTGTTCCTGGAGGGGCCCTGAGGCCTTACCAGGCCCCATAAGATATGCAATGACTGAAGTTTGATCCAGGTTTCCCCCTTGGGCATTCGACTTGATGTGATCTGCCCTTAATACCTCCGAAATGTGGGCCCAAGAGGAGTCAAATGCGTCAATGTTTTTTTTTTAAATAGATATTTCTGAATTAATCAAATAGCAACAGGTAAATTAAAGAGTAAAAGAAAGATATTATCTAATCGTAATTTCCTTTTTGGTAGCTTGTTTTTTGCAGACACATTGTTCTCTAACTCAGCCATGAAGGTCCAGTGGGTCAACTTTTACTTCCTTACATGTGGTCATGCTAACCCAACTTGCTGCTTCACACTCTGTTAGGGAGTATCTTCAAAAGCACGAATACCTAATTTGGAAAAGATATTTGACTCAGGATGTCATGGAAGTTCTGTTTCAGCAAACAGAACTAAAGGTGAGCAACTGAAAGCAGGAATGCTCATAAATTCCCACTCAGGACAGAGGATGAGCACATCCTATGATTTCTGCTTTTTTTTTCTGCCAGTCCTCATTTTTCTTCCCTCCCCTCATCTCACCCTGTTTTCCCTCACCCCTTCCTCCTTTCTCCTCCATCCCATCACCATTTTTGCCTCTCTCTAGCGGTGGATTATTTTTGGTCTTGCTGGTTAATTTCAGTAGGAAGTCAAGCTCAGTGCCAGGGAAAGTGGAGCGCTTATAAAAAAAAAAAAAGACAAACACAGACATCAAAAAGCTTCTCATTTTCTTTCAGAATCCTAACTGGATGTTGCTGTGAAGCTTTGTCTCCTGTGTCTGTGTGTATGCAACCTTGTTTGGAAAGTTGTGTAATTATGCACTCCTCCAAGCACATTAAAGTGATCTTTTGATTACAAGCAAGCATATTATTGGACATGTAATGTAGCACATTGACTTTGGTCCTGCCATGATATTAAGATAGGTTTAAATTCAGACAAATTACAGTTCTCTCCTCTGCTAGATGACAGCTTCACTTTGCACATGAGTTTTTAAGTGCTGATAATTGCTCTTTTTATTTAAACTTTCATTTAAATCAAAAAGAGGGAACTTTTAGGAAACTTTTAGTTCAATTAGCTTATTTCTAACTCACATATCCTGCTGCTTGAGACTGCAAACGTTATTGCCCGCAATGTGACACATTTTGACTAGATTTTAATCAAATAATATCCTGGCGGATCTGGATGGATTGGGTCAGGGAGCTTTTTTCAATGTGTCCTCTCCTGATTCACAACAATTTGAATAGATAAATACTCAGAAATTGAATTTATGTGTCATCTATCATGAGAAAAATGCCGCTAGAACACATAAAAACCCCCTAAAACACAGTTTTCACTAGAGTGGTCCTTTAACTCTATTATTCCTTTAAATTCTCGTCATGCTTCACCTCCCCAGCAAAGTGCAAAATGTTTTTCTTTAATATGAAATGTCAAAAAAATTAAAGAAACTCTTGTTCAAAGTGTGACTGGAAAGGTATAATTAAACCATAAAGCCCTGAAAGTTTGTGCGTCTGCTCCTATTGTTGAAGAGTTCTACAGTGCTTTAAGGAAGAAAGGATTCAAAGAAACTGAAACTTCTAAAAGCTAAGTGCAAAAATGTAATTTTGGGAAAGACAACAACGATCTGATATTAAATAATAATTGTAAACTTTATTTATAAAGCACTTAGAATGCACTCGAAGTGCTGTCCAATGACGGGATAAAAACACAAGATAAAATGATCATATAAGAAGATGAGATATGATTAAATGTGATTCAAAGAAATGCTTATTCAGTTCTTAAAACATTCTTAAAACAAAACATATCACAAACAGTACATAAAAGATAATAAATTGAAAAGTGGCGATAGTACCGGACCCCTGTCGGTAACAGGCGCAGTACCGAATCTGAACTGGTACCAGACGCAGTACCAGGTACAAACCAGGCCCGGACACTAACTGGATGCGGTACCAAATGTGGAACCGGACCCTAACCAGTACCTGATACGATACTGGACCCGAACAAGTACCAGATGCAGAACCGGGCACAAACTGGTACCAGGTTAGCGTACTGGCAATGGGTTGGGATCCAGGTTGGGACCAGTTCCAGTTCACGGCCTGGAGTTTTGGGACCCGGGATTTAATGGAAACATCAGGAGGTTATAAAAACAACAAGTTTGGGACACCCAAAGCATCAATTTTTGACGCAGAGGGGTCCTTAACCAAACGTCAATAAGTGACGGGTTGGGAGTGAGAATGTGTTGGATCTGTTCATGGTGTGCCCCCACCTTCACCCAGTAGTCGCTGGGTTGGCTCCAGCGACCCCGTGACCCCGAATGTATGAACGATACTTACAAATTTGTAGCAAGCATAAGTCCGAATCAGGATAGTTCATGGAAAAGTTCTGCCAGTGCATATTTCGGATGTCTTTGCATAGCAAATGTATTGAAGTGAATACTATTATTGGTTATTATAGGTTGAAACGACTGTCAAACCTCTTAAGTACAATAGTTCTGATGTCAATATAAACAAAAGAAATCATTTCCATGAAATATTTTTTTCCCTAGGGATGATTTTGGCAAACATTTTTTAAATTCCGTCCTGCAGGGGACCCTGTTGCTGGTTACAGTTAGAGAGATCTGACTGTAGACAGCAGATTATATGGTATTACAGTTAAATGGAATGATGGCAGTTATCAATTTAATAAGGGCTAATAGAAAGATGGCGTGTGTAATATATGAGAACCTGAGCAGAGTTTGTGTGTCTTTTTGGGCTTCTTTTCCCCCTGCTGGTTAATTCTTGCTCTGCTTACGGCTGTTGCTCAGCGTGAGTAAGACTTACGCTGTGTGCAGCGCTGACCTGTCTTATTACTGACACTGCGAATGCGCTCGTGAGAGTGACAGCCACTGGTTATGCTTTAGATTGTCTCCTTATGCAGGCGGGACATGATCGGTTTAGGGGACAATAGGCTACAGGACACACGCGCAGACACACACATATGGGTGTTAATATCCTCTCGGGCAGCTCTGACTCACAGAATCTACTCTCCTCTTTAACACAGTGACTCAGAGAGGTAGATTGCCCTCAGGTGTCATGGTGTAAGATGAATAATTTACCCCAAGGACCCCCTCTCTTTTCCTTCCCTTTTTTCCTGTTCTCCTCCTCTTCTTTGACCTTTCTCTCACCTTGTTGTTCTCAACCAAACTACTTCTGTTGTTCTTCTTTTTTACTTTTATCTTCGTCATCTAATTAGTCTGTGTGTAATGAAAGTGGCTGCAATGAATCAAAACGGCAAAGAGAAAAAAATCTTGGTAAAGATAGACAGATGTGAAAAAAAGAAATGTTGACAAAAAAAGAAGGCAAAAACTTTGTAAAACAAGGTAAAATAGGTATTTTCTAATTGTCTTAGTTTGTGCCATATTTCAAGTCTTTTGTCCAATGGTTGGTCCATTTACAATCAGAGGTGTCCAAAGACAGACCTGGAGGGCCTTATTGGCCAAACAGACCTTATCCAAGTAATCAACAGCAGATAAGGCAAAGTGTCTGGAAAACCAGCTGGAGACACCCCTGATGCAATCACAATTTTGGTGGAATCCACCAGAGTTCACTTCTAATTTAACGAAAACCTTTTTAGCTTTTAGGCTTACCATACTATCTGAACAGAGAAGAGATAACACAAGTTTTGGTTTGAAACGGAATCGTATGTTAGACAGTTGAACCGAATTGTGAATAAAGTGAATTGGTGCATCTCTACAGCATAACATTAAGTCTAAGTTTAAAGTGTCAAACATGTTGTGCAACATTTAAGAATAATTTATTATTTATTGTTTTATTACATAGCACTAGGCTTAGTTAGTATAACTGTACGGTCACAAATACAACGATGGTTTGATTTTTTTTTATTTATTATTTTTTCAATCATTGGCAAGGTCATGAATGTTGACGGAGCCGTCAGTCGTCCAGAATGGCCTGCTTTTATATATCCACTTGCTGCCGGGAAGCTGTCGCCTGTAGCACTTCATAACAAAGTCCAATCAGAGTTGCTGCCGGTCTTCCAACCTCAACCTCAAAATGTACCCAAATGATCACTGACCAATTTTAACTTTAGAGAAAAATAGTCCGGTCAGCGTAACTCTTTTTTAATTAAACTTGTCCCGTCCAACAGCTCAGCAAACAGATGAGAGCTGAAGGCCTCTTGTGTGGGACATGTTTTGCTGTTTACATCAGGGAGATGGATACAGGTCTTCTGGCAAAGAAGGTGTATATTTGTATAACCTGCTTTGTAATGTAGACTAAGCTTTATTTATTTTGGTTATATTTGTATCATTTTTTGTTGGACTGGAGGGAGAAGAAGAGGGAAGAAGAGAGAGGCATGTTGGAGGGTACAACAAATTGCTATAGGGTTATCAGAGGTTGCCTTAAAATGTTTACTTTTTCCTAAAACCTCCACGGCCACCTGCTGAATTTGCCAAGAGAATCGAGCAACACAGAAGAACTATGGCGCCCGAAAATTAATATCCGGAAGTCCCTCCCCCTGTTGGAGCCGGTTGCGACAAAAATGTTGTTTTAAACTTTCAACCTTTTTCATTTTTTCTCTCCTTTATCAACCTTTTTTAAACAGCATTTTGCGGCTCTGATCCACTGATTCACGGAGAAAAAAAACTGTTACAGTTTATTCTCATTCAAGGGTGTAAAAGCTGATAGTTCTGAAAAGGTTTTAAAATAATATTTTGAAAGGGTTTTCTAAAGTTTAGGAAATTTCCGCTTATGCAACTGGCGAAAGTTATGATTTCCACTATAGATTGATCTGACGCCCTCTTGCGTGTGACCAGAGGCCTGTCAAATTTGCTGAGAAACTTGCATTAATGTCACCTTGCAGTAGTATTTTTGGGATATGTCACCGTAATCTTAAGCAACTTAAAGGTTTTTCTTCATTGTTACTCGCTTATTAGGAAATGAACACATTTTTTCAGATCGTTTTTGTCATAAACTGAACTGAAATAAACCTTAACACAAAAATTGAGTTTTTGTTTTTAACATATCAGAAAGAAAGTGTTTCGTTACATCCATAAAACTGACTGAGATGGGCCAGAAAACTCAGTGGAAAGCCCCCCTGCATTTATATGTTTGCTTGAAGAATTGGAAAGACTGTCATTCCGACAGAGTCAGTAAACATGAATTGTCAGAAAACCGTCCTTCTTTACAAAGACTTGTTTCTTTGCACCACACAACTCTATTGATTCCATACATTATTTGCACCATTTGATGTCTAATGTTGTTTATGATTTGACACCACTTATGTCACAAAGAGTTTATCGGGTTATTGAATACAGCATAGCATGATATGAACAGATGCATACAGGCTTGTACATCTGGGAGGTAGATCTGCATCAAAAGAGTTACTCTGGATCCTGTTCCCCCATTGATTAGGCTGCCAATTTACTTTTAATTGAACTGAAGTGTTTGCACAAATATTAAGTTTGGCACAAAAAATAGTCACAATTTGGCATATTTAAACTGCCAGATATACTCCTCTAATCATTTTTCTAGCTCTCCAATTGACTCTGTAGTATAGGCACAACAATAACATGTCAGAATCTATATTTTCAGATAGAAATAGTTCTTTTTTTATTTAATATTTTTAAAAACTCAAATGCTGTCAGTGTTTTTTTTTTTATTATTTTCAGCAGCCTACTTGAATATTCAGTAAAATCCACCCACGCTTTTTTTATCTCCGGTCCATGTGCCTGATTAATCAAAAACACGTCAAATATGAAAGAAAAACCAAGAGACACTTGTGATTCTATTTCTGAGTCTATGTTTCACCTTTGCATTGAAGCTACTTAAAAGCCCCCTTTCTGTCATTTTCTTTTCTTTGTTTAAAATAAAACTGACAAAGCTTTTAAGATATAGTGTGACAGTTTAATGTATCGTACAGTCAATGATTTATTCTGACCCAGATTTGCTCAAGATAGACAAAAAAGACACGCAATGGTGCATGGGTACTGGGATGTCATTGCCAGTTTTGGATTACCAACATCCTTATTATCATTTTTTTAAAAACATATTTTAAAAAACAAAGTTCATTAAGTTTACAAGGTCAAATCTTTCCTGCGTAACATGGGTGAACAGGTGCCATCCTACCCAGCCACATCCCACATTTCTTCACCCTTTTTCCTTTCCAAAAATACCTTTAAAACCAATTAGTGGAATTAATTTCACTTATAGCAAGTTAATTATTTTGTGATGGATTGTAATAGGGAGGAGGCCAGGAAGACAGGGAGGAGAAGACGAACCTGAGATCAGTCCTTAGGGGAGAGCTAAACTTAGTCTCTCTTTTAGTCTTTCTGTCTCTCATCGCTCTTCTAATCTGTGTATTTTTGTCTTTTGTGCAGTACTTCTTTGTTTTGTGTTCATCCTGGTCTCTTTTATCATTATGTAGCTATTTGTAGTTGTGTCTTGTACAGGTTGTCAAAAAGTTGGAATTTTTTGTTCTATTTTTTAAAGATCAGTGCTGATGAAGGACAAGAATGCTGAGGTTTAGGCTTGAGGCCATAATGGGAATTGCTGGTTTGTACTGGTTTCTTGGCAAGCTGTTGATTTGATAGATGTATCCAAATGTAAGTTTTTCCATTTTGTTCTTCCAGAACAAAAAATGTTCTAATATTTTCCTTTTATTTTGATGGTTTTTGACTAGCTGCATGCAGTTTCAGAAATATCACTGAACAAGCCTAAGACCCACTTCAGTGAAAATCGTGTTTTTAGTGTTTATATAGTATATAACATTTTTCTAATGATGGAGGACATATAAAAGGGAAATTAAGAGAAGAACTGCAGTACAGAGCATTTCTTAATTCAAATCGTTTTGAATCAGGAACAGACAAAAAAAGTGAAATGTTAGATCAATCAACAAAAATTCCATATTTTTTTACATTTAAAATGATTATCATTTTTCAAATAAAAAATTTGAGTTAATGATTAGCATGCATTTGGCTCAAAACTGTATGGGTGGACAGGTATTGCTTGCCATTTTTGTTGCATCAGTAATGTTAGCTAGGGGTTGTGAGAGGCTGTAAGATAGATAACAAAGGGATAATAGGGAGTTAGAGCAGGCTTACAGTTCCGCCCACAACTCAGAGACAAAATTCTGAAAAACTCTTGCAGAAATATGTCCAGCTTTATTTAAATGAATTTTGGCTAAAAAAGCATAACCATAATTAAAAGATCACTGGGAACACTTTGAAAGCAGATCAAAAGAGGATTGGTGATTGATGATTGATAATTGTTAAGGTAAATTTCTGAAGCTTCTCCAGATGACGAACAGTGAAATGTTGTAGAAATCTAACTAATGCCAAACTCTGTGAGCAAACAAAAAATAAATAATCTTGAACGATTATAAAGATTGCAATAATTGAATGCATCCTCTGGTTGCTTTTTCTTTTTTGTGATCCAGTTCCCTAATTTTTATTAAATCTTGTCTTGATGTACCGTCCCCATCTTTATCTGTTTGGTTTTCGGTTAATTCACGTACCCTCCCTTTCACTGTCTGAGTCTGGGAAATTATCCAGCATTAAAATGTCATGTGCATTCTTAGTTTTCCTTATTATAGACTGGGAAGCTGGAATTCCTGTGGCAATAAGGCTTGGAAACATTTCAGTCTATGTTTGTTTAATCAACTTCAATGGGATAAACTTACAGTCCAAAGCAAGACAAAACACAAAAAAACAAGATGGATATAAGCTTAACGCACACACACAACTTGGTCTACACACAAATTTCAAAATTCCTGTGTGAGATCGTGGAGCTGATGGCAATAAAGTGTAAATGTTTATAATGGGGCTTGATGGTTATGAAAGAAGGAATGTGGTGGAGAGGGAAGTCTGTTCATGGCTCGTTATCTAACAGGTTTATGACTCAGAAGTACTGGCAGCCATGAGGTACAATTGTTCTTTGTGTTTTACAGTCAAGCTTTCCACAGGAGCCATAAACGAGAGATCACTTACTGGTCATTTTAAAGATAACATACCCTGAACATGTAGTCACGCACCCAGCTCATAGTGACGCACCGTGTTGTCTTCCTTTGCCTGAGAGTACAATAAAAATGCGTTAGAGTGCACATGAGAAAAAAAAGGGTAAAAATCTTCTCGCTTGCAAGAGTTTATGTTTTAGCAAAGTGGAAACTGATTTGGCTCTTCCAGGTATTTACTTTAGTGTTTAATTACATGAAGTCACTCACTGTAATCTGTCCAAGTATTAAAGTTTAAAAGCAGCTATTCCAAAGTCTTATGATTAGCTTAAATTTCAATGGAAAGCCTAGAATTTGCTGCTTTTTCCTTTTAAAAAAAGGCACCATCATTTAGGAAAACTCATTAAACTGAGCTACAGAGCTTAGTGTTAAACATTGTGTAAACGATGGAGCAGAATAACTAAACCCCAACATGGTTTTTAACAGCCTGTTCTTTATATTTTGTTCAAAAATAAGAAAAGTAATCCAATAATAGCACAAAAAACAAAAAGATTCTCAACTTTATTGAAATAGTTTTTCATTAAAACAAATTGTATTTGTCTATTTATTGTCTATGCACTAACAACAGTTTGATTAAATTGATCATCAAACACCCTCAAAGTCTTTCAGGATTGTGCCAAAGGAAATGTTCTAATTTGATTTTTGGACTGGATTTTTGCCTGATTAAGTAAAATGAGAATAATTGTGAATAAATACAATCCAAATAATTATATCACACTGTTGTTGAGAACGGCTAGTTGTTCAGACAGTGATCTCGGTGCTTTCTGTAATAAGTCAGACATGGATTAATGGCAACTCCTCTTCTCACTTGTAATTGTGGAACATTGCTGTTGGTGTAAATATATGCATCATTTTAGACTCAGCCTTCTTATGCTTTAGTCACAAGCACCCATACAGGGGTTGATCTATATGGGTGCTGCAAATTTTTGGCCTGTAGACGGTTGTAGACAGAAACGGGTGCATCCCGTACTGCATACACGGGACGCTCCTTTCACTAGAACAGCACAAACCCTTCACCGAATTCCACCTTACTCACCTTTATGTAATGTAGAAGTGTTGACTAGTATCTTTCCTCTGT
The DNA here is from genome assembly GCA_003999625.1 of Oryzias javanicus. Taxonomy (NCBI): domain Eukaryota; kingdom Metazoa; phylum Chordata; class Actinopteri; order Beloniformes; family Adrianichthyidae; genus Oryzias; species Oryzias javanicus. The sequence continues at coordinate 22,810,957 of CM012459.1, read as the reverse complement.
AGCATTCCCATAGGAAGAAATGGCTTACAGGCTCACCGAGTTGTCCACAACCTTAATAATTCCTGCAGGCCACCTGTTAGATGATTTGCCCAATGTTAACCCACATGTTATATCCTATAGGACATTATTTACCTCACAGTGAGAACGCTCCAGTTCAAAGAGGGATCTTTCTGTATGGAGTTTGTATGTTCTCCTTGTGCATGTGTGGGTTTTCTCCAGGCAATCCGGCTTCCTTCTACTGTTCAAACACATGTTTCACAGGTTGATTAATAACTCTAAATTGTAGGTGTGACTGTAGGTGTGTATGGTTATGTGCCCTGGGACAAGTTGGCGACATGTCTTAGGGTGTACCCCACTTTTGTCATAGTAGCAGTATAGGCTCTGGCCAAGAAATGAGATGGATGCGATGGAAGGTTGTACAGTATAAACCTTAATTTTAGTGTCTGGAGGTCTTTAAATGTCTTTTACTCTTAAAAAACTAAAACCTTTTGTTGCATAGGTCATATGACTTCAGCCATGCTTTGGCCCTTTTTTTGTCTCCTGTTTAGGTTTACAAGTTACATTTAGTGAATGTGGAGCTTCATGAGATGTTTTTCTTACACATTCGCAATCCTAACTCGCCATATATGGACGTAGGGTCCAGGCCTCCATTTTTTGACATTTTGGATGTCCCCAGCTCGTCATTTTTTGACATGTTGGAGTTCCTATTAAATCATGAATCCCCAAACCTCGAGACGCGATACCAGACGCAGAACTAGAACAGGGTTAGGGTACCGGTACCAGATTAGGGTTATGCCTCAATTTCACTGAGCTGTCCAGACTGTACAGGACCAGATCGGACCAGTATGGTTTTTGGAGCATTCCCATAATAGAATGAAAGAATATTAAATTCTTTGCATACAGTATTCCATCCTTATTCATGGGAGTTAGGGACCAGAGACACGCCAAATCTGCGAAAACTGAAAGCCACTGTAGTTGCATTTTTAGAACACACAGCTACGTCATCAGTCAACACTCCACATGCGCCTTGATGGTCAATTGCCCGGACCATTCTAAACCGGCCAGGAGCAGACCCATCCAGTCCAGACTGCTCAGTGGAAATGAGGCATAAGGGCACTGGTTCGTGGCCCAACGGTTGGGGACCCCTGATTTGAAGGGAACACCCAAAACGGGCTTGAAACATATCTCCTTATACGTTGAGTTGGGATTGAGAATGTGTTTGTTTTTCTGTTTCCTGCAGAGGTGGACTGTCACAAGACCTGAGCAACATATATCTCTTTGCTGTGTTTCTTTTTTCTTTAATTTATTCTTTACACCCACAAAGCCTTCTAACCTACATCTTTATTACTCAACCAACCAGCAGTTCCATTCAATGTGACCTCATAGATTGTTTGTCCATAACAACCACAACTTATAAGAGCATCTTCTAAATTTGCACCCTTAAAATGTCTGCCTCCCTCTTGATGATGCTATCAGACTCTGTCTGTAGCACTTATAAGTATGTATTTAAAACATGTAATGTAATTTAATTTAGACATTTATACATTATATTAAAGATTAATTAGATTAATAATAATATTATCATCATATCAAGTTAGTCATATTAAATTATAATAAAATATTAAATTAAGTCGTAATATTCCGTTTAGTGGTTTTATTTTTAGGAGCTCACCGGCTGATACTTAACCTTGTGACAGAACTGGGCCAGCTGTTGAACAGACAGCTGCTTCTCTGATCGAGATTTGTCCTGTTGTGTTGAAATAAGTGACCACCTATTTAAAAAAAACATCCAATCAGAAGAAACCGGCAGCTGCTTTGTAAACAGTGGGAGTGGCCTTATGAGTTTTACTGTTATGGCGTGGAAAGAAAAGGCTGTGGAGTGAACGAAAGCAGGAAAATAGAAAGTTGATATGCAATGAAAGAGATTATGTTACTGGAGCACTTGAGGATGACTCATCCATAAGCTAGTGATGCCTCACAGACACACACGAGTGCACCCAAACACATGCAGAAGCCTCTAACACGCGCGCACAAATATTTAGTCCTACGCCTGATCTCACATGCAAACACACTTTTATATGAACACCAGTACACCAGTCATCCATTAGTCTGATACTGATTCTGCGAGACGTGTGTTTTAGCTCAGCAGCTTGTTTCTAATGAGCCAAAATGGCTGCTGCTGCTCCAAAGTTTCCAGGGCAGAGCAGGGAATGGCCCCTGGGCAGAGAATCTGGGCGAGAAGAAGGATCAGAGGGGCTGGATTTAAATGGAGCTCATTACCTTGCGGTAGCCCTGATAGGTCCCTGCGCACAAAGGACAAACACGCACACACAGTGGAAATGAATGTGGATTTATTTTACTAATATTTACATAAATGGAACTCGAATTGTAAAAAGATTGAGACAAAGATAATTTTTTTTTTTTTTATTAGAGGTCTACTGGCAAGGTAGTTCTACAGATGGCTGCAGGACCTGCGTGTGTGTTTGTTGTGTGTGTGATTTTTGCCAGGAATACCCCCTTCCTTGCATTCCCTGTTTGTCCACCCACTCAACATATGTCCTTCTCCCCTTCCCTTTCCTTCCATCCTTCTCCTCATTCCTAATCCAGTTCGAATGATCGTGTATTCAGCTGTATCGTTTCCTTTTAAGAAGAAATGTGGGTGGTGTGTGCGTGAAATGATAGGTTTTGTTCTTCTTTTGTGACAGAGAGTGTCTTTTTTTGTTCTACTTTAGCTATCTGATGTATTTTTATCCGTAAACTCACACATGGCACACTCTGTGCCTTTTTTTTTTCACTGTGCTGCCAAATTTCATCAAAGGCTGTTTAATATATTTTTTGTTGCCTTGGCCCGAATCGTCCCAGTGGGTTGGGGGTATAAAGAGCAAGGAGGGGCTTAGCTGCAAAAGGCAGCATCCCGTAAGCCTTTTATACTGTTTATTAATTTAAAAAAAAGAAAAAAAGAAGTTTCTTTATTTATTAGGAAATATTTATTTTGATTTTTGTAGTTGCTGAACTACTGATGTTTGTCATGCATTGGCTGTTTTGATCAGATTTATGTTAAATACAAAGGAATGCAGACACTTTGGTATAAAACAAACAAAATATAATTTTCTTTTAGGGCCTCCAACATAATTTTCTTAAGTCTTTCATAGTAAACTTTATTCATATGCATATATAATTGTATATTACCTTTGGCACAATAAAGAGCAAATTATTTATGAAATATAGCTATTTTGTGATTTTTTTTTCTCACCTGGAAGTAAGACGCATCGATCTCTGAGGGTCCGCCTTTCGCTCCTGTTGGTGCCGCCCATTTCATGACCTTATCCTAGATCCAGCCTCAACATAGTGCCAGCGTTACGCCCACAAAAACAAACAACATCTGCCTTTAGTAGTCACGGTTATCGCTCTACTGGTTGTAGCAATGGCTGGGGCTAGCAACTGAGCTAGCTGAGCGGCAAAGTTAGCTAATTATAGCTAGTTGAATGCTGCTTAAAACTGCTAGCTAAGCGGTGAAGTTAGTTAGCGTCTCAATTAAATGTTATGGAATAGAATTTTGGTTTCATGATATTATCTTACCTGTAAATTGTGAATTCTACTGAGCTTAATTTTGTTTCCTAATAAGATTAAGGAAACTCAACGGAACATCTAGACCAAAACAGCCTCCGTAGCCGGGTACTGACTGATGTAAACAGAAGAAGTAAGCACCGTGAGCCGTGGGCAAACATGATACAACAATTAGACTCACTGAAATTTGGTTGGATGAACGCAAGCTTATTGAAACAACTTTTAATGTGATACACATTGCTTTTTACACAGTTTCTGTGCCATAAACACTAATCACTTTCATAACTGTCACGTTTTCATAACCACCTAGTAGCATGTCTCCGTCGTACCAAAGAAGCAATAAAAAGTGTTGCACCTGACGTTGATACAGACGTTCAAAATGGTCAGCAAAATTTAAAGTTTGAATGACTGAACTGCCCCAACAAGGACTGTCAAGCACAGAACTTCCATTATTCTTTCTCTCATTGCTTTGCCCCGCCCTCGTAATTCCTGACCAATTACTGAAGAGATCCTTGGTCAGGTGGTTTTATTTTGGTTTGAAACTGGTATGTCCAGTTGACAGCAGTCTGAATACAGACCAAAGCAAAGTTTAGGTGTCAATCCTGTCTAGCTAATTTTACAGTCTTAATCTCTCTTTGAAGGTTTAATCTTCCTTTATCCTCACTGTCTTGTTTACTCCTAAAAGTATGGAAGCTTTAACACAATAAAATATCATTACATTCTATCATACTGACAATTATAGACAATTGTGATCTTTAATACCCTTAAAGTATGAAAAATTTGGTCGTTTATTGACTTAGTTGATGTTTCACAATTTTAATTTTTTTAAATTTATTTATTAGATGTCATAATTTTCATTTGGAAAATGGTTTGGTTAAATTTGTGTGGAGGTTTTTTTTTTCATTTTCTTCTAGGTCATATGGCTTTGGTTTCCACCTTGTTCTACCTGACCCCAGCTTATGATATATTTTTTATATTTCTCCACACACAGTGGTGACAAAGACGCTTAGTTTCTTCTCTATCTTTCTGCATGCAGTGCCATAATCCAGTAACTCATTTAGGTCCAGACTAATGGCCACTTTCGAAGCAAATGTGAGCTTCTGCCCCTCTCTAACATTCCTTTGAGTGATCAGCTGAGTATTCAGAGCACAGAAAGCTTTTTGGGAGGGGGCATCGGAGACACGAGTCAAGTTAGAGTATTATAGACAGAAGGGGAACAAAATGTCCTGAAGTCACGCTCACTTTGACAAGAGTATTTTTCTTTCACGGTATCAGGTGAAAAACTACTCTAAAACAGGGCCCATCAAAAATGATTGATTGTTCAAAGTAAGTCGGCAATTTAATACTGGTTATTTTCCACAAAAATGCTTTTTTTTTTAATTTTTTTTTATTTTTAGGTGCATTATAGGTTGAAACATTGTTGTATTTAAGTCATGTGGACCATGGAGAAGTGCTGCTAAATATCTAAAGAATTGTTTATTTCAGGGATCATGACAGAAAACACTGTTTTTTATGTATATATAGCAGAGGCTCCCACAGTATGTAGGAAGGCCTGAACTTTGCATGCACTAGTCTGCTTATGAAAATTTTAGAATATTGGTTAAAAACTCATGACTGTCCTTGTTTGGTCTCAGTTTGTTCATTTCTGCTCAAAATGTTACGTTATAATTTCTAGCTAAAATTCATATTTCGGCTTTATATTTTTTAAAATATATCAAATTACTTACTTGTAGTTTTTTTAAGATTTTGATAAGAAAAAAAAGATTGAGGTTAAAGGCACACTCTCAGTCCCGGGGGTCCTTTAATTATATTATGCCAATTTTAGCAAATAATTTTTAAAAAGACAGGTTGTTTTCTTGAACGTAGTTTCTGCAGAGCGGTAGGAAATCCTCTGACATGTGTGTTGGGATGGAGCAAACTGCCCCTCTTCCCTTCCCCGTTGCCAAGACTGTAAAAAGTAAAACATTGGATCAATTAACAAAATTAACAAAATCTCTTTAATTTTTTACATGTTCAATTCATATTGAAAATTTCAAAAAAAATAAAAAATAAAAAATAAAAATAAAATAGTTTATTACATTTTTGAGTTGGGTAATCCATCAACCCAAAAGTCTAATTAGATGAAAAAAATATATATTTTTTTTTAGTTCAACAAATTACAGAGCTTGTTTCACTTCTTACAGAGCAGGGAGCTTGTGGCCTTATTAGTGTATTATTAATACACTTTTTTTTTTCAAATGGTATTTTTTACTTTTGATCTACAAAGATTTGAATTAATAATTTCTATGTTAATCTTAATTTTCTTTATAGATGTCATCCATCATCAGAAAAAAGCCACAAGAACATGTTAAAAACACAATCTCCTTGGAGTGGGTTTCATGTTTCCTCAACAGCCCCACATACAGATATTTAAAAAAAAATAAGTTACTTTTGAGATTGTATTCTCCTCCCCTTTTTGTTAGCTATCTGAAGACAATTGTGTAAAATTGATGAGTCAGTACTCAAATTCAGTTAAAAAAAAATGTAAAGCTGGTGTTCCTAAATTGAGCTGAATTGAGCCTAGAGTTTGAACACACTCTTACTTCTGTGTCTTTGATGTGTATCTTGGGTTGTCAGGGCACAGTTCTCCGAATGACATTGAATGACAGTTATCTTGGCAGACTGTCCAAGTGGTGGATTAAAGCCTTGAAATGTTTCAAGTTAGGAGACACACTGGGAGAAATTTGATATTTATATATATATATTTTGGCGTTTGACTGGTGGAAACCTTGAATTATCAAGTGCAGTGCTGCCACATCTGTCCGCGCGTCTGCACACCTCCACTGCAGGTACTAATCCTTGCACTCTTTCCCAGACTGTGCTTTTGCCAAACTGTGAAGCCAAACCATGAGAGCACATTCATTAGGGTTTTATTGCTTTGCAGGCACGTCAGTTAATCACTGGCGCACCCTGAAATGAGTGTTCGTGCTCCTTTTTTTTATCGTCCACAGCTTGTCTGCACACATGCACTTCACTTGAGGACTCCCTGGTGTGTTGTGCTGGACCTCCGACCACACTTCCTCTGCAGGTCCATATATCCGTTCCGCTGAGATCATATGCAGGATATATTGTTTCTATTGCAAGGACATCTATTGATCCAACAGTAAAAGTGCATCGCACCGACGCCCCACTGCTTTAAAAAGATTTTATTGTTAAATCTTGATTGTGATTAAATGTTGGTTTTTACGACTAGTTTTGCCTATAAAGATAACTCCTTCACATTTTTACAAGTTGTTTGTATCAACCCTTTTTTTTATTTAGTTAGTGCTCTTTAAATATTTTTTCACATTCATTTACTTTTTTTTATGTCTAATATTTAGGATTATTCCCTTCAATCCAATTTTGTTTAAACATTTTAGTTTCCAGATGGAAAATTCTCTTTGGTTTAATGTGTTTTTAACATTTGCTTTAAGGAAGTTGGATCAGGAAAAGCTCAGGATGAGCAATTCATTTTGGGACAGATTTTTGTGGTTACACAAATTAATTTCTTAATCAAAAATGACGATATGACATTTAAAAAAAAAATGTGTTTGTATGATGCTGCTAAAAAACTGCCTTGAGCTAACAGTCATGTGGTCCAACATCTCCAGCATGGCGTAAGGAAAGGACACATACTTAACCAACTTTAAACTGGTGCAGAAAATTTAATACAAGGAGTTTTATTATTTTCTCTTTTATGGATATTAACATCAAAATGATGTCTCCGATTTTGGCTGAAACAGTGTAAAATGAACTTCATGTTGATGATCAAATGAGGGGAATATTGGTTTAGACATTTGAAAAATAAAAATTTGTCATTTTGTTTTGCAGACATAAAAAAAAATCATGATGTTCTGCAGCTGTTGTTGCAGATTTTGTTGAAGTGAATCTGTTTTAACAGATGGAGAGGTGAGGAGAGCAAGTCTGTGCACATTGTCTTTGTCAGCAAAGGCATCAGTAGGACAAACCAAAAAACACAGAGCTGTAAGATGTTTAGGTAGAAAGCGCAACATCAAAATGTGACCAGTATTACTTTGATTTTGTCGATAGTCGAACAACAAAGTTGTGTGGAACAAATCGGAGTTTAGTAAAAATAAATGTCTTTTGCTCTGACCTCGTAACAGTGATGTGGAAGTTTTGGTTTACGCTTGCGATCTTAAGTTTGGCTGAAGTCAGTAAAAGTATTTAGTCCATTTCTTCAGATTACAAAACATTTAAACTGACAATTTTCGTGTTTTTTAAAGGGATGTAAAAGGTCCAGATACATAGCAAAAAAATCAAATGGGCACTTATGCCACACTCATACTGCTCATGTGACGTGCATTCTTGAATGTGCATTAGCGTTCACACTAGGGTGTGCTAGCTTGATGCTAACGTATAATGGGATTTCCTATAGGACGGCTAATGCTAACTCTCGGTTGACCTAAACCAGAGCCACATGTGGCCTTTTATATCTCCATGGTGGCTCCTTGGACAAACATAAAATAAGTCCATAAACCATAACTGCCTAAAGAAAACAAATAAACAAAGTCAGCAAACCAAAACTATCAAAGTCCAACCCCAAACTAAAATAACAAAACCCAGCAGTATAAGACTGCTGAGGACAAAGAGGGGAAAGGAACAAAAAGAAAAATAAAATAGCATTTTTTTAAAGTAAGTTTTATTTAATGCGCATTTATTTAATTTAGATTAGTTAAATTTATAAATTGATGGCTGAGGTGCACATACGTGATAGACTAAATAACTATAAACTACTATAACGACTATAAAATGTAGGGTTTTACATCCCTGTTGACCTGAAGATGTTTTGTTATCTTAACGCTACCTCCAAAATGTACAGATTTTATATGCAAAGCAAAATTTTGATTAAAAGTTTGATCTTTAATGAGTTAAAATGACTTATTACCTTGTTTTGCTGCAGAACTTTGGTTACTAGCTGCATTGAGAAGACACATAGCATCTTTTATTTTGAAAGTAAGTTATTTTAGCGTATGTCAAACATAAAAAAAGAAAATCATATTTTGCGAGTTGCTTGTTTCTTTTTTATATTTTTAATTTTGTTTGTGCCAAAAAATAAACATAATTCATTTTTATGATTTAAAAAAAGAAGGTCGTGAATGCAAATTCAAATTCCTTGAAGACTAAAGTAAAACTATCGGGCTCCTTCCAGGTCTTGATCAGTGGAAATCAAGCCCAAACGGCTCTTCTACTGTTAAAGGTTGCCGACCCCTTACCTAGACATACATCGCTGACTGAATGAACATCTTTATAAACTCATAGGCATGAATTTCCAAACTCTTAAAGGAAATATTTTTTAAAGTAACCATTTATTGTCTAAGCATTGTTTTTTGTTCATACTTTCTTCTTCTGGATAAAGGTGTAATGCTGCAGTGCGATCGTCACCTAGTGGCCAAACTGAGAGGACAATTGTTCAGGAGAGACAGAACAATTGTTGGAACTTCTCCGTGTGAGAAACCATGTAACACTTTAGAGTATTAACAATGTCGTTATAATTTTACTAAGAAAATTTTCGGTTTTCAATTGATAAACAGTCGATACTTTTAAAGATGATCAAATCTGAATACCGGATTCTTTAAAGTTCAACTGGTTTAATTTTTTTTTTTTTTTGTAGAGCCTGGAAAGGATCATAGAAACTTGTGTAGCATTGGATGAATGTCAAGAGTTTTGGAAGCAGAAGTTAGAGTTTAGGTGCGAGTTTTCATTGGAAGTGGCTGCTTGAACAAGCGTTGCTGATGCCAATGTGAACGTATAGAGTTACAGGAGGAGGATTGGTTGAAAAACACAAATACAAACAAGATAATGTTGGTTCAAAGGTAAAAATCAATACGGACGTAAATAATCTTTTTCTTGTCCGTTTCTCTTCCTGCTGTTTTCTTTACCACCTTTGCCTTTTTATGTATGTGATGCAAGTCAATCACAAATGGCTGAAGGTGAACCACACTGTGGGATTTGTAAAACATTTAGTATAATAAGCCTTTTTTTCACAGCTCTGCAAACAATACATGAATAAATTAAAATTACACTTTTTTAACCTCAAAGAACAAATCAGTATAAAAGGCCCAAAATGCCAGGTTTGTATCTTTGAAGTTTTTACGTTAAAGACGTTTGGTTTTTGTTGCTTAAAATAAAAAGAACCAGTAAGAAATAAAATGAGGCTTCTCTGTTAAAAGGCATTTTGATTTTTAGTTTTAAATACCAAATGAACAATTGATTGTATCAATTTAGGTAAAAGAATTGGAAGGTATCGCCATAACGTTAGTTGAATCTTTTATGTATTGTTTCAATACTGTGTATTGACATTGAATAATGTAAAAAAGAAAAATATACACCCCTTGTAAAAATACTTTTTTTCTGATAAATAAAAGATCACTTTACCTAAAAATGTAATTTTTTTTTTACTTTTTTATATATTTATTTGATATTTTATTTTAATATTTAAATCTTTTATTTTTATATATTTATATTTATATTTTTAAAGCAGGTTTTTAATTAATAGATTGTGTTTTTTTAATCACCATGTTTTAATTCCACCATACAATGATATTTAAACATGTAAACATGGCCTCTTACTTAAACAGTGACTTTTCTTCTATTAACTGAACAACCATTTAAAACGTATATAAGCTATAGTTTATTTTTGATTGATTAAGCTTTAGTCATTTCCTCCTGCAGGCGCCGAGACTCAAAGACTGCCTTCTAGTTATCTGTCAATCTTTTTTCTTTCACTCTTTGACAATAATTCAAACCTGAGCAAAGACCTGGTATTGAATTCCCTCCTTAAATTTGAGATAATCGGTACAGATTAGTAACAAGCTCTGTTTACGTTGTGTGAGTGAGACAGGTGAGTCCAGCTGAACAGCCAGCAGGGCAGGGAGGAGGAGGAAGAAGAAGAGGAAGTGGGGTGTTGATGAAGGTGCTGATGTAAAAGTGTTCAGTGCATTTTTCTTGTTTTGTCTGACACAAAGAAAATTACAAACTGGCTGTTTGACAGGTTTGGAAATAGGGTCCACAAATAGATACACAACGAACTGAAGTCCAGCAAAATGGAAAAACAGTCTCAAAGATTGAAATATATGACCCGTTATGTTTTTTTAAGGGTTATTTCCCCTTGAAATTAGATTTTCACCATGATTTCATTCCTAAAGATCAATTTGTAGCTCTTGTTGTGTTTTGAAGTTGTTGTTTTTCCAAGATGTCTTAATGATAAGATTACAACTGTGTTATAAAGTAGAGGGATTTCTTTAGTGCTATCTATTTGTCTCGTTTTTCTGTCTGCAGGAGTAACATTCCCTATGTATATTTATATATATTTTTTAAAAGGCAGGACTGGTTGTTTTCGGGGAGCTTTTGTAAAGTAATCTTAAGTTTTAGAAACATGCTGCTTGGTCTTTTATCTTTTAAGAAGCTTGAAGCTTAACAGACTTACGGATGATCCAGCAAAAATTACACACAAATATTGAAAAATAAAGTTTATTAAAGAAAGAAAAAGAGAGAGAAAGTGAAAGTTTGTGGTAGTTTCTCTGCTCAAATGAAGCCCAAAATGTCAGTACACATTTAATATGCTAAAATGTTTTTGTTTGTTTTTTTTGTATTTGTGAGCTTTCAAATACTTTTACAGTTAAATCTATCGATTGATCTTTTTTTTTTCTCTTAACCTGACTATAATATTGAGACTTTAAAGTGTTAGTAAAACCCAGAATGCACAAAGATAAGAAAAACTTTGGTTGTAAGATAAAAATGAAGTTGTGACAAGAGATTGAGTGTAAACATGATTAGTTATGAGTATGGTTTAATGTTTACTATTTTTGATGTTTGTTAACAAAACAAACAGAATCACTGATGTAACAGCTTCCAGAACAAGACAGTGAATACTCTGGAGGGATGTGGCCCTTGTTTGACCCTAAGGCCAAGGTTGCACGGTGCTAAAAAAGCTATAAAATGAAAGGTTAGTTACACCATACTGGTCTTAAAATATCCTTTTTATTATCTTTAAAACTGTTTGGATGGTGTTGTGTGTTTGCCTCCAAGCTTTACAGCTTGATGGTTTAGGTCAGGGGTCTGCAACCTTCAACACTTCCACTGACCACAACCCAGCAGGAGCCTCCAGCTCTTACTTCACCCTTTAGTAAAATAAGACACTACTTATATGATAAATATAAGTTAACCTTTTATTTTCTTTTGGTATGACTAAAACAAATAGAGAAAGTAATGTTTTCCAAAGTAAGAAGTAGTTTATAGCTGTTGACAGAAGTTCCCTTCCTTTCAAAATAAAGGAAACTCTGTGTACGATCATCTCAATGCTATATAGTCAGCAGTTGTTTGAATAAATAAAATACATAAATAACAGTTTATTTTACTGTTTTTGGCACATGTTTTTCAGAAAATTGTAAATCTAACCAAACAAAATTAAATCAGAGCTCGTTAACTCACCTTTTTGTCAAACCAAAAGGAACCGTTAAAATCCCTGAATTTGTTCAAAACCATCAAAAAGATCTACCTTATAATTCAGTGGACTTTAATTCTACTTCTGCTTAAAAACTTCCAATCTTTTCTGTGATAGTTTGCACACAAAAATCTGTCTAAACGTTTTTAGTTTAACTTGTGATTTACTCTCTTTTGAACAAGTTTGACTTTTTTTAAAGTCATTTTTAACTTACAGTTGCTTTTTAAAATTGAAAACATAATTTTCTTTACCTGTAGAGCCGCAATAAAGGGATAAAAGAGCTGCATGAGGCTCCGGAGCTGCAAGTTTCAGAACATTTAGGTTGAAATTAAATTTTTTGCTGAAAGTCTGGATTTTCTGCACCCTGCATGGTTTTTGATAATTCACTCTGAAATAGAGACAGCTAAAACCAATAAATAAAATTAATAAAAAAATCAAGAATTACTTTTTAACATCAGTTAGACTACACACTTTGTATGTAACAGAATAATTCACCTTCTTTCAGTAGTTCTGAAAACTGCATTTTGAAAACTTTAAAATTACATTTTTATAATTTACTATTCTGAATTTTTAAAATAATATTGTCTACAAAATTATCAAATCAAACAGAAATGTGATCACTTAAACGTCTGGGATAAATTCATTCTGTGCACTTGCATTTTGACAATAATATAATCAGCAAAATTTTAAGTGATTAAAAAAAAGTTTAATTTTTCACTCAAGTGTTTTGGTGAAGTCTGTTTACCATATATTTGTAGAAAAACACAGGGAACTACCTTTGACCTTCAAGCAACACCTTTTTTTATTCAAATCAAATCTCCACTGTAAAGATTGTATAGTGAGTCAAACGTTCAAGTTGCTTGGAGTTCCTTTTATTTCAAATTTCTAGATGTTATTATTATTATTATTATTACCATTTTGGATAATCTGATCTTGGCAACCTGTGACTTTTCATTCACTGGAACAGCAATCTGCAATTGTGGCTGGCCACTTATGACAAGTGCATTGTCTGAACTGCAGGTGGTACACTCCACCAGACACCATCCCTCCTCCTCCTCCTCCTCATGAAAGAAGAAGTGATAGAAGTTACAGATGTGCAGAAAAAGAGAGAATGCAGACAGAACAATTGAGAACACGTGCTCATTAGCATTGAAAAAAGTCAAAAGGAGAAAAAACTGTAAATAACTACAAAAAAGCATGTTCAAGTCAGTTTACATTTCAAAAGTCAAAGTCACCACAGCTCCTGCTGGTCTTACAGGCCATGACATAGAATGAAAATATGCTCAAATGAGTTGGACACATTAAGAGATGAGAAAAAGAGTAAATGTGTACATTACTTAAAGTGTGATGCACATTCAACATAAACAGCAATGCACAGAGAGACTCCAGAAGATAGACGGTTGGTATCTGGGTTACTCTAACCTAACATCACTCCACTGCAGATGAATATTAATAGAGAGTTATTAATATCTCTGCCTGCACTATGTGTGTGAATATGTGTGCTTGCTCTGTGTTTAAATAAGCCTTCCTCCTTTTGCTTCTCCTCCCTCTTATTGTCTGTTGCATTTTTCCCATTTCCTTTCTTTCCTCATTTTTTCTATTGTGCTACTTTTTGAAGTTCTTTTTTTGTCTTTAGAATTGATCTAAAATAATCTCAACAACCATAATTTTTTCTTTGTTTTATCACAGCTGTTGATGCATCAGAAACAATATTGGTGCAACAATACTTTGTCAGCTAGAAAAAAACAATACCCTGAGAAAGCAAATTATGCTTGTTCACATGTCTTGATGCATTTTTTTTTCTTTTTATTTACAGTTTTTGTGCTATCTGAAAAAAACTTTACGTACATAACCAACTATTTTGTGTGCCTCTTTTGTTGGCCAATTATTTCTTTTCGCCACAGTGCATGCATTTATTATACTTTTTTTGCTAGAGAAATGCATAAAAAAACAAATTTCACTTTTTGCTTTATCTGAAATATAAAATAACTTTCTGGGGTTTGACTTGCATGTCTCTGGTTGTTCAGGCAGAGAATGGAATATGTAAAAAATTAAGCATTAAACAGCCTTATTTTTACCTCTTTTTTTTGTTTTAATCTTCTGAGGATTTACCATAATGTGACATTTGTTTCGTCAACTGGGATAAATTACGATAATAAACCAAAGACATTCCCAGTGAACCACTTTAATATATTTCCTGAGGTTTTTTCAGTAATTCTATATACTAAATGTAATAATTTACATGGTGTGTTATCAAATGCTGTAGACGTTTTCTCCTTATTCGGTTTTAAGAAAGCTTGACTTGTTAAACATTCAAATAGATTTCCATGAGAGTTAGGGCAAACGTTGTTAAAAAAAAATACATTCCATTAATTTTTTAAAAATCTGTTGCTTGAAACAAAGGATAGCTGCGTGTGTCGCACACATGCAGTCTTCCTTGATCACTTTGTTCTTAATTGTGTCTCACGTGTGTGGATTCCAGCCCTGTCTCATTTTTTTTCCCACATCTCTTTTGACGCCAGTTAGCATGTTACGATTTAATGAATAAATGAATGAATGATGAAGCATTCACAGTCTGAGTCACGGCAATGAGAAGTACAACAGAAGCTTGCAAGAGTGCAGAAAGAACTTCCATTCTTTCATTGCATGTTGCCATGGTTTCCTGAAACCTTTTTTTTGTGCAAAAATAAGACCATTGTATTAATCAGAAGTAAGCAAGTCGTTTTTTTTTAATTACGACACGCATAGTATTTAAATAACATGAATGCCCTGATGTTATAGCATTAGTCAGCATATTCTGGAATCATCGGGGTCAAAGATTAAAGAAAGCAGGTGTGTGTATCTTGTCTTTCCTGGGGAGCAGGTGGGTTTTTGTATTGTTTACATACGCATGAAATATGTATGCAATAACAGGGGCAGATAATGGATGTGTATGTTCAAAGTGTGAGAGTTGCAGTTGCATATACATATAAACGCGTAGGCTGAAGGGGGTTGTGTAGCTCTGTGTTTAAAGACCCACTATGACAATTGTGTTTTTTTTGCTGTTTTTAGCATATTCTTGTGACATTCTTGTGATATATGAAGAAAATTAAGCTTAAGGGGTTACCACATAGTAAAGTTGGAGGGTGACTCCACCCACAGCCAAAATGTAAAAATCCAGTCAGAGGGGTGGAGCTAGCGAACAGGACTTTTATCATTACTGGAGCTGCAGATCATGACGTGACTTAAATGGTTTGACCAATCACAAAATTCAAATGTAATATCTCAATTCAACCTGTAGAGGGCAGCACACCAATTGTTTTTGTCTATATTTTCAAGAATTAAACAAGTTTATTTTAATTTATCAAAAATTTGGCAATGACCAAATTTTAAAACATTTATTTTAGATTAAACCATTTATACAGATCTACAGCCAAAAAAAGTTGATTATGGGTTTGGTTACCCTTTAAAATAGATTTTTATTTTTGTTCAAATCATCTTTAGCTTCAATTCCACTGAGAGGTGATATTATTCGGAGCGTTTCCATTTTAAAATAGACCCATTTCATAGTACCGAACCATACCTCTTGAGGATCCACATCTGTTGTAGGTCTTTAGAAAATGGAACGGGACGGTTGCGAAGCCGCTGTAGTCACTTGTTGATTGGCAGAAAGTGATAACGACATTAGCAAGCACCCATAGCGCTAAGCTAGCATTTCTGTTTCCCTCTTTAAAGCGGTATTCTTTTTAGCTGGCGCAATCTTATTTCAAACAACAGTAAATCTATTTTGTACAAATGTAATAAAAAGACGAGCTGCTGGATGACCTCCATTGTTGTGGCTTTACTAGTCGTCGCACTACAATGACACACATGCGCCTTGAAAACAAAGCACCCAGTGGGAGTGAGGCTTAACTGAGTGGAAACCCTCACGAGAATTAACTGGGTCGAACAGTACTACTCCTTACCGGACCGAACCGCTCAGTGGAAACAAGGCTTTTGTTTTCCTCGTCCTGAGCTGGCATCTGGCTGGTATTGCTCCAATAATATTTGCTGCTGTAATGTTAGGATAAAGTTGTGATGAGCTGTAAGACAACAGGAGAGCGTGGAGACCAATGGATAATGGGAAGTGGGAGCGGACTTGCTCTATGTCACCGGTATGACAACTTGGGGACAATTTTCTGATGAACTACTGCCACTCTGCAGAAACTCTGGCCAAGAAAAAGACAGTTTTTTCTTAGTTTACCTAAAAATGTTAGTGTTAATTAAGAGACCTCTGGGAACGATTTCATAATATCAAAAAATGATTTGAGTGGGACTCAAGTGCTCTCCTTGTTTTTAGTTTTGGATGTAGACACTTTCCATGTGGATATATTTAATTTAAGCCACTTTGGTTTCTTTATTTGTATCATAGAGAAAATAATGGGAATTAGATGGATGAAGTGCAATTTAAGCCGTTAACAGCATGGATGCAGTGACAGACTTCATTACAAAGAAGAAAAAAAAACATCACTGCCTTGTTATTCTCGTCCGTGTTCATCTGATTCAGAAGTAGCTCCATAGGTCTGTCGGGTCAGAACGCTGATGGACCACCCTCTCTTTTCAGCGATATAAATGGATGTAAGCAACGGATAGAGAATAATTGCCAGTTGGAAAATGACAGAGGGGAGCGTGTGCAGAAAGAGTAAAAATGAGGAGAAAAAGAAGGGAGAAAATGGAGAGAAGAGGGGAGATAGATTAATGGGGAAAGCAGAAAGGGTGATTGAAAATGAACTTGTCTGCTCCTGGAGTCAATGGAGGGAGTGACAGCTGTATGTTGGAGAGGAGACTGAAGAGGGTGAGGTGCGGTGCAAGTCAGCACAAGAAGGAACAAACTGGAAGGAGAAAAGTGGACGAATTATTTGGCAATAATGATAGGCAGAATAAATGGTTGCAAAGACGGTAGAAAGTGGAAGGAAAAGAGGTACAGTAGCAAAAGGAGGTCATCTTTTATAAGCAACAATTTAGCTGGGCTGGCGGATGACTGCACTGAACTGGATAAATCCCATTGGTTAGGCCCACTTTAGTTTTCTGGACCTCAGTTGGACTCCTTTAATATCAAAGCTGCCGTAACTTGTGTTTGTGTGTCCCAGTATTTACAATAAGAATAGCTGTCAACATCTATCTATTGACTAGTAATGACATATTCACACTAGTAAATCTTAAACACATGAGTAGAAAAAGTAGATAAACGAAGAATATGTTGCGAAAAGATAAATGAAAAGTGGGTGGTCCTACTTCCTGAACCAGTTAAACAGGCAGAAAAATATAAGATTGTTTTTTTTTCTTTTTTTACCTGATGCTATAAGAATGTTGTGAACATGCCTAGTGTTGCAATGACATTTTGAGGCAGAGTGCTTACAGTGATAGCATCTGTCTCCTGTCTTTATCATTAAGCAGATAACGGCTTCACTGACTTCGGCTTGTATCACAGCTCATTAAAGGCTGCAGTTAAGCTCTCATTGAAGTTCGCCTCAGTTGGCTTTACTTCAGAGTCAGAGTGAACGCTGACAGGCTTTACCATGCAAAGGCTTTATCTATAAAATCTGATCAAACATTTCACCATATGCCCATGTCTGAATGCTGTTATCCTGCTTGTGCAAAAGCGAGCATTTTTAACATTTTGCTTGGGAGTTTGGTTATTTGCCAGTATGAAATTATGCACAATGCTGTGCATCAACATGTAATGTGCTTAGATTGAATGATTAAAGAAATTGTTTTTTTTAAAGATGTGTTTCAAAGTTGTTTTAGAAATGGAACCACATGGAGGCATAATCCAGTGTTCCGGTCCCAAGTCCAGAATAAGTCTGGGAGAGAATATTCAGGCCTGCCCCTGGCTGCATGGCGTTCTAGGCAAAAACAGAAAATTGCACCCTCATCCAGGACTTTGATTTGATTCTCCCAGTTGGGGTTATTCACGGGAGCAAGATAGTGGTATTTCCACTGAGTTCGTCTTTTTTAACCAAAATAAAATTTCCAAACAATTTTATGCAAGTAAAACAAAAAAACCTATACCTGTTTTTTCCTCCTCTTCCTTTCTTTTTTCCTTTGCACTGTCCCTGAGGGCTTGTTTTTTTTCCATCCTTAAAGTTTTAAAGAAACGCCAACAGTGGCACCCCCATTGTTGGTGTTTATTTTTACATTCAATCATTGGTGTGTCAAACTGTAAAAAAAAAAAAAAATACATAAAATAACATATAATCATTGTAATTTGGCATCCCCTCCACCTGATGGTGCCCTAGGCGGCCACCTAGGTTGCCTATGCCCAAAGCCGGCACAGGATATATGTATAACTTAAGCCAAATTTAATCTCAAACAGAACCTCCATATCCGATCGGTTGTGGCAATGGGTTAGCAACAACCACTGTTTGTGCTACTTAGCAACAAAGAAATTCAACTCCTGTTTGTTGAAGAGGAGGATGTTTGTTAAAGAGAAAGAAAGAAAACCAGGGATGTAGAACTTCATACAGGATGTGATTTAGACTGCAAATTCTCATTTTTCGCCTCTGTTTAGACACCTGTCCAAAATATGTTAGCATACCTGACTCTCCCGTCACGTGCGGAAGGAGCTACTGTCCAATATTTTCCACTTTATTGCTACATGGAATCATTGAAGGTATATCAGGTAGATCAGATTTATTTATTTTAATGAGCTCTACCAAAGCATAGCCGTATCTGGGTTTATGAGATCATTCAGGGACTCTCCCAGTTCTGTGAGGTTCACCATCTACTGCAGGAGTTTTATCTAAATGATAGCCGTGTATGTCTCTTTGTGACCAAATTTGACAACTTGCTGACTCGCATTAGAAGAGAAAGGACAAAAATAAGAATAACCAAGGACTTTTTTTAGATAATTTTTGAAAACTAATAGAAAATAATCTTAAAGTTCAGGAGAAGAAAAATCAGATTCTTTTCCAGCCACTGATCATCAGCACGCCACAGACCGAATCTGAGTTCCTGATTGTAAATTCTTAGTCAAAGTTCATATATTTGAAGTCAAGCGTCAGAACAAAATGTTCTAGTGATGACGAAGGAAATGAGTCTGAAACTGGAAGCTGAAGGTGTGTGTGGTTGTGCACCATAAGTAGGATTTGAATAGGATGCCCAAAAAATGGAGAACTGATCTGGTTCCCATTTTTCAAGTGCAAGGGAGACGTGCAGAGTTGTGGAAGCTACAGAGGAATAAAGGCGATGAGTCACAAGGTGTGGGAAAGAGTAGCGGAAGCTCGGCTGAGGTCAGAAGTGAGCATTTGTGGGCAACTGTGTGGTTTAATGCCAAGGAATAGAATCACAGAGGCTTCTGGAGACGTACAGAGGGGATCAGAAGGAAATCATTGTGTCTTTGTAGATGTAGAGAAAGTCTGTGACAGGATGAAGAGAGGGGAGCTGTGGTTTGTATGAGGAGGTCTGTAGTGGCAGAGAAGTACGCTGGAGTTGTGCTTAGATTAAAATACGTGAGAGCAGGTGGAGGCCTATTCCGGAAAGAAGAAGAATGAAGAAGATAGTATTTGTGTGCGTAAACGAGAGGGACACAAGTGGAGCGATGGTTGTAGGAAACAGAAGTAGAAGGTAGAGAACTTCAAGTAGGTTAACAGCTCATGTTAGATCTTTTGTAGAGAAATGCAAGGAAGCAGATTGAGATGATTTGGCATGGCAATTATGTTGGTAACAGTATGCTGAGGTTGGAGCCGCTATAGGCTCATGTGGAGGTAGTTGAGGGTGGTTGGTGTGATGAGGAGGACGCAGAAGATGAGGTTAGATGGCGGAAAAAGAGAGCTGACAAAAAGAAGACGTCAAGATATATGAAATGCTAAACATAGATTTAGTCAATTCTGAAAGCTCATTTGTTAACAGAGGGATTGATAACACTCACAAGTGCTCAGAACTCACTGATGCATGTAAGGAGGAAATACTATTTTGATTAGATCACAAAAAGAAGCAGCTCCAACACTAAATAGTAATATCTCTATTAGGCACTTGTCAGCCACTAAAGCTGCTTACAGTGAATGTAATGTAAAAATGTCATTGTAAATATTGCTGGCTCTATTAAAGTAAACTGAGCTCCATGAATAATTTATTGTACATATATCTTGATATTTAGCAAAATTTGTTTTATATTTGTGTTTTTCTGTCGTACTTTTTAAGATCTATCTTTTTAAAATGAACCTGCTGTGAACATTGAAGGTCTCTCATGGACTCCATCTTTTTCTGTAAAATAATAGAAAATGCCTTTGTTTGTGAAAGATTTTGTGATAAAAACAAACAAAAAGATACAGTTTATTTTAGCTGTCCTTTGTATACATAGTCATGAATGTAATCAAACCACAAAAACAGAAATCAAGCAATTTAATGTGTTCTTGTGTAACACATCCCTAGTGGTTACATGGTGAGCTGCACTTGGTTCCAGTTACTTTCATTTTCAAAAGAGCTTAAATGTACGGAGTGATTTTTGTGCCACCATATTACCTACAGTGTTGATAAAATGTAAAGTTTTGAGAATAATACTTCCTGATTTGCGAATTAAAATGGTAAACATTTGCCTTTAAATGCTTCTATTTTTGTGCTTTCAAAAAATATTTTTGCATTCGTAGTAAAATTCTCTTTTAGATGTGTTGTGTCTAATCTCACTTTCTCCCTATTTTGAATTTTGCCATCATGAGTTTCCGTTTAGTGTGACATACTGTATGTGACACCAAACAGCCAATCACAGACAGGAGGGTTCATGCTGGTTGGTCTAGGTTCTATCCAATCAAGTGTCTCACATTGACAGTGCTTGGAAGACTTTGGACTTTGTAAGTTAAAACAGGGTTCTGTATTCATCTAAGTCTGTGTAAGGACTGTCATGTTTAAAATGTACTCAACAGAAAAGAACGTCTCAGCTCGGAACATTATGATTTGTTCCTGAACTATTAGGTTTTAAATATTTTTTTTTATTTTTTAATGAATAAAATCTTGAAATATAAAGAGAAAATACATTTTATTGTGAACAGTTTGGTTTTTAACTTTGGATAGAAGCAAGCATTGAATGGCTTAAACCTTTTTTTAATGGTCAAACATACATTTTTCTTTAGCCATAAAGGTAAAGTCGAGGGTAAAATAACTTGTTTTCAGACACCATGTGAGAAAAATATGGGCTTTTGATTGGACAGAATCTAGACCAATCATCATGCTACACTAAACTGAAACTTATAGTCACAAAATCAAAAAAAAATTGATAGCAAATATAAATATTTTATTTTCAAATTATTAAGTTTTATTCTTAAAACTTTACATTTTGTTTGCAAATTAAGAAATTCTGATCTATAAAACTGACTTTTGTTTGCAATATGGTGGCACAAAAATCCCTCCATAAATATGTACAGTAGATAACTTCAGATATATAAAAAGTGAAAAAATGCTGTCATCAAAAAGAAAATTTCTAATTGTTTTCATAATTGTGGCTGATTTTGTTAATCTTTTAACAATCACGTCACAATTAAATGCCAAGAAAAAAAATTATGGTATTGGAATAAAAAGAACTACAAAAATACTCATATTCAAATTGAATTTCCATTCAGGAAATGGAGAAACAAGAGTAAAACCTTAAAAGCAACGGTAACTTTTACAGGACATCAATATTTTCTGCTTGACTCAAATCCTGAAAAATAAAAACATTAGTTCAAAATCACAGACAAAAATATTTTGTAGTTTCATCGTTTTCACCATTTGAATCGTACTTGAGTATAGTGAAGTAGTCTTTTTAAAGGTTAATGCACAGGAAATTTAATATTTTATTAATGTTTTAACTTTATTAACTTTTTCTGTATCTCCTACTTATACATACAAGTGGCTGTATGTATTATAAGTATTTCACTTTATCTATTTGCTTCAAACTTCCCCTTTTCCCCATCTATGGAGCAACATATGCAGTCCATCCCACATCACACGATGAATGCAAAGTCATGTTACAGGGTAGAGACATGTGCTCCTACAGACAGATTACTGAGCTCTGTATTATTAAAGTTTCACTATCCTATAATCCTCACACACTCATTCATGCAGCATACACACACATGCATGCATCCACACTCTGTGTAGTAAGCTCCCAGTGAGAGACTCGTGCAGACTGAGATAAACTGATCTTGCAGAATTACAATATGCTGGAAGTGATTGTATGGCATTGCGTGCTTATAGGAGATAGGAGAGGAATAGTAAATTGAGTGATTTTAGAGAAGTTTGTAACACACACAAAGTGATTTGATGTACTAGGAAGTCTTCATTTCTATTTTGGTTTTCTGAATCTGTGAGTTGCGGATGTTAATCAGTGTTTTAATCAAAGTTTACAAAGAAAGTAGTTTCTTAAGTTTTTTTAATATATATACATTTTATTGCCAATAGATGGTCCAGATCACATAGATTGGATTCAGTTGGAGAGAAACTAGCTTAGTTACTGAAATTGTTGTTTTGAAAACACACTACAATGAAAACGGTGTTCTTCATATATTGTTGTTGCAGTTGTCATGCATAAAAAAACTGAGTTTTTTTTTATTCAAATTGTTGTAAATCAAATGCTGTTGAGAAAACGATTGTAGTTGTAACCTAAGCTCCCTGCTCCGCTCCAGTGGGATGCAGATCCATGCTCGTCTGGCATCTGGTCTTAACACTGTATGGCTGAATAGTTTCAATAATATTCAGCATTTTTGTTGCAATGGTAATGTTAGGTTGAGATTCTAAGAGCTGTAAGCTAACAAGAGGGATTATGGGAAGTGTTGGCAGCCTTACGCTGCCCACAACTCAGAGACAAATTTCTAATGAACCATTGCCGTCCTGTGGAAAGTATGTTCTAGAAAACAATTTTTTTTTTTTTATTTTGACCACAAATGGCGTAATCACACCTAAAGACCCCTGGTTAGACTTTTAAAATTAATCAGAAGAGGATCTTTGTGGGACTTGATAAAAAAATAGATTACGTTTATAAGATAAGTTCCTCTCCATTCTTAGGACGCTTACATCATTATCAGTGTCAAACGTGACTATACGTTGCAAAGCCCTCCTGCTGGTCTTGGTGTCACAGACTTGTGATTTGATTGGTTAGCTGCCTACAGTATATGACAACCTGCTTTAGAGATTCTGAAGGCCTCGGGCAGATTTTACACAACCCAACAGCACAACTGAAATATGATAGGATAAAACTTATCATAATGTACAATATTGTCAGCAGCTCATTAGTGAAGGAAGCCGGGGGGTAGGGTTTTCTGAATAAATTATTTTTAGCAAAGAAGGTCATGATACCCCACCACTGACTATTTCTTTTTAATTATTTTTTTGAATGTAATTTTTGAATACTAATCTTTAATTTAAAAAAAAAAAAAAAACATTTAGATTGTTGGATTTGAATTGGCCCTAACATGAAAATTTTACTTTTTGAGGTTTTAAATGCATTTTTTTTAGTTCCCCACTATAAAGAAACCCCAAAACGGTGTTTTGATCCGTTCATGCATTTAAGAGTAATCCTTTAAAAACCTGCACAGTCTGCAGCAGCTCCTCTCACAACCACGAAAACGAGCGGTTGGAAACGTGCTGACGCAAGATCGTTGCAAACAGCTCTCTCCAGGAAGAGTCTGTGCTGCAACCTCCAACCCCAGACTACAATGAACACACCCCCATCTTCACGCTGTGGCAGCGGATAACTACCTTCCTGTACCAGGAACCGCTCCCCGACCCATTTTTTCAATGTAGTCTCGCTTTGTTTCCAATTGAACTGAACTTGGGTTCCCTCTGAGATTCCTCAGTCTTAATATAAAACAATCCGAGAGCGGAGCAACTGAACCAAAACGGCCACCGTACCCGACAGTAAACACGTTAGAAATAAGGTGATTGGTGAGCCGCGGACAAATGTAGAGCATTAATTGTCATGTTATCCAAAAGGAAATGATTGGTCCAACCATTAACTTGTTAGAATGTTTATTTTAACACCACCAAAAAATGTATAACACGCTTTTCTGTGCCTCCTACGCGGCGCGCGCCGGCTGCTGCCGTGAAAGCTCTATTTTAATTTCAACGGAATTCTCTTAAAAACAAACCATAAAACCACGACAATGAGACACGGAAACTCATTTAAACGTGGTCGAATGAATTCATGCTCAATAAAACAACTTTTAATGTGATCCACATTGATTCTACTGTAGCATGAATGGCTAGCAATTAATACTCATATGAAGGGTTGAATATGTGATATTCGCCTTCAGATCTGGTCAAAGTTATAAAGTTTATTAATCTGCAATTTTCAGATTAACCTGTAGGGGGCACCACCTCCTCAAGGAGGAAATTATCACTTTAATTATTAGTTATTATTTCTAATTAATAAAGTAATACTCAAATTTATCAGTCTACTTATCCAAAAGGAAACGTGAGTGTCTTTACCTTTGAAGGGACGTTTTGTGAACCATGGAAATTATGAGACAGAACAACGACTTCTTATACACGTTCATTTATTGCATAAAACTGGATTAACAAGAAGGATTATTGAGTGTGAAAGCACAGCATTGATTATACTTTGCAGAGATGAAAAGAAGAAAGAAAACACTTTTCTAAAACTATTCAAAATGCATAAGTGAAGAGCAATAAAAGAAGTTTAAAACAAATTCAAGTTATGTAAGTGGGCTGAAGGTGTATGACTGTAATGTCTGATGTGTCTGATCTAATGCAAAAATAATTTTAATAAAATCGAGATAAATGTCCTTCTGGTGATTGAAACAATAGTTACTTAACAGTTAAATTCTAAATCAAAGAAAAATATGCCTCTGACCACAAACAGTAAAACGCTGGCTAGTCTTCTTACCATGCGGCCTTGAGTTCTGGTTCCAAGAGCACAGGAAGGCCTCTCTTTAGTTTCAGCTTTGAGAGACGGCTCTTCTCCCGAGAAGTCAGCCAGGTGTTGAAGTTAGAATCTGTTCCCAAAGGAAGATTCAGGTTGTTGTCCAGGTTTTTTTTTTTTTCTCAAGTGGTCAAGTGAGGCTTTATTCCAAAAATTAGCGACTAAATTAAAAGTTTTCAAAGCTGGCCGGGCTACAAAAACTTAATAATTATCTTGTCACTTATAAAAATTAGGAAGAAAAAAATGAAAAGTTAAAATTGCATAAAACGTAAAAAAAGGTTGAAGGTTCGGTTCGTATAATCTTAAAGATGGAAAAATCTCACAGAAGTTTTCATCTCGAAGCTATTAAAATCTTACAAGTTAATTCTTTGTTCTGAGCTTTTCTTTGTCTAGTTTCTCTTTGTTCCGTTTCCCTCCAAAAATCTTCTGTCCTCTGCTTGGAGCTACCTTCCCTGTTTTCTGAGGTGTCTTCTCTTCTTGACTTCTGAACTTCTTCTGACTAACTGACTGCCAGTTTGAACGTCGCGCTGGACAAAGGCCCTGAAACTGACCAATCAGAAACGAGTTGGGCCGTCTTACGCCCTCATCTAATTAACATACTCCAATAGGATGTGAGTTCCCAATCTGGGGTGGTTCCTAATTGTGTGTGTTTGTCTCAGAAGGCAGACCTTTTACACAAACATCTCTCAAACATTAAGGAATTAAAGAAACATTTAATTCTTTAATCAGCTTGTCTCCTTATAAGTAGAAACCCCTTTTGGCTGAAAGAAAAACAAAATAATAATAAGCATCAACATTTAGAAAGTAATAAAAAGATAAAAAGAATTAAAAAACCAATTCAAAAAGAAAACGAATGATAATGGCTAAAGATAAATAAAACCTCTGGTTCTTTTCTTATTTACCTGCCAGATCCTTCTTAGAAAAGATGCACACTTTAGTTAACTTTTTACCAGTAAAAAGATGTTGAAGTGAAAAACATTTCGAGACCAGAGAACACAGAATACACTTAAAACGTCTGGGGAGTCTCAAGCCATGGGGGGTCAAAAGGTTTTGTAAATCCAGTTTTTGTTTTTCGGAGGGTGGTCAAAAATGTTTTTTCCCCTTTATCCCCCCGCCACTTTTTTTTTTCAGAGGATCTGTCAGAAGTCATGTCACAAAATTAATAACATTTAATCTTGTGGAGTTCAAAAGCAACTTTAATTCGTAATGGAATGCACTTTGGTCGTCCTGTAAAATCAAAAATGGCTGGTCAGGCTCCAAGGTGGCTGGTCGTCATGGTAACCTGGGATTACCCACGCATTCTTTCATGGTGGAGGTTGTTTATTCGATCACTCTCTTGGGGGTGGGAGTTTTTAGGCCAAAGAGGTCTCCTTTGATTGTCGTGGGGTGTCGTTATCCTGGGTTGAGCAGATGTGTCTTTAGCGTGGGGGTAGAGAAAGGTGAAAATTTTTACGGCTGGCCAACATTCCGTTGGTTAAGGTCTGGAACAGGCTGAAGCATCTGGGTCTGTCATGCTACACTACCGACGTGTTGTTTAGCGTGTGTACCTGTAGCGTCTCCAGTAACCGTCATGCAGGATTTCTCCGTGGTACCAAACCGTGATGAATCTGGCCTTCATACAGACTCTCAAAATCCATCAGCAAAATAAGAAGTTTGAAACGTTCTGATAAGATTTTGCAGATCGCAGCATATCCATCCTTAGTCACGTGGTTTTGTTTACAAATTTTGTTCTGGCAGGGGAGGCGGCTTCATGGATGATGTCGAGAAATAGGCGGGACCGACAAGGAGCGAAAGGCGGAGGCTCGGAAATCGAGTCGTTTTACTTCCGGGTATTAAAACGGGACACAAAAATGACTCGTATTTCATTAAAAAAAGTGTTTTTAGTGTTCCCAATGTAATATATGATCATATATAGGGACATAGTCTACTCTGAAAGGCTGAAGAAAATCATGGTAGGGCCCCTTTAAGTTACAATAAAGGGGGAAGAGATATTAACTTAAATCAATAACTTTTAAATGCAAGTGGATCCGTTTCATCACAATAGTGGGAATGCTGAGTCAGCATTCCCACTATTGTGATCCTGTTCCTCTTTATTGTTATTATAATTATCAAGCACAATTTCTGCAATTTTCAGAATGTTCAAGCTTTTACTTTTACTTACGCAATTATTTACATTTTTTTGCAATTATTTAAAATTTGTGATTTTTTTAAAAGAAATTCTTCAACTATTTGTGTTCTTTCTGCAAATTAACCAAATTTGGTATTATAGCATTCAGCATGTTAAAGACATTAATGCTAATGAGGATTTTAAGGCTAATTATGAGTTAAGCTAATATTTTAGCAATATGCTAACATTTTTGGCTAATTTGACATCTGCTGAGGATTTTTGGGCTAATTTTGAGTTAAGCTAATATTTTAGCAAAGTCTTAGCTTTTTTTTGGCTTATTTGACATCTACTGATGTCTTTTGGACTAATTCTGAGTTAAGATAGTATTTCAGCAAGATGTTAGCTTTTTTTTGGCTAATTTAGAAACTAACGTGGTTTTTCAGGCTAATTCTGAGTTAAGCGAGTATTTTATCAATGTGCAAACTTTTTTGGCTAATTCAGCATTTATTGAGGTTTTGGGCTAATTCTGAGGTAATACTTTTTATGCATTTTTACATTTCTTGTAATTTTTTCAATTATTCTTCAAACCTTTGTGCAGTTTCTGCAACCTCTAGCATTATGCAAATGGCGTCAATAGCGTTAATTTCGGCAAATATTTTCAGCTTATTCACGTTCACATTCAGCAAAAAACATTCACACTAGCATTAACACAGGTAATGCAGCTTTTCTAGTTATCTTAATAATTTCTCTAATTTACAGTTTTGAGATTTTGAGATTTTTTTATCCTGAAATCTACTATTTAGCATCACTTTTCTGACTTTCAGTTGTGTGATCTTATGTTAAAAAAATAGAATAGAAAGTGGATGCATTCAGAACTGCTCCATTATGACATACTGATGTAAATAATGGAAACGCAGAAACAAGTATAATTTTATTAAAGAATGTATTTGAACAGATAACTCTGACTGTCGTGTTTCTTTTTCTCTGATGTTGCAGCAAAACATCAGACTAACTTTATTGTAACCTCCTATTTAACAGTGTGTGCCTAATGAGGTTTTGGATTTCATGAAATTATGATTTTTTTTATTATTATCACTGATTTGCCTTAATTTGAAACCACAATAATCTTATACAACTGTGTCTGGTTAAACATAATGATTGTTTTATAACTGTTTTCTTTAACTACTCTAACTATAACTCTTTTATAACTCTTTTTCTATTGTACTTTACATTTTGTAAACAAGATTGTTTTAAATTTGCTTAACTGGAAAATAAAAAAACATGTATGTGCATTGCTCAGAAAGTAAAATTAGTTGATTATAATTTGTTTGACATTATCAATAGGGGATGGCTTTTGATGTCACAATTTGCAAAACACTAAGCTTTCCCTGTGGTCTTTTAATTATGGTCGTGCAGTTTTTGGCAAAAATGTAAGAAACCTGTCGTTTTCTAGGAAAGAGTTTGCGCAAAGCAGCAGGAGTTTGTTAGAGATTTGTTTTCAAGTTGTGGAGGAGGTCGTTTGATGCGGAGTAAGCTCATCCCTACTTCCCGTTATCCATCTGTTTCCATTCTCTTCCGCTAGCTCACAGCATGGATCTAGTCGTCTACCAGTGGATTTTCTTCAGATTGGAGAGTGCCAATTTCAGCTTCTATGTCACTGTTTGAAGCTTTTTCCAACTGTCTTTTTTTTGTCTGCTCCTGATTTACAATTTACATTTATTTAATTGAAATACTCTCACATAGGAATTAAAAGATTTAGGGCTTTTTTTAAGATATAGAAGCTGACAGACTTCAATGAAAAAAATCTGTTAAACCACTTGAGGATAGTAAATAGAGAAAGTTAACATCCGCAATGAGTGTAGTTAGGTCTATTATACCTACTTTAGTTGTCAGAGTGAATCTGTTGTGCAAGAACAGGTTTTAACAAAAGCATGTAGCGTTCTGTAACTGGTACCAGCTGAATAATACTTTGCATGTCCAAATTAAACCAGAAACTGAAACAATATGTCAGGTTCAAGGAACCATGTGGGATCAATTTAACCAAAAAGGGAATCACTTCTTCACAAAAGGAAGTGATCTATCAATTTCCTGGTATTCAAAGAACGTAGTTTGCTAATTTTTTGTTTTCTTTGTCTCTTTTCTTTCCAGGCTCCGATTACTCTCCCCCCACGCTTCCTCGCCCTCCTCATCCGGGCCTGACAAACGAGCACAGTGGTGTCGGCAGCCATGGCGATCGAAGTGGAGGAGGGGGCGGGGCCAACCACGGAGTGGGTGTGGTTGGCCTCGCACCTGAGCACATCCCCACGCCGGGGGCGGCCCTGAGCTGGCAGGCGGCCATCGACGCTGCGCGGCAAGCGAAGATGATGGGCAATGCCGCGTCAGGTGGAGGAGCAGGACTCGGGTCGGGAGGGGGCGGGCCCATCTCTACGGCCAGTTCCACACAAAGGAAAAGACAACACTATAGCGCCAAACCCAAGAAACAGACCACAACGACAGCAACGAGGCCGCCGCGGGCTCTGCTCTGTCTCACACTCAAGAACCCTATCCGCAGGGCCTGCATCAGCATCGTAGAGTGGAAGTATCCTTTAAAAAAAAAGAAACAAGATTGTTTTGGGGTTTTATTTCTCTCACTGAACATATTTCTTGGTTCACAATGACCAAGGGAGCATCATTTTAGAATAAAAGGGTTTAATTGAAATTTAAGGACACGAAAGTAGCATCATTGAGCAAGACTAAGAAGCTGCTTGTAGTTCAGTTTGATGCTTTTAGACTTTCACGGGAATCATTTGTTGTGTTTTTTGTAGTAAATGTTTTAAAGTTGTTTTTTAAGTTTTCACTAGAAGTTACTTCAGGATGTAAAAGCTAGGTTCACAAAAAGGCATAGGACACGTTCTAAAGCGTGCTAAACCATAATTCTTTAATGTGTATTTAGTATACGGTGTTCACCGTGGACTGTCACCACCCGATACTATCTTAAGTACATACAGTTGGGAAAGGGTCAGCGATAAATGTCAAAGCGATGCAAATCTCGTGAATCTTACGCCAGGCATCTTCTTTTACAGCTCTATTTCGATATTTGAAATACTTGATGTTGTTGGGACTTCCGTTTTCTGCAAAGGACGCCACCCACACATCTCCACCAAATCCGAGTTCTTATTGGTCAAAGTTCAACTGCTATAAGTTTTGATGCACGTTCAGTGGCCGCAGATTTTGTACACAGAGCTAGAAAACTGGAGTAGCATTGCCTGAATACGAAAGTTCTGGACGCAGATGCTCAAAATTTGAGTTTATGTCTGTTTACATAAACTTTTCATAGGAAGTGGCAGCTTGAATGCGAGTTAAGGGGAGAGAAGGGAAGGATTCAGTTTGGGCCTTGGTTTCATATAAAGTGATTCCATCCATATAAATATGAATTTCTCCTTCGTGCACAATGGTTGGCACTTCAGTGTTTTTTAAAAGACACTACCAACACACCACTACCAAATCTGAGTCCCTCATTGCTCAAATATATATTTTTTGCAATTTAGCAGTCAAGAAGTTCATCTGAAGATTTTGTTTTTAAAGCTTAAGACTAGACTTAAAAAATGTAAGAAGCAAGGCATAATTGCAAAAGTTTTGAATGCAGACACCCAACATGAATTGACATAATTATGCCCAGACTTTTCATTGTGTTTTCATTGGAAGTGGTCACTTGATTGCATGTTTCCGAGCCTGCTGTGAACGTAGCATTAAACTGTCTTTGACCACGCTCGTATTTCTCCTGTAACATTAACATCAGTTTAGTTCTTTGTTTGACATGTCCTCGGCCCTTTAGCTCCAATAAGTGGAATTTTTTCCTCTACGTTTGGTCTCCCTAATCCTATTTACACTCTCTTTTTCCTAACTTGCGATATTTATTTCCCATTTTGTTTCCTCAAAGGAGGATTAGCCTATTTGTATTCTTTTCCGGGCTCCTTCACGCCGTTGACAAATATATGTCACCCCCAGTGCTTTCTGATAACATTCACATTGCTCCCCCAGGTCCATGCACACCTTTTTTTGCTCCACACTAGGACTTGCACAACAGTCAAAGTGTAATCCTTTTCTCTATCCATCCAAATATTCCTCTTTTTACCTTTCATTTTCTGGCTTCAAAACAAAGGGACCGGCCCTTCCGTCAGGGTGACAAACATTAGAAGAAGTGAGGAGAGACAGAGGTAGTCAGTGCCACAATCAAAGTAATCAATAAAAGGTGCAGGTCGCCATTAGCATTGCCTCTGGAAGTGTACAGTCACACATCATCTGAAGCCGACAGAAGGAAAGGAAGTGTCAGGGAAATGAGGAGGGCAGGGATGTGGGCAGAGCGTGGATGTCAACAGGATAGATAAAGTAGCAAAGAGGCTGAGGGGGCATGCAGGTATTAAGGGGAGGGAGGGACAGCTAAACAAGAAAAATTACTTGGTGAGTTGAGAGCAAATGTACAGAGAGCGCAGGAAGTGAGGGAGTAGGTGGGTCATATAAGCAAAATTTAGAGTTTTTATTTGCTTGATATCATTTTAGGGTATAGCTTTCATTGCATTTAACCATCTTGTTACAGTAGTTTTTTTTAAAGCCTCCTTTTTTTTTTTTTAAAGACGACTGCATATATACAAAAATTAAGTTTAACATCTATCAAACTTCACAAAATTCATTCCAAAAACTCAAGAGTTTCCGAAATCCTATCTACATCTTTGTTCAGATTTCTGTTAGTACTCCTGCATCCTCTACTAACCTTCTTACATCACTTTGGCCTGGTTTGAAGAAATCAATTATTTAAAAGAAATCAATCTTCCTTAAAAATGCAGCATCCATTCATAAAGTCTTCATTTGTATGAAATTCTTTTTTTTTTTCAGGGCAAAAATTCATAATTTTATTAATAAAACCTTCAATTTAAGTTGTGTTCTTGTAACTATATGAAAAAAGTGTAACCATATAAATGGAATTTAACTGTTGAATTTAGTGCAATAAATCTATATTTAATTCATTTGCTTTTACATGGAAATCCGATTGATTTAAAACATTGCTAATCAAACTTATTAACTGTATTTCAGCATTTTGGCTATGATACTCCATTGTGCATCCATCTTTATGCAAACAGGCATTCTGGATCATTTTTGTCTTGGGCTTTCAAGTGTATATTCTACAAGTAGGATTATATAATATTCATATTTACTTTAAAGAGAAGAAGATATTAGATTTGTTTTGGAAAAGGTGAAAAGTGAAATAATTTAGAATTGAGAAGACTTTCCAATTTTTTGTTAGTTTCCTGTAAAACAGATCCAAAAGCCCTACAACTATTTTACAACAGTGACTGTTGTATCAATAATATTAGTAAATATTTTGAATGTGGAGCATGGCAATGGATGGATAATTATTTTCGGCTTCTTCCTGAATTTCTGGATACAATAAACTAAATAAAATCAAAATCTAGAGCTATATTTCCAATATACCATGGGATAACACAACAAAAAAATTAGGAAACTCAGTTTATTTCAGAAAAAAAAAACAAAAAAAAGTTCGGGCTTCAGCGGCTCAGAGCCCAACCCAACTTGAATGATTTGTGGGACTATGGTCCTGTGCTGTAACGGATGCACTATGTCCAACAGAAGTGCAATTTCTGCTATTTTTCCAGCTTGATGACAGTTTTTATGTCAAATGCAGTCTTTTTATCTGAGTAAAATTACATTTTAACCAGTGTAAAATTTACTGGAAATTATATGAGGACGTTTTTTTCAATAACACTTCCACATAAAAATTTATTATGTTAAATTGAACATATTGGATTGTTTGATTTACACTCTTGCTTTAAGCCATATCAATAATAGGTCCTTGCTGTCAAAATAGCAGGTCATCATAATCAATATACCCAAATGCAATTATTGTTTTTTTTGTGGGCAGTGCATCTTCCTAAACAAAATGCTTGCAAAGTTGTTAGATTAAGTTTATTCAGTTTTTTTAAAATAATTAAATTCATAGTGACACTCTTCTATTCTTTATGGACTTGTAATGGGACAAAAGTGTTTCCCCTTTTCCTCCTCGATAAGCAGGACAGGATCCTTTGTCTCTTCTTCTGCTTCTTGAGGCACAGCACTCCAAAATCTTCTTCCTTCCCTCGGCTGTTACCATGACAACAGCTACTGCTCTCAACAGGTCCACCATGAGCTCACATATATGCACAATTACACACTACGCATTAACACTCTGGGAGGACACACATATTTGGATGCAGATGAAAGAAAAAAAAAAAAAAACGGAGACACTCAGCCGTCACTCGTGCTGTGTAATTACAGTCATTGAGCATCATGGTTGACATTGGGAGGTCAGAAGGAGGAACATGGAAGAATAAAAGATAAATTTAGGCCTACCTATTTTATGTGTAAAAACACAATGGGCAATTGTTTTTTAAGTTGTTAACGACATGTTGAGAAGCTCATTTTAATGCCCTCTCCCTCCAGCGTCCTTTGACACATAAGAAAACATGTTTAGCTAGGTGTAGAGACGCTTAAATATATCAGTACATAGTTTAAATATTTTTTTTCTATTTTTGACAGGATATGAGATAGTTTGTGTAACAGTATTTTATTTTATGGTATTAAGGATTGATTTTTGATGTAACAACAGTAAATCTTTTTATTTTTGAGTTTTTTTTTTTAAAGCTGTCAGCAATAAAAATGATTTATAAACTGACCTCTAGGGTTCCTTAAAACTATAAATGAGGGGCTCACATTGAGTCAAAGGCTGTGTTTGAGTCCCATCATGCCTGAAGGGAGTTTAATTCGACTGTGGAACAAAGGTCAGAGATTCATTTCGATGCATTTTTGCTCCCAGGCTGCATAAACTGAATGAACTTGCGGTTGACACTGTTCAAAGGTCAGAGCTTAATCCAAACACAAACAATGTATTAAAAAGATTAGTTTCCATGTTGCTCTTTCCCTGCTGCTCTCTTAAAGAACTTACTGCAGGTTCTTTTTTTTCTGTGGGTAGCCACACTCAGCAAAATCACTGCAATAGACGTATTTACAATAGGAAAAGAGTGATGAAAAATCCTGTTACCTCCTTAAACCAATTATAAACATTATTTTCATAATAATTAATATGAGCATAATATATGTTGAAATCAGTTTATCGCTTAAAATGAAAAAAGTTTTAATATTAGAAATATCTTTATTTTATTCATTTTTTCTCAATAATTCTGAGTGCAAGAAGAGAGCATAGCAACTAAAATACAATTTTTATTTTTACCCAATGTAGTACACGGATTCCTAAATGCAATTTATAATACTATTAATAATCCTTGTTTAAATCATAAAATTGTATCGTATTGTAATATGTAAGGGTTTGTTTAAAAAAGTGAATTTGAGGTCTCACCGTTCGCCTCTTTCAGGTCCAAATCCCCCTTACTATTGCAAACATTTGACTTTCTTAGCTTTTATTCTGGCTCTGAAGACATTCTGTACACATTTACACTAGGGCTGTGTATTGGCAAGAGTCTGGCCAGACAATAGTTCACTCTTTTTTTTTATTATAGCCTAATATTTATCTGAATATTAATAAATATTTCACGTAAGTAAAATGGTAAAAAACATGTTATTTAATGAACAGAACATAAACAAGTTGCTTTTCCCCAAGCAAATTAATGGTTCTTTTCTTTTGGTAATCTAAGGAATATTTAAGTGGAAAACAAAAATAAGACTGATCTCTTTGTTTGCTTTTAAATAATAATTGAATATCACCTTGACAGTATTTATCGATACAAGTATCGCCAAATAAAGTATCACAATATTTCACTGAATCTACTGCGTAAGCTGTAAATTCCGAATCAGGATATCAAAGTGCAACAACAGAGAGTTTAGGCAGAAAAAAAAGAAACAAAAGAAGAAAATAAAGAGTAGAACAAAAATAGGTGGAAGGAGGCGACAGCAGTGGCAGTTTGTAATTGTGTTGATGAAATCCAGACCTCCTCTATCTCTCCTTCACATTCTCTCCCGCTTTCGGCTTCCACCCTTCCGCTTGGTCCCTCTTTTCTCTCAGAAGGCCTAAAATAATGAGGTCAGTCCCCTCTCAAGGACCGTTCCAAATAAAACCCCTCCGTGTCTCTGCGCTCATTCCATCTTGCTCTCTCTTCCTCTGTCCAACATCTCGTCTTCCACGCGACAGGCCTGCTCCTCGTCGCTCCCATATTAGGAGATGTGCCGTCTGCAACTCCCCTCCCCGGCCCACACAAAGAGCTTTTTAAGTTACTCTATGTGTCTTATTGTTGAGAAAGAACATGAATTAAGTCTTTTGATCTCTCCTAAGTGTGTATGTAGTTTGTCCCGTGTTCACATACCTTTGCACCATCGCATGTGCATTAAAATTGCATTCCCTAATGCATGTATCGTACACATCCCAGTCAGAAACTATAGTTGTACCTGCTCATTTCAACTTTCTAAGCTCTTTATACTAAAAAATATAAGTAAATTCAAACCATCTGCTCTAAATACCAATTATTTTCACAAAATGACGAATATGTCACAACAATTATTAAAAGAGGAAAAGAAAAGAAAAAAAAATCATAGCTACATTTTAGAAATCTAAACAAAATGTTTAAACCAAAACTAATTTAATACAATAAAATGTATTGCTTTGGAAAAAATAAGTAATTTCCAGAAATTAAAATAAAATGTTATAAAAATGAAACATAAAAAGAAACCGGAAAAGACAGGTACTTCGGAACATCGCTAATTGGATGATAATGTTGGATTTTTAACATTTTAACTTTTTTTTTAAAGGTCTTTAACTTCCGCATAGCCTGACATGTTTTTTTTTTCCTTTCAAAGTTTCTGTAAAAAAATATTGTTTCTAAAAAAGTACTCAGAAATCAATTGAAATGTTAAAAAGTGAAACAAAAGAAAAAGATTAAAAAAAAAGAGGTACTATTGGAGATCTCTGACTGGGTATTGACGTTCCGTCTCCACCATAAAAGTTTTTTGGTATGCGGACATTCAAGATTCAAAATAATTCTGTGCAACTGTCAACAGCAGTTAAATTGTGGGAAAAAAGGGAGCCTCGAGCATGTGTATGTGCCGCCATCTTGCTAGGATATGTACAACTGGATGGCTCTGATATTGCTAGTCATTTATTTATTTATTTATTTATTTTTTCTATGCTAATGTTAGCTTGGATTTGTGGCGTGCTATAAGCGAGCAGGAGAGCGTGTAAACAAAGGAATGCTGAGAATTTAGCGCAGCTAATTTCTGTACCAAAAGTCCCTCCCACACACAAAATGCAGAAAAGAAATATAAAAATATTAAAGAATTTGAAAAAAAAATTGGATGTTTCGTTCCTGATTATCTTTTATTTATGATTATGCAGGTTTGGGCTAAAATAAAAAAACAGCATCACTTGGTTTTTATACTCTCCCACTAGCTTACAGCATGTCACATGGCCAAGCTAACATTTGCGTTGCAAAAAAAAAAAAAAAGCAAAAATATCAGCGCTATCCAGCTATACAGTTTAGAGGCAAACGCCAGCTCAAACAAGGAAAATAAAGATCTTAACAGATTTTTTGTCACAAGTGGACATATCCGAAATTTAGCAGAGAAGGGATACTTTGGCTCTCCCATGATAGTGGCTGTGTCAAAAACCAAGCTTTTTCAAACAGTGGGTTTTCATCTACTCCTGATCCAACATGATTTGTGTGAAGAAATACTAAGAAACACAGTTTTAATATTAAATTATATTAAATGTGTCCTCTGTTGTTCGAAAAATTCTACAAAAACCAATTAAAAACACCAAAAATATGATTTTCATTGGAGTGGTCTCTTATTTTGTTTCATTTTTATTATTTGGAAATGTTTCTTATTTATTTAATTTTAATATTTTGGATTGTAAAATGTAATGTTACTCCTTCATTACTTGTATTGCTTTTTTTTAATTGTCATTGTGATCTTAATATGTTTTGAGTGATCTGTTGGTGTGACACTTCAGGGCCACCGTAGAATAGAACCTATGCTGTTTGTTTGGCTCTCATCACTTCCTTAACTCTCGCCTCAGACCATTTGAGATCATCATCCTGATGACCATCTTTGCTAACTGTGTGGCCTTAGCCGTCTACATCCCTTTTCCCGAGGATGACTCAAATGCCACCAACTCCAACCTGGTGAGTAATGCGAATAAATCGCCTATTGCAGCTAATAGCCGCTTTAGCTGTTCTGACAATGTGGTTTTTGATACCCTATTTTTCCCCTGGCGAGGTTTTGACTTTCATCTTGGAAAAGGAGGTGATTCATGAACTGAGGAGTATTTTTCTGTTTGTTTTAGCGTTTGCTACACGTGTTTTCCACACTGCCAGCTGCTTCCTCTCTTCATGGTCTGCTGCCATCTGTCTTTGAGAAGCCCATGCAGATTAATTGAAGTTAAATGTAGGTGTGATGGTGTGAAAAGATGGTCGGAGAGGAGTGCAAGGCAAAGTGTACCAAGAGGAAAAAAAAAAAGATTTGATAGGAGAAGGGAGCATCACACATTGAGACAGGCAATAACCTGCTTAGAGGGATTTTCTCTGTGAGATTTTATCATTTTTGCTGGTATTGATTTTAATGTTTTAACTGAAGGCTGAACTAAAGACAGTTTTTTCTGGGATTTTGAGCCAAAGCTGTTACATTTAAACAAATGCATTACTTTATATAGTTACAAAATTTGTTAGCAACATAATTTTTTTACTGATTTGCATTTCTCCAAATGTTTGTACATGCAACTCCAAGTTTGGGTGGCTGACCAATAATTTAGGGAAATCTCAACACAAAGAGGAGCCTACGAAGGAAAAAATGCGTTCATCAAACCACCCATGCGAACTAGACACTGGGATTGTGAGTCACACAACAGTGTTTAGAAATAAATTTCGTAAAGTGTGACACTGAACTGCAGATAAGGAAGGTCATTTAATCCATCCCAGGTGGTCCAACTCATCCTGGCATTTGTCTTTCCTTTAATAATAAACAGGTTCGTTTTTCACTGCTGGATTTTCCATCTCACTTTGACATGACATCATCAAGTTGTTCGCTGAAATCAATAGTCCTGGCTAAAGACACATTTCCCTGTGATAAATTCAATGAACAATTTTGTCTCATCCCTGCCAGAAAACAGAAGAATTTTACTCACAAGTTGTTGTTGCGATTATTGTTAATTGGAAAAACAGTTGTTTCCTACGGCTGTAGTGTACTGGAAGAGCTGTCGACCTTTAATAGAACTATCACAGTTTCCTCTTTTGCAGTACATAAAATTTTCCGCTGAAAATGTATCCAAAAATGTTTTCATAAACTTGATGCTCTCGATGCATGTGGGAGGAGCTACTATCCAAACTTTTTAGCCTCATCACTACAAGAACGCATTGAATCTCTGTGTATCTCATTTACAATGCATGGAAATCGTGGCTGATTACAGAGATCAGGTTTATTTTTTTTTTTTTTTAAAGAACTCCAAAAAAGCATCAGCAATTGTCTCCATGCCTGGGTTCATGAGATCATTCAGAGGTCATTCCGGAATGATGACCGCTTTCGGCAGTACCTCCATCTCTCAGTGTCCCAGATATTTGAATCCATGACGCTCCAATCGCGATGCAGGACCTCAGCTTCTGTCAGTACATTGACTTAGCATTAAGACTAGATGTCCCAGACCAACAAATTCTCATTCCCAAGTCGTCACATATTGACGTTTGGCTAAGGCTCCCTCCGTGTCAAAAATTTACGTTTTGGGTGTCTCCAACTCGCCGTTTTTTTTTAAGTGCTGGCTGTTCATAAAATCGAGAAGTGGTTCCGAATGGGGTACCACACACGGAATGGTCTTCAGGCCGATAGTGGTACCCTATTCTGGCACCTGACGTGATACCGGATGGGAACTGGTATTAGGTTAGGGTACGGGTTTGGGGTTCCAGTTCGCGGACCGGAGGTCGGGACCTGTGATTTAATGGAAACAACCAGCATGTCAAAAAAAAAAAAAAAAAAAAGTTAAGGACACTCAAAATGTCCATTTTTGACGCTGATGTGTGCTTAGCCAAACATCAGTATATGAAGATTAGGGAATGTGAATGTGTTGCTCAGAGCTGTGAATCGTGTTCAGTGTGAACGCAACTTTAGGCAGCGGATCTGCCATCAATGTGTGAATAAGTGAATTGAGCTCCGATTGTGAAGTGCTTTGGGCTTTCTAAGAAGTATAAAAGATCTTTTCCATGAGTTTAATATTTATGTGTTAATGGCTTCATCAGTCCCTCCCTCTTATGTTTAAATATGTAAGAATAGTTACCCTACTTTGAAACTGTTCATCCCCCTAACGTTGGCCTTGACCTGTATGCTCAGAACGTTTAATGTCATAAGAGCAATGAAAATTAAACTATTTGAAACAACAAAAAGCTGTAAAAAAAAAAAAAAAAAAAAAAGAGTCAGTTAAGTGACAAACCAAGAGGGGCAGTCACATCAGCTGTGGTCATGCAAGTTGTATGGTTACACTTCAGTGAAGACAAATGTATTATATGCAGCAGTGTGAACCGAAATGAAACAAAACAAAAAATGACATCAGTAACCAGCTGTGACAATTGCCACCATGATGTGTTCGCTCGTATTGCCTCCTTTTTTTTTCCCATCAAACCAGTCTGCACAGACACACTGGCATTGATACTGAATGTAAAACAACAATATGCATTCAACGATTTATATTGATAAACTTCATTGGTATAGTTTTGGATAAAAACTTTAGTGTACTTTTTATTTTGTAAATTACTAAAACACATGTTGTTTTTTCTATTTTTGCTATTTATGGATCTAATCTATGATATTATTTCCTTTGAAGAATTTTTACTGAGTAGTATCTCATTTATTTGAGATGTTACTACATTGAAGAAACCCATTTGTCTTTCTGTTAAAAAAAAAAAAAGAAAAAAACGTACACCTATAAATCCTGTAGTGGTGATGTTTTGTATCAGCTGATCTGATCATGCACTAAAGCAATTGAGCCCCAACTATGTTTTCCCTGCTGCTGTGAAACCTGTCCATGAAAAAAAAAAATTCCTGCAGTTGATTTACCCGAAACTAATATTAATTACACCGTTAAATTAAACACCAGCTCAAGTCATTCAAAATATCTGAGATTTACTTTTCTCTAAACTGGATACCAGACTCAAATGTAAGTTTTCCTATCCTGTGCGGGCGGGTGTCAGCTTCCAAATGAGTAGCAGTGTATCAGTGGAATTATAGGAGACACTAATCCCTGGAAGAACATGCAACATCTGTCACTCAGTTTCTGACTTTTTCCTTCCTTCTATCCAGGGATTATTTTGACACTGGAACTGACTCTTAAGAGCTCATGTTTTATATTGTAAAGCCATTCACACAATAACCTGTTCATTCATGCCATTCTGCTAGAGGCTTTACTGTCAGCTGCCCCTGCTATGGAAATCATTCAAGTGCAGCAGTAGAAACAGGGACTTTACTATTTTGTATCTGTTTATGAAACTAGAGTAGGTTTATGAAAGGGGGGTAGAAACTAATTGGTGTAAGCTAACCTTTTCACTTCTTGTTTTTGCTCATTTTGGGGTTGTGTTAAGAGCATAAAAGTGTTTTTATTTACAGAATATGTAAATTTTACAAGTTTTAAAGTCAAAGTCTGTCACAACAAAGTATGGCTCCATTCACTTCATCACAGCTGTTGAAATGGCATAATGATAAAAATAAAACATGTACAAATGAATTGTAGTAAAAATACAGAAAACCATTTGGAACATATTTATCAAGATAAGTATTTTTTTCTGTTTTAAATAGGCCTAACAGGAAAAGGCCTTTATCCCAAAATCTGTGCAGGCCCTGATAATGGTTAAGAGGAATGAAGTCTAAAAACAAAGTTGATTAACTTCTGCTCAACCCTGAGTAATGAGTTTCCTCAGATAATGTGGAAGCAGCCCAAAAATAACTTTGTTAGAAGAAATATGCCAATGCTCAAGCCTGAAATGGACTCCTGTAGTCACATATTTAGAAAATATTTGTCTTTTTAAGACCAAAATGACTTAGTTTTAGATTCAAATCCCTAAGAGAAACTGCATCAAAATAAATTAGAGCCCAGAACAGATCTCTGCAGGATTCCCAAGTTAACATCAATAAAGGAAAAATTATTTATTTCATTTTTCATGGTGTGAAATCTCTGCAGTTTTTAAAACACTGGGAAAAAAAAGTACTATTATATGTTTAATGATTACTGAGGTATTTTTAGCATCATCCTACTAGCAAGTGGTCCAACCTAAACAAGGATAACATCACAGTAAAAGTACTTGGTAACAACAAAACTATATTTAAACATGTTTTGACAAATAAAAAAAACACAAGTGTATTCAGATTATTAGTTTGCATCAAATAAAATTTTTGAATTGATGGTTAGCTCAGCTCAAAATTTGAATTTTATATAAACCAATACTTTAAAATGTAACAAATTAGAGAACTGTTGTTAATTGATCCAATGCTTCACTTTTTACAGTCCGTGTGGGCATCAGCAACCTGGCTATAGTCAAAATCTGTGCTGTTTCCTAGAGGAAATTCTCATTTTTTTCATTTGTAATCACTCTACTGTTCTACCTTTCCAAAGTCGTCTGCCCCTTCCTACCCCGCCAGATAAAATGCTTTATAGCTCCACCTCTGAAAAGACTAAGGGGGTCATTCTTGTGCAATTATCACTGCCATCCATTAAATAGTATTTAAATACATTTGGGTCAAATGCAGTAATGCCACAAAAATGCACACAATTATAATCAAAATGATTTCTGTAAAATGTTTCAACAAGACAGACATTGTGTGGCAATTATTTTGCAGGAAAATGCCACATTAAAAATAAAGCAAAAAAACAATGTGCTCAGCTCTCATTGTCCTTGTTGCATCCTTAACATTGTGTTTCTAGGCTGTAATTAAGGAAAGGACCTCCTCCACCCTTGCAATTTCTTAATTTGCAGGATTGTTTGTTACAATTTTCCTTGTTTTCCATCTCAGTCATTCACATGATGAGTTTGTCCAGGTGCTGGCTGTGTTAAAGGACAGACTAACTGACCAAGTGAGTGGACAGAAACAGTCACATAACTATTCTTGTCACATTATGTTTTACTGTTTTAACTAGGTTGCCATACTTTTGTCGAAATTGTTCACATAAGTCATTAAATCTCAGTGTCTTTCTTAATACTCTGCAGTAACTATGACTGAAGTTTAAAAACGAATATGTGACACACCTTTTTTAAGATCGCTTCAAGTCCCTGTTGTGTAACCCCAAAGATTTGTTGAATTGCTTTTTGTACTAGATTGCTATTTTGGTCTGCATCCCATAATGTGCTGCTTTGTTTCCTTGACGACATGCCCAATAATAGTCGCGGGAGAGGTTGTCATGGATATGGTAACCGTAGTGATGCTCCTCATCTGTCCTTGGTTACGGAGGAAACTGGGATACAAAATAAAAAGTGTGAGAAAGTCTTGTCTTCTTTATGTTTTGGGTTCAACCGTCTGGGATGTTTGCTGTCCATCTTTTT
Organism: Oryzias javanicus; assembly: GCA_003999625.1. Taxonomy (NCBI): domain Eukaryota; kingdom Metazoa; phylum Chordata; class Actinopteri; order Beloniformes; family Adrianichthyidae; genus Oryzias; species Oryzias javanicus. Next base: position 22,768,382 of record CM012459.1, on the reverse strand, counting down.
TTTATTTAAGTGTTGATCACCTCATATTTTTAATCAAATTGATTAAAAAAGCATGACCAAACAATTAGCTAATCGATACTCAAAGTAGGGTCTGATTTATGCAACACACCAATTTAAGATGATAAAACGGAAATTATGCCGTTTTGTTATATGTACTTTTTAATATTTACACATTTTTATACAGTGCATTACATTTTTTATGAATTGGAGTTGATGGTTCCTATTACTGCTGCACCTGTGTTTGTGTGATTGCCAGGAATAGACGCATTGATCAATGAATTAGCTGTTGACTCTTAAGAGGGCGTGTGAAACAAGCACCTATATACAGATTAAAACCTCTTAGAGGTTAATGGACCCATCCACAACACATAATCACACCATCTATGCCTCATTGTTACTTTCTTTCTTTTTTTTTTACACAGTCATTATTGATTGTCAGTTAAGAGGTTTAAAATATCCTTAGTGGGCTTTCCTCCGGGGCAGCTTCTTGTAGCTGTGAATTTGACTCCGTCACTATTTGGAAAGCGCTCCAAACTGACCTGCTGTTGTCTTCTTCCCCTTGTACTGTAGCCACGTTTAGCTGGGATGGGTTTCCTCCTGGAGTGCGCCTTTTTGTATTTATTTTGCTGTGAAACAGAGAGTTGGCTCTGGTATATTACATGAGTGGTGGGTGGCAATTTATGTTTCTTACAATATGCTAAAAGAAGAGCAGGTTGTCCGCCCCGGTACTGCAGTACATTTAACTACATTTTAACATCAGATGACTCCTCCAGTTTATTTATGTAATCGATAAGATTAGATCAGTGGAAAAAATTTCCCTTTGGCTAAAAAAACATTTCTTAAAAAAAACTTAAACTTGCAAATCTAATTTCTTTATGACCTTTTGCAAAACCAACTTTTATTTATTCATCTTTCTAAATTAAATTTTTCGTTTTTCCTTGGGTGAAGCGTATCGAATTTCTGATGAAATTATGTGAGTTTACTCCTTTTGGGGAAATTCCGTTAACCATGTCTTTCTCTGAAAATTAGCTGGAATGTTCTGCCGTCTCATGCGTCTCTTTTCCTACCTCTGTCATTTCTGCCAGAGGCGATCAAGTTAACATGCTGTTCCTTTGGGTAATGCCCTGCTGGTTGCTAGGAATGTCTATTTATGGATAAGGAGACATGATCTGTATGAACAGTTATCTAAACAACTATAGTATGCTGTGTCTCGTGGTGGTTTCTGTATTGAAGTGGCCATTTATTCAGAGAAGATCATGGGAATGGTTTGGTGTCTTTGGAAAATGAGGATGTTTGATCAGCTACATTTCAGTTCAATACAATGACATGTGAACAAATGGTTCAATGTTACATGGTCTGTGCCCCAAAATACAGACAAACTCAAAACTTTAATCAGTTTGTTAGTTTTTAATTTTTTTTCTTGATTTTTGGCCTAAAAAGTGTAAGAAATTGAAAAGTTTGGGTACAATTTTAAAGTCCCCCTCCAATGAAAATCATGTTTTTTGAGTTTTTAACATGTATGTGTGGCATTTTTCTATAAAATATAATAAGAAATCATTTTGTGTTTGTATTTCCGAGTATTTCTCCTTTTAAGTTGCTGTGTTTCCTAGTGACACCCCTAAAACATCACTGCTCTAGAGGAGATCTGCATGGAGGAATGGACCAAAATATCAGCAAAAGTTTGTGAAAATCTTGTGAAGACTTACAGAAAATGTTTGACGGCTGTGATTGACATCAAAGGGTATACATCAAAGTATTAACATGAATTTTGGTTATTGACCAAATACCCTTTTCCACTATAATTTACAAATAAGTTCCTTAAAAATCAGACGTGATTTTCTGAATATTTTTTTCTTATTTTGTCTCATAACTGAGGTATGACGAAAATTACAGTCCTCTTTGTATCCAATAAAAAAAAAAATTAAAAAATATATTAAAAAACTAAAAAACCTTTTCATGTTTGGAGTTCATTTTTACTTATTCAGTAATTTACGGTACAGAACCGAACCAGCAGTTTGTTGATTAATTAGCATAAAGTGAAACTGTTGATCACTTGTTGCATAACTTTTGTCCATTGAGCTGTCAAACAATAAATGTAGTTGGCAGTACTATCTTCAAGAAGAAATTACCAATTTTAGGCCAAAATTTTACATTAAAGTAGCAGACTGTTTTTACTACAAAAAAAAAAACAAAAAACACAAAATAAACGTCAACAGAAAAAAAAAATAGAGTTGTGTTTGTAATAAAACTGGAGATCTTCTTGTTTGGGTAGACTAAAGTCAAAGCTTATGCATTTTTCTTTTTATAGCCTCAAACAAATAGAAGGGAAACTAAATATAGTTTTCTACCATCAACTTCATCTAACATTCGATGCTTTAATTTTGAAAAACCCTGCATTGTCGTTTGTTCTGGCAGTAGGCACTTATCTTCTTTCTCACAAATTTGTAATCTGTCATGGCCTTTCAAAGCCCACTCTATAATGTCTTTTTTTCCATATGCAAACAACATCTATTGTCACTAAGTTTTTCTAATTTGTAATATATGCTACTTCTGCCACAGTAAAAGGAGTTTAAAATGCAAATATAAAACTATGCAATGGAGGAATTGAAAACCCATTAATTATATACTGTAATCTGTCAGAGCATGTTTTTATCATGAAGAGTCACATGACCTTAAGTTTCATGCAGACTTTATGGCAGCTATTTCCAGCTACAAACTATAAAAAACTAAACTTATAAATAATTCTATATCCACATAAGCAATGGAAGGCTTGACATAAAAGCATGCACTTGTTATACAACTTCAAACTCGAAGTGTCTTGACTTTTCTTTTCTTTTTGTTTACACTCAACTGTGGGCCACACAAGTTGCTGCAAACCTATCAGTTGGTTTTGGGTGAAGACAATGTTTATCCAGGTTCTTGTCAAATTACAGAGCCCGCTTTAAACATTACAAACCGAAATTGTTTTGTTTTTTTTCTTTGTCTTATCAACATTGCATTTATAGTTTGTATTGTGTAATGTCTGTTTCTTGTTCTGCTGCTGTAACGACTTAATTTCCCTCCGGGGATCAATAAAGGCTTATCTTATTTCTTAATAGGATCAGTTTCCGCATTTGTATCCTGCAGCACAATCCAAGAAAGTTTAAATGCTAAACCAATTTGAAATGTTGCAAATTCTTTTTTCAAAACAAAGAAAAGGTGTTTGACTATTAAAAAGGCCAGCAATAGTATTTAACATTCTTTTTAAGACTTTATGACTTCATATGTAAAAATATAACTTTAATTTCACTTAATCTTTTGAGCATATGTAACTGTGCTTGTAGGATCAAGGTTGTTTAAGACCAACAGTTATTTCTTTACTACATTTTCTGGACCGTTTACAATTTCACGTATTTCTATTACCATAATATTTCTACCAAGCCTCGGTTTTCTCCGTTGATTATGATGATTAGAAAGTCAGAACAGTTGTGAATGAGCTGACGCTCTTTTAGCTGACTAAAGTTTATGAGTCAGTGGCGAAAGAAATAGTGTTTTGTAAAGATTTTACATCTTATTCAGATGCTGATGGTTTCATATTACACTGCGCTTAGAGGTGGATACGGGCTTTTTGTGGGTGAAGAATGATGTATGAAGATGATGCGCAACGTTGCCAAATTGGGCTGGTTTTTACTCAAACTGGACTGTTTTTTGCCTAATCTGGCAACGCTCCAGACAGATAAATGCTGCAATTGCATGACCTCTGTAAGTAAATTTAAGCTCTTTACTGTACGTATTAAAGAAAAACTGCAACAAAAGGATCGATCTCATCATGCCAGTATCAATACTTCACCTTGGCCTCAATACTATCAATACTCAGATCAATATGCCGTTCATGCACGTATCTTTTATTTTGTCACATGCCTAGTGTGAAAGTAGCATGAGGGCATCATCTGTTTGTCACAAGAGAGGGTAACTTTCATTTACCGCAAAACCCCCTTCATGATAAATTTACCACATAAAACAATCCTATGTTCTATTTTCATGATATCCCTTAAGGTGATCGAGTCACAAGTTACCTGCAAGGCACACCTGCGCTCACCACTAAGATGCGGCTGCACCTGTCTACGACCCTACACGGACAACCCAAAAAAACCCACAGCTCCCATACCGATCATGTGGTGCATGTGACTCAGGCCTTTTAGCTACTGACATAATGAAGTTTCATGGTTTATTTATTTATTTTATGTTGTTGTAGAGATCTCACAGTCAACTTTTGCTGTTTTTTCCGTGTTGAAGGAAAAACATCAGAGCGCATTAGGGATTGGAATTTGTTAAAACTACATTCATTTTATAAAACGTGTTTTCTAAAATAATATTTATGAATGAAAAGTAGTCTTTTTCAATCATATTGACCAAAGCAGATGTAGGTGTAAGCCAATTTAGCTGCAGTTTGAGACAAAAAAGAAGCAACATTTTTAATAGAATTTTATTTTTGCTGCATGAACTTGTAACTCCTAGCTTCACATCTAATTTCTAAAATTTTTAAAGAAATTATTCCAAATGTTTCTAAGATTTAAAACTCTCTTTGGTTGCCTACTGAAGTGTCAGCACAGTGAGTCACTGGATTGATACGTGCTTCCTCTCCTCTGACATGCTCTGCTTCTGCTGGGGAGAATTAGCGGTCATGGTGAAGTGGTTTTTACTGACATTTAACCATCTGGTCGAGGTTTGGGCAGCGTCTTGTTCTCCCTCTCGCCGTCTCTCTGCTCTTAAAGATGCAGACAGGGAAGGGGCTGGTTAAGGCAGATTCACACACCTGGGAGGAAACAGTTGAATGGAGAACCAGCATGACGTAGAACACCGCTGTGTGAGGAGGTTCACGTTTGTGTCTACATGCTTGATTTGTGTAGTTTCTCGCTAAATGACAGATTTTCTTTTTACTTCATGATGTGAGTAAGGTGCATTTTTAATATTTACTTTGATGTCAGAAACAAACGCTTTATGCTTAGTATGTTCTTTTGGACTCGTTTGTGATTCAGTTACATTTATTTGCCTTTATAAATGTTGTGCATTTATGTTCCCTAATAAAGATCCAGAGGTTTTTTATTAAGATACAAACTTCTAATAAATATAATAAGTCGCTTTGTACACTGATTTACTTCTCATTTAATTTACATTATGAAATATATAAGATTTATGGGGTAAATGTTGCAGTAACTATGCATCCTCTAATACCGGAAGGGTCATTTTTCCTTATAGCTGTTTTTTTTTTTTTCACATTTTTTTTATCAAGTGTACTTTGGTTTGTTACTTTTTCTTTAATGATGCATGTTTTTGTGGGCTTGTTTTCCACACTCAGCACAAGTTCACTCAAAGGCAACCGCTTCTGACTGAACCCATTTCTCCCCTGAAAACCTCTGCGGTTTCTAGTTTTTGCACTTGTAAGAACGCATGTTACATCAATTACTGCGTTGAATTAGAAATGTGGATGTTGCGCTTTTTTTTGTGTCAGTTTGGTACAGATATTATAGGAGGGAGCTGTGGACACATGTCACACTGGAACTGACTTTAAAGTTCCACTCCAATCATGTTTTGATCTATTGTAGAAACGTACCCAGTGATCTTTTAATTATGATTCTACCATTTTCAGACAAAAATAAAAAAAAAACGTAGTTTTCTAGGACACAATTTTGTTAGTGCAGAAGGATATAATCAGAAATTTAATTTAAAGTTATGGGCGGGACTGTTGGTGTGGAAGTAAGCCTCCTCCGATGTCCCATTATCCCTTTGTTTACTCTCTAAATTATTTTATACATGTCCTCCATCGTGAGAAAAATGTTAAAAACCCATTTTCATTGGTTCTTTAAGGATCTTTTCATCTATTGTTTAAAGTTGGAGTATTGCAGTATTTTAATTACATAAGATACATGGTAGGTTGCTGCAAATCAACAAGGATCAAACTAAATTAATACAGCTTTTAAAATATTAGGACATATTTTTTCCCCATGTGAAACTCTTTGCAGCCAAAATAAAGTTTCTTTGTACAGATTTTGTTGAACTTTAAACTGAACACCTACACTTTAAGGTTTCAGGAGATGCTGTGTCTGGATTCCTGGTCATCCCATCACCCTTACTTTTTCGTGACTCCTTCTTTGTAGGACAACCATCAGGTGTCTCTATGTGTGCACATGTCTGAGAGAGGAAGTGACTGTGTGTGACAACGACCTCCCTTTACTGCACCCCCTGCACCCTCCCCGCTCCTGGGATGTGACCCAGTTTCCCATGATCCAGTGCGGCTGCTTCTGCTGCGTTGTTGCCGTAGCAATATTGCAAGGTCTTGTAATGCCGACTGTGACTGCACCATGAATAATGGATGGAGAGTGACAGAGTATTAAACAGAGAGGGGAAGACTGAGGGAGAAGCATAAGTGGAGAGACAGACGAAGGGAAAGAGAAGGGGATAATAAGGAAAGACAGCAAGCTGGGGTGTTAGAAGATGAGAGGGACGGAGCGATGAGTATGGGATTTGGAGGACAGGTATTATCAGAATACAAAGAAGAAAAACAATGAAAAAGAAGGAATAGAAAAGCTTTAAGTCACTTTTCCCTGACTTGCATTACATTTTATTGTTAAGATAGCAAAAAATCATCTAAGGACATCTAACAGAGTCTCAAGAGACAGATTCTCAAAAATCATTAAAATGTGAATAATATGATGGATATCACTGAAAAATATTTAAACACCAGCAGGTGTTTTTCTTTGAAGCCCCCCTGCTTGAGCCTGCAGTCCTAAATGAGGCTGCTAATGAGACCCAAGCCAGCAAAGGTCAACTAGGTTAACACTTGGTAATTACTTAGTTGGGGTATAGGGAAGATCCCAGTATGATTTAATATGAGAACAAAAAATTCAGGAAAAGATGTGGTTTGGCTTTTATATATTTGATTCTCTCAGATTGGTGCATTCCATGCATCCAGAGATTTAACTGCTGCAGAGTTGTATTTTTTTTTATTAAGATTTATGGTGGAATAATGTAATTCTACTTTAATTTAACATTGCAGAGTTGTTATATTTAATATAGAGTGCACACATGTCCACGTGGCAGATCTAACATCCTTTCTTTACCCTGCATCTTTTGTCTTCAAAACTGCTCAGTCGAGTTGAAAAATGTACTTCCTATCTGTGGTATCAACAGGGGCATATAGAGGTGTTCACCTATTACCTTTCTGGCTGAGGTGTCAGTGTTTGGGCTTGCAGAGTGTTGTGCTCAAACACAAAAACCATGCACATGCAGTAAAAAGCTTCTTTATCAAGTGTTGTAGCAAATGCTTAAAATTAAACCATCTGTGGACATTGCATTTTAGGCTCTGTTAGCACACCAATTAATTATATGTATTTAAAGGGTTAGCTCAAATATAAACTTGGGTCTTAAGAGCTTGTTTCAGGCTGGGACATGGTATCAGTATGTATACATTTGCACAATAAAACACAATTGCAAACAAAGGTGTCTGGCAATGGCAACCACATCTAACCACCCTTGTTGCCGAGTAGATAGCATAGAACTCTAAATATGTCAGACCTCCTATTGGATCTAATAAACACACAATAAATTAGATTATAGACCTCTTGTACCTCTTTTTAATTCACATTCTCAAATGTAGAAATAAAAAGTACTATTTTGTGTCATAGTAACTCAAAGTCCTTGTCTTTGTTGTGGTCCTTGTGTGCTCTCAGACCTCCTTTTTTGTCCCTACTGGCTTGCCACACCACTTCTACACATCAGTTTGATTGATCTCATCTAGTCTGAGCTACTTATTCTTTGCCCCACTGTGTTTTCCTGCCAGTTCACTGCTGCTCAGGACATTCCAGAGATCGTTCCATGTTTTCGCCTTTCAAGCTGTCCACGGATCTCCATTTAAGCCAAAGCCATGACCTAGTCACAAACTTACCCAGCTGTAGTATTAGTAAAGCTGTAGTCACTCACACCTTGATGGGGGGAGGTTGACCTGACTGCATTAAGAGACAAATAACATACGATTGTTGTGCGTGTGGTAAGTGTGTCGTGAAGAATTTGTAAGGACAATGTAGGTTAGGTTTGTGTATTGGCCCCTTCCTAACCCGGCAAATGCTACAAACACGGGGTGTGCAGGTGATGCATATGTGCCTCCTTATGCAGCGTGAATTAAATATTGTAACATTTTTGTAACATGCCTGTGTCTCTTCCCCCTTATTTAACTTTAAGTGTTGAACAAGTGTTCGGTCTACACATTCTCACTCCCAACTCATCATATATGGACGTATGGTCCCTCTCCGCATCCCTTTTTGACATTTTGGGTTGTTTCTTTGGCATACTGGCTATTCCCATTAAAACATGGGTCCCCAACCGTCGGGACACGATACCGGACGTGGAACCAGATGCAGTAACGGATCTGTGTCAGGTTAGGGTGAGGCCACACCTGGTACCAAGCGACCCTCGAACCGGTATCGGTTCGCGGCCCAGAGGTTGGGGTCCCATGATTTAATGGGAACAGCCAGCACGTCAAAAATGAAGAGTTAGGGACACCCCAAAACGTCAAAAAGTGACGTGGAGGGGGCCCGAACCATACGTCCATATATGAATGTGTTAGTTTGGTTCGACCAGTGACTTGCAGCATACCCATAGATAAAATATTTGTATAAACATTCTGGTTCATGGGCTCCCTGAGCGGTCTGCCCCGTACTGGTTTGCCTAACTTTTTTTTCTGCAGACAGCCCATATCCAGCTGTAAGGGCAGTTCTGACAAAGGCTTTATTAAATTGTGTGGTCATGTTACGAGAAGCAGAATGGAACAAATTGAGTAAAAAATAAAAAAAAAAACAACATGGATAAACATAATCAAAAGAGCAAGATTAAACAAAAACACATTTTTGACCAGTCTAAAACATATTTTTCAAAGGAAAGAAGCATATCTCAATATTTTCTATAACACACCTAGGCTGTTCTTTCAATATACACAAACAACTCAAAAGGTTAAACAGCAAATTGCTTTACATGTTAGCTGTTGCCTTGTCTGCCTGCCAAGGCATTGATGCATGAAGATTTGGACAAATGAAAATAGAGACAAAGGCAGAAAACTTTCAAATGGGACGTGCTGAGGAGGTTTAACTGAGCGTTGATATGGGGTTCTGAAGTAGCTATGCCCTATTTTATAAAGTTAAATATCTCACAACACGTTGGAACACTGATGTCAATCAAAAACAGCACGTCTCTGCGTAGTGTCATGTAGATAAATAAAAACTGTACCTAAATACATTTGACCACCTGAGAGATCATGGAGCCAGATTGTCACTGTGATAAATTCTGATTGTTAGCTGATAGATGAGTGGGTTTTACTTTAGAAGGATACATTCCAAGATTTTGCAGTGTATAGTTATCTGTACCGTCCTTTTTTTAATGAGCTGCTGCTTCTTCATCTTCTAGCAGAGTCTGTGTGGTGCTTTTATGGTAAATTCTATTTTTCTCCTCTGCACTTTTAAAGAAAAAAAGTTTTTCACCGCAATAATGATTTATCATTGAGACTTGAGACAAACTTTGAGGTTACCAGGCAACCCGACCTTCACAGACACCCATATATGGACTTTTCATCAGCTGTACACTTCCTGTCAGAGGACTCTGGTTTTTTTTTCTCTTTTGAATGTCTCTATCTTTTGTTTGTTTCTATCTTTTTCCCCTTGATCTGTTTTGGTACAAAAGCACAGTTTTAGCAGTGCTTCGCAGTACTTGTTGATGTTGGAACCACCTAAAGTAAAATGAAACACTCTGAATTTCTTTTGTATTATATTTTATCTTCATCCACCTTCTTAAGTAAGTTTAGAGTTCTGGAATGTAAAAAGGTAGAAATAAAATATTTGTTTTCTTCTCTATGTGTTTTTGCCATCGTGAAAACGTTTTGCTTGTCAATGTTTTGTTAAAAATATTGTGTTGTACGTTTCCTGGCCACTTTATTAGGCACACCTGTCAAACTGGTCATTAACTTTAATTTATAATCTGCCAATAACACGGTAACAACTCAGTGGGAATGTAGATATGGGCTATGTCAAATTCCCACCCTAATCCTTAACTTCTAAAAAACTATATAGTGCCACAACCAGGAAACTGAGGCTGCATTTAATACAGCCTTACCATAATTTGACAATAGACAATTCGAAAAACGTTGTCTGGTCTGATGAATCTCGATTACTGCTGCATTATTCAAAAGGTAAAGTCAGAATTTGATGTCATGAAAGCATGGATCCATCCTGCCTTGTATCAACGGTTCAGGTTGGTGGCGGGGGTGTTATGGTATGGGGTATCTTTTCTTGGCACACATTGGGCCCCTTAGTAATTGAGCATGGTTACAACGCCACAGTCTACCAAGGTATTGTTGCTGACCATGTCCATCCCTTTATGACCACAGTGTACCATCTTCTGATGCTACTTCCAGCAGGATAAGGCGCCATGCCATAAAATTGGAATTATCTCAGATTGGTTTCTTGAACAATGAGTTCATTGGACTTAAGTGACCTCCACAGTCAACAGATCTCAATCCAATAGATCAGCTTTGGAATGTGGTGGAACAAGAGATTGGCATCATGGATTTACAGCCAACAAATCTACAGCTACTGCGTGATGCTATCATGTCAGTGTGGACCAAAGTGTCTGAGGAATGTTTCCAGTACTTTGTTGAATCTAAGTTAACAAGGATTAAGGGAGTTCTGAAGGGAAAAGAGGGTCCAACGCGGTACTAGCAAGACGTACCTAATAAAGTGGCCAGTGGATGTAGCCTATGCTAGTAAAGTCACCTAAACATGTATTTGCTTTCACTCTACAAATGGGTTTTAACATAATTTCTTTTTAACATCAAAAGTCTTTCATTCTGTAGATCAAAAAAGTGTTTGGAAAACCTAGTAGTTTAAGTCTTCTCTTTGGCTTTTGCGTTGCAGTCATGTAAAGCTACCAACCCTTTTTGGGTCAATACAGTGTTACAACTGATAATTGTGCAGCTCTAAAGGGAAAGGCTTTTCCCAATAATTACAGAGCCAAAGGGTAAAAGGGTAATATGAACTTGAAAGCATGCTCCTTCTCCTCGCTCTCCCCCTGCTTCTGTCTTCTCCTCTCGTTGCTTCTTATCTCTTTAATTCTTTCCTCGTCTGCTCCCTGATCTAATTAAAATGCCATCTTCAATTCACTGGTGAGCTCCCTCCCTTCTTCTCTCTGTGCTCTACTGCAGTGTAAACATGCTGTGTCACATTAAAAGTCTGAATTCGCTGTGTCATGATTTGGAAGCTTAATGGCTGATCCGCCATGTTTGACAATTGCTTTTGCTTTGTTAGATTAGCTTGAGGACGGCATAGAGCTATTGTTGCCTCTTTAGAAATAACAGATATTGAAAGGAACAAAGAAGGGATTATCAAGTGTTTCAGGTTTTATTTATTTTTTTATAGAAGATGGATATTAATAATGTAACAACTCAACATTTATGGTATTGATTTAGACAAACCCCAACAGAAAAGGAAATTTGTCTTTATATTTTTAAAGATTTTTTTTAAGCTAAACCTCCATTTGTAAAAGTCAAATGTGAACAAGAACTTAAAAAGGCTAATAGAATTCACATTGGTGCTGCAAGTCCACACACATCTGTATCTTTATCATGCTTGTGTATCTGCTAATGTGTCATAAACTCCTTTTTAAAAAGGAAATCATCTTTTGATCTATTTTAAAAATATTCTCAGTGTTCTTTTTATTGTGAATAACACCTACGTCGTTTTCTAAGACAAATTTTCTGCAGAGCGGCAGTATTTCATTAGAAAAACGCCTTGAGTTGTGGGCGGGAACGTTGGCATAGTGTAAGCTTTTCACACTACCCATCATCCCTTCGTTTACACACTCAACCGCTAGGAAGCTTCCTTGCTAGCTTACACTCCCATACAACCCCAAACTAGCATTAGCGGTGCAATAAAAATGAAGAGTATTGAACCAGTGCAGCACCTACGTCACAGCTACAAGCTTTTTCAAACTGTATTTTCTTTGTCTACTCCTGATTCACAACAATTTGAATGAAGAAATACTCAGAAATGCAATTTAAAGATGAATTTTCTCTGTGTCCTTCATCTTGAAGGGTTTTTTTTTATTGTTTTAGAGTCAGATTTGTTCACAAATTAGGACATTTGCACACAGATTAATATGTAGAGTTAACAATATAAAGAAATATTCATTTCAGTTGAGGCTGAAATCTGTCATTTTCCATGTTAAAAATACATATTTGTCCATGTTAACGTGTCTACACTTTGGATGTCTTTTTAGAAAAAGGAATGTGATTTTGACTTATGTCACTGTTCTTGTTATTGTAGTTGCCTCTCTTTTTCTCTCTCTTCTCGCTCTCTCTTCTGTCTTGTCACCTGGCAACAAGATGGTTTCCTTGGTGATGGGGTTCAGTAGCTTTGCCATGGCTGAGATGAGAGTGTGTATGTGACAACTGGTAGACACAGAGAACATGTAGCTAACATGCTAATAATAGCCATGCACTCAAAATAACTGCTACAGCGTACATCAGTGTTTTGAGTGGATTTATTAGAAGGAAAAATGTCTAAATGGGGGAAATCCGTCATTACAGTGAACAAGGAAAAGATTCCAAAAGAAATTAGAAAGTACAATATTTTATGACATGTGATGCCCTTTGAGGCAAGTACGTTTTTTTTTGTTTTTTTTTTGGATACCTCATTAAGGTTGAACTTTCTCTAATCACTTGCAGTCTTTTACATGTTAAGTACCATGTTTCAAATACAGACTCACACTAAATGTGTGGGTATTTTCTTTGTTAATTTACTTTTTTTAACTGTTACTACAAAAAAATAGTTTAATAATAATTTACAAAAAAGAAGCAGCCCAGAGATAATAACTATTTGTACCTTAAAATATTTAAGTGTCTTTCAGTTCTGCATTTTTCTTTTCACTTGATAAATAATAGCATTGAATTCATTTAAATAACCAAAAGACTTTGTCTTTAAAGGCTCAATCCAATAAAAGTTGTGTTTTTAACATGTTTTCATAGCATCTTTCTTATGGTGGAAGACATATATAAAAATTAAGATTGCAATGCGTAAATTAATTACATTTTGCCTAATAACCACACAATCATTATTAAAAAACCACTGTGAATTTTTTTTAATAGATCAAACTATTATTAGGGTGGTAATTTTAAGAGAAACTTTATAATTTATACTTTTAAATGTGTTCCTGTCTGCATTATTTATAATAGAAGATGATGTTCTGCATTATACAGTATGATGCTGTATCAACTGTTGAATATGAAATAGAAATTGAAGTTTCCTTTTTATCATTAGAAAATTTGACTTTTTATTAGCTGGTCGGCTACTTTTTCATTCTGCGCTCTGACTGTGTTTCTCCTCTGCTTTTGCCAATTAATTGGGAAAATGTGTAATTGTTATAGAATATGCTGAGAAGTGTGCAACTAATGAAAACAATAATAATAAGGATGATGGGTGAATAAAATGATGGAGGCTGTAGTTTGTAGTCCAGTAGGACACAAAACTAACAATTCGGTTGCATTGTGTCTGAGAATGACCGAAAGGGATGTTTATCTACCACACACACACGCACTGATGCACAGTGGTGGCTCAAGCTCTGCTCTGTTTACCAAGTTTGGAGAAAGAAGACGAGTAAGTGGAATACACATGAATATAGGAAGGAAGGGTCTCTTTGGTGTTTTGATGACATTCCTGAGAAAAAATGCAAAGAAGAGGTTTTTTTTTTGTTCCTATAAAATTATTATGTCTAAATACATTTTTTATGTCTACATTTTCAATCAAGTGCCTTAAATCATTCATTTAAAGTGAAATGGCTTTTTGATAATAAATTATTCAATGTTACAGGTTTCTCTTTATGTTAAGTTTAATTGCATACCAATAAAAATATTCTGGTGACTTTGTAAAGAGTCGTCTCCTTCCTAACCTATGAACTAACCCTCTCATGCATTGTGATTTGACAGTGTTTGCATTTGGAATGGTTACGTGTAGATGTTTTGTTTGTTTTTTTTTAGCTGGTTTGCACATAATTGCATTTTGTTGCATTTACGGAAAAACAAAACAAAATAAAAGCTTTGATGCATCCATCCATTTTCTTAACCTGTTATATCCCTTTTGGGGACATATGGTCACTGGAGCCTATCCTGTCTACTGTTGGGTGACAGCGGGCCTCACCCTGGACAGGTCTGTAGTTTGTCGCAGGGCGACATGCACACCTAGGGACACTTCAGAGTGACCAACTGACCTAATAAGCTCGTTTTTGGACTGTGGGAAGAAGCTGGAGTGCATGGAGAAAATGAAAGGGGAAAACATTTAGGCTTCACACAGTAAGGTCCCAGCCGGGATTCGAACCGGTTGTGAGGTTAGCTAACCACTGCCCCACTGAGCACCCCTAATTGCATAAAGAAGTATTTTAAAATGTCTTTAAGAGTTTAAACTTGATCAGAAGATTATTAAGGGGAAAAAATTGCCTCACAGTGAGAAGGCCCTAGTTTGAGTCCCGGCTGGGACCTTTCTGTTTGGGGTTTACATTCTTCCCACAGTCCAAAAACATGCTTCATAGGTTAATCAATGATAATATATTGTCTTTATGTGTGAATGTGCGTGATTGTGTGACCCTGAAAAAGACTAGCAGCCTACCTAGACTTTGCCCAATGATAGCTGGGATAGGCTCCAGCAACCCTGTGACGTCAAAAAGGAAATCAGCGATCTGGAAAATGAAGTTGGTTCCATCTACAAACCACTATAATTCTGTAATTATCAATGAATATGAGAATGTTATTTAGTTAATTATACGAAAGACTAGAAAAACATACATCCATTTTCTGATCCCACTGAATCACTTTTGGGGTGACGGGAGCCAACCCAACTACTGTTGGGCAAACAGGTCACCGATCTCACACTCATATGCACACCAAAGAGCAACTTAGAGACACCAGTTAACCTGTGAAGCATGTTTTTGGACGGTGGAGTGCCTGGAGAAAAGCATGCACGAGAATATGCAAACTCCACACTCCAGGATTTGAACCAGTGCGCTAACAACTGTTCCTCAGTACAGCCCAGAGGAAAAATATACAAAAAAGGAAAATAAACATATTTATTTAAATGAGGACTTACTAAATGTGATGCTTTTTAAAAAGACAGTGAAATAAAATAAATATGTTAAGGTGTCGCACATAAACACACAGGAGCCTGAATGCTTCTTTCACAGTTGGAGACTGACCTTGGCAGGGAGGCTGGTATGATTGGCCATCTCCCTGTGGTTTTTGTGTTGAGCTTGTGGTTTGTGTCTGTGCTTTGCTCGTTCGGTCTTGAGGGCCTGTTATTGTCCAAGCTTGGCGTTGTAGTCCATCTGTCTGGGCTGCAGGCCAAATAGACCTCTCGGCCTGCTCTCCAGTGATTTCATCATGATGGCGCTCGAATTTGTGAAATGCAAACAATATGACCTTTATGTGGAAATCAAACTTTACCTCATGAGATTTTTATTTTTTATTTTTTCGTTTTCTTTCAGGTCATTTATTTATTGAATAAAATGTTTTGATAAGAAAAAAAAACTGCTGCAGGTTATGTTTCAGTTTATTTTTTTAATTATTCACAAAAATCACAATAAATGTTGTATTAGATTTTTTTGAATTACTTTTATTACTATGGAATGTGAGAAATATGAGTATGATTTAAAGCTTTAAAAACCACGCAACAACATTCTTTGCCTAATTCGACACACCTATAAACATCGAAAGCAGTCACAAGGTGTTTTTTGTTATTAGATTGGATTTAACTAAATTCAACTTTGGCAGAAAACATGTGACATCTTGTTCCATCTTATTATTTAATTAAATTTAACCATTACTTTTGCTAAAAGGTTTATTAATCTAATTTACTTGTTTGATCTCTCTGTAACCTGCCTTGTTGTCTTGTCTAACGGTGGATAAATTTAGTTGCAACTGTACTAATCAGCAATTTTATCTCGATCTTAGGGTTAAAAATGTGTTTTGAAGACATAAAATATATTTATAGGATAATTTCTGGCCTTTTCTGTTGCTAAGGTGTGCTGTTCGAGGGTTTGTAAGCACAGAAAAAGTCACCCTATATATGTAGGAGTAGCTGCACAGTAAAAAGTAAAATATTGGATCAATTAACAAAAGTTCTGTAATTTGCTTGATTTAAAAAATATTTATTTTTTATTAAATTACCTTTTTAAATTGAGTAAACCATCAACTAAAAAAATTTTTATTTGGTGAAAACGTATTTTAATATAACGTAATTACAGAACTTTTGTCAATGTTTCACTTTTTACAATATTCCATCAAATGAGATTCTTTTTCTACCCCCAGAAAAAAGCTTTTGTGGAAAAAATGTACGTAATTTTGTGTTATATAAATGCTTTTTACACAAATCTGCTTCATTTTTCCAACGGATTCATCTTCTGTCAGAGTAAACCCAAAAAACTTTGAGAAAGAATCGAGAGATGACTCATGATTAAACTAGAAACACACAATGGAGTTTATTGTTACAGCTTTGGTGCTTTTAAAGTGATGTCTTGAATTTCAGGTAATAGAATTGATGTAATCGCATTTGTCTGTCCGTGGCGTAATGGTTTTTGTGACCCTTCTAATGTAATTTACAGTTATGCAGAATGTTGACAGCGGAGACATTTGAACTGTCTTTCACAAAGATTAGAAAAAATACAGGGAAAAAAAAAGAGGTCAGAAGTTAAGATAGAGATAGAAGAACAGAGGGAAAGGTATAAGATTGTAAGTGTACAGCATTTTTATATGATGCTGACCTAGATAGATGGAGAGGACTGGACACACTTTGTCTCTGGAGGGAAACTGTCACAGCTGCATGTGTGAGTGTGAGCCTTGTGTTCATGTGCTTGAAACGTGTGAAATAATCAGTCCAGATTATGGCTGATGGATGGGTTTGTTTTCTTAAATCTATTCACAAAAAATTGAAACTTTATCGCGCATGTGTACCATGGTGATTTGGTGTCTTGTGATGCTCTATGTTGTCCATCCATCAAGCTGTATGTGAGTGCTTGTGTGTGTTTCATCTCTGCTAAGAAAATCAATACTCCACCACAATAGCTTAGCTACATCACAACAACCTAGAAAAAGAACGTAGCATAATAAAACAATATTTTTCAGAAGAAGATAAAGAATGACAAGGTGCTAAAAACAGCTGACATGGCACTGAGCTTCTTCAAAAATAAACCATCTTTATTCTTTTTTTTGAATCATTTTTCTGTCTATTTATTTACTTTTTCCCAATAATCTCTAAATATTAAAAGAAAATTTACCTTTAAGTAAAATGATATGTTCTGATTAAACACATAGAGGCAAAATTAGAACATTTTCATTGTATTTCGGAGACTTTTATTTTAATACGTATTTTTAATCACTGAATTACTTCCTATTCAGTGACTAAAAACTTTATAATTGACTAAGATAATTATGAAGGGATTGTTGTGCCACTACATTGAGAATATGGCTCAATCAGAATTCTTCCCTTAGCTCCAAACGGAGAGTTATGAAAAAAATAGTGTCTCATATTTCCGACTTCACTTTTGTTCGATGTCGTCACCAATGATCATCGGTTAGCGGGGAGCTTCCAGGGCTTGAATACGCATAACAACATTGGTTTATAACCTTAAGAAAAGATCATGCCACAGCAAAAAGTCATTACTTACATTTAAATGTAAACGTCTGAGCACACCCATGTGAAAAAAAGCATTTCACAGCACAACAAAGTTTACCCTTGCGACGGAGAATCTTGTTTCCTTCCGTGTGGAGGGGGAAATGAAGAAAAAAAAATTCCCGACACACTTTCACAAAATGGAAAATTCAAAATTCGGATTGAGCCTTTAAGTCCCACTTTTGAGATCAAAATTCCCTAAATTTCTGTAAAAATGTCCAGTTTTAAAAACAAAACTTTCAAAGTTGCAAATATAAAAAAAGAATGTTTGCTTTCAATTCATGTTTTTGAGCTTGTTATACAATAATATCATATTAATTTTTGGTATGCAGAAAATCTTGATTTGTTTTCTTTTTGTCTAGTTTAATTTATTATGTTTGGTTGCTTTTTTCCTCATTTTGCCTCCTTCTTTTTTTAAGGGGCAGGCTTAAATAAGCTAATTTCCATTTCAAACATGCGTGTGTTATTTTTTATGTTGTTGCTGTAATAGTAATAATAAACTTTATTCATATAGTACTTTTCAAGATAAAAATCACAAAGTTCTTCATAGTAAAACACAGAATAAAAAAAACAATTTTAAATAGATGTGTTTTAAGCCGCTTTTTCAACCGATCAATAGATCTGAGGCTGAGAGGAAGAGAATTCCAGAAGTATGGAGTCACAGGTGCCAAAGCTCTGTCACCTGTTATTGTTATTATTTGCATTACTGTCCACTATATGGACCATGTTGCATGCACTTTACTATATACATGTTTGAAACAAATATTAATAAATAAATAAATGAATGAAAAATGCTTTCCACAACTCTGAGTTTAGCATGACGTTTTAAATATTTGTTCTCGATGTGGGAAAAATATTCCTTCATAGATATTGATCAACTTTTAGATATTACACAGCAGATTTTTACTAGTTCATCCTAGTTTTTGACATTTCCAAACACTATAGTGCCCGGTTGTTTACGGTGAAGCATTTTATTTTTCAAGTTTGCACAAAACCTGTTCTCTTACTGAAGGAGTCTACTTTTAAAGTATAAACCTTAGTGTCAAATCCTGTGAAAACAACAATTATTGCTATTTATTTATTTAGATTTTTTTTTTAGTAAGCACAGCTTTATCTACTTGATCTTTTAAAACCTGAGGCATTTTTCAGACAAGCGTGCACTGCAGCAGATCCTAATGGGTTAAAAAGATGTCGGCCCTGCTGCACACATAATGAAGACTTTGATTTTTTTTTTACTTAATATTCTGAGTTACAGCCTGGAGCATTTTTATGTGTCAGAGCCTCTCACTGACTCAATAAATCAAGTTATACATGTGTGCATCAGCACATAAACATGCATTTGTATTAATAAAAAATAAAAGATGGCTACTTGATCATCTTTGATTCCATTTTTTCACTATTTTATAAAACTAAAATAAACTCCAGGTTTCAACAGCTCTCAAATGCTTTAACACACAAACATCTGAGGCTTCTTTTTTTTGGCTGACCATGCAGCAAATTTGGCACATTAATAATATATTTGCAACACAACCACACTGTTCTCACACATGCACTGCGTTCAAAGTAAAGAAGGAGGGTTTTTTTTTAAGAAAAATGCTTTTTTTTTAAAATGCCATTCTTCTTTAACATTTTTCACTAAT
The DNA here is from genome assembly GCA_003999625.1 of Oryzias javanicus. Taxonomy (NCBI): domain Eukaryota; kingdom Metazoa; phylum Chordata; class Actinopteri; order Beloniformes; family Adrianichthyidae; genus Oryzias; species Oryzias javanicus. Next base: position 22,749,010 of record CM012459.1, on the reverse strand, counting down.
AAATCTTGTATTTGATTATCTATATTTTTCTTAACTGGAATTCTGTTTCAGGTTTCATGTTTTTTTCTTTGTAAAAATGTTACTAAAACACATTCAAGTTTTTATAAACCAGTAACACTGTTTAGGTGATTTGATTTCTTTGGAGTTATTGCTTGAAAAAACTGATTTAATTTTACGCCTGTTTTCTTTTTATTGACAAATGGGAACAAAATGTCTTCAAAAACATTGGAAGTATGAAGTGACAGAAAATGAAATGAAGGATTTTGAATGTCCAGGATGTACAGTACCTCATATTTGCCAGAATAATAGAAAAAGTACAAACGGATGAATTTTGAATGCAACTTTTAATCCACAATGTGACAGAAAATGCATTATATATACAGTATATTTCTCCCTTAGAACTAAAACTGAGCTGCCAGGAGATCCTGCCAACAAAAACGGTCACAAAGGATTACAACTTCAAGGGTGCATCATGTCGTTTTTGTATGATTAGTCATTTATACAAACACGAATAAATGTTTGTGAGAAGCTACAGATTGCCTCCTACTGAGCTGTCACGAGGGAACAAATTATTTACATGTGTTTGGGTTTGTTACATGTTCATATGTTTTCAATACATTTTTTTTTTTTTTTTTTTTAAAAGGAGAAAATTCTTCCACACACATGAATGCTTGTAACTCAAAAAACGTTGCTAAATTTACTAACCTGTTTCCCAGGCAACACAGAGGTAGGCTAACTGCCAGCTAGTAAATACAATGGAATTAAAGACACGTGTGCGTGTCACAGCGTTTGCATGGGTTTGGACGGAGCAGTGGAATTGTGGGTATGCTTTTTCCACACAGTGCGTTGCCTCTCTTTCTGCCTTGCCGCCAAGATCCTGATAGCTTCAAGATGTGCAATAGAATGTGAACACAAGACATTATAGAAAGGAGGGAAAAAAATTAAGCAAAGTGTAGAAAATGTGAAATAAAATACAGCAGAGACATCTTGCTACTGCTTGCTTGACTGAAACCGAGCCCTAAAATCTCGCCGGAGACTCACAAATCACCAGCACTGCTTTTTTAAAGGCAAAGATAACCTTCTCCAAGGAGTCCATTTAAAATGAGCCGGAGTGAGCAAAGCGCTGTTGGAAGGTTTTATTGCAACAACATGTTCTTGTGGCACGCCTTTGTCTGCAGGGTAGCCCCTCTGAAAATATACAGATTAAATAAGTAAAGTGAGAAATTAGATAAATTGGTGAAGATTATTTTTCAATTATCGTGCAATTATCCAAATCATAAAACAATGCAGTAGTTATTTTGATAAAAACTTAATTTTAAATTTCACTTGATTTGAAGAATTACCTGATAGTGGATGTGCTTTTTTTAATATATTGACTGCATATAGAGATCTAGACTGAGCCATATCTCCCCCCTCGCGTTCCAAATAGGAGGTACCTGCTGGCTCCAAGAAGCCAAAATTCTATAGACTTCTACAGAGAAATAATCAGCTATTATTCAGTCATTATATTTATCTGAATGACCATTTTTGTTTTAATACATTTTTTAACAGGTTCTAGTTAATTCTATTTTTTTCATGATATTTTTTCCTTATTCCAAGCAGGGCAAGCCCTGGGCTGCATAGCGCCCTAGGCGAAAAGTGATTTCTGTTGTTAAGGTTATAAAAATAGGAAGAAAAAACTAGATCGCCTTGTAAATTCTTATTTTTTAACCAAGAACAAGGGTATTTTTTGACCAAAATGCACGGGGTGTAGTAAATTTCCAAGCAATTGAATGTAAAATTATTTATCAAGTCAAACAATTGAGTTGTTTTTATTTATGTTTTTAATTATTGCTTTTTTAATTTTTTACAAAAATGACACAAGACACCTCGCTGAACCATTTTTTTTTTTTATCTTTAATGGTGTCCCTGGCAGACATTCATCCTGTCCACCTTTATTATGGGAGGGATTAGACATGAGTATAAGGGTGGGATCATCTGGACCCCATAAGAGAGCACGGATAAAAAAAAACTTTACTAAATGGCCTAATCAATGCATTTGGCCCCCCCTCCAGCAAGTAGCGCACTAGGCAGCTGCCTAGGTCACCCATGCCCATGTCCTGACCTTATTGGAAGTTATTCAGATTACAGTGGAAGGGGAATAGTCAGTGAAAGTGTTGTTAGATTCAAACAAGCTTACTTCAATTGGTAACTCTAATAACCATAGAAACATGGATTTAGGTGACTTGGACCAATTACTTTTGTCTGGCTTCAACATGGCAACATCTGTACTGTTGAAAAAATGCTTCATTTTACTGGAGCTAGAAGTATGACATTTTCTAGGGGGGATGTCACAATCGCTTAATCCAGTTCTCTACACACAGTCAATGCCCAGTGCCAGTGAGTTGGGCCGTCCATCTACAAATCAGAGCCCCAGAACCGGTTGCCACTGTATCATATTAGTTTTACACTCAATAAAATTGCTGAAATTTGACATTAAAACTTGGCTGAATTTAAAAAAAGAAAAGAATGCAATAAACAAACAGTAATGACATAACTAAAACTGCTTCAGCATCAGCTAGGCAAGTGCAGCCAATTGCTGTAGCAATGGACATATCCGCTCTGTGTCTCTACTTCTGCTGTTAGAAAGTGATGCTGCAATGTGTTTCCCAATGCAAACAATTTGGTTTAATCTTTGATGTTTTGTGACTTTTCCTATTTCAGTTTTAATTTTTACATGATTTTGCCTGAGTTGACACAAGAGTGGTAAATAAGTTGAAATCTTGGTTCTGTGTATAGATTTTTTTGTTCTCCGCAACCTCGTTTTTAAATGTTAACTTGCAAGTATGTTACAATTGTTGCTATGAGGCTTCAAACAAGAAGCTCTGATTGTGCTGTGTGTCTAAACCCACAAGAAAAAGAAGAAACTAAAACAAAAGCATGTGTGTGCAACGCTTCCTGCTGCCCATAATTCAATTAAAATGAACCGTAGTGACACTTATACATAGCTCACGCATTAATCATTATGGTTTCATGCTATCATTAGGATATATGTGTAATATTTTTGTGCATTTCTTTCAATGGATTTGTGCCTCTTTGACAGATGACACATTTTATGTCTCCAGATACACCAATCCCAGATATCTCAGTCATTTGCAACATGGGAGCAAAGTGTTTAACAGCCGTTAGTTTTTGTATGCTTGTGTCATCAGTGACTCATCGATGCAGCAGTACAGCTCAATCTTACAATATTTAGGAGGGAAAAAAAATGAATGTGATTAGGTTGTGTGGGAGAATGTTGTGTTCTGATCATTTGAAAAATGTGATTCGTTTGCACTTACTGTTTTTTTGTACTTTAGAATAAATAATACATACGCAGTCGGGTTTTCAGTGACTCGTATTTAAATGGTGAATAAAACTTTGGCTGGGATTTCCCCAGAAGTCGAGACCTCATAATGTGGTTGTGTGCCCTTGAGCACTGCGCTTCACCATGGCTGCTTCAGTAAAGCCACTTAGACCTTAAATACAGTGATACTTCCCAAGAATCAGTGTGTAATGTGACATAATGATGGTAAAGCAAAAAGGCTATTACTCAGGGTGTCTCAGCGGTGCCAACACTCTGACTGGATACATGATTTTTTTATTCTTCTTTTGGTTCTGTGCCAGTGTCAATATTTAAGGCACAACACTTAAAGAAAAATGCATCCAAAGGCAAAGCTTTAGGAAAGAAATCAATAAAGTTAGCTGGCAAGCACACCGTTGCATTATGTTGCAGGCTCGGTCTTCTTTTATCTACCTCATATTTTCCTCATCACGTCTCTATTTTCTGATATTGCTTTAGAATTTGAGTGGTGTTAAAATTGGAAAGTGAGTGCATGTGTTCTCAGCTTGTGTGTATATGCTTTGAGTGTTTATAGGTTTGCTGGAGGATTACACGGGACCCTATAAATCAATTTGTAGAATGCCTATTAACCTTGGTGCCCTCCGTAGTGGTTTTAGTGTAGCCGCAGCAGCAAGAAATCTCCTTTCTAGTTTCATGCTTGGTTCCTGCTTCCTTTGTATCTGATACACTTGTTCATGTACAAGAGAAAGATCTGCATGACAAAAAATGGTTGCTTCGGTGTCTGTTTTAATCTTTAATCACCTTAGATGTCGCTGGCTACAACTAAATAACACATTTTTGACATACCGTAAGTCTACAACCATTTATGGGATCAATGTAAATCAGTTTTTCAAATCAGCTTTGTATCCATAAGCAAAACATTACTAACGTAGTGTTGCAAAAAGGTGAAAAGCTGCTTTAGTCGACGATAAAATTGACATATTCATGTTGATTGCGTAAGCACTTCATTACTGTAAAGTGTTGATGCATTCTCAAATTGTCATGTATGGATTTATGGTTTGGGCCACTTCTACGACACTTTTTGATGTTTGTGGTGTCCCCAACTTGTTGTTTTTTGATTTGCTGCTGGCTGTTCCCATTAGATCAGGGTTTCCCAACCTGCAGGCCACAAACCAGTACCAGTCCAGGGCGCTTGGTACCGGGCCACAGACGGGAATTGGGGTCCCCAACTCTTGGGGCGTGGACCGAACTAGTACTTAAACCCTAACATGGTACCCCAATGCCTCGTTTCCACTGAGCAGTCCAGACCGGACAAGACCAGACTGGGCCGGACTGGACTGGGCCAGACTGGACTATACCATTTTTGGTCCTAGGTTAGGTCCATAGAGAAATGGAATTGACCCATTAGGGCGGGGCTTCTGTCATCGCACGATGTAACCCATTGATTGGCGAAAAGGTTTTACAATCTACAAATATGGAGACCCTCCCGTTTACTTCTCACCAGACACCCACAACCACAGAATGTCTGTTACCGATCCATACTCATCAAAACACTTCAGATCGTGTTTTGTAAAACATTTATTGAAGAACATTGGAGTATTGCGCAACATAAAGAGCTGTTTTTTTTTTCTCTTTTTAATTCAGAACAATAGACTGTTCCGCAGTGTAGAGGGCATCTTAATAAACTGGATTATAATGATCCTCCTTGATTATATTTTTCATTTTTTGTCCGTTTCTGAATAAACTGATGCAACTTCTCTTTTGCTTTAGTCACTTTAACGCACAGCTACATCATCGGTCTACACCCCACATCCGATATGATGGTCCAACCCTAAATAGAAAAACTCACTTGAATTGTCCGGACCAAGAGGGGACTGGAGGTATTACATACCATCATATCCTTGGATAAGGGTACCAGTATCTGTACCCTTACCCTAACCCAGTACCAGTTCCACTTCTGGTACTGGGTTCGGGTCCCGTCATTTAATGGGAACAGCAAGCACATAAAAAAAACCAAATTGGGGACACCCAAAATGTCAAAAGAGACGCGGAGCATCCCAAACCATACAATGAGTTAGGAGAGAGAATGTGTAGAATGTGTTGCATGTTTGCAAAAGAAGGTCAACTCTGAAAGTAAAGAGGGTGGCTAAAAAAAAAAAAAAAAAAGAGATGTTTCTAGCAAAACACATGTACTAACTGAAACATTTTCGCAAGCATCTGTTCCACTATCCTACAGCTTTCTGAACACCTCTTCCCTTTCCTTTGGAATTAAAAACACCTCAACCTGTCGCCTGCCTGTCCTCTACTTGTCTGCTCTGACGTGACAGCCATCTTGACTCCAGGTGGCCGGCAGAGACCTTGCCCTTTGGGTCAGTTATCCCTGCCAGCTGCTTGGAGATTGATGAGTCAAAGGTGCCACGGCAACTTCAGCGGGGTCTCTAAGGAGGGGGGGGGGACAGGCTCCATCAAACACCAGGCAAGCAGAACTAATGGGCATACTCAAGAGAAAAAAAGAGGGACAGAAGGAGAAGAAGCATGCAATCATATACTGTAAGCGCGCATGCAGGCAAAAGATCTTTTAGAAATTGTAAAGAGACAACTTGAGTTGATTAAATAAACACGGAAGGCTTTCAGTGTGGTAAATCAAAGGTATTGCACGGGGAGCAGCACAGGGGCACATGGAGCAATGATAACTTGATTTGTGGCAAAGAGGTGTTGTGAAGGACAGATAGGGAACGGTTGGAGACAGCAAGAGCAGATGATTAAAAACCTCACCCTGAATGCTAATGACCAAAAGCTTGCTGATTTAAATACTCTAACGCTGTATTCACTTGGGTGCTAGGCTTAGGTTAATGTTTGCAAAGAAATAACAGAGTTAAAAAAATATACTTCACTTTCTCCCCATTGACTTCATCCATTCTTTTCATTCTTCCTTCTTGGGGTCAATTTTAGTCTTCACTGTTGCCATTGTGTGTACTGTCATTGGTTTGTCCTTTCACATATGCGTAGACTGAAGGGCAGGTGCGTGCGTGTTCTCTTTACAGGCTGTCCACATGTTTTCATGTTTGGGCGTGTCCTTGATGGTCCACGGTTGTTTTTACGACCTGCAGTCGTCAAATATGTGCATGTCATTGTGTTCCGACGGGAACAGCGTGTCCTCTGGTGGAGGCGTCTCTGCGTCTGATTAACCTCGTGACATCACTCCCCAAACATCTCATTTGTACTTGTTTCAAAGATGCTTCCACAAGATCGCTGATCTTTCGGTTGCTACGGTGACCATGCAGGGCCTCAAAAAGTACTGCGGGGAAATGGGTAAAAAAAGCAGATCTGCTAGGTGCATAGACATAAAAAAAAAGGTGTTATGAGACAAATTGTTTCATTACAAAGCAGGTGAGTATCTTCATCATTCGTACAATGAGACATTGACATTGTTACATTCTAGTTACATAAAATAGATTTTTAAAAACATTTTTTTATTTAGATGACAGTGAACGTTGTTTTTGCAAATATATACAGTCCCATTACAATAAATCCAAATGCTTTAGTTGCTATAGTTATAAAAAGAAATATAATTGCAGCTTTCTTAAAATTACAATAATTTCCACAGCTCTCCTAACACAACTCTATAGAAGCTGACAAGTCTTTCAATTATTAGACTATAATTTGTCTTTGCAGATTCTCAGTTAACACACACTGGAATTATTTTTTTCTGCTAAATGTTGCATAAATTGACACTTTGACAGTTTAATGTGGATGCAAAACACAATAAAATGTGCCTTTTTAATCATTTGTGCTTATTATCTGGTTATTAATCTCTGTTTCTATTTGTATGTTGTTACTCTTAGGCATTTTATTTCTTCTACCTTTAGCTTTAAATCCTCCACATCCGGTGTGGCTCTGGTGCAGACACCAGAGTCTTTACATAACTTGAAAAGTCTTTACACTGCATCCATTCCGGTCTGGTCTCTTCGGCGCTCTGTATCCGTTCTGTTATTTATTTATTTATTTTTAATAAGTGTGACATTTTTAAAATAGAATTGATGCAAAGGTTAAATAATTTGGGACCTAAAACTGAACCCTGAGGGACACCACATACAATGCCCTCACATCTCGATTAATCCACTACCTCGCTACCCCCCTAATGCCATAGCTATCTAATTTTTTAAGTGGCACAGGATGATTGATTGTATCAAAAGCTTGATTCATTGAATTTGAAATTTCTTCCGCAGCCTCTATTAGGGTCATTGATGTCATACTTGTTCTGAACCCATACTAGCTATCGTTCCGTAGTTTATGTTTATTTATGATTTTTTTCAAATCTGTTGTTAAAAAGTTTTTCTAATATTTTTAAAAATTGAGGGTGCAAAGAAATTGGTGCATAATTTGCGAAGAGGCTTCACATTTTTGTTGGACGCCTGTCCCGAGTCGAAACACTTTTTGTGAAGTTGGGGCTATTAAACCAGAACCGGAAATCGTAGGAGCAAGTGTAAAGTGCATCCAGTACATTTTTTAAAATAAAACTCACTATCCACTGTATTCACTGTTTTTATCATGTTATAAACATTACGTCATTGTGACAACCAACCCTGGTAGTCCCTACTTGTTACACAATTCATGTAACACAGTCAAATATGTACATTTATACCTAAATATGACAGAAGTATTAATACAAGTTCAGTGCTAACTCATTGTATGCAGACGAGTCACGCAAAAGAAAAGAAGTGTGAATATAATTCAAAATCACTGTGGAATGAGGGCTTGTTTACTTGTACTTCCTATTTAAATGGCGGGTTATCGCTACGTGAGTTTGAAGTCTTGCGAGGTCGGCAGCAGAGCTTGTGGCTGAAGCAGGACCGCAGCCATCTGTAGCCAGTGTAAGTCATCTGCAGGAGCTGAATCTCTCAGTGGTAGTATCTTCCTTGAATACGAGTGGGGTGGTCGCTGGTGTGGACTGGTCCCCAAAATATTGTTTCATAGCTTCCATATCAAACCAACGTACTGTACGCTTCATTATGTCGTGGGAATTCAGGGATTGTGTGTGTTTAATTGTTTTTGTGGGTGAAGCTCTTTGTTTATGGTTAAAAAAAAATGTTCTACCTAAATTTAAAGCACTTTTGTTGAATATGTATGAAAATTGATTTATAAATAAAGTTTGATTTGATTTTGATTTGCCAACATGCTTTCCATGACTTTTTCTAATGGCAACTATTAAATCTGAACATAAATGAAATCCCTTTTTGGTTTTAAATCACAGGCAACAATAAAACAGAGGAGAAAAAAATAAGCACAGCATAAAAAGCTTGATAATGACGGAAAGATGGAATGTGAGAGCTGGTTTACGTGCCAGACTCAGCAGGAGTTCACATCACAAAACTGGGTGGATGGTTAATGGCAAGTTAGCGCTCGTGTGTTCTCTGGTTGACACCCAGTCGCGCAGGGTCCAAGCAATTTAAATGACTCAATCAAAAGGCGTGAACACAACAGCGTTGGTGTACTCTGCTTTGTTTTCAAGTGCTGATGCAGAAAAGTTAATAAAGGAAAAGTTTGAGAAAGTTTAGTATAAATCAAGCAACATCAAGAGATCTGGATGTTGTCTGTAGGTTTTCAGCCTTTTCCAACAAACAAACTAAAAGGCGAGACAAAGTAATGGATGAAGAGCTCATAGAAAGGCTGTGTGGATAGTAGTAAAGCTGTCACTTGTTAATCACAAGACCACACCCCTATTTGTGCTCACTTTTCAGGTCAAATGTAAGATAATATGATTAGGCTTTTAAAGATCCTCCCCCCAACTGTCATGAAAATAAGTTCCACCTACAAAAGCAGACACGATTTCTAAACAGGTAATAAAACTGTTTATTTGGACTTTAAAACTGGAATGTGTTATATTGAAGTGAATGGGGACCTGCTTCCATAACTTGTCCTCAATGGTTTCCTGTTACTTTTGATCCAAACAAGCTTTAATTTAGACGCAAAATATTTATGAAATCCAAAAGAAACGGATGAAGTCAAGTGACTGAGCATGTACTTCTCCCTTTTCTTTTTTGATTCTTTTTTTGTTAATTATTTCTTTAGTACAACTATTGTCATGTTTTTAATCTCCTAATATATCATAGCAAGAGTCCAATATGTTTAAGACCCACTTCAATAAAGACAGTGTATTTAATGTTTTTAGCATGTTCTTCTAGCATTTTTCTCATGATGGAGGACATAGTAAAGTAATTAAGCTTCAAATTGTATTTTTAATTTTTTTTTTTAATTCAAAAAAATTTTGAATTTATTTTATGAGGGAAACAGCTTGTAGCAGTGATGCTGAAATCTAGTGTTGGGCACAAGCTGCCACTCTGTAGAAACTGTCCTAAAATTATGTTTTTTAATTTGGATTAAAAGCAGCAAAATCCTAAATCCACATATGATCAACCAAAAGTTGAGCATTAATTCCTATCAAATTTATTGAAGAGATAAACCCTCATTTATCCAAAATAATCCAGAGATTTTAAAAGTTTTTCCTTTCGTTTATTGTAGTGTTCTAAATTACTTTTTTAATTCAATTTTTTTAATATTTTAAATGTAATTGTAAAAAAAGAAAATCGGTTTTTGAGAACTGATGCACGTGACGCTGGCATACACTTCTTATTATCTTGCATTCCATAAGGGAAATTGTCGACACCACAAGCTGCCATGATTTGACTAGAACTTCCATCACAAAATTCAGATCAGTGACATTTCCAGCCTTTAGCCAAAAAAGGAAAAGCCACATGCTCGGTTTCTTCTGCTGACTTTCATGCTGAATCAGTAAAAACAAAGAGCAGCCTAACCTTTTCTCTAAAATAATAAAAGCCAACATTAATCTTTTATTAAAAATCATGAAAAAGCTGCACCAAATAGACAGCTAGGGTCCATTGTGTTACCAGTTATTTTTCTTTTGTAGGCTCTAAAAAACTAATTTTACTTTAAATTTGTGCATATTTGACAGACATCACTTGTCTTTTTTAAATGTGAAGTTCTTCACACTTTCATCCCCTATAAGCTTTGTTTGCTGTTGCATACAGGAGTTTGATTCCTGCATGGTTTGAGGCAACAGTTACGTATGTGATGTCTGTGTGTGTGTGCACGTCTTTCATGTTTTTAATTATGACCATGTCTGCATAGAGCAGCAAGCTACTTCCTGCGTTCCCAACTGAGCTGAAAGCAAAAGTGTAGGTGGTTTGTGCGCTTTTTTTCTTCCCTTCTCCCCCCCTTTGATTTGAGAAAGGCATACATATATTTGCTGGTATGCAGTCATTGGTGAATACTTTTCATTTGAGGAGGAAAGAAGATGAATAGTTGATTCTGCTTCAGAAGGAAAGCGATGGTCAGGATTTTGCCTGTTTTAAAAATCGATTTTTTTATTTTCACTTTGGTACAATTTTTATACAAAGTGCACATATGCAAGAATGAACTTGAGTTTAGCAAGAAATCTTGTCAGGTTATATAAAACGAGTCAGCTGACACTGATCAGGTGCGTGCTGTTATATCACTCTACATCCCCTTCATAAATGTAAGTTTAATCAACTCTCTTTTTTTTTTTACTCTCCTTCCAGTCACAAACTCCAGCCTTCTTCAAACCTTTCTGTCACAGATCTTAGCGCTTAATCCCACTCTGAAAGAAATCGTCTTAGAATGCACAGAAAGGAGAAGAAGCTTAAGTTGGAGTTCTAAACCCAAAACATACAGTTGGTGTAAACTCCAGTACAGGTTTATTAAACGGGATGGCAGTTCTGATACGTTCTCCTTGTGTGTGGGCGCTCTGGAAGGAGTGGTGAATTCAGCAGTTTGGGAGCCCCAAACTGACAATTAAAGACAATCACATGATTGTGCAATCTGCCATGAGGAAGACCTTGCAGCCTGCACTGACCCTGAACAGGAAATACTTAAAAAAACTATAATTTTGAGGGGAAAAAATGACTAGAATCAAGCATATAAATATAAAACAGGTCAGTGGAAACTATATACATCTGACAGGATGATGACAGCTAAAGCACTGCCTCTCCTCTGATCCTTATTATTAAATGTACTTCAAAAAGGAACTAATAACCGCTGAACTGATCCCAAATCCGCTCAAATTATATGTGATCAAGAATCAAGAATGCGGTTTTATTAACGCGCATCCAGCCGGTGGTGTTCACAACGTTTGGTAGTTCTGTGTTTTGAAGGAAATGCCACCCACATGGAACTCCCGAATCCTGATTGGTCACAGTGCTGCATTGCCACAATTCAGCATGAAAATGTTCAACCGGGTTGAACTTTCAGCATACGATCAATGAACGGACATAGATCTTGCGACTTGCATACTGACATGCAATCATGTGTGCTCTAAACTAGGTTTGAAATTCTGATCTGTGCACCTTTGCATTGACTTGTTCTCGAAAGTGGATGCTTGAACGCGAATTGATGCAGCCGGTGTTTCACCACCTATAGGTTTACGGTCACGTATCCAAAAATCCACTGTGTGGCAACCTAGATGTAAGTTTTCAATAAATCTGGAAGGTGACTGTATGGCGGAATTTGTAATCGACAGTCACATTTATAATACTCTTCTAGCCTCTTGGCCAGGACTCCCTTTTAAGAGAGATGTCTTAATCTCAATGGGACTTCCTGGTTAAATAACGGTTAATAAATAAATAAAAATACAGCACAAAGCTGCGATTTCAAGAAAAAGTTCAAATTTTGCATTGACTGGATGATTTTTCTCTAAAAGTTGACATTGGTCAGTGGCCGCCCACGAAATTTTTCAGGTCGCACGGTGTCAGGTGGGAAAGATGCTTTTAAGAAATTTGGCGATAGCTGGGCAACCATAGGATGGATCGTCGGCCGGCAGCAGGTCTGATTGGACGATATGTAAACATCTTCAGATGGCGACCGTCCATATCGCCCGGTAGCCAGGGATTTTATAAAAAATAATGGCATGCCACTCTCTACATTCATGACTATGCTAACAATTTAAAAAAAAAAATCAGGCGACGGAATGAAATCTTGAAGATTCTGCGAATGTCTCAGTTGTAGTTGTGACGGTAGCATAAAGTAATTCTTTCCTGCAATGTCAGAAGAAAAATTGCAATCTGGCAACACGGACTGCTCGCTAAATTGTGAGTCTACCTATTGACTGGAATATTCTATTACGGGGGATGACACGTTTACATGATCAGCCTTGTGCTTTTTCAATGATTTAGGGACGGGTTTTTTAACGAAAGAATGAATAATACAGGGCATAAAAATGACTTAAGACACTTTATAAAGTGTTCCACTCCTACCTTTGACTAATGATAAGTCAGCATTTATCTGGATGACCCACAAACCTGCATAATTGCTTTAAATGTTGCAATTTCTTGCATTCCATCTTTTCTATATGGATCAGACTCTTTCTGCTCAATAGCTAAGTATTCCTGTTTAAATCAATGCTTTTGTTCATTCTGTTTCTAAATTATGATTTTTTTTATTAACTTTGTCGTAATCCCTATTAATAAACATGTTTTAGTGTTTCCAATAAAGTTTTAAGAATTTATTAAAAATGACTCAAAGCCGTTGAAAGTGACGCAGTAAGACCGTCATAACCCTTACAGGAACAGGGGGGGAGGCGTAAATCAGAGGAAGACACAAATGTATCTCGTCTCTTTCCCTCAGTCTATTTCAAAGTATTATCTTTGCATTTTTTATTCAGTCAAAAAGAAGATGAAATACGCCTAAAAACAAAAGGAAGATGATGAATTAAGTAGAGGTGACGTCGTTTTCTTTGGAACTTTTCTTTTTCTTGAAGTTTAGCTCGTCTTTTTATAGCTTGTTGGTGGCAGTTTCAGCAGTGCTACTATGGTAACAGCAGGGGAGTGGGTGTAAGCAGCTAATCCTGTTTGGGTGTCATGGTGACATTGCTATGGCATCCAGAAGAAAAACTACACAGGCCTCCTTCCCTTTAATCAGGTTTAATCAGAAAGGATTTGTTGGGTCAGGGGGTAAGATGCTGGGTGTTTTTTCTCACAAATTGGATTTCACTTAAAATCATCCCTGTTTGCACTTTTACTGTCCACGCCGCTTGTCGCTTTCTATTATTTGTCGGCCATCAGATTATAGAAGCTATCTGCGGTAACCCAAATGTGGCAGTCACACACCGCTTCAACACATCTGTGCCTTCACATGTTGTGTAGTGACTGGTCGGATGCTCCTGTTTGAACATGTGACAGGAAGAAGGCGTAAACCTGACCCTCTCTGCTTATGTAAACAGCTGTAAATCCATTACACTCTAAAACCATAAAAACTAATCATTATATGTTTTGTGAAATCAGATCTATAACTTGTGGTTCTCCTGATCAGATGTTGATTATCTTCTGATTGGCCACTCATCTTAAAAGGAATCATTACAACAATTCCTTTTATACTAGTTTAGCAAGCAATCAACCAGCCTGCTTCTGGTTGCACACTGACAGAAATGTTCTTGAATGTTTGCCCATATAATTTAGCTTTAAGTTAAACAGTTATTTTGCTTATATTAGTCAATTTAATTGATTTAACAATCTCTTTCCTCCTCTTTTTCCCATTACACTCTCATCGTCCAGATTTTCTATTGACTGTCACTAGTGCGAGCTTTCCAAAGCCAAACAAACGTTAATGTTGTCTAACTTTAAGGAAATACCATCCATTCATATTCTGAATGAATCCCTTTCAAGTTCATGGGTTGCATTATTAGGGTTAAAATGAGGCACAACCGGTTTGTTGCAGGGCCACAAACTCACACTCACACCTAGGAGTAATATAGGGTTGTCACTTCACCTGTGCAGCATGATTTTGGACTGTGGGAGGAAGCCAGAGGGCCTGGAGAAAACCCACACATGCACAAGAAGAATATATGAACTCCATACAGAGAAAGTCCAGGATTTGAACCAGTCTATCCAATCCATAGAGATATATCATCACAGGACAAAGTGGGGTGGGATGTCACCCCATAGAAAGCGCCTTGCATCGGCTCTCATGAAATAAGGCCAAATCCGTCAATGATTTTTCAGCATTTCTGGCACTGCCATTTGGAGCCAGACGACAGTGATTGGTCCAAGTTCAGTTTTTAGGGCTACTACAGTTGCCAATCATGAGTAAATTTGTTCACATTCCACACTCCTTCCTTCCACTAAAAGCGGGCTTGGAAGAACCGATTGGAAGTTTGGGGCCACATTCTTTTACTGAGTCAGTTTATAACTTGAATAACTTGGATGAGAAAAATTATGATGAGAAAAATGTATCGTCAAGAATGATTATTCTGACAAATAAAATGACTTGTAACTTTTTAATAACTTACTGCTGCTCTGCAGAAACCATGACTTTAAAAAAACAACAGGTTTTTCAGTTTTAGCTAAAAACGACAATTAAAAAACCCACTGGGATCACTTTTAAGATAGATGATTGGAGTGAGTCTTTTTAAAAAAAAACTATAGCCAGCTGTTTACAAAAGCATGTATTTTTGTCAGAATTCTATTCATGTTGAATTCATTTAGAATGAGTTGTCACTGGTTTCCAAAGCCTTAAAACCCACCAGTGTCACTCACACTTTACTTTGACTCTTTCTCTTCATTGACACACATTTCCTCAGTCTTTACATTTTCACAGAGCTCACTTGTCTCACTCGAGTGGACACAAAACCAGAGAGGAAATGATAAAGCAGTTCTTGACAAAACAACACGGCTTTTCCAGCTCTCTGTGGGGAGATGGAGTGGAGTGTTTGGTTCTGATAGCCGTTCAGCGCGGACAGCGAGGAAGCAACAAACACCAAATCATAGAGAGGCAGTGTGTTTTGTCCACTAGGAGAAACTTGCTTTCAGCATATAGAGTGGGTTTCCTTTTCTGTCAGAAGCTGGGAATAGTTATAACTCTACTGCTGTTGGTATCATGTATTGCTTTAATTGACATCTCCTGTATACTTTTACATCGTTCTTTATTATTAAATTTAGCTTTTTTAAATTAATGACATTGCTTTGAATCTCCACAATCTTGCTTGCTCACAACCATTTGATTTATGGACATTCTGTTACAAAACAACAGGAAAAAGATCTAATTATGAAATGTATTTAAAGCATACAAAAACGTACAAACATACATTTAACAGTTTAAATTATCTAAATTTATGTGCTTACAGCAAAAATCAGATTAACTCAAAACATTTTTTTTGAAAAGAGATCTAATGATTGTTTTTCACTTTGATTTTGTCATCCTACTTTTAAGAAATTTTCCTCAACCTAAAAGGTAAAACTTTACAGTCAGGCTACATTTATCAACATTGGTTAATGCATAACTAAGAATTTCATAGTTAATTAACGTTTAATTATGCATTACTAATTGTCAATTTTTTTTGTTATTTATTATTTAAGGTTCATAAATAAATATTAGTTAGCTGCTAACTATTAGATAAAGTAAATGCATAAAAGAGGCTGACAACAATTTATTTCATTGTTAATAAATGCTTAGTTATGCATTAACTATTGTTAATTAAGGGTCCTTATTGTAAAGTGTTGCCTCTTAGGGCGAAAAGTTCAATATGTTTCAATCAATTTGCACATTGTTTATTTAATGCCTACTTATGAGATATCCTTTAATTTGGACTGGAGTTATACTTTGACAAACTTAGCATTGTAAAGTAAAATCTGTGTACAGTTTGATGTACAGAATTTTGTATTTTGACACACTATGCTGCTGCAGATAATGTAATGCCTTTGGGTCTCATAGGAGCAGCCCTCAGGCTCTTTTTATTGACCTGGGTTCACAATATTTCTCTGCTCTTGGCAGAAAGCTGTGATCTTTTCCCAATATTGAATATCCATCCATCTTTTTTGGCACACTTAACTGCCTTGTCATCTCTGCTTAAAGTCTTGGCAAGGCAAACCTTGGGAAGGACTGCTTTGGACACCTCTCACTCTGCTAAATATTGCTTTCATTGCATGTTTCTTATTTACTTGTTTTCATGTTGTGTGCTCAAGTCACATTTAGGTTTTATTAAACTTACAAACAAGTCACATCAATTACTATTTTATTGCTTTCAAATAACAAGACAGTTGTGTGTTTTTTGCATGTTCCATTAGAGGGTTTTTTTTAGATAATCTATTTCCTCTTACAGTAAATAAACAAGCTTTACCCTTCAAAGAATTTTAATTAAATAAAAAAAGCAGGTTCGGAACAGTAATATTATATATGACAAATATATTACAAACACAAAATAACTTCAAATTTTGTATAGTTGTTTCTTCAACCACATTTTACCAAACCCACACGTTCCTCACATGTGTGCATAAATAAACTCATTAAACTCAGAACAGGCCGTCTTTGTGCATTGACTGTAAACACACAGTTTTTGAAAGCTATGTTTTGCATGAAAATAAATAACCTTGGGAATTCTTGTTCTAATTGGATTTTCTATACTTGTGGCCAGGGTGAAATCAAAATATGTGGATTGGTGTTATACACAGTCTTATACCTTCAGTGGCATTTTTAAATATGAAAGCTGCAGGATATAGAATGTAAGGATGTAACATATTTATTAGATTTCAATTTATTCTGGATCTTTTTGAAAACAAGGAAAAGACTGAAACTGGGCAACAGTGACTTACTAAAAAGGCTATTTTGGGTAATTTTTTTTAAAAAGAAAAATCTGTTTTTCTAAGGATATTTGACAAAGACCTGCTCAGTGACTAAGTAGTAGAGTGTTCCTTGCTGCTTAAAGGCATGATTTGGGAGTTTAAACCTCAAAATAGTTCTTAATCATTGCTCTGATCGCTCCTCCAAAAGACAAGGTAAACAAAAAAGTTTAAAATAAAAACCCCACTTAAATATCATCAAATTATAATGGTGTGTTTAGTTTGGAGGAAAACTGGACAAAACTTAAAAAAAAACCTTTTAGCATCACATTCTCATCTCTGACTTGTTCAATGTTGAGGTTTGGTTAAGTAACACTGCATCACTTTTTGACGCTTTGAGTGTCCCCAACTCTTTGTTTTTAGACGTGCTGGCTGAGGGTAATATCAAGGCTCCACAGCCCTTGAGATGTGGATGTGGTACCAGACACGGACTGGTCCTCGGGTTGAATCAGGTACCGGGACCCAAACCCTGTACTGGTTCCTCAACACTAACCTGGCACCTGACCCGGACTGGTACCAGACGCAATGCCAGGCGTGGACGGGGTTAGGGCACCGGTACTGGGTTAGGGTACCGTGCGCTCCGGGTCCTGGGTTAGGGTTACTGGACCAGTTCCAGTTTGCGGCCCTGAGGCTGGGAACCTGTGATTTAATGGGAAAAGTCAGGACATCTAAAAACGACAAGTTGGAGACACCCAA
Organism: Oryzias javanicus; assembly: GCA_003999625.1. Taxonomy (NCBI): domain Eukaryota; kingdom Metazoa; phylum Chordata; class Actinopteri; order Beloniformes; family Adrianichthyidae; genus Oryzias; species Oryzias javanicus. The sequence continues at coordinate 22,731,346 of CM012459.1, read as the reverse complement.
AACATCAAATTTTGATAAAGAGGGGTCCTAAACCAAACGTTATACGTTTACGAGTTGGGAATGAGAATGTGTTTATTTCAGGAGGCCACGAACGTTTCTAAATTTTGACAGAAGGGCCACATCGGGAGCAGATTTGTGGCGTGCTTTGGTAATTATTTACCTTGTACATGAAAGAACTAACCCCGGAAAAAAACATGATGTTCATCAGGGAAAAACCCAAACTCAGGGAAATGCTGCATTCATGAGGTGTAGGAATAATTGGAAAAATAAATGTCCGACTTGGAAATCTCACGTAAATATTAGAAAAGCAACATCAAAATCATTTATTCCAGTTTGGTGGACCAGATTAAATAGTTTAACGGGCCGCATATGGCCCCAAGGCCATAGTTTGCCCACCTCTGTTTTAGACCCTTCCTATTTGACATTGCATCCCAATTTAGGAATTTCATACTTAAAAAAAAATGAGTAACGTTCTTTTCAAAAAGAAACCAATATTTTTTTCTTTGAAAATTTTAATGGTTTAAATATATTTTTTACTTCTTTTTTTTTGTTTGTTTTATTTTTCATGTTATCCTTCTTAAAATACAACAAGATGTAGAGGAAATATCAAATAACTATTGATCGATTCATCCTACCAGAATGATCTGTCTGAGTCAAAATGAGCCAATGTCAGCTATGAATCGCATCGTCAACCACAAATCATGATATGAGTCGATTTATTGTTCAAATGATGTTGATTGGTGGCTCTCTTTGCATTTTCTTAGGATTCTTTAGTCTGCATATTTCCTGGAGTAGGCTGACCTATAAAAGCATGACATCAGTAACACTTGTTATTATCATAAATACACAAATTTTCAACACATTGTCACACGTTCTCCACCAAATGTCATTGTGTGTCTTCTTCACCACAATTAACACAAGACGTGTATTTGGTGAGTCACATGGCCTCGCACAGAAACACACACGAGTCACGCAGCAAGTTACAGGTTGTGTTAACTTATCCGGTCCTGTCAGTTACTGTGATCTGGATGCACTGCAGTGACCTTTGCATTGGTGTGTCAGTTTGCTTTGTCTTTATTTGCTCGTCTGCAAGCATGCCTCCTGCATGCACAAACCAGGCATGTGAAAGAGTCTCCAAACTGACAGTGTGTGTTTCTGGGTGTGTGTGTGTGTGTGTGTGCAACATCTGTCTCTGCCAGGTGAGGCAGGAAAGTCGTGATAAGTCAGGCAGCACACGCAGCAGAAAACAGAGCTGAAGAAGCACAACTGAAACAAGTTAGCAGTGTTTTATGGAGATGTGGGAGTAAAACAAATAAACAAAAAAAAGATATACACTTTTTGATTTTGACTTTTTTTTTTTGGTTCTACGATACACTGAAATCATTTGTTAGGGTTTTATTAAAATTTGAGTCTTGTCTGCACACATACTGATTGATGTTTTTGTCTTTACTTTTAAACTTTCTTTGTGTTTTCATCTTAAATTTGACATTTTTTTACACATTTGATTCAAATCTTCCTTTAACAGACTTAATGATAGTAAAAAGATAAGAGGCTCACTGGTGTGAATAAATGTTAATAGACAGTAAATTCCTGTTTAAGTTTCCACTGATTTTTGCCTTTTGATTGGACAGCTCAACTAAAATCAAAAGTAATTTTTTCTAAAGAAATTAAGAAAAAAAATATTGGAATTAAGAATAATATTTTTCCTCATTTAAGATGATATAATTCTATTTATTACAACTTTTTTTGACCTATTTTTTATCATTAAAAATAGATTTTGAATGTGCTTTTTCTTTATTGTGTCAAAACTCACATTTGTTGATCATCAACCTCAGACAGTCTGAACTTTTGTCTTGTATATTTTTTGTGCTTCTTCTTTATTTATTCTTTCATTTAACTCTCATCTGCCAGATTGCAGTTGCCTAGAAACTAGAGGGTTGTTTTTTAATGTAGATTTAGATATTTACAAGTCGGCTTGAAAAAAGAAACCTTGCCTTATATTGAGTTTGTTATATTACTATGTAAAATTTTGCAATCCAAATGCCGACTTTTACAGTCAAAATCAGAGAAAATCAAGGAACAAGAAAACCGTAATGTGTTCTTCTGATTTCTCCATTCATCTCAAACGTGGAACATATTTATTGATTTATTAACACACAAGCGTTTGCAGGTTGTTTTCTTTTTTTACATCATCATTTATTAATCTATAAGCATGGGCTCCACCTGGACAGGTTTAAGAGCTTCTGGCTCCACTTCCTGCGATAATGTAGGCAGAGTTGTTGTGTGACCCTAAAAAACTTTGAGATACGGCTGAAGCTGCAGTATTTTCCTGTTTATTTATACTTTATTTATGCTCTGAGACTCCAGGCAGTCAAACTGGAGAGTGTGAGGGGGGGGGAAACTCTTTTCCATTTCCTGCTCATGGAGGAGAGCAGCTGACAGAAATGACTGACAATATATCCGGCTTTACGACTCAAGGTGCTATCGAAATGCAGCGCGGCTGTAAGAGCCATTCTTAATACATCCTCAGTGCTGGGCTTTGTTGAGAAAAGACTGTGTTATCCTCTTAAGTGACTATGAAAAGCTGATAGCTCCGTGTCCTTTGTGAAGGACACAACGTGAGGCTGGGGAGCAGAGTTTGCTTCTGTATGTCTTTTAGCTGTGGTCAACTCTCAACGGGATTGCTAAGTGGCGACAGAGTCAGATAATATGAAGTCATTCGTCTGCTGCTATTTGTTTGAGTGCTGTCAGCTGTGATGAGAAGTCATGTCAAGTATAGAATAACAGAAGAGAAAGCCCAAATTAACAGGGAATAAATACATACTTTCACTGTACGAGATAGCAAAGCTATGCCAATCTGTGCATTCAAAAGGGTTGATCTTTCAGGAAGTGGATCAAGCAGAGAAAAGTTAAGTAAAAGATGTTTCCATTTAGGTTAGGGGTCCGCAATCGGCTGTTTCATCCTTCTATTGTGGCTCTGTGGACAAATTACAATGATTAGAACAACTAATAGATTTATATTTTTGGTTTGTTTATTCAACAAAATCAAGTTTTGAGATATTTAACGTGTCGGACAACACATGGTAAAAGCTTTAATCTGCTGTCAGAGTAGTAAAATAAGACAAAAACACATAATCTTGTCTTCTGTTGCACAACAGTGTTATTCAAAGGGGAAATTGTCAATATTTAGAAATGTATTTCCATATATGTAGATTTTTTTAAATTTAGGATTTTGTCATGAGGATATTTAATTGGAAAAAGCTAAACAAAGTCATAATGAGAGAAAACGTCATGTTTGACTTAACTTGCTGAAGGAGGAGGAGCTTATTTAAAACAGAATGTATTTTATTTTGAAAGGAACTTGTATCTGCTGCTGTAAAAGGAAAATAAGTTAAACTTAGCGTCTATAGAAAAAAATAAAACTCTTAACATTTAATTATTGTAAATATTTGCATTTCAATAAACACATATCTTAATTCCTATAAAGACATTAATAATTTTTTTTCTTATGGTGCATTCACACCGGACGCCACAGGTTTCATCATAGTGGCCGCAATCACAACGATCACAGTGGGCACAATTGATCTGGCTTCGTGGGCTCATGATGTTTCACTTTCATCAAGATAATGATAAAGAGTAAAAGCCACAACCCAGGTGCAACTATCACCAAAAGAGTGAAGTACGTCGCACCAGGAAAGACTGAACGATCTGGTGAACCCAGACATGGTGACTGTATATCTCTCCAAAACAAATAAACCCAGCTACTCGCGCGACATCACCCATGTTTTCCATGATGCGGCAATAAATGAAGTCCAGAAACGCTTGGGCGGTTGCTCCGCAGCCGGGGCGTCAAGGCACCGAGCAGTAAATTTGATGCCCGTCAAAAGAGAGGCAGCAGACACGAATTTGTCGTGCAAATCACGTCCAGTGTGAATACAGCATTAATGAAAAAGTGGAGCTTTGCTATTCTTGTTGAGTTGTGGTCGGAAAGAAACTGATTCTTTTGGCTGAAAAGGTGGCAAAACCCTTGCTATAAGTTGCAGCTAAAGAAAATGTCCCGTTTTGGTGGAATTTATTAATACATAAATACCTCAGATATTTGGTGGGCCTTTCTCAGTTGCATTAATCAGAAGAGCATTCCTGTTGTTTTTCTAGTTTTAAAGTTTACGCTGTTTTCTATTTTATGTCTATTCAATATTTTGTAAGTGCAGAAGTTTAAGATAGATTGGTGACTAACGTGCTATTTGCTCTTTAGTTAATTTTTACATTATTTTAGTAGCCACTTTTCATTAGTTCTACTAAAGTGATAAAAGTCTGGAGCTTTTACATTTAATGACCATTTCATACATTTTTGATATGGAGCAGTAGATCTTTATTGGTGCTTTCTATGCATTAAGGAGCTGTACTATTTTTTTTCATCAAACATTTGGGTCTGTCATCCCCCAGTGATGACGTGATGATGATTTATGAGAAGTTTGTCTGTACATTTCTTCACTTGAACGCATAAAATAGTATGATGAAGAAAGAGTTTTCACAGGCACCCTCACATACCTGAGGAGTGAGAAACAAGTGACTCAACAATTTGAACCACCAGGGAATACCTATTATGAGGTCAGAGTGTTGCACAACCCACTAGCCTTAAAGGACGTTTTTCCTGTCACATGAGTATAACTGAATTGTCATCTTATTTTAGCGGTCAGTGTTTTTTTGTCGTGTAAGGAGGACAAAGCAGGAGGTGGAGATTCCCATGGGTCAGGTTTGGGATATCTGGAAGCAGGTTGACGCATTAAAGTTCCCTATTAGACTGAACTTAACACAATCAACTGGTGGCAAATGGCAACCAAGACGGGGATGATTAGGATCCCTGGAGCAGCCATGTGCAACTGAACTTTCTGTTGTTCGTGCTTGTGCTTATAAAGACAACACCAAAGGAAGTGTAGAAGACGCAGAATAGCAATTAGGACTGTGTACTGTGGATATTCTTAGTACAGTACTGATCAGTGTGTGCGTGTAAGTGAAGGAGACACTGTGTGTTTAGAAAAAAGAAAGTCTGAGTGACTGTGGCCCACAGTTTCCATGGAAACGTCAGAACCCATCCTGGTATCCATGGTAACTTCAGGTTGGTACCCACAGAGTGGAGTGAAAGGGAGATGAGGGTAAGAAGTAGAGGTGAAGAAAGAAGACAGGAAGGAGACAAAGAAGAAATGTGATAGGGAAAAAAGTGACAGACACAGACGTCTTCATTTGTGAGCCACCGGATGATAAGTAGACGGTTTATGCACATAACTTTATTTAACTTTATAACTTTAAGGTTCTCCATAAATTTACGACATTTAGCTTTGAATTGATTCTCCCCCTTAAGAACTTTTAAAGTTGCATGACTCTGTGATGTCACACATTTCCTGGAGTTTGAGCCAAGAAAAAATACCTTGATTTACTTTTAGTCATTGGAGATCCTAATACATTTTCAGCTACTAACACCTGATGAAAAATGTGAAGCTGAAGCTTTTGGTAAGCTTTTTCCTTAATGAAATAAGTGTAGAAGTAGAAAGAAAAAGTTAAACAAACAACTTTAAACGAGTAAAAAAAGTAATTTATTTATAATTAACCTGTGTCTTGATCTTCCTCACATACTGTATATGTAAGATATAGTTTAAAAAAATATTTACTTTATTTGCTTAATGTCACCTTGCACAAGTTTTTGAAGAACTTTGTCAAGCTTTGGATTTATTACTTTTGTTAACTGAGCGCTGTGGGCAGAATGATTGGAAGCAGATGTTATAATAGAAAGCATCAAATGAGGTGTAATCATGATCTTTTGTAACTCTCTATGCACATGAAGGTGCAAAAATAATAAATAAACCATAAAAGCTGATTTATTCAACTAGGACTTGGAGAGATGCTGGGTGCACTCCTACAATAGATAACATCATATATTCATATAAAGTAAGAAAAGACACAGTATGGAGATCAAAATTTCCTAAATTGCAAAAAAAAAATGTAAAGTTGTTAACAATAAAACTTCCAAGTTTGCAAATAAAAAATATTAAATTTTGCTTTCAAAAATATTTTTTGCTTTTTAAATCAAATCAAACTTGCTAAGCACTTATAGTTCTTAACATAAAGACATATCAAATTTTAAAAAACAAAAGCGAGACATTACACAAAAAATTGTATAAAACCCATACACCCTCAATACACACACACACACACACGCACACACCATAATAAAGCATAACATGATTCCCTAAAATGAGGAAAATTGTTTCTGTTTGCAACAGAAATGCTTTCTATGGAGCCCCTAAAGGGACATTGAAGTAAAAAAAATAAAGAAAACAATTTTCTAAAAAATAAAAAAATAAAAACTCTGCTCACCAAGAAAAAAAAAAAAAATTTGGTCATTATCTGGTGCTCACCGGATGCTAAATGCTGCTTGACAGAGAGTAACTAAAAAAAAAAAAAATGTACTTCAATTTCTTTTTTTTTTTTTTTCTACTTCAGTGTCCCTCTGGGGCAGGGGTGGGCAAACTATGGCCCGGGGGCCACATGCGGCCCCTTAAGCTACGTAATGTGGCCCTCCAAATTAAAATACATTGAATCAAAAATCCTAATTACTGTTTTATTTTCATTGTATTTCTGGTTTCTTCCCATGAATGGTGTTGTTTCTCTGACTTTCGTATGTGTTCCTTTCTGAGTCAGATGGTGATTTTTCGGATTATTCCTACACCACATAAATGCAGCATTTCTTTGAGTTCACATTTTCCTCTGAAGAACATCAACCCATTGGATCACCCAAAATAGAACAAAAATCAAAATTTAGAAATTAAAACTCCCAATTTTCTGTTTTTAATTAATATTTGTGAATTTGAATCCAAATTAAAGCATGTTTCTCTAATTCCATATTATTTTTTTTAGTTTATGAGGTTGATTACCCAATCTCTCCTTCCAGCTGCTCCTTGTCCGGCCCTTATGCCAAATTTTAGAACCCTTTGTGGCCCACGAGTCAAAACAATTGCCCACCCCTGCTTTAGAGGCTCCGTAGTTTTCAGATGCGTTCTCTCCTTTCAGTTTGGTGGCACATACATTACACAAAATTAACGATAGGGAGAATGCGAGATGAGAGACAACGGATCTAAAAACATTTTTGTTTCCAATTTCAAAATATTTTTAAAGCCAAAAAGTGTAGTAAATGAGTAAATATTTAGTATTTATTATGAAGTGTTATTCTTAAAACTTTACATTTTGTTTGCAATTTAGGAAATTTGATCTCAAATTACTTTTGTTTGCAAAATTGTGGCTCAAAAATTACTCCATATTAATAAATGCATTATGTCAATGCACAAATCGTCATGATTTTGATTGAACTATGTGATGCAGTAGTTGAGCAGTCAACCTCTGATCTGAGGATTGCCTGTATGGTTCTCGCCTTGCCAAGTATTGAATGCCTTCAGGCAAGACACTGAACCTCACATTGCTCCTGGTGGTTGAGGTCAGTGCCGAGGTAGAAATATTCTTCAAGTGGACGCCAGCATCAGACCGCGTACTTCGACTCCATGACTGCTTTAAATATGTAAATGGGTAAAAACAGTGTATTTTTTACAGTTGGGTTGGTGGTACGTTGTATTTCTAAATGCATTAAAGTTGCAAAAATCATATCACAGACTTAAACTACAATGAGTCTAAGCTATTCCTGTCCTGCAACCCACACACGCTAACAAAGAAGGTCATTGAAAATGACTCTATAGAATGTCAATGCTATAATCTGATTAATCTGGTTGATGGATTGGTGGATTGGTTGACCTATCACAGGTAACTGAATTATTGCTCCTACATATCCACCTTTCAGTGATTCTGTCTTCCCTCTTTTCTGTTTTAATCTTCAGTCTGTTTACCCCCTTCTTTCCCATTTTTCATCCCTTAAACCCAATCCAAATCATTACGGGGTTTGCCCTTCCTGGGTTTGTAGAAAAGGAGAAGAGGAGTGTGTTTGTGTGTGTCAGGTTAAGCTGTTCCCGCCAGATGTTTTCCTTTGTTTTGTTCTTCTGAGCGCCACGCTGTCTGCCTGTCACCGACAGATGCACAGTTCGAGTGTGTGGATCTGTGTGTTTGAAAATAGGAGCGCTTTCGTGGGAGGGAGGATGGGTCTGTGTGTGTGTGTGTGTGTTGTTCAGTTTGTAAAAGTACTTACTCTAGCAGAGACAGCTAGCACAAAGCGTGTTGAAGGTTCAGAACAAATTATTAACATGGGAAAATAATATTTTTTTGTAGATATTGACATTAATTAAAAGATTTGAGAAAAGTGTCTCTGTCTTATCAAAGCAAATTCATTAAAAAAATTGTTTAAAAGTCCACTTAAATCAGGGGTCTCAAACTCGCGGCCCGCGGGCAATCTGCGGCCCGCGGGATGATAATTTGCGGCCCCCGTCTTCATATGAAAGATTACTGTTAGTGCGGCCCGCAAGGCTGATATGAATGACAGTTGTTGTGTGCAGAGCTGAACAAACCAATCACCGTAAGGTATATGTTCTGAGGCGGGACATCGGCGAGCTGTCCAGAGCCTCCTCACTCTTTAATTCATTCCTCCAGTCAGCTGGACGGAGGAAGAGCCATGAAGCTGTGAAGTGCTTTCTCACTGAACGTGATTCGCGGGCCCCGCTCCTCTTTCGTCACGTGACAACACGTGATACACAGCCTGCCGCTTGTCAAAATGCGTGTTCCTGACGCCGCGCGATTATTCCGCGCACGCATCAAATATTCCGCACGGACAAATCAGACCCTCGCGAGCGCTTTTTCCTCCTCCACGAGCAGAGAAAGTCCTCGCGAGAGAGACTGACTACTTCCGCGTGCGTGAGTGATGCCCGCGAGCGAGCAGAATCTTCAAAGGTGCTTCCACACCGGCCGCATGTCTGCGCGGGTTTATGAACGCACGCTCAGCAGGTGGTATCGACACCGGAGCAGCGCGGTCACGCACACAGCAGTAGAGAGGAGATTCTTCTTCTATGGTGTTTTTACCGTTCATTAGCGCTGCTGTGACTGTGCGTGAAATATCGAACCGGGTTGAAGACTCAGAGCGTGCCTGATTTGTGCGTAGAGCTTGAGACCAGATTTAAAGACTTGCGTAGCAACGCGCGCTCCAGATGCGGAGGCCAGGATTTCTGGTGTGCGGCGTTTGCGTTGAGCTTTCAGTGAGCGCGCTGTTCTCAGCTCAGAAATGAAGGAGGTTCTGTAAATACAGACGTTTGAAACTGAATAAAAATAGTTTTCTCTGTCCAGGTTGCTCAGGTATTTTCTCTTAGACACCCCCCCCCCCCAAGCTGCAAACATCATCAGTTAATTTGCTCAAGTAAAATATATATATCTCCTCAAAATATCATACTTTTATTATCATTAAATAATAATAATAATAATAAAAAAAAACTTCTAAATAATCTGTTTTATTAATTGTTCTCTTTCTTTCTTTTTTCCTTTTTTTTAGAATACTTCCAAAACTTCCAGAAAAAGTAAAACAATCTTTCCTTGTTTCTCTCCACAGTAGTGATGGAATTCAGTCTTTTCTTAGAGATTCAGTTCTTTTGCATTGGTTCACTGTAAATTGAGTTTTAGGTTGTTTTTGTTATATTTAATTTATTATCAACTACTATGTAGGATTATGCACAATATCCATCACGAATGTAAACATGTTTTTATTCGCATTCTCTCCAGGGGGGGCGCGCCCCACCATTTGAGAAACACTGCTCAGTCAGTCAATATGTGGTTTCAGTCGTCTGTGTCTGCTGTATGGGCATTGTTATTATTTTAATTATTAATGATTGATTTTCTAATTCATTTTTTAAAATTAATTAATTGATTCATTCATTATTTTGTGTTAAAAATAAAGATATTTGAGAACATTGGAATGTTTTATCAGCGATTTTCTTGTGGAAATCCTGATGCGGCCCGGCTTCACCCAGACTCTGCCTCCAGCGGCCCCCGGCTCAATTGAGTTTGAGACCCCTGACTTAAATCATCCTATGAGCTAATATAAAAGAGGAATTTTAGTCCAAATCAGAAAATCGGTGTCATTTTCTTGATTCACAAGAATTTTAATAAATAAATACTCTATTTTCTTTATATGTGTCCTCCTACATTATGCTTGAAAAGTATTTCAAAACACAATTTTCAATAGAGTGGCTCTTTAAAGCAGTTTCTAAAATAATTGGAAGCATCATTCTTAGTGAATACCTGTTTATGACTTTATGTCTGTTGTTATGACTACCCTTATTAGTGCTTCATTATAATGACATCTTTTTATTAGTTCAAAAATTAATCTGATCTGTTTATTTAGCTACTATGTTCTGCTTAAATGCAGATTCTAAGCCAGATTTACATTTTTAATGAGTGACTCTATTACAAATGTCTCTGGAAATATAGTTTTTCAACCTCAGATCCTGCTTAGGGTAAGACTCAAGCAGCCTTTAGTTCTTACTTTGATTAAGGTTTAATTATTGGGTAACGACAGATATTAATGCCCAATATATTTTAACTAAGGAAAGCAGATACGTAAAAACAATTCATCGTTTAAAAATGTTATGTTTTTGTGCCAAATTGAATTATGTTTTAGCATATTTTTCTTCGTCATAATAGCCTCACTTATTCTGAGCTCTTAACCTATTTTAGTCAACTTAGACGCACACGAGTGCGGCATCCTTCAGGTTTGACTAACTCTTCCCAGGAGATGAGGCTGGAGTCTGAAACGACTGGTCCAGCCTTCTGTCCCAGACCTTTGGCCCTGAAGCTTGTGTGTCCATGGGAAAAAAGCCGAAACAAGAGGAGGATCAAGGGACGGGCTAGATGGACAGATTTATAGATGACAGAAAAAAGTTTTTTGCCTTAGCATAAATTTAAAGTAAAAATTAGCCACACAGTGTATTTTTTTTTAATGACAGATATGGGATGATTTAGTAAATGGTGAATTGTTGACATCTCCACTGAAAAGTCAAGAAGTTATACTATCGTGCTCTTTTAAAGTCATTTCGGGACAGTTCCCAGGACCTCAGACAGGAGGTCATCGCTGTGACCACAACTTAAAAAAAACCTCTGATAAAAAAAACAACTGTACGAGTGTACATATATATGTGTGTGTGTGCTTTTACATCAGAGAGAAGTTGTGCAGGACAGGAAAGGAGCTTCACTGATTAAACAATCAAATAGCTTTAATTGTGTACATGATTAAAAGTTGGAGAAATACTTCTTCACACATAAATAAACAAATACTCTGAAACACAAACTCATCCGAAGTAAAAGCAGAAAAAAAAGAACTTTTTCTGGAGTGAGGAGGAGAAGAGAGATAAGTTAGATCTGCTAGTGTTAATAAATAACTGCACGACTTTTGATAAATGTTTTATCAAAAGTTCCTCCAGCTGTGGGGAAGAAGTTAAAGCTGTCCGGAATGATACATTTTGCAAAATGTTCATTCTTTTGTTTGTATGCGTGTTACTTTTGATCACTAAGCATTTTTGTTGGGTTTTTTTCTGTGTCCGCAGGAGCGTGTGGAGTATCTGTTCCTCATCATTTTTACAGTGGAGGCGTTCCTGAAGGTTATAGCCTACGGCCTGCTCTTCCACCCCAACGCCTACCTGAGGAATGGCTGGAATCTGCTGGATTTTATCATTGTAGTTGTAGGGTGAGTATACGGAATCATGCAAAGAGGGAACAGAAATGCAGGCTTTTTTTAAATAGTCCTTTGAAAAACAAAACCAAATGAAAAGCTTTATTTCTGCACAATTCTGGTTGTCAGTGTCTCGTGTCACAGAGTCAGAGTTCTATCGTATTATCAGCATTGTGTTCAATTTTGGTGGGCACTGACATAAAGAATGAGCATATTTAACACCTCACTCAAAGCATTTCCCTGGTCAATATTCAACTTTTATTTTTTGTTTCTTTCTTTGTTATTTTTACAAGTCTCAAAATCTAGCTGCAATTTTTTTTTTTTTTTTTTTTAATTTTAGAAGAGCAATATTAAGTCTAATTCAAAAGTTTCTGATGATTCTAGAGGACTGAAGCAACCAAGCACAACTATTCTAAAACTTACTTACTAGTGAGGGAGTAAAAGTAAATTCCCTCTCTGCTATCTTGTATCTAAATCTTGGCAACAGAGCTCATCTGCTAAACCCTCTTTGCCTTATGTGTGTGTGTGTGTCCTCATGCATGCCTCCTTGAATTCTCTGCTTGCCAGCTGTGTTTGTGTTCCTTGTGCAGGGGGTAATGAACTAGATCCAGTGGACCTGACAGATACATTATTGCCATAAAATGGTCTAATTGACCGTGAGTGTGTGTTGGGAATGGGGGGGGTGGGATGGTACATTAAGATGCTAAGAGGAAAATGGCAAAAAAAAGGAGCCCTCAGGCTGAAGGCTACAACAAACACATCCACATACATCTGATTACTCAAGAGTCTTGTATATTCTAAGAGAGAATGCGCTTCTTTAGCAAACCGTAAAACTATACGGACATGATACACGTTCAAGAACCCGGGTTTTGTGTGTTCTTGAATGTTCACACTTGACAAACAGGGAAGGGCTTCTTCTTCTTTTTCTTATTCTACTGTTCACTGGCACATGTTCGCCACCTACTGCTGGAAGAGGCTTAGTGTGAAATGTCGAAAGTTTGTTCCAACTTTGTTTGTTTCCAGTGAGCTATATTATCCAGTATGGTACAGTAAGGAGTAGTACGGTACTGGGCTGTTAATTCTGGCGAGCATTTCCACTCACTTAAGCCTCATTCCACTGAGAGGTTTGTTTTCAAGGTGCATGTTTGGTGTAGACCGCTAGCGTCTCATTGTAGTGCGACAACTAGACAAGCAACAACAATGGACATCATCCAGCAGCCTGTTTTTGCTTTTTTTTTCCTTTACCTTTTGTACATCGTCTATAACAGGAATTTAATGTGTTTTGAAAGAAGATTGCGGGCGGCTAAGATGAATTCCGCCATTGGAAACGTTTGCTCAAATTAATGCTATATTGGCGCTTTGTAAAGTTCTCATAATTTTCTGCTAATTTCTATTTTGTACTGGTTTAAAGGGTCCATTTTACAATGAAAATGCTAAAACATAGCAAACAAAAAAAAAAAAAAAAAACGACCTGACCACTCCTTGTAATCTAGGCCAGAGGTTCTTAACCTTTTTGACCCTGGGGCCCAATTTTCCCGGTACAAAGTGATTCGAGGCCCATTCAAATATAAGCATGTTAATGTAAATTGATCCAGATCTTGTTTGATTTATATTTGATAATTAAATCGAGTCATTTTATGGTTTATCAAAGTAAAATCTTGTGGGGAAAAATGATACAACGTGATCATCTCAGACATTTATATTCATACTGAACAGGTAAAACACAGTGGTCAACCTCAACACAAATTAGAATTCCAAAAATATCTATAAGGCATTTTGATCAATTAAATTGTGTTGTAATAAAACAAGAACACTTCAAATAAGTTTCAAATTAAACAAACTGTAAATGACATTTAAATAAAATGCTAATTAAAAGATTATTTTATAACCTGCTGATGAACTTGACAAATTATAAGTTTTAATTTAGTACTAGATATTTCTCTCCAAATCTGTGACAAATTAACAACAACAGTCACAACAGTCTGTTTAAAAAAAAAAAAAAAACTAAACATGAACTGAGGCAAAGAGCCCCGGTATAAAGAAAATATGATGAGGGGCCGATAGCCGCATACTATTGGCTCATGCCACAACGTAGAACAGAGGCCGCTTCTATTTGGCGCCCATGTCAACCTATGGCGGCGTTCACACCAGGCGTGGAGCGGTGCGGTCCTCTGCGGAGGACTCGCACCGTGCAGCGGATCATTTCGGCGTCTGCTTTAGTTTGAGCGTGAGCCGCGAGCGTTCTGCATCAATTCTGGCAGAAAGTTACAAGAGAAAATATGGTTTATTTTTAAAATAAAGTGTGTATTCACACGTAATTTTGGAAAACCGTGCATCCAGTGCTAAACTTTGTTCTTTGTCGCTCAGACCCAGAGGAAAGAGGTTAAGGTTAGGATTCTGGTTCCGGTTCCTGAGGTCAGCTGTCTCTGCAGCTCACGGCTCCACCAGGGGAGGGGTGAAATGTGGAGAACACATTTACACATTTAGGAGTGGGACAGTTAATGGGACTTTAACTTTAAGTTGAATTTTAAATACGTGCGTCCAACAAAAACATCCAGCCTTGGACACACTTACAATATGTGCAACAATGCAGCCATGAGATCTTGGCTGCATGTATTCCATGTGTTCAATATGAATTTCTATCATTTTCTATGCTGGTCGAGTGTAAATACGTGGGAATAACATCAGCCTTTTTATAACCAATCTTTTACAATAAAATGCCGCGATTGACAAAAGTGATCATGTTTTTATATCTAAACAAACTGTATACATACAATCACAACATGCACGTGCGTGCACGAGCACAGACACATACAGATCAACGTAGTGAGCAGACTCCGCTGCGGGGTTCAGGAGTAAACAATAACAGAGAGGCAGAGAACAGAGACATGGGTAAAAGTTTTAGTTTATGAATGTACTCACGCACACACACGCGAGCGCGTGCGCACAGACACAAACAAAACAGACAGGGACGCGCGCACACAGTGAGCCGGCTCCGGAGCGGGTGGGCGGGGCTGGATTTTGGGTGTAAAACAGCAGCAGAGGAGTTCCTCTTAGCAGAAACACGCGGTAATATATTTAGGTTGTATGATGGCAAAAACAACAAAATCTCTCGCTGAAGCCCCTGTGGACCGCCGCGGAAAAATGCGCGTCTGGTCTGTAAACCACAGAAGCGGGGGGGAAGCCGCGCACAATCTGCTTCGTGGTGCTTTCGGGTCAGTGTGAACCCGGCGTGACGCTTACTGCCACCAAGTGGTAGGAGGCTGTATTCAGGTCCCGCGGCCCTCGCGGCCCTCAGGTTTAGCACAGAATTTTTTTCGCGGCCCACTAGAGGGCGCTCGCGGACCGAGATTGGGCCGCGGCCCTATGGTTAAGAAACACTGATCTAGGCTTTAGTGTCATTTAATTCCAGCAGGGAAAAACCCACATTTATGAATTTCTCCCCCATAATTATTTTTTAAACTTCCTTGAATTAAAGGGGGTCCCAGGAGACAAACAACATGGGGCCCTCTGCAGTGGTGGCATTAACCATTTTGTTGGTTAAAAGAAAATGTGGTTCTACAGCACATTTACAGAAAAAAGTTAAGTAGATTTAGCAAGATTCTTGAGCAGTGTGACTTTGTCTGTTTTGTCTTTTTGTACTTTAAGAAGTGCAACAACAAGTTTTTTGCTTTCTCTTTGGCTTTTTTTTTAGACATTTTATTTAGTATCCAGCAATATTGAGTGGGGGTGCAGGCAATCGCCCACTTTGCCTAATGTTGAGCTTGCCCCTGTATACTTAGAAAAAGGTCCTAAAGGACTTTTGAACAAGGAAGCCCAAAACGTGCTTGTTTACTCTAAATTTTCCTTAGAATTGGTCGCATGAATTGATATTTTAAACGGATATCTTTTAATTTTTTTTCAAGTAAAACCAATGAAGATAAAACAAATCATTGGCTACATTCAGAAATAAAATCACACACATTTGTCAGCGTCTCACATTTAAAGAAAATATGTCTAGGTGTGAGTGCTGTGCTTCTATGTGTGCATGAATGAGTGCTCATCTTCCTGAACATGTTGGCCAAACAGCCAAGGCCCCTGCGCGTGCGATTGTGCACAAGTGTGGGTGCAGATGAGAAGCGACAAGAGCACGTTCCCTCTGGAATAGTCACCATATGGATGAAAGAGCTCGTACCTGCCCCACAGACACCTGTACCCTGAAAGCATGGGTGACCACTCGTACATGTACAGACAGATGCCACAGGATGCATACTTTTACGGACACAGACCTAAGAGGCTGTTAGCACTGCAGTGGTGGGAAAAGGTTAGAGGTTATTGTTTTTAGTGAGGGTTCAGTGCATATGTGTGTGTGTGTGCATGTAACATGAACAGGTGCACTCTGTTGCCACTACTAGTCATCATTTATATGTACATTTATTAATATTTTTACAAAGAGATAAAAAAATGTGTCATTTGTACTCTAGATTTGAGCGACTCTTTAAAAGTAAGAAGTTCATAACTTGAACTAGATATATAGCACTACCTCTGATAATTCTAGTGTGAATGCTGTAAGCTGAATTTGGCCGCTGAAAATGCTAATGCTGATACCTAAAGATGCTAAAATTGATAGCTTAAAACACTGAAGCCAATAGCTGTAAATGCTGAAGCTGATAGCCAGCTAAAATCTTAGCTAAATGCCAAATTAGCCTAAAAAACTTAAAAAAAAAAAAAAGTAAGTTAGCCAAAAAAGCTACCACGTAGCTATGAAAAAATGTCAAAATAGCCTAACAAACATTAAAAAAAAAAAACTAAATTAGCTATAACAGCTAGCATGTTGCGGAAATATTAGCTAAACTCCTAAATAGGATAAAAACAGGAAAAAAAAAACTAAATTAGCCAAACCTAGCATGTAGCTGAAATGTTAGCTCAACTCCAAAATATCCTAAAAAATCTCAGTAAATGTCAACATGGTCCAAAAAGCTAGCAGAATGACAATTTTTTAAACTTTTTAACTATAACTTTTTAACAAAATTATGAATAAACAGACAGGAATATTATTCCAGGAATTAATCAACTTGAACCTTAAATAACTTTCAATATTTCACTCTCCATAAAAATAAATTTTGTCAAAATTATACAAGCTAGAAATGAGCACAAGATAACACCTGGGCCATTAATAATAATAAAATAAATTGATCTGGAGGGTTGGATATACTTACTCGGAGGGCCGGATCCAACCGCCGGGCCTTGACTTTAGGGAGCAGAACATGTCTCTGCATGCTCTTTCTTCATAAAAGTAAACACCGTGCTGTAAGATGGGGATGCACACATGGCCTTCATGTGGTGCTGCACAAAGGCTCTAATTATCACTCAAATAAAATGCTGCTGGTGCAGAATAGTGGATCCTTGATGTGCTCGACATAATCTGTTTGAAAGGCGTGCTTCCCACCCAGACACAGAGAGTTAATCAAATTGAGAGGGAGCTAGTGTAGAATAGAGAGGCTAAGAGAGAGCGCGAGAGGGAGAGGGGCCCGATATGTTCTGAGAGGCTTTTTCAAGTGGCCATTTCATCTGTGCTAATTGATAATTCTCCATGACTAACGCTCCTCTGACTGGCCTTTGAGCCATGCTGGTTGTTGATTTTTAAGGGATGTCACAACAAGAAAAAAAAAAAACAATAAAATCCTCAGCTGGGTGTAAAATGATTTAAACCACTTGCTCCTAAAAGATGTCTGTGAAGAATAACATCTAGGAAAACCATGTCAAACATGGGAATTTTTTATTTATTTATTATTATGACTCTGATGCACCCTAATCCATTTTCTCCTTTTACTATATTGAATTTATACATGACAGCATTGGTGTGGAATCCATTTAAAAAAATCTGTACATATTTTTTTTTTTTTTATATAATGAACAGCTCTGATAGTAGATTAATCCTTTAACTGTAATTTTGCTCAGTTATATGACAATTTATGAGGAGTGGAAAAGTACACAAGACCTCTTGATTTTAGTGTGTTTTCAGCACTGGAACAAAAAAATGTATAAATAGGATCACCTCAGTTTAAAACTCCAAATATTATATAAAACTTTAATAATCTATTATTTAGGCCATCATAAAGGGATAACAGAGACGCGTGTGGCTCCTCAGATTGTAGACCTGTGATATTTGTTTGTATTATTAATGCATTTAAACCCAATAGTATGGCAAGATAGTACATATAAAATATATTGTTACTTTTAAAATGTACTTTTCATGAAATGAAAATAGCATGTACTTTTAGAGGTTTTTTTTTTTTTTTTACAGAATCCGTACAAAAGCTAAAATTTTTACTGCACATTTTATCATAATATCTTTAAATAAGAGTATTGTTTTACTTAGCAGCTTTAATTTTGCCACAGAATTTTGTTTGTAAAGCAGATATTCTGTGTTAAAGTTGGGTGTTTTTTTCTGATAAAGCAAAATTTGGACTTCATAAAGTATAGTTTTTTGTTTCTTTTTTTTTATTTGTTTGTTTGGATGGATAGTTTTAACACAGAGGATCCTAACATCTTGAAAGAACAGAACTATAGCGAAGCAGGAAATGGAGTGTGACTTCACTTGTTGTAAGGTAGTTGTTTAACCTGATCTGTTATGAAAACACACAAACGTTACGGCACATTTTCAGACTTCAGCACACGTGTGTCCCATCCTTGTTTGCCGATTAAAGCCAGATGCATCACATTTCCTTATCTTTGAAATCCAGAAACCACATGTGAAGCTCTTTTCTTCTTGCGTTGAACTCATTAGGTTGTTTCGGGTTTTGCGTTTGAACTCTCTTCAACATCTGCATTGTGAAACATTCCACATGTTACTGTTTTTTTTTTTTCTCACGAGCTCGCCTCAAGCTGGAGTGAGTGTAAATGTTTGCTGTTTTGAATGAGATGATGTAGAAGTATTACTTAAGTGATGACAAGAAGCACATCGGAGGAAAAGGAAAAACAAGGCCAGAATGACAAGTGTTGATATTCATGAATATCTGAATTTCTTCCAAAGGAATTCTCTTTAACATGTTAAATTCCAAATCATCATTAACATTTTTGGTTTTTAAAAACACTTTTTTTTTGTTCTACAGGTTATTCAGTGCAATTCTGGAGCAGGCCACAAAGGGGGACGGGGCCACTCCTATTGGAGGGAAGGCAGCAGGTTTCGATGTCAAGGCTCTGAGAGCTTTCCGAGTACTCAGACCTCTAAGACTGGTCTCCGGAGTACCGAGTAAGTACTGGTGAAAAAAGACATGGGGGATCAGGTGTGAGCCGCTATTGCGCAGGCAGGGGAGGGGGCTGGTTGGACCAAATATCTGAGCTGAGATTGCTACTTGATGCCTCAGACCACAAATGCAACGTTGCACAACTATACAGACACAAATGTACACACTGTAAGCGTGTTTTCTGTTGGATTTGATATTTGTAATCACAGAGATGGCACCAAAGGAGCAGATTTTGCAGACATGTGCTGGTAATTGTTCATTTTATGTAAACTAATGTAAGAAGAAAATACATTATGCATAAGAGCAAAGTTTAGGCAATTGAGTCTGTGCTGTACAATGCTGTGAACTTCTAAAGATTACTGAAGACTATGGAAAAAAGAAGACACTTTGTTTTAGAAAGGGACACAAGTTTTTACATTTTTGCCAAAAACAGCTTAATCTTAGTTAACAGACCACTGGGAAAGCTTTTGAAATATCTCAAAAGAAAATCATAGTGGGACTTCAAAGACCCAATCCAATAAAGAATTCTCTTTTTGCTATGTTTGTGTAGCATTTTTTATCACAATAGAGGACCTAAGCAAGATTAGTTTATGATTAAAACTGGGTTTCTGAGTATTTCTTAATTCAAATTGTTTTGCTCTCTTATGCTTAAGTGTGCAAAGATTATGACCTTCTGTCAAAGTAAAGGTTGAGAGTCTTTTATGGCAAAAAAAAAAAAACTTAATAAAGCCACCTTTTTAGTTTTGTTTTGATCTCTTACTGTGCCACAACGCCATAAATTTAAATAAAATCCCTCAAAATGAGGCTCTTCACAGCAGTTATTAGGTTTAAAAATTGTGATTAAATCGATTAATTAGATTCATTATTTACAGATCACGATTAATTAATCGCACAAAAAAGTAATCTCATGACAGCACAATGTAAACTCTTTGCTTTATGAGTTTCATTATTTTTTGGATGTTTTCTTTTGTGGTGAAAAATATAAAACTAAAGGTAGATCTGCACAATATGAGGAAAACTTATATGTGCGATATTGGTGATCAATATTGATATAATAATATGACTTGCAATAGATAAGAAAAAACAACTAATACATCAATTCCATTTCACTGCAATATTTTTGTTTAAATAAAAATCAACATAGTTTGTCCTTCAAATGACTCTCGTCTACATAAGAGGTTGGCATCTTAACGTAACATTTGATTGGTCAATGACGTGAAGGGACAATTGGTCAAATGTGTAAAGGCTTCTTTTTGATTTGATCAATTTTTCAATCTACCGTGAGATTGTTTTAGGATGTGTGTAAACATCTAAAATAACCATTTATCAAAGTTTATGTCATCTTTTATGATACACATAGCACACAAGATGATATCACGATACATTTGCGATTTGTTGTGTAGGCCTAACTAAGGCATTCTTTCATGGTTTAACACCAATGTCTGTATCTGTTCGTCAATTTAATTGTCTTTAAATTGCTTAATTGTGTCTCTAAGCCTTACCTGAATCCCAAACTATTGTGTCTGTGCTGCAGGTTTACAGGTAGTGTTGAACTCTATAATCAAAGCCATGGTCCCTCTGCTCCACATTGCCCTGTTGGTCCTCTTTGTCATCATCATCTATGCCATAATTGGCCTGGAGCTCTTCATGGGCAAGATGCACAAGACCTGCGTTCACAACCACACAGGTACGCGTGCGCTTAGCAGAGAGGAGCGGGAAGATACGGGATGCTTTGCACCAGTGCACAGATGAAAATACCAACAAGCATGTTTACAGCGACGCGCTGGCTTTGTGCACCGCAGCGCTCAAAAAAGCACGCTTCAGTAGGCAGAAGCAGCAAGTTTACGGATGAACACAAATGTGAGCAGTGCGAGGACACAAACCTTTCAATGCCAACATCAGGCTGAGCATGGCTGTTCTGTCACTTTACTGTCCCTCTGTTAGTAACTTTGACATGTGATGTTTCATCCACAGTGAAGCAAGGCGGATAAAAACAAACTGTGTTAAAAAGGCAATTGGCTGCCTTAATTAATTATTTATATTGTCATTTATTTTTTGCCTTAGAGTAAATTGACTAAGCGATTACTGAAACTGCAGCTGCCATGAATGATTGAAACAATTTTCAGATAAGGGCATCAGGTATAAATGGACTTGAGTGTTATTATGATAATATTATAGGTCCCATAAGAGCCATTAGTTATTTCCTGGATAAGTGATGATGAAATACTCTCCTATACATAGCCCAGGAGAGCTTATTTCTTATAGTTTGGCACATCCTATTTTTGCTTTATTAAGTGTGTATTTAACCTCATTAATTGCTATGTTTTTCCTGGATTTTAAATTTTTTTTTTTGTACAAAATAGGAGATTTTCTGTGTCTATAATTAGGTTTAGTGTCACATATCACAATGTAAGCGACAGAGCAACAATATTCTTCCATCATATGGAAATTGAGAATGTACTGAAAGATTCCAATTTACAAAAACATGTTGGATATTTTTACCACACATTTTTGCTGCATCTTTTACCGTCACAGTCCAAATAAATAGTCTGGAACCAAATTACAATGGAATTAAAAATCTTTATAGGTGTGAGCAGAATGAATATATTACACATATAAAATGTTGGAATACTTGCACACATACTTATTTCTTGGTTAAAAAACTGATTGAATATTTGCCTTGTGAAATTCAATTTCAACGTTTCTGTTTCCCCAGGCTTGAATGCAGAGGAAAGGCCGGCACCATGCGCGCCTGATGGTGCCTACGGCCGACACTGCACGCATAACGGAACCCAGTGTCGAGTGGGATGGGAGGGTCCAAACGATGGCATCACCAACTTTGACAACTTTGCCTTCGCCATGTTAACGGTGTTTCAGTGCATAACCATGGAAGGCTGGACAGACGTGTTGTACTGGGTGAGCCGTGAACCACAAAGGAGTTTTTGTGTGTCAGCATGAATGTGCAAGACAACACATTTTGTGAGCAGTCTTGATTGATCCTCAAAAAGGAGCTCAGGAGCTCAGGTACTGACCCACTGGGTCATGAAATTAGTACATCATGATTCTGATCATACCTGTTTAATACAAATGTGTGTGGGGGTTGTCTGCCTTAGTGTAAAAATGTGTTAAGTTGCGCAGATGGCTTCCTGACTCTTCACCCCTTCTGTTGCTTATTTTTTTTCTGTCTACTATTGACAAGTACTTTACACACACAGCTCAAAATACATACATTCTTACAGTGTTTACCTCACAAAAAAATCTATGTAAATATTGATTGTTTAAATACAGCATGTATGCATGGATGTACAACATTAGCTACCTATAATAGCAAGTGACAAAAGATTTCCCTGATTTTCCTCTACTCACAGAACCAACAGTATTACTATTGTTCACCGTGCATCAGTTTCATTTATATTGGACTAACAAATTTACGATGTATTTTTCAATATATCCATAAACTTAAAACATAATAATCTACAAAAAAAAAAAAAGAGCAAGAGCAGATCACATTTTTAAAAAATCAAACCTCACTTACCTTTTTCAAGCACATGTTCACTAATATTCTAAACAAGACACTGTCAAATCAATATTCTTTTCTGATTCTTCAGAGACAATGTTCTTTTTAAGACTATCTAGAACTAGAAAAGTTAAATATCTGCAATAATGCTTGTGGGAATACTGATTTCTGAATGTGGTTGCTAAATATGCTGAAGGTGTTTGATTAATATGCTGAAGAAATTTACTGTAATTCCTGAAGGTATAGACTGAAAATGCTAATGCTATTAGCATAACAATAAAGTTGCTAAAAGACTTTGAGTTGCAGAGAATGCAAAAAGTGCACAAAGAATTTGAAGATATTCTTGAAAAAGGATAATAAACTGCAAAAAATTGTAATGTGTGTACGAAATTGATGAATATCAAATAAAGCTAGCATGTTGCTATAATGTTAGCTTAATTCCGAATTGGCCCAAAAACCTCGGTAGATGCCAAATTAGCCAATTTATAAAAAAAAGTTTGCACCTTTCTAAAATATTAGCTTAACTCCAAATTAGCTAAAAAAAAAAAAAAAAGAAAAGAAAAAACACCACTGTAGATGCCAAATTAGCCAACAGAGCGAGCACGTTGCTAAAATATTAGCTGAACTCAGATTTGATCCAAAAAAAAAAACCTCAGTAGATGCCAATTAGTCAAAAAAAACTTAAATATTGCTAAAATATCAGCTTAACTCAGAATTAGTCCAAAAAACCCTTAGTAGAGGCCAAATTAGCAAAAAAAAAAAAGCTAACACGTCGCTAAAATAGTAGCAAAAGCCAGAAGTAGAGTATTTTCACATGCACACCAATATTCTGAATGTTGTGCTTAACACTAGAATGAGATACAAATTTTTTTATATTAGAATGTCAAGCCTCATTTTGGTAATACAAGGAGCACAACACGGTACTCCCATGGTTCTGTTACTTTTTTTACATCAGCGTAAGCCGCAGAAATTTTCACCCTATTCTACATGTATGAAATTACATACAAAATCAAAGGCATCGACTGTATATGAGAACTGGACTAAGTGTGACATCACCCATGGAAAATGGCTTACTTACGGTTCTAACGTAATAAAGTTAATTCAGTCGCCATTTTTTGTGCTATAGATGTCGCCATGTTGTAACCAGAAATTATCAGTAAACAGTTATTGGACTGAGTTGAGATATAGTTTCTATGGCGACCACTTTGCCCAATCAGAAGTGAGCTTGTTGAAAGCTACACTTTTACCACTTGACAGCAAGCTCAGGAGAATATGTCAATCAAACATTTCAAATTTTGGTGGAAAACCACAAACTTTAATCGTGACATCTGATTGGTCAGTTTATAAACTTAAAGAACTTTGACCAAAATAAATATAACTACAAAAAAAGGAGTTAATAGCTGTCAATAGAAGTCCAAGAGATTTAGGCCTTTTGGAGCCAGTAGGTACTTCTTGTTTGGAATGAGGGAGGGGTCACTCAGTCCAGTTCTTACATACAGTCAACGATCACAGGCAATGCAAACATACAGTAAATGGTATGCTAACAAGCTTCGTGGTTCTACTTGCCATGTTGAGGGAGTGTTATAATAAACAGAGACATGACCTAACCTAACATTAAACAGATCAGGGCCATTCTCTCAGCTGGAATGTATCCGGGTGCTGTAAGGAATGCTCCATGTCAACAGATCTGCCGATGATGCTGTGTTATTTCAAATATGCTAATTAAAGCAGGGATGGAAATGTTCTTGTTGCTGCGTCAAATGTAAACACACTGTTTGGAATATTATCATAACCAGACAATGTTTTTTTTAATATGGTCTGCCACTGCTGATAAACAAGACATTGCTTTTCAAAAATAGACCAAATGGTTTCTTCTCACATTTATTCATATTTTTCTACTAAACAATTAGTGTTAACTTCTGCTTTTATTAACATGCACTGCTTTTTTCCCTTCCCTTTAACACAATTCTGTCCTGGACTTTCATTCTGTTCTTTAATGATCTCAAACCTTCTCCACTTTTTATCATTTCTCATTTTTCTTCACTTTTAACTTCCCGCCTTTTTTCTCTTTCTCCACTCCTTCTGTCTCTCAGATGCAGGATGCTATGGGCTATGAGCTGCCATGGGTCTATTTTGTCTCTCTCGTCATCTTCGGCTCTTTTTTCGTTCTCAATCTCGTTCTGGGGGTGTTGAGCGGGTAAGAGCTTGATCTGTTGTCACTTGGACGTGTGTTGTGAGTGACAACTCATGGTTGTTGAGCTGATTACTGATTATGTATCAAGACTCATTAATTTTTTATTTATTTTTTGGATTATTAAAGACAAAACCTAAAATATTTATTCATATTCTAGTGGCCAGAAAGTCAAGAGGAGTATAAATAATTTACCAGAAATATTGCACACCATGCAAGAAACAATAAAACACAAGGTAGCAAATAAATAAAAAAATGAAAAAGTCATGGCCTTAAAAATGGAAATTACATGGAAACTCATTCACTTCTTTGCATCCTTGTGTCGTCATCATGAGATCATGATGAAAACAAACTTATCAAGTCCAGACATCCCACACTCAAATTATTAAGCTAATAATACTGCAATTTCAGCACACATAAGAGTTTCTAAGAAAAATAATCAATTATATAAGAGTTAGATCAAAATCTAATCTATTAAATTAGCTCTGAAATCTGTTTGAATTTGATTAAATATACACAAAAGCGTTCTACTTTTTTTTTTTTTTTAAATCCCTAAATTAAATTATTTTGAAAGCATAAAGTCCTGGAGAGATAATCATTTGTCATGAGGACTATAATTACATCCAGTCTTGTGGAAGTCTTGCTACACAGTCTGTTCATGTGTCTAACTCGTTTTGTTCTCTCTACAGTGATTAACCCTGAAACATATAAGAGTGCGAGAAAAGTGCTTTTAACTCCATTTACATGAATAGATTTCAATTGCTTTTCTGTAGAAATGATCGTTCTTTGAACCTGTTTTAATCCTTATTTTTTAGCATAACCACCTGTCTCTCTGTAGGAAGATATAACGCCGGCTCTAACGCCATCCTTTCTTTCTCCCCGTTCTTCTTGTCTTTATGTCTCCCATCATCTCAATGCTCCTCTTCCTCGTGGTCCCCTTCTTCCTCTCCATCTCCCAGGTCAATGATGCTGTAGATTACAGGTGGCCCTGGGTGTATTTTGTCACGTTAATCATCATTGGATCCTTTTTTGTGCTAAACTTGGTTCTTGGGGTGTTAAGCGGGTAAGGGCAGGGCTAAAGATGATCTGAAACTAACTCCTTTTTTCTTCTAAGTTGCTGTTGTACCTGGTTTCCCGCTTCAGCAGAAATTTACATTTTCTTTTATCTGTTATTTCCTTTCTGTCCCAGCTCCTGAGATCTGTAATTTTGTTTGGTCATGCTGAATTTTGTTTAGTTCTCTTTGATACTTTTTGTGTAGTTGCAGATCAGCTGAGTACGGTGGCCCTAAAATGCAAATCACACCAACAAAACACTCAACACAAAAAATGTATTAAAGATCACAACAACAATTAAAAATGTACAGAAAATATTAAAAAAGAAAAAAAACACAATATATTTTGGAGAAAAAAATTCCAGAAACCAAAACAGAATTCCACAAAAAATTAAACTAAATAAAAGCAAAATTTTTCGGAAAATAAAAATAATCTCCAGAAATCAAACAAAATGTAAAAAAAATAAATACAAAGGTAGTTACTATGAAACATTGCTGATAAGTTGATAACACTTAGTATTGCTTTTGTCTAGGGAAATTATTGGAACACAAATTGGGGGCTCGTCCGGGATCTGTAATCCATCAGGATCCATTTTGTTATTTGATCTATTTGGGTTTTGTTTAATTCTGTTTTTATCTGGCGAAAAAGTTTGGTTAACAGTTTTTTTTTATGGTTTGTTCATTCATAACATTTGGAATTTGAAGTCAGTGATTTGTTGGATTTTTGAAATCAAATCAGGCAGACTTTGGCTGGTGGAATAAATTGGAGTTGGTGACAGCGTAGGAGTGGAGGCTGCTGCAGTTGTTGCTAATGCCACTAACCCCGATCGGGCGGATGCTGGTGGGGAAGCTCCTGCAGCCGTAGCCAGTGCAGGGACAGACCCAACTGTATTGCTCCAAAGTGGGGTTGCCAAGGCGAAACTGAAACTCCTTCTTTGGATGAAGAAGGTGGGGCTTGTAACAAAAGCTTAGAAGGTGGAGCTAAGGCACTTGTGAGTACAGTCATTGAGGTTGGGAAAAGGTTGCTCCTGATGTGCCTTTGATGTCACCTGCCCCTGAAAAGTTTAAGTGGGCACATTGCCCTTGTTCTTTATCTAATCATACCATGGTCCAAATGAATACTAGATTCTGATTGGCTGCTGGGTGAGGATAAAAAGGGATAATCCACAGTGATAATGCACAACTGAAACTTTAAAACATACTTCAGCTTCATCATCTGGACAAAAACAAGTGGTGAGAGGTGAACTTTCTCTCTGAACTGATGCTTTATTTAACCTATCATGATGATTAGCATATATATCGCTTTTTATTTTGCCGCTGCAGTTGAGGTCCGTGCCTGCTCAGCCAGCTCAGTGGCAACACATATCAAATAGTCTGCTTTTTTGTGAAAAGACGATCTTAAATGAGGAAATAACAAGAATAAAGTACTAAAAATTGATTGAATATATTTTTCCTACCAGTGACAATGGTATAAGTGGGATAATGCTCTTTGAAGTGTGCATTATTAGAAATTAATGCACAGTTCAGGCTCCCACGGCATGCGTTAATTTCTAATAATACACACTTTGTCAGGCATTATCCCTTACGTGACTGTTGGTTGAAATCATGAACAAACATTTACTAAATTCTTCTTATTTCATTTTAATTTGATTTCTGAAAACTACTTTTGTTTCCAGATTATTATTCCCAGAAACCAGAAAAGTTAGGTACTATGGGACGTCACTTATTGGATGATGACGTTTGTCCATTATTTCAACCGAAAGTTGTTGGCATGAAGTGATGTTGGATATGCTCCGCACTGATCTTAAAACATTTATTTAAAAGCAGTTGTTTATCATTTGTTTTGCTTTTTTAATTGTTGTTGTCATCTTTAAAATGTTTTTGAGTGATCTGTTGGTGTAATGCAGGGGTATTCAACTCCAGGCCTCGAGGGCCACAGTGTCTGCATAATTTCCAGATATCAAAACTCTAACCATGACTGATTACCTGGTTCAGGTTGTCCATTGGAGCATGCCAATCCAGTTGGAAAACCTGCAGGAATGCGGCCCTCGAGGCCTGGAGTTGAATACCCTTGGTGTAATGTCTCAGTATCTGACCCAATGATCCTGCTGATTCTATTGTTATGAAAAGCTATCACATCCGTGTTGCTGTGATACAACAGAATATAATCTTCATTGTTAACAAAGCAGCTCTCTGCTGTACTGATGGTTCCAGCTCGTACTCTGACAGAACAAAGGTGTAGATTAAGGGAATGTGTCCCACCTCCCTGGCCCTCATTTGACTTCATAGTCTTGGTGGTGGGACAACATGAATGTGTCGGAAAGTGATAACGAACAGCGTTTTGGACGACTGGGCCTCTGATTCTTTGTCTAATTTCTGACTAATGATGCTGTCAGTTCAGCACACGGCCAGTCTGACATTTTACCAACCAGCGCCTCCTCAGAGTGTGTGTGTGGCTCTCAGACTGGCATAATAACGAATGACCAAACAACAGCAAAGAGAGCTTGTGATGAAGGAACATAAACATGAGGTGTAAATCCATCATGTATCATGTAAATAGAAAGAAAAGAGACAGAAGGACAGAGCAGATTGATTTGGGACATAAAGGTGAGACAAAGTGAAAGGAAAATTGAGCGTGAAGTGTTTGGGTTTGGCAATCACAATTGCAAACACACATGAAGCTAATGAACGCTGATGTTTTCCACACACACAGATCAATAGGACCAGGTCTCCTCTTAATGTTCTGACAAGCGAGACAATAGCTGCCTCTCCTTATGCTCATTGATCGGCGTTTGAGTGTGGCATCCACAGATCCATCTGCGGTTTCCATCACTGCTTCAAATTTCACACACTCTCATGCCTGAGCAACATGTCTTTGTAAACGGGACAGCAAAACAGCACAGATTTGGATGATGTTTGAAAGCAATTGTTTTATTTCTTTAGTTTTGCTGCATTTTTGTCAAGAAGTTCCTTTTTTGACTAAGGATGTATTCAGACTGGAGACGTTTAGTTCAGTTCTAGAGTGGGTCCTGGATCCGTCTTTCAAGGTGGTCTCAGTTCCTTTCAGCTCCGGTTCCCTCAGATTTTCCTCAATCTAAATAGTCTTTGTACTTGGAGCGGAACAACTGGACTAAAACAGCCACCGTAGCCGGGTATTATGGGATGTAAACATAATAGGAAGGAAGCAACCAGAAGCTAAGTAGAGCAACAATGAGACGCAGCAACTTACTGAAACTTGGTTAGATGAATGCGGGCTCATTAAAACAAATTTTAACATTATACACATAATTTCTCACTCTGTTTTCCTGGCATAAACACTTAAGGGTTTGTATTGGTGAGACATCCTGACAATCTGATACAAATTAGGATATATACCAAGAACAATTTTTACATTTTTATAAGAGTATGACTTGGAAAAAAACTCCACCTGTTTATAAATACGTCGTTCATTGCAATAAAAGGTCAAATTCATTTTATTTAATGATCTTGTTGTTTTGGTCGCAGTGTAGAGCTGCTCAAAGAGGCTCAGTGTGCTGCCAACTAGTGGTCGGAGGTTTAGGTGCAAAACAAAAGTAAGATGCTGAAAGACACCAATAAATAATTAATTAAATATAGTCTTGTCAGCATTTTAAATCGATATAAGTATCACCAAACAAAATAGTGCAATATATCACCAATACACCCCTACTTATTAGCATACCTTCTTAGCCTTCACATTCTCAGTAACTGCCTTGTAAAAAGTGTTATACCTGACGTTGATACAGACGTTCAAAACTGATTAGCAAAATATAAAGTTTAAATAAGCAACATCTGATAAGGCTTGCAAAAGAATAGGACTCCATTATTCTTTCTCATTGCTCTGCTCCACCCTTGTATTTCCTGGCCAATGACTGAAGAGATTTTTGGTCACATGATTGTATTTACAAGCTTTGGTACAAAACAGAAATGTCCAGTTGACAGCAGTCTGAATGCAGACCAAACACAAGGTTCAGACCAAATTAAATAGACTTGATTCGGGCCAACAAACTTTTCCAGTCTGAATACACCCCAGCATACCTTTAAAAAATGTATTTTGGATTCTCAGATTGGTATAACAAAGTACATAAAACTGAGTTATATTTAAGTGGACAGTCAAGTTTTAAAAAGACTGATTTTTTTTTACCCTGGCATTATCAAAGTCAAATTATTTACATATATGAGCATGTAAAAAAATAAAA
Source organism: Oryzias javanicus (assembly GCA_003999625.1). Classification (NCBI taxonomy): domain Eukaryota; kingdom Metazoa; phylum Chordata; class Actinopteri; order Beloniformes; family Adrianichthyidae; genus Oryzias; species Oryzias javanicus. Next base: position 22,701,493 of record CM012459.1, on the reverse strand, counting down.
CACACACCTAATTACCAGTAGGGTGCCATCTAATTAAATTTCCATAAAAATATGCCAACAACCCAATGTGAACTTTTGAAAAATGTCAACTAAAACAAAACAGCAATATTGCCATGTTTGTATTGTGCTGTTGTTGTGAGGTTTTTTAATTTTTTTATTTCCCTGCTGTGGAACACAAATGGGTTGTTTGGTTACAAGCATGTGCAGAGTCTCTATTGCAGGTGGGAATCTGAAAAAGTGCTGAGCACAGCAAGAGGGATCCCAGTTTGTTTTCTAGGTTCTGTTTCGTGAATGACTTTGGTAGTGAAATCTACAGTTTGTCTTCTGTATTTGCTTACTAACATCTCTGAAGTGCATCTCTTCTCCTGCACCCTTTTTCCATCTTCTTTAGCGGGTGTTTACCTACTTCTTATGAGTGTTCATCATCATTACAATAATTACCCAGGCGTTAGCTATAAATTTTCAGATTGTTTTTCTTGTGTCCCATCTCTCCCTGCTTCTCCCTTCCCCCACCTTTTCTATCCTCTGCCTTCCCAGAGAGTTTTCTAAGGAAAGAGAGAAGGCCAAAGCACGCGGTGACTTCCAGAAACTCAGAGAAAAGCAGCAACTAGAGGAAGACCTAAAGGTGGGCTCTTGCATAAACGTGCACAAACCATACAAGAGTAGGTCTGGGACATTTAGTAGGCTTTTCTGCATTTCCTCCACTCTTGTTAGCAAACATTGTTTTTTTTTTTTTTACCTTTGATGACCAAACAAAAAAAAGCGCAAAAGAGTTAATTAGCGAAAATAGTGGCAGACGTTCAACCAAGAAGTTTGTGCAAGTGTGACTTTCAATCCACTCTGTTTCTCAGGCTTTCATTGGAGAAATGTGTAAATTCTTGGGCAAATGTGGTTCAAAAACCTGTCAAATGTATAAGTTCAAGAAAAAAATCTGAATGGAAAATATTGGCCAAAAAAGACGGAACATTATTAAAGATGCACTCCAATGGAAATTGTGTTTTTAATATGTGTTTGGGCATTCAAGGAAGGTAGTAAAGCACCATAGAAGTATACGCCATTCACAATTTTACCATGTTCAGGAACTTTTCAATTTGAAGTACTGACACTCTTTAAACGTGTTCTGATGCAGGGCTATTTAGACTGGATCACTCAGGCTGAAGACATTGACCCAGAGAACGAAGAGGAGGGTTTAGATGACGACAAACCGAGAAACCGTAAGTGCCTCTGCATCCAAATGTGTGTATTTCCCAGTGAGAGAAAGCCGCGTGGAGTGCTGATCCAGCAGTTTCTGCTGCAATGTGGTGTGATTAATGAACTGCCGTTTGGTGCTGCGTGGAAAATGTTGTATTTTTAGGGGACTTTAACAGTTTGTGGAGGGCTTGTAGACCATAAAGATAAACCTTGCTGGAAAAAAATACATGTTTCAAATACAAATGTGAAGGTCACTGTGTTTTAATGTGGCCTTCTTGTTAATAAAGTTAAGAAATACTTCACAGATGAAATGAATGAGAAGACCAAGATTGAAGTCACTTTGGATATTGATATAGTAATAACTACAACAAGTACTCTTGTATATCTCTGATTTAATCAAACACTAATATACTAAAAGTATGCACCTGAAGGAAGTTGTGTACTTTTCCTGTGACAGAAATAGGCACACATTAATTAGCATCCTGTCTCTTTATGACAGTAAAAGAAAGCCACACAGGACACTCTTCTCCCCAGACCTTAACTGTGTTTTCTAGAAGAAGAGAAAATCTTACTGCAAAGCTGAGGTTGTTAAAGAGCAAAATAAGGAAATCTTCTGGAGTCCTAAGCAAGTAAATATCAACAAATGTGTAAATGACAACCAATACCAAAGGACACATGCGACTAACAGATCTGCTTGAGCTCATCTCTTCAACATTTGCCATTCAGGAGTGCAAACTCCAAACATTTAAACTCATTTTACAAATTAGGTGTATGCAAAAAAGCTGAAGGGCCCAGAAGTCCTTTGTGTGGGCTATCAAGCTACGGAGATCAGTCAATCTGTCTGCAATTTAGGTTTATCAAATGGCTTTACTTAGGCCATTATGTGTACATGGTCTGACAACGTGATTGATTCCCATTCAACAGAGTTTGCCATCTGTAAGATCGATTATTCCTCTGTTTGTGAAGGTGAAAAATCAAGTCGCTTGCTCTTTCAGTTGCCCCCCCCTTTTCAATGGATGGCTTCTTCTGTGGGAAGATGAATGACGGCAGCGTGTCCCTGCTGCCCGGAACACTTTGCATATAGACTTGAGTAGAGTACACCTGCCATAAAAAGTGATGAGAAACCGAGAATGGAGGAGAATACTGTAATATAGTTTATTGTTTAGATGATTATACTGTCCAATAAATCAAACTCCACAGTTATTTCAGTTCTTGATGTAGCTTAATTCGTTTGTCATCTACTTTGTTGGTTCTGGCTTTGTCTTCTTATTCTTTGTGGTAGAACTTTTGGGGTTATTTCTTTTTCCGGTCACTTTGTTGACAACAAATTAGCTTTCCTGTGAAATGTTTTCAGTCTGAAAAACTCCGGGGAATTTCCAGTCAGGGTAATTCCATCAGAGAGATTTAATTGGTTGAAAAGTTCAAGCCTGTTAATCTTTTTGGGTATTCATGTGATACATCTGGGGGGAAAGAAGTACAAATATGTTGAATTAGTTATCCTACATCTTCTAATGAAAAAATATATAAAAAATAACAACTTTTGATTTTTTTTTAAAGTTAAAGGTTTGCACTCAAAGAAAAGACAATTTCAGTTTTTCATTTCTACAAATTTGTTTATATATTTTCTTCTGTATTTACGTCAATGTTCAAATGTTCACCTGTACTTTCCTTCCAGCTATGAATGCCTTTTTTTCAAAGAAATGTGTGTGTCAGTGTCTACAATATCCACATGAATTTAGGATTGTACCACTAAAATCAAATGTTTGAAGTTTCTCCTTTCACGCCGGAGCTCCAGTATCTATATTCTTTGATTTACTGGAATTTTTTAACCGCTAACACATTAACACGGCTCGTGCCGCTTTCTTCTTCTGGATCTTCTGGAATTACGTTGATTGTGTCAACGGTTGAAAAGTTAAATTATATTAAAGATTTTAAGCATTAACGCTTACGACAACACCTCAGGTGTTAAAGAGTTAAGCTACGTTCACACTAGGCACGTTGAGCGTTCAAGATGGACTGTCACTTCCCAATACTAGCACATGAACTTATAATTGGAATATAAGTTGGTGCGAAATGTTAAAGTGATGCAAATGTTACTCCAGACTTTTTTCCTTTCAGAGCTTTATTATATGAAAGACTTAATGTCATATCATTCCAGCCAGATTAGAAATTTCATGATTAATTTTAAAACGGTTGTCACTTCGGTGAATTAAATGGAACGCCATCCATACGTCACCATCAAATAAATCCAAATCCCTGATTGGTCAAAGTTCAACTGGTTTAACTTTCAACGTACGTTCTTTGGTCACATGTTTGGTATGTAGGACACAAAAACAGACTTACCCTTGTGCTCTCTGATGGGGTCCAGATGACCTTAACATCGATGTGTGATCCCTCCCATGACAAATGTGGACAGGATGAGTCAAACATGGACGCCAGTGAGAATAAAATTCCGTGAAAATTTTTTTTTGTGGGGTCCAGATGACCCCACTTTTAATGTAAACATGCCTAGGAGAGCACAAGGGTTACAAACTTGCATAACGACACGAAAGTTTTGATCGCAGAACACACGTGCGTTTACGTAGACTTTACATTGGAAGTGGTTGCTCTGCGTCACGTTGCAGAGCCTGGTGTGAACGTAGCTTCATAGCCTCAAGTGCATTAAAATGCTTATAGACGTTTTCTGCAGGAGGACATGTTAAATGTTAGGGTTTTTTTTTAGAAAATAGAATTATAAAATCTGTTTTTTTTTTTTTGATTTACTACTGTTTGATTTGGAAATGTTAGCTTAAAAATGAAATCTCTAATTTACGACAGAGGAGCATCTGATTTGAAGTAAAGGGTGATGTGGACAATCGTACAACATGATTGCTCTATAGATACCAATAGACGAGTGAACAGGCCAATCAGTAAAGCGAAAATCAATAGGCCTCTATGAATGGTAAAATGTCTATAACAATGGTTGATTGTCAGTTTACAGTTTTTGAATATTTCTTTGTTGTGGTGTTGTGCTCTGTGTGAATGTGTGTGTTTTGTCCGTCTCGCTGAGCCGTGCTCTGTGTCCCCAGGTAAAAATCGTCACTTTCTCTCTCTTCGTGGAGCAGTGAAGAAAAATGCGGCTTTCCTTCGTAAGGCGTGTGCGTTTGCCTGCATGGTCCAGCGATATTTTAAGAGTTACTGGATTCCGGTTTTTTGCAAGCAGACTGCAACCTATCTGCTCCTTTTTTTTCCCCTTTTGGCCTCTTCTCCTCTCTTCTTTACTCACTTTCCCCCCTCCACTTTAGCAACGAGTCTTCTCTGCACCTTTCACGGCTTCCGAATCCCCAAAGGGCAGCCTTTCTCAACACTGTAAAACTGCTTACCCTCATCTTTGTCTACACCTTCAGCTGAACGAAAGCAGTGATCTATTGCATTGAAGACATGGCATTTTTACCCTTCGTATGCATAACCCCTCCCCCCCGCTGCAGACAAAACTACATGTCTTCATTGCACGGAGAGCTCTACATTGTAACAAATGTGGCGTTGCTTTAAAAGTTGCACTTTTTTAAGCAGACTCGACAGGGAGACGAGTTTACAGTGTTGAGATGAAAGACCTTATAGTAAGAAAGGAAACAAAATGCATCTGCCTGAATGATCTGAAAAACTAGCGAGAGGATAATGTCATCACAGACCGAACTGGAGCGCTGTTCACATGCACCCCAGCCAAAGACATTTGAGTTTGAGATGACACAATCCTCTGCTTCTTTCAGATTCCTTTCTCTAAAGTCCTCCTGCATCACTCTGAGCTTCAATGATGTATTTGAAGATGTGTTTTTGGGGGGAAAATCAAACAAAACTTGTATTGAACAACTTTACAACCTTGATGCCTGCCTTTGAGTTGAGTTGGAGTTAAGCCTCTGCTTGGATAGCATGTCTTCTGATTTAAATGTTCTTGCTAACAACTATTGTTTGAAGTTGATGGATGAATTTAAAAAAATTGAAAAGTGATTTATTATGATTTGAAGGTTTTTCTTTCACTTTTTTTTATTTGGGAAACAAATTTGTGTCAGAACATGGGTGATAGCAAATCCACAAGCATGAAATCTACGTATGCGAGAAAGCTAAAGGTGACTATATTACATTTTTGTCTCATCACAGAACACACAGAAAACCACCCTCTTGCAGTTGCAGTCACATGTTTTCATGCAAGTCAAAAAAATAATATTTTTAGTTCAATACTTTTTCCACATATTTAGGATTTTAGGGTCTAAATGCATTTAAATACACTTGATTGAACAGAAAACCTAAAAAGCAACACATAACACAGTATTAAAGTAAACCTGTTGTACCTGCAGACTTATGCAAACATTGTTTTTAACGTTGCAAAAATTATTAAAAGTATGTAACTCTGCTGCTAGACATCAATAAAGACAAGTAAAATGAGATTATATTGTTTAATTCTTTTTGCTTCACATCATTGACTATACTTGAGAACTGGACTGAGTGACCCTTCCCCCCTGGTGTTCCAATCAGGAAGTACCTGCTGGCTCCAAAAAGCCAAAATCCCATAGACTTCTATTTGGAAATAAACAGCTGTTACTAAGTCATTCTATTTGTCAAACTTTCTCAGCACAGCAACTTTTTTTAACATGTTATTTCTAATCCTATATATATTATATATATATATATATATATATATATATATATATATATATATATATATATATGTAGTGCAAATTATTTTTGAGTTAATTACTGGCCAATCAGATGCCTCAGTAAAAGTACGAGGGCATGTGTCAAATGATCGAAACATGTCATGGACAAAGTCTCGCCAGGCTACTTTCAAGTTTTAGGGGCGTGGCTTTCCATTAAGCTCCTTCCTGATTGTCGAGAGAAAGAAACAATGACTCAGACCAGCTCGGAACAATTACTGCTTACTGACGTCGCTCCAACATGGCGTCGTCCATATTGTGAAAAAATGGCAACTGAACTGACATAATTTGGTTGGAAGTAAGACTTTTTTTGGGTGATGTCACACTCACTCAATCCAGTTCTCATATACAATCAATGATTTATAAACGTAGTCAATATTGTTGTTTCTTTTTAAATCATTGGAGATCATTAAACATTGTAGTTTAGTGACAGACACCAACACGTAATCCTTCTTTTCTACTGAAAACAAAAATGTAACACTTTGTTCCAATCATTTCCTTTCATTCCCTGCAGTGACTGTTCCGCCTCACACTTTCCATGTTCCTCTTTTGTTTTCTCATCTGGTTCCTTGTCTCGGTGTCTTGAGGTCTTTGGGATTCACTCTAACAATAGATATTAAACTAGTTCAGAGTTCCGTGGAGGGGAAGGCAGCGGGCTGCTTCTGTACAGTTTTTGAAAGGATTTGGCCTCAGGAGAGACCGGGAGGCTTCGACTGCTTTTAACTGAGCGCTGTGGCAGCAGGTGGCACGTGTCGATCTGCAGAAACATCCAGTGTTCACAGCTGACGCTTAAATGCTCAGAGACTCTTCTGATCTGTGCAACACTGGACCCATTCATGACAAATCTGTGTGTCAGTATTGGCATTTTTTGACTATTTTGGGTGCTTTCATTCCTAAAATATAGCAACAATCATAGTATGAGATAAATGTAAAGAAACACTGAACTTTTTGCAAACTTAGTGTTTGTAATATGACCCTAAACAGGAATAAGAAGCCATAGAAAATGGATGGATTAAATAAGGATGTGATGATGAAGGAGGTCGTTCTTCAGAACATGTTTAGGTTGACAGCAGTGGGATTCAGCTCATTCCTGCCAAATAAACAAAAAGTAAATAAAAAAAGTAAAGAGCAGTACATCATTTCAACATCTATACCACCGTCAATGATTATCCCTCATCTCTTCTTTACCATTATTCCCGTCTGCTTTCTTATTTTCCAGTCGTACCCATGGACTCATTTTACTTGCAAAATGTTTGTCCTGCCAGTATTTTTTCATATTTGCACATCATCACATGCTTGGCTGACATGTTGACGACGCTCATTACCTTTTTATAACTTGAGAAAAATGGAGGCTTTGGGGAGCCTTCGTCTGCAGATCTGCATAAAGATTTAGGGGGGAAACAAATTCCACACCATCATTTTCAAATCCTTGCCTGCAATGACGACTCAGCGTTCTTCATGATGTTTGATGACCAAAGTCTGGAATCTACATTATGTTTTGCCTTCAGCCTGATGCTCATAAGAGTACAAATATTTTCCTTGAAACAATCTTTTTTAGCTTAGAGCCTATAACTTGAAATAAAAACTTCAAATGTTTTGTCCCTAGATTACTGATGATGTATTGTAAGTTTGCATCAATGAAAATCATGTTTTTAACATGTTATAGTAGCATTTTTCTCATGATGAAGGACATATATAAAGAAAATTATTCTTAACATTGGATTTCTTTATTTTCCCGGAGAAAACTGGAAAAATATAGACAAATAGATCCATGTACGTCTTTATTTTCCTTGTCCAACCTGGCATTTGACTCAAAACTGTACAGCTGGATAGCTCCAATATTGCTCGCCATTTTTTGCACCACTAGACTTATGTTGGGGTTGTAAGCTAGCAGGAGAGTGTGTAAACAGACTGATGATGGGAAATGGGGTTGGGCTTACTCTCCACTAATTAAAAAAACAACTTTTTTGATTTTGGTTAAAACATCCTAATAAGTGGAAGCAGATTTTTACTTTTTTCACGTTTTTTTAAAGCATTAATTCAGTGGCGGGGCGGGGCTTCATTGCTTTCAGGTGTGCAGCTGGAGTTTCCAGACGTTTTCAAATTTCAGGTACAATTAAAAAAGAAGGAGTACTAAAACTTTCTTTTTTCTGACTAGTTCCGTCTCCTTTTTTTTTTTTTTTTCCCCTTCCTGCATCTGTCTCTTAGTGAGCATGCCAGCCAGCGAGAATGAGTCGGTCAACACAGACAACCCCCCAGGGGGAGATGTGGAGGGGGAGACCTGCTGCACCCGACTGGCGTAAGTACCTCACTCTCGCACAGACTCACGTCCTCGCCGTCTCCACCTCAGGTCTTTCTTCACCTCCTGACAGTCTCATGGATGAGCTCCAGCCTGCATGTTTGTGGTTTTTTTCTCTCTCTGGTATGGCTTTGTTAGCCATGGTACAGCCGGTTCAACATTCATGCCTCCATCCTTCATTGATCTGACTAAGCCTGCCCCTGTCTTTTCAGGCTCACTAAGGTTTGTGAGCATTCATGCACAAAAGGTTGTCTGAGCAGGGTAAAAGAAGTTGTCAATACAATCCACTCTGATAAAAGTTTAACTAGCGTGAACTTGGATAAATCTGCAGAAGCTAGCCATAGTGTTAGATCACGGTTTGGTGTTTTTGTGTTTTACAGAGAAAAATATACATACTGGAGTATAATCCAAAGTAAATGAAAAAAAAATGCTCAATAAAGAAGTATATTTAAGATACTAGTGCAACATATTTTAAATAATTGCCCTGAGGTCCTCTGCCTCTCTTTCAATGTAAATAATGAGAAATAAAAAAATAAAAAATATCTTCAAGTTGAGGAGAAAAGCGGTCAGATTCTCCTTCATGTTTGGTTCTTCTTCTGCGTTTCTGTCAGTCGCAAATACTGTTACACGCACCTACAGTGCCCCCTAGCGGTTGTTAGTGGGAAACAACCGGAAACTGCAACTTCTTGCCAAACGATGCGAAAAACCACGACTCAGAAATGTGCTGAAACATTGCAGAAAAAAAATTAAATTGAACCATGTTTAGTAACCTCTTTCACTTTCCTTCCTGTGTTGCTGCCCTGTCTCTCTCCTTACTTATATTTCCTGCTAAAAAGCTTTCTTCCTGTCCTGCGGGAGCCAAAAAAACAGCTGACTCGTCCTGACTCACTCCTGCTCTCCTTTCGTTTTTTTTTTTCTTTTACATTATTCAAACAAGTATGTTCCCTTTATTATTATTATTTTTTCTGAAACACAAAATCTCAAAAGAGCTGTGAACCCTGAGGATACAAGCAAACACACCCACATTCATCACTTTAAACGCAACTCGGAGCAATAAAGTTTAAATTTTAAAATTTAACGATGTAAGTATATTAAAATGTAGTGAAGCTGACAGAAATACCAGCTTGGCATTCTATTTTGCTTTTTACATAAATGCGTATGTTTTTAAAGTCTTAAGCTAAAATGCTAAATAGAATATATCACTTATGATAGATAAATGCAATGCTTCTTTCTGCAAAATATTAATTTTTTGATATATTGAGATATGATGAGTATTTTTTAAATGGTAATTGAAGATTTATCCAAAAATTATTTTACCCAGAATGCAGTAATTTGGGTAAAAAAAAATTGGAAATCTAATACTTTTTTTTCCTGATCTGATTTTCTCCAAATGTTTCAAGAAAAAAAAGACTTTTGTTGTTTGTCAGTTCCCTCCCCTGTGCTTCAGAGGGATCCCTCTGGGCTTCAGATTCTTCAGTAACTGCTGATCTCATAATGGAGACAGACACATGAAGAGAAGAAGTGTGTGTACTGCCAGGTCCCATATCCAGCCAGTCAGTCATTCTATTCTTTCGCTCAGGCCGTCAGTGGGACATTTCATTACTTCAGTCAGCCGTTCAGTCAGCCACTCAGCCAGCTGGTCACATAGTTCAACTATTTTTACCTATAAAATCAGTGATGTCTTGATTGGAATGGCTTCCTAAAAATTCAAATGAGATTTAGTTTAGTACTTTTTTCAGTTAAAATTATTGTAAAGACCCACTGCAATCATCCCTGGGGCTATTTTAAGTGTTTTTAGTGTTATTTTTAATTATAATTACATTAAGCAAAAAAAAAAAATTACAACTTGTGCCATTCTCTGTTTGAAATTTTGATTCTCTATGATTTGAATAAATAAAACTCAGAAATTAAGTTTTAATCTCAATTATTTTAAATATGTCCACCATTAATGCCACAAAAGCATAATACAAAAACTCAACTTTTATAGGGGTGGGTCCTTAAAGAATGTGTATTTTGTTTGTTGAACCTCTTCAGATGTGACTGTTTATTGTGCCAAATTAATGAAAAGCATCTTAAGGTAACAGAACAAGAAATCTTATCTGCTGTCTTCTGTGAGCTTTTGTCCTCAGTTTTCTGTCTTGTTCATTTTACTGTTACAGTGGTGAACAATCAAAAAAATCTTTATTTAAAAGCATGTTTTTTTACTCCACAGACTGAGATTAATTGGCAGAAACCCAAACAATCATTGTTAATATTTTAATATCTTGACTGGATACCACTGTATATGTGTTTGGAGGGGGTCGATAACAACTCATGTTTTTGAATTGTACCGCTTAAAACAAATTTGCTAATAAAATGTTCCTGAGAATACTTAAAAAACAATTTGCTGAACACATTTGGGAAAAAACTAATTAATCTGTTTCCCTTTATTTCTCTCAAATCACCCCCTTCATGTGTACTTGTCTGTGTGTGTTGTGTGTATAATCCATTCTGTTTTCTGTGTTCCAGAATTAGGATCTCCAAATCCAAGTTCAGGTTAGTACATGTTTACCACCGTCTTACAAACCACCGACTCTAATGTCTCTTTTACAGTTGTGTGTGCTGTGTTTGTGTGTATGTATTTGCAGGAGCCTTACACACTTATATAACATTGCTAATCATACTTCAAGTAACATAAATACATTTATTTTCCTTTGGAATACCAAGAAGGTTAATTCCCCGCTTCTAGGGATGCAACCATTCACTCTTCCCACCATTTTTAGGTCTCAGTTTTGTTTTGGTTTGATATATGAAAAAAGAAATGTTTTTGTTTTTTTTATTTTCATTAAAAAGCAATAAAAGCACTTAATAATAAAGAAAACCCTTTCAGTTGACTAGTATTATGCCTGGCGTAATTTAACGGAACGATACAAAATATATTTTGTACAACACAAGTGTTTCAATAAAAAATATACAAACATATGCAGTACATATTAAATGATTCGCTTTCCCCACAATTCAGGTTAATGGTGTAACATTGGGATTGAATTTCAATCGAGAATGTGGTATTCCTAAATGCTAACAGTAAAAATTCTGCTTTTGTAGACTTTTGTAGTCGAAAAAGTCACCTTTGGGATGGATGGATGGGTGGGTGGGTGGGTGGGTGGATGGATGGATGGATGGATGGATGTTAAAAACACAATAAATAACCTAATGAAAATTGTTTAAAAAAAGAGAATAAAAAGGAAAAAGACATTGAAATTTCAGTTTGCCGTCCCCTCACCCATTGCCCCGTCTCTCCCAGGAATTATAAAGTACTGTTGTAATATTTGAAAATGTTTTAATCCTAAATAACATTAATAATAAACTTCCACTTACAAGTTTGGCATTGCTCTAAAACAGGGGTCTCAAACTCAATTGAGCCGGGGGCCGCTGGAGGCAGAATCTGGGTGAGGCCGGGCCGCATCAGGATTTCCACAAGAAAATCGCTGATAAAACATTCTAATGTTCTCAAATATCTTTATTTTTAACACAAAATAGTGAATGAATTAAATTAATTAATTTTAAAAAATGAATTAGAAAATCAATCATTAATAATTAAAATAATAACAATGATCATACAGCAGACACAGACGACTGTAGAAACCACATATTGACTGACTGACTGACTGACTGCAGCAGTGTTTCTCAAATGGTGGGGCGCGCCCCCCTGGAGGAAATGCAAATAAAAACATGTTTACATTAGTGATGGATAGTGTGCATAATCCTACATAGTAAATTAAATATAGCAAAAACAACCTAAAACTCAATTTACAGTGAATCAGTGCGAAAGAACTGAATCTCTGAGAAAAGACAGAATTCCATCACTACTGTGGAGGGAAACAAGGAAAGACTTGTTTTTATTTTGTCTGGAAGTTTTGGAAGTATTCTTAAAAAGAAAGAGAAAAATTAATAAAACTGATTATTTAGAAGTTTTTATTATTATTCTTTAATGATAATAAAAGTATGATATTTTGAGGAGATATATGTTTAACTTGAGCAAATTAACTGATACTAATGTTTGCAGCTGAAGGGGGGGGGGTGTCTAAGAGAAAATACCTGAGAAACTGGACAAGAGAAAACTATTTTTATTCAGTTTCAAAACGTCTTATTTACAGAACCTCCTTCATTTTCTGAGCTGAGAGCAGCGCGCTCACTGAAAGCTCAATTCAAACGCCGCACACCAGAATTCCTGGCCTCCGCGTCTGGAGCGCGCGTTGCTATGCAAGTTTTTAAATCTGGTCTCAAGCTCTACGCACAAGTCTTCAACCCGGTTCAATATTTCACGCACAGTCGCAGCAGCGCTAATGATAAACACCATAGAAGAAGAATCTCCTCTCTACTGCTGCGTGCGTGACCGCGCTGCTCCGGTGATTCTGCTCGCTCGCGGGCATCACTCACGCACGCGGAAGTAGTCAGTCTCTCTCGCGAGGACTTTTTCTTTTCGTGGAGGAGGAAAAAGCGATCGCGAGGGTCAGACTTGTCCGCGCGGAATGTTTGATGCGTGCGCGGATTGTCACGCGGCGTCAAGAACACGCTTTTTGACAAGCGGCAGGCTGTGTATCACGAGTTGTCACGTGGCAAAAGAGGAGCGGGGCCCGCGAATCCCGTTCAGTGAGAAAGCACTTCCAGCAGCTTCATGGCTCCTCCTCCGTCCAGCTGACTGGAGGAATGAATTAAAGAGTGAGGAGGCTCTGGACAGCCCGCCGATGTCCCGCCCTCCAGAGCCATATACCTTACCGTGATTGGTTCGTTCAGCTCTGGACACAACAACTGTCATTCATATCAGCCTTGCGGGCCGCACTAACAGTAATCTTTCATATGAAGACGGGGGCCGCAAATTATCATCCCGCGGGCCGCAGATTGCCCGCGGGCCGCGAGTTTGAGACCCCTGCTCTAAAATAAATTGATATACTGTAGGAATCAATGAATAAATGGCAGATAATTACCTTTTTTGTTATGTAACACATTAACTGACTGAGATTATATAAGTTTGCTTCCTTCCACTCCCTTTCAAGCGATCTACTTGATATGTTATTTCATGTATTATAAATTGTTGAAATAAAAATTTCATTCATTCATTCATAAATGAAATTTAATTTTTAAAAAAGTAAAAGAAAAAAATTTCAAAAAATGTAAGTAGTTCTAAAATTGTTTTACTGGATTACATGAGATAATACAGAAGTTCTAAGTCAAATAAGGCAGAAAAATGGAAGAAAAAAAAAGCTAAAATGAAAGATAATTGATAGATTTAGAATTACGTTCATCCACTGAAATAAGTAAAGCTTTTTACAAAAGCTTTGACTCTCCAAACATAGAGAGGCTGCTTTACTGCTTTAAAGGAGGATATTGGATCACAAAGAGAAGCTTAAATAAAATAAATAGTAGAATGATTTAAAATTTACTGGTGGCCTACTTGTTTCTTTTCTCTAAATGTTTTGATAGTATTGCCACATGTAGACTTGGTGAAAATGTTCACACCACAAGTAATTGTGAGCGATCATGAATGACAGATTTTACAGATACATGACAGTTCTCATTTGACGAGTTTATAAAGTTGTTTTTTTCAACTTTAACTTCTGTTTTTAAAGCAACCTTGCAAATTATTGTTCTAAAAATGTGAATAAGTTTACAAATATTTCATTTTTATCTTTTTTGCCTTTCATCAGTTGCACACGTTCAAAACTTGAAAAATGAGATTTTTCTGCTTCACTGCTTCAGAACAGCAAAAGCTCAGACAGTTGCTTTCATATCGTTTATTGTCACAACAGAGCAGTTATGAAATTACAGCTGTCAAATTAGAGTAAAAGCTGTGAAAATAAAGTGGAATACAATTTTTGTTTTTTTTTGGCATGACTCAATTTTGAAGCCTAACTGGTTTAAAAGTGCGTTACAGAATATCCTTTATTTATAAGCACGTGTGAAGGTTATTCTATGGTGAATCTCCTTTTCTTTAAAATTATTGAACACGATTTTAAAATTACTGCTGATTTTTGTTTATGTTTCTGCCTTTAAATCCTGTTACCTCTCTTTGGTGTTCTAACTGAGACTCTTCCACAGATCTGTGCTGGGATGGCCAACAGGCTGATTTAACAGCTCTGTTCCCCACTCTTCATTAACCGCTTTTCTTTTTTCACGCTCTTTCTCTTGTGGGCGGCCACTTTCCATCCCTTCCTTCCATCCTTTTCTTTCTCTTTTACTTGGCTCCATCCCAAACTCTCCCACTCGTTCTTCCTTTTAGGTTATACCCAATAAAGAAAAACTGTTTTTCCTTCTCAGTCGTTACTCCCGAAGATGGAACAGGCTGTTTAGGAGGAAGTGCCGTGCGGCCGTCAAATCCCAGGTTTTTTATTGGCTGGTCATCTTCCTGGTTTTCCTCAACACTCTGACCATCGCTTCTGAACATCACCGGCAGCCTCAATGGCTAACAGACGTTCAAGGTAAATTTGTTTTTAAAAGAGAACAACATTTTCATTTTGCATTTTTCTAACATTATTTGTTCTCATTTTTCAGACATAGCCAATAAAGTATTACTAGCACTTTTCACTGGTGAGATGCTGTTAAAGATGTACAGTCTTGGTCTCCAGGTAGGACTCGCAATAACGTGCCAAAACTGTGAAAGGTTTTTGTAACTTTTGACGTCTCTTTAAGACAATTCCTTCTCCCTCTACAGGCCTACTTTGTTTCCCTCTTCAATCGATTTGACAGCTTCGTCGTGTGCGGCGGAATCTTGGAAACAATCTTAGTAGAAACAAAGATCATGTCTCCTCTCGGCATCTCTGTGTTACGATGCGTACGCTTGCTCAGAATCTTCAAAATAACCAGGTTAATATAATAAAAATTACAATGTTTATGACAATTTTGTGTAGAAAACAAGATTATAATTCGTCGTATTTCCTTTAGATATTGGAACTCCCTGTCCAACCTGGTGGCTTCCCTCCTCAACTCTGTTCGATCCATTGCCTCCCTGCTGCTCCTGCTCTTCCTCTTCATCATTATCTTCTCCCTGCTGGGCATGCAGCTCTTTGGGGGAAAGTTCAATTTTGACGAGACAAGGCGCAGCACCTTTGACAACTTTCCTCAGTCCTTGCTCACCGTGTTTCAGGTAACAGCACTGTGACCGTCTTTTCTGCTTCTTTCTTACTCGATTTCCCCCCTCAGTCTTTATTAAAACCACATTTTCTCTTTAACTAAAGATTCTCACAGGAGAAGACTGGAACTCTGTGATGTATGATGGCATTATGGCGTACGGTGGTCCATCCTTTCCAGGCATGCTGGTCTGCATCTATTTCATCATTCTCTTCATCTGCGGAAACTGTATCCTTGAAGAGTGTTGCCAAAATCAACAGCAGCTTCAGTGCTATACTCATGACATCTATACACGATGGGAATATTATTTATTTGTTGTTAAAAAAAAAGTTTCACATTTCTTTGTTCCAGTACTCACCTATAGTCATGGGGGGACGCATGATTTAAAAGGAACAGCCAGGCCATACATATACCCAAAACGAAATTGATTAATTGATTTGAATCTATTTAAGCTTAACACATCAATAATCAATTCATAAAAATATAAATTGATTTAGCACATAATGCTAAAGTCTGCTAGCTTGATGCTAACGTTTAATGGAATTTCCCATAGGGCGGCTAATGCTAACGCTCGATCGACCTAAACATACATTGCTGATTAAATAAAAATCTTTATAAACTCACAGACATGAATTTTCCAAACTCTTTTAAGGAAATACTTTTTTAAAGTAACCATTTGTGGTCTAAAACACAGTTCTTTGCTCAGACTTTCTTCTTCTTCTGGAAGAAGGTGTATTGCCGTAGTGTGATCGCCAACTGAAACGCCCTCCAAGAGAGGCAGAACACAAGCTATGTTTACATGGTAATCTGAATAAATTCCCGATCAGAACAAAAATGCTTCATGTAAACATGTCGTTGGGAATACTCTGGTCCAATCTTCATAGCTTTCATGTCTGTGAGCAGGGGGATCTGGAAGGTTATCATGTGAATTTATGTTTCTAACCACGTCCAGACAAAATAAAGGCTGACGTTATTCACACATATTTACATGCAAGTGCGCATTGCTGCATGAATTTAGAAAATTAGGAGCGAACAGACTCTTAGAAATATTAGTAATAATAATGAAAGCACGTTTAGGGAATTATCTCACTCTATACAGGATCTTTGTTTGTTTATCACGGAACTCTCTTTTTCTTCTTTTATGACTATTTCCGGTATTTTAGACAGTTCTGAGCACGTCAAAATGATTTATTCCGGTCAACTGTGTGGCACATGGACACGTTTGTTACAATCGGATATTCTATTGTAATCCGATCTTTGATCCGATCAAAGACATTTTGCACATGTAAATGCAGCTACTGTTTACAGTATTATTGATCTGAACATTTTAGTTAGAACTTCTCTTTTTGAGAAATCATGTAACACTGTAGGCTATTAACAATCTCATTGTTTCCACTAATACATTTTACAGTATGTGAACTGTATCAGATTAATATAAATATTTTCGAAACATATAATAGATTATTAATACATTTCTAAAAAAATGTGTATAAACGCAAAATTGAATTGAATAGAGTGGATTGAAAGAATAGAAAAAATCCAAATCAAAGTCCCAACAGAGGAGCTGGAGGAAGTGGCCGGGCCAGGGAAGTCTGGGCATCTTTGCTTAGACTGCTGCCCCTGCTACCCTGTTCTGGATGGGAGGAAGAAGATGGATGGATGAGAATTTAATTAAGTTAAAACAAAAAAAAAAATGTTGTTCAGTATTTCTGTTTTATTGCATGTTCCCCTTCGATCCAATATTTTGGAGCTATCCTTCACATCACCCTCTGACCAGATATCCTACTGAATGTCTTCTTGGCCATCGCTGTAGACAATCTGGCAGATGCAGAAAGTCTGACCTCGGCCCAGAAGGAGGAGGAGGAGGCAAAGGAGAGGAAGAAACTGGCCAGGTGATACTAAAAAGGAGAACTTGAGGGAGCCATTTACTGAGCATTAAAAAAAGGCTAACTATATTTTTTTTGCCTACTTCAAGAGGTTGAGGGAATAGCAGCAGCTTGTTCAGTCTCAAAGGCACCAAGGGAGAGCTTAAGCTGCCTCCAGCCCAGATAGTCAGTAATGCCAAAGCTGACACTCAGTCTAATTGAATCTTAAAGCAAAAACCGCTGAAGAATTACAACAAAGTACTTCTTATTGAAAAGAAAATATGATCTTTTTTCTTTTTTTTTTTTGCTTTTTACATAATCTTTTTCTGTCATAATTAAAACAAAATAATTTTTTGTGTCAACTATCAATGTGTAAAAGCTGAGAATGTTGCTCCTTTTTTTAGGCTTGCTAGTCCTGAGAAACGTCAAGAGAATGAAAAACCACCTTTAGAGGAAAAGAAGAGCGAAAAGATAGAGCTGAAGTCAATTACCTCCGACGGAGAAACCAACACAGCTACAAAGGTAAACACATTTGTGCGAGAGAGTAGGAGAATTTATGATATTTGTTCTGAAGATCGTTAAATAAATATTGGATTTTTTGCAGATCAACATGGACGACTGCTGCGGAGATGAGAGCGAGGAAAAGAACCCGTATCCTGCAAATGATTACATAGGTAACAGCCTTAGACACAGAGGACAAATTCAGTTCATTTTTGCTTGTTTTATAAATTCCAACCGCCTCTCATTTTTCTTTTTTATCTTTCTTCTCCAACATTTCTCTGTTTCCTACATTCTTCCAATCAGGAGATGATGATGAGGAGGAGCCAGAGATGCCAGTGGGCCCAAGGCCGCGTCCGCTCTCTGACATCCACCTAAAGGAGAAGGCTGTTCCCATGCCTGAGGCCCGGGCTTTCTTCGTCTTCAGCCACACCAACAAGTAATGGGAGCCACTTATCTTACCCTCTTTGTTTAAACTCTTTTACCCAATTTATTTCATTTTTTTTTAAATCTATCTTTTTCTTTTTTAGATTTAGGGTTCTGTGCCATAAGATCGTCAACCACAACATCTTCACCAACCTCATCCTCTTCTTCATCCTGCTCAGCAGCATCAGTCTCGCAGCGGAGGACCCAGTCAAGAACGACTCCTTCAGAAACCAGGTGGATTTAGCGCGATGTGATGGAGACCATTTATGTTTACCTACATTTTTTGTGACTTTTTTCATAGTTTTAATATTCATTTTTTTATCTTTTTGCCACCAGTATTGCATTAACATTTGTTTTTTTTCCTCTTACATTTATGGTAAATTCTTTCTTATAACTTTAGGATCATTGTATGTATTACAGCTAAGCAGATACATAACACAATAAGACTTAAGCTTAAGACTCTTGGCTGTCATCAGCTGCCCACAAACATTTATTCTTAACTAATCGGATTAAAGATTAAAAGAACTTAACACAGAACCAGATGTTCTCCTTGGCTCGTTAGGCTTAATGAGATTTCTTCATGTAACTAACTTACTTTTGGAGAAAAACTGTCTTATTTTTCCTGTAATGTGACCAAATTAGACTTAAAAACATAAGATAATGGTTTCTTCCTGTTAGTTACAGCGACTTAAGAAAATGCGTCTTTTTACAAAACACAAATTTTAGCTTAATTATTCCAAGATAAAAAATTTCACTTGAATTCGAATGGATTCACTTGCGGAGAGTTAGATCTATTAATTACTTTGTTTTTCTCGTCTGAGGTGGTATCTGTCTCAGAACTGTGCAGCTGAATGGCTCACCATTTTTTTGCTTCGCTAATGTTAGCTTAGGCTTGTGAGGTGCTATAAGCTAAGCTAGCAGGAGTGGCTATGTCCAAATTCCCTCTCTAAGTTCAAATCTAATCAATTCAAGCATTTTGCGACATCTATTTGTTACTCCACTGTGTTCTGATGATGAAAACATTGATGGTTACTTAAAAAAATCAATTTAAACACTTTTTTTTTCACATAAATTGTTCACACACAATGCATTTGGTCTGTATTCGCTAATCTAGTTAGCATCAATGCCCACTGGTTTTTGGCAAAGACTTCTGGGTAATTTCTATTACACTCGATTTTGGAATATTGTAGTACTGTAAAATGGAAAGCAGTATAGTGTAAGTAGGGAAGCAATTTGGGTATAACCGATGGAACCAACATGATAATTGGGAAATTAGCAGATGCAAATTTCTGCGGCAAAAGTCCCACCACAACTCTGAGGTGAATTTCTAATTCATTTTTGCTACTGCAGAAAAAAATGTCTTAAAGAACGGTTGATTTTGGCTAAAAACTGCTTAATCATAATTAAAGGACCACTGGGAACGATTTTACAACAAAAAAAAAACTTGTCGGAGAGGCACTTTAAATGACTTGTAGCAAAAAAAATGCAAAATATAGCAAAGATCACGAATCACGTAAGATCACTTTTTTTGCCTTAAACAACGCTTCTGTTTGATTTCAGATCCTGGGGTATGCCGACCACGTCTTCACCGGACTCTTCACGATAGAAATCATTCTTAAGGTATTTCATATTGTAAATCTAAACTTTAAATAACAGATTATTTATAAGCATTCATAGAATTTGAAGCGTTTTAAAGCACATTGGGATTATTGTGGAGTGTGTGTACTGCACATGAAAACATCAACAATGATGTGGTGTTCACTGAATCCTCAAATTAGGTATTTATAGCTTTAAAGAACAAAGCAGATTTAATACTTAGTCTCCGTCTTGTAATAAATCTAATCCCATTTGGAGAAGAAGAGAAGTAAATGTCATTAATGCTAATAGCAAAAACATGGCAACCCAGGAGCGTGCACCCTTTTAACAACAACCACTTTAAGTCACTCCTGAAGGTTAATGTCATTATACTCACTTGTTTTTTCTTTTTACAAAATTTCCTACTTTATTTAAACTAATAAAAACTTGTACAACTTTCGCATTCCTATTTTTAATTAATTTAAAGGAGGCATTATAATATGTCACATGTTTCTTTATTCACGTCGTATTTACTTAATTCAAAAACCTGGTTAGAATCAACAGGGACTTTTTTCCATATGACTGTATATGTTAATCAGCAAAAGACTGTTATTGCACATGCATGAACGTCAAATGAATTTAAATATATATTTAAACTAATGGGGATTTAAAGAATTACAAGGATCTTTAGTTAGTTCCTATCTTTTGCACTTTCAGAAATTATTTGGAAAGAGGAAGAGTTAAATATTTATATTTTTAATTAATTCTGTATTTTCTATGTCTGTTTGCAGATGACAGCCTATGGAGCCTTCCTTCACAAAGGCTCATTCTGTAGAAACTATTTCAACATCCTGGACTTAGTGGTGGTCAGTGTGTCCCTCATCTCCTCTGGAATACAGTGAGTGCTATACACTTTTTTCCCTCATGCATGTTTTTCTCTCATTTGGCACTTGCGTGTCGTCACATGGTGCCAAATTAAGGCCAAAAGTTTAGAAAACCAAAATACAACCACTTGAAGCTGAAAGCTAAAAAATTTGTGTTAATCTAGAATCCAGACCCACTTCCAGACTCAGACATTATGATGTTTGATGTTTGAAGTGTCTTATTCAAAGATTTGACCAGTTATTTTTTTAAAATACTGTTTGAATTACTTGTAAAGAATGAGCAAGTTATTAGCGAGTTAGTTTGAAGTCCACATTCCTCCTACATAAAGTTAGAATCTGTCAATCAAACTATCAAGCCAGCGGACGCCACATGCTTTTACTGAAGCATTTGATTGGTCACTTTATAGCTTGAATAACTTGCTATAAAAAAAAAAATAATAATTAGGATTAGCAAGAAGATGTTAAGGAAAATGTATCAGAGAAAAAATGATTATTCTGACAAATAGAATGGTAATAGCTGTTTATTTCTCAATTTCTCTATGGTATTTTAGCTCCCTATTTGGAAAGTGAGGGGGAGGGGCCACTCAGTCCAGCACTATTATACAATCAATGGTCAAACTGAATATCTCAGTTTTGGAACTGGAAAAAAAAATTAAAGTGAAAGTGAAAATTTGAGCTTTGAAACTTAAAAACAGAACATTTGACACTGAAATAAATCAAGATCATATCGATTTATTTCCTCATTCACTTTTTCAAAGTCTGTTTTTATTGTTATTTATCTGAATATTTATTTATTTTCATTACCAGTTTTTTAGCTTTCAGTTTCAAATTGTATTTCAATTTTCAAAATGTTTGGCCCTGATTTGGCACCATATATGTGATCACACTTGACAGTATACCTAGGCTGAGACTCTTGCATGCGTTGAATTTTAATTACACACATGTGTATTAGAGTTTAAGAAATGTTTGGAAGTTGTCCCATGCTTCTCACTTGTGTGTTCTCTAACTTTGCTCTTTTCTCACGTTTTGATTAAAACAACTGTTTCTGCTCCTCCAAGTAAATAATTAATGTAAATGCTGTTGTGTTTGTGATGTTTAATCCACTATACTACACTCTCTGTCTCTAATGCTTAATAGACTAGACTTCTCGACGTAAGTCCATATTAGTCCGTGTCAATAACCCTTCAACTGACCTTCACCTTTACTGTGTAAAGCTGTCACTGTTTTGATTTGATCTTTCTATAGTCTTGGAGAGTCAAATGTTATCTTTGAAGGAGAAAAAAATCATAAATTATGATTTGACGGGCCATATTTTGCTATAGTATAATATGCCCAAAGGCTTATTTGATATTCTGAACAAATAGTGCTCTTTTGCACTACATTTGTGCAAATATGTCTCTTTATAGGCAGCAACTTAATTGGATTTCATCCATAAATAGTGTTTCATTTCATAAATTGTCCCCAGCCTTGGATAAATGAGCCTGTAATTCTCCAGTCACCTTTCATATCGAGCTGATAGGTCAAATTTGTTCTCATGTTTCTGGATAGGACTCTCTTGGGCTATAGAAATGACACGTGAATGCTAAAACTCCGTGGTTTTTGCTTCTTAAAGGTAGTGTGGAGTGTGTGGGAGTTTTCCTGAATGTATCACAGTTAAATTGATGTGATGGATCTGCATTTGATTGTGTCTATGTAGCACTCTCTGCCTGTAAAGCACTTTTGCTTGTATAATTTTTGGATCATTTCATATTTTAAGAAACTTAATATTTACTTCTTTTTTCTCCTGATGTCGTAAAGCAGTTAGGAGCAGACGTGGAAGAACTGGTGATGAATCTCTATTTTAGTAAAAACTGAAATGCTACAGTATGGTACTTACATGGTATTTTAAGTGGTATTTTCATGGTACTTTTGATGTTTCTACTGGGTACTTCCATGGTACTTCTTGCATATTTATATGGTACTGTACTTACATTATACCTATTCAGTATTTGGGTGTTGAATTAATATGTCTTTTATAGTATTTACAACATGCAAGGCAAGTACAAATAAAGTACCGGTACTCTGAATCTACTCGTTAACTTTATATAACTATATTTTCATGGTATTTACCATGTGTAACATGGTAGAAAGTAAAGAGAAATTACCCTCAAAGTACTGTGAAGAAGTGCCCATTAAATTTCTTTATTCTTACTTAAACCAAAATGCAAGTATTTCAGCAAGTTCAATTCATGACCATGCAGCGGCAATAATTATCGTGAGGCAGCAGTTGCATTTTTACACGCTGTATGGAGGTTGTAAGAAAAAGTTTAACATTTCTAGTGACCAAACAATTTTTCTCTAAAAGTTGCCATCTGTCAGTGGCTGCCCAAGCACTTTTTGAGGTTGTGCGGTGGTGGTCCAGTGACAGGCAAGGATAACGCAATAATGAAATCGGTGACAACTGAGTAGCCACAGGGCGGATTGCTGGCCAACAGTAGCTCTGACTGGACGATGTGTGAATGGTCTCCGATGGCAGCCATATCATATCAAGTGTCACCCAGTAGCCCAGGGATATATAAAACGTGGGCCTTCTGCACGCTTTCTTGCCACCTGACTACAGACATTCATGACCACAATTTTCAAAAAAATCAGGCGACAGCGTCAACTTTGAAGATTCTGTCGATGCCTCCCCATCGCACGGTGGCAGTTGTATTTGTGATAGTAGCATTAGTAGATTTGTTTGTTTCATGATACTAATGTGGCAACTTAATGTGTTTGTCAAACTGGCAGACAGCTAGTTCTACGTGCAGAAGATCAGGTCCAGGTAGAAATGCTCAGTAATGCAGGCAGAGTGGCACAAACAATACTTTACACCAAGCGAGGCTCTGTGCAGTGATTAGTATCATGTGGGTGATTGGCAATGAAAGTCAGGTGGGACCTCAGCGCTAAGGTTGCTGGGAGATGTGGTTATAATGTGCTCGCGCCTGTGACCAGAAGGGGCTACAGAGATTTGACTCCTGACAAGTAAACAGAAAGTACCATGTAAATACCCTGTAAGTATTCACAAAATCATAAGGTAGAAAGCCAAACTGTATGTACTGTAGTCATTGATAGATAAAGATTCCTAACTTGACACCATGAAAGATGTGTAATCCCGGGAGACAAACAGCAGAAACATGGCCAAAAAGAATCAATATCTTATGACTTCGTATCTATTTTTGTTTCCTTTTAGATGGATAGAGTACTTCTTGTCATCAGGTGGTTGGTAAATAGTGTTCTCTGTCACTGTCAGCCCGCTCAACTGGGGCAACACTTAAAGCATTATGATTCAACTCTTCTATGAACTGTACTTTGACTGGAACATATCCTCACAGCTGGTTTGACTGTGATATGTGGCTGATAACATCCCACTCCGTGTGAACTACCTTTAACTGCTTCAAAACTTTTTCCCTCTTCTGTAAAAAGTTACACACCAAGTGTCCCCCCTCCCCCCTTCACACACTTTCTTTTTTCCAAAACAATGTTTCCTTTAAAAAAAAAAAAAAATGTCACCTCCTTTTACAGATGTACTTTGACATTTTGATGACACTGTTTGTTTTCTAACCTTTTATTTTCGGCGGGAAAAAGATCTTGCATTTGTTCTTCCTTTCTCTGAACATCTTGGTGGTTGTTTTGTGGTTTTTAGAACTGCCTGGTTTTGCTTTAAGACCGTTCACATGTGTTGATGTCCAGAGGTGATAATCAGACCATCAAGGTCAGACCACAGAAGAACGGATGTACCATCTTTTTACAATCAATAAGTGTCAAATTCAAAATGTCAGCAAAACTAATTTGAGTCGTTTTGGTAATATGTAGAAGCCACTTCTGTTTAAAGGTCACTCTGTTTGATCGTTGGCTTGTACTGACACTCTCTTACAGCACAGTAGCTCCGTTTGCTTGTTAATGTCTGTCCAGCAGTTTTAGTTGTTCTGTCTTCGTTGTGCATATTTGTGTTTTTTTTATTTGTTTGTCTTTTGTGCTCTGTATGTGTATCTTAACGCTCATTAAAAAAAAAAAAAAAAAAAAAAAAAAACATTCATGCTTGAAAGAACTTAAAGACCCCCACTCCTGAGAATATTGTGTTTTGGGGTTTTTATTATGTTCTCATAGCATTTTTCTCATGATAAGACATATTTTAAAATAATTTTAAAATAAACAGTATTTCTGAGTGTTTTTTAACATGTGTGAGTCAGGAGCAGGGTTAATAAAGGAATGATGGAATGTCACCGGAGGTTTACTTCCACCCACAACTCAGGCAAATTTCCGGTGTGAACTTCTGCTGCTCTGGCAAGAAAAGACAATCTAGAAAACTACACAAGTTTTTTAATGTTGCCCTAAAATTGCATAAACATAATTTAAAGACCACAATAGATTAAAATATGGTTGGAATGGGACTTTAAACCTTTGGGGTTAACATTTTACCTAATGATTAAATTCACATTTAAAAAAGGGAATATGTGTATAATCAAATTGTGCATACATCATTTAATATTTTCGTTGTTTGTTCAACAATTTAAAATTTCAAAATCTTAGACTAAACAAAGTAAAAAATTAGACGTATTAGATTCTCAAATTACTAAACATTTCGCTGATTTCTTTAGTTATCTCCGAATGGAAATCATGACTCATGAATTTTTATTTATGGTCTTGTCTGCGTTATTTTCCACCTTGTTTGTTTCTTGTCAGATTTTCTTTGAGTTGTCTTGATCTCCAGTTTGTCCTTCAGTCCAGATGCTTCTGATAATAATTTCTGCTGTCTCAAACTTTCAAGAATCACTACAACCTTTTTCTGGTCCGTAACTTAAGATTTTGTGTCTTTCAGGTCCAGTGCAATTAATGTTGTAAAGATCTTGAGAGTCCTGCGAGTGCTCAGACCGCTGAGGGCCATCAACAGAGCCAAAGGACTGAAGGTTTGTTTGAAATATGTACTGAAATGCAGTGGTCTCCAACCCCCGGGCTGCAGACTGGCACCAGTCTGCGGTAAAGTTGCTACCAGAGAAACAATTCAATTTGATTTTATTTATATAGCCCAATTACACAACACGGTTGTCTCAACGGGCTTCCCTCTGGTAATTGTCCAAAAACATCAAATCAATCACAAAATATAAACAATAGCTGATTGCTAAACTAAACTAAACAGACTAAACCAAACTGGGCATTCCTTCTCGATTAGGAAAAAGTAAAAAAATAAAAACACCAGTTTCTGGGAAAAAAAGAGGAAAACTCAGGGATGACCATATAAAGGAGAGATCCTATCTTTGGACGGACAGGTGATGTACCAGGACTGTTCACCTTTGTGTTAAAAAAATACATTTGCTACTTTCTAAAAGTGGCAACCGCTAAATTTAAACATAAAGATAGCAAAGTTAGCAAAAGAAACAAATGTATCTGGAAAGCTTGTTTGTGTAGAAGAGCCATTGAGGAAGCAGAAGAAACTTTAAAAGACAAAATCCAGAAGTCTTTACTCCAAATTCCAGATTTATTCCGACAGTTGTCTCCACACACCATAACAATAATGCATAATATTCTGCAACCTGCCATCTAATGTTGCGAGGATGTTGCTAATAAAATTGATCAAATAGTGGATTCAGGTTTGTTATATTAAGAAAATGCTAGTTTTAGTGATTTTTTTTTTTCAATCCGTTGCATCTTCCAACACATTGTCACTTCCAACTCGTTGTATATGGACTTATGGTTCGGGGCCCCCTCTGCGTCACTTTTTAGCGTTTTGGGTGTTCCCAATTTGTTTTTTGACATGCTGGCTTTTCCCATTAAATCAGGGGTCCCGAAACTTCTGGGCCGCTGCGTGGTACCGGGCCACAGACAGGGAAAAAATGTATAAGCTAATCAGGGTTCCCCAACCCCTGGGACATAGACCAGACAGGTACACAAAAACCTAGAGTACAAATAAAGTTTAAACCGGCAGCAAATATTTTACAGAAGGATGAAGATAAACTTTACCCTCAAGAGTTAACTGGAGAAAATCGGACACCCACTTTGTACAGGCCAGTCCATGAGAATATTATCAGACCGGTTTTAGACTGCTGCTCTAATGTAAATTTCTAAAACAAAACAAAAAAAAAAATCTACTCATCATCATGTTTCTATTTTTCAGCATGTGGTGCAGTGCGTTTTTGTGGCTATCAGGACCATTGGCAACATTGTCATCGTCACCACGTTGCTGCAGTTCATGTTTGCTTGTATTGGAGTGCAGCTCTTTAAGGTAAAGGGGGTTTTAGAACATGAAGACGATGTGCTTTCTGCCTGGCATTAGAAAGTCTTTGCAAATTGTATCCGAGGTGTTGCCAAAACCTTAAAATCTCTCCATCAGGGCAAGTTTTTCTACTGCACTGACAGCTCTAAGCAGACTCAGGCAGAGTGCAGGTGAGAGACCCGCATCCATTCTGATCTTTGTTCTTACTCTCCAATTGTTGTCAAGACAGATAGGCATATGTGTGTGTTTGTTTTTAAAGGGGTTCCTACATCATGTATAAAGATGGAGACGTGGGAAAGCCAGAAAGATCCCCCAGAGTTTGGGAGAACAGTGACTTCAACTTTGACGATGTCCTACAAGGAATGATGGCTCTGTTTGCGGTGTCTACTTTTGAGGGCTGGCCCGGGTACGCAAACAATCCACAAGTGCATGAGTATGATGGTATGGCCCTTTCAGTCTAAATGTAATGACTATTCTTCCTCCAGGTTACTGTACCGGGCCATAGACTCTCACGCCGAGGATGTAGGGCCCATCTACAACTACCGTGTGGTCATTTCCATCTTCTTCATCATTTACATCATCATCATTGCTTTTTTCATGATGAACATCTTCGTCGGTTTCGTCATCGTCACATTCCAGGAGCAGGGGGAGCAAGAGTATAAGAACTGTGAGCTGGACAAGAACCAGGTATGTTTTGTCTGTGATTTCTGGACGATTTTTTTGAATAAACTCAATTTTTGGAGGAGAAAATGGTTTGGGCAAGGTGGGACAGATAGAACCTGGAGATACCCTTCCATTGTGTGTTACAGCGTCAGTGCGTGGAATATGCCCTCAAGGCTCGTCCTCTGCGCCGCTACATCCCCAAGAACCCTTACCAGTACAAGGTGTGGTACGTGGTCAACTCCACCTACTTTGAGTACCTGATGTTCACACTCATCCTTCTCAACACCATCTGTCTGGCCATGCAGGTGAGTCACACGCGTGCAGAAGCTATGATTTTTTTGTGGGCACTTTTGACGTCTTTGTGTTTCTGCAGCATCATGGCCAGACCAAAAATTTCAACGACGCAATGAACATCCTCAACATGCTCTTCACTGGGCTGTTCACTGTAGAAATGATCCTTAAACTCATCGCCTTCAAACCCAGGGTAAGTCTACCTCATCATTGCAGATGGGGGAAAAATATTTTAGCCTTTTTAGGTTATAATTTGCTTTTAATCTATTTTATTTTCACATATAATTAGTCCATTTGCGTGGATCTGAAAGAGGATTAACGGATAGCGTCATGTAGTTTTAATCTCACTGCTGCCATGGAGTTGCATGGGCTTTGTTGGTCCAATCTAGTGATGTCCTGGTGTGTCAGCTGTTTAAACAGTAACAGATGGATATGTCTTCCTTTGTTACAGCAGAGGAAAAAAGTGCAATCAGTACCAAAAAGTATAGCTTAAGATCATTTTTTACTCTCGCCTCTATTGTTGCATGTCAGAAGTTGTAAATCAAGGAAAAGTGCAAACGTATTCACAAGGATTGCATATTAATTGACAGTACAGTCTCCCTACTTTGAGTATACTTCAGGGTGCAAGACAGAAAATCTACAAAGTACTTTTTTAAACAACAGCATCAATATAGCTTGTAGAAAAAACTAAGAAAATCAGCTCACATCTATTTCTAGACTTGCTTTTAGAGTTTTTAGGCATGGTAATGATATCATAGTTTTGTAAACACATTGAAAATGATCCATTATTGGATGTAAAATTAACTATTGACAAATGCAGTTTTTATTTACAAGTTTTTATTCACAGGTTCTAAGAAAATCGTTTGCTTTCAAATCATTTTCTGCAAAATGTGTGCCTTCACATATAAGTCACGAAAGATGAAAAACTGTGCTCTATTTTGTAAAGTTGATAGCCTTTAAACATGTTTTGTTGTTGTTGTTTTAAGTGCCCACTGCTTCAATCACTGCTGTGTAAGACTTTTACAAATTTGCTCCCCCACTAAATTGTTAATAATCTTTACCAAAAGATCTCTGAATTAAATTATTTTCTTTTGAAACTTTAAATTTTTTGTGAATTTTTAATTTTTTTTTTTTTTGCTTTTTTGCCAGGGTGTGGTGTTGCACCATGATAATACACTGTAAATTATTTTAAATTATTTTTGATGGTTTCCTTTTCTTCAGTGTTTTTATTAAATAACATTTGATTCAAACAGAGAGAAGCTGCACACTAACATTTTATTTTTTTCTTCAGGATTTTATCCAAATATGTCTGGAATGAGATCCAGTATTGTTGGTTTTCCACATTTATTCTGTTTTTACATTTTTTTAGGTTTCGTTGTGGCAGCGAGAGAAAAAACATCCAGATTTGTGCGCTATTTATAATGTGTTATATTGTTCTTGTCTAGAGTTTTCTATGTTGCTTAGTCAGTTTTACGCTTAAGACCTTCTTTAACTTGTAATTGTGTTTAGATTCTCAGGAAAAATAGGAGCGTTAAATACTAACGCTAAGAGTATATTTTTACTCATATTTTTAACTCTCGTTTAACTTTTTTATTTATTAAAATTGTTTTCTTTTCAAAGTAAATATGTGGCTGTTTATGCATATATTCCAAGAATTGCTCAGTTGTCAATTTGAGATGATTTATTTAACTTTAAAATCCTTTTTTGTTCATTTTGCACCGCACATCTAGCTTTGAAATGATTTGCAGCCTATGAGAGGAGGTCATTATATATTTGCAAAACTTAAACCTTTTGTAGATTGTGTAATAATTGGGCTCAGAGGTGTTTTTTGTGAAAATTTTAGGCTTTTAAGAGATATAAACCAAAGAATATCCATAAGGATAATCACAAATAATTGCAATCTAACAAATCCTTTTTAACAAAGCCAGAAGATAAAGAGTTTTTTTTCCTAGTTTCTTCTACACTGAGACTTCATTCCACCTTAACGGGGACTACGAAGTGCCATCAGATGTTGTGTTCCTTCTAACCTTCCTTTCTCACCTCCTCCTCCTCCTCCTCCTCCTTGCTCACCTCATCCTGTGTAGGGGTACTTTAGTGATCCCTGGAATGTGTTTGATTTCCTCATCGTAATTGGCAGCATAATAGACGTCATTCTCAGTGAAATCAACGTAAGTACAACGCCCCCTCCTTCAGTCTCTGTCCCCCTCCCTCTCTGTCTCTGTCTTGTGTCCTCTCAGGCTTCTGTACCTCTCCTCCGCTCTCCTTTCCCTCTCTGTGATGTCCCCCTCATCTATCTGTCTTCCTCCTCCTTCTTCTTCTCCGCCACCTTTTAAATTCAAGATGGCCGCTGCTGCCACACAGCGGGACTCCCACCCCCCACCCAACCTCTCTCTCCTCGCCTACCTACCCCCGTCCTCAAGGGTTCCTGAGCAAGAACTTGCAGGGGGAGACGTCGCAGGCAGGGTTTAGCTGTGAAGGCTTGTGAAATGTTGTCGGGTTCTAGAGTTTTGTTTTTTTTTCTGTTCTTTCCCGGTTTGCACTGTGGCGCATACTCCGATTTAACCCCGCAACTAACGAAACTAACTCCCTGACCAATCATAAACTTACACAGCTTTATTTATTAATTTGTTTGGGGTTTTTTTCATCATTTTTACTCCAGCGATGGGCACTTTTCTGTTGATGTTGTGATTTTGTTGCAACTTTACTGCTGTTGTTGACATTTCCTCTCATGGACAAGCATGACTGGTTCGCTGCTGCTCCTCCTCAGCAGTCCATTTTCAGACTGCTCCGTCTTTGTTTCTTTTTTTTGTTGTTGTTGTTTCTTTCTTTTCTTTCTAATCCTAAACTCCTATGTTCATGTATGTAATGTTTTGATCTTATTTTTCTCCTCTCTCCTTTGATTTCTGTCGTTTCCATTTTTTCTTTTAAATGTCTTATGTTCTGTCCTTTTTTTTTTCCTTCTATTGTTTTCTTTTCCACCGCCCCCCCCTCTCCTTTGCAGCATTATTTTGTTGATGCATGGAACACATTTGATGCCTTGATAGTTGTGGGTAGCATTGTTGACATAGCCATCACTGAGGTTAACGTAAGTAGTCCAACTCCCTCCCTTCCTGCCTGCATGATTTGCCATTTCTACACACTCAAACAGACAGAGCGGCGATGCCTATCTCTAATGCTTTCAAATGATTGAGAAACTTCGTCTGGAGAAAATTTGAACAAAAAAAAAAAAGTCTGGCAGATCAAACATCCAGATGGTGTACAACATAATTGGAGAACAGCTGCTTCTCGAGAAGGCTTTCTTTTGCCACATTTAAAGCACACTTTGTTACCACAAATCCTTCTTTCCGTAATTAAAGTTTCAGCACTTTTTCCAGTCAAAGTGTCAAATAAACATGACTTAATTCACCAATGATTTGCTTAGCTTCTGATCTTTTGAAACGGTTTCAGATAGGCGCGTTTGCCTCCGTCTTTTGAGGGTCAGTTGCATCAAAGACTGCATTTGTCAAAGTAGTCGACTGCATTGATTCAGCACTTCGTTTGTTTAAACATTACTTGATCATTGCCACAGGACATGGTCAATGTTCTCCTGGCATGATGGACACTTTATAGCATGACAGATGCAAAGGTGACGTATCCAGGCCTGCAACTGCTAGTAACGGTTCTACAGAAGAGCATTTCTGAAACAACTCCTCCTAAAAGCAAAAACAAAGAAACTCCTTGTTCATAAATCAAAGGGAAGTTCGATTAGAAAAAATGTGCTTTTTATCACCATGTGCATACACGGGGAACTGTTTTGTCCTTAAATGGATTTAAGCACTACCCATGAAATTTATGTAAATGCATGTATGAATTCATTTATTATGAACATGGAGGCCCTGTGGTCAGCAGTGGAGCTGAATGAGAATGAACATCCCGAAGACGAGGAAAGTGTTGAGATTCTATTGTGTGTAGAGACAACTAGTTCTTATACTCAAATCCCTTCTATGGAACTATTGCATAAGAACCACAGGAAGTTACTTCTAAAAGAAACATGTTTCCTGTCCCTTATACACTTCTTTTACAGTACATGCAATCCTTTTTTAAAGACCTACTCTGACGAAAATTTTGGTTGTAGCAAAAGGTTCTTGTTGAATTTTTATACATATACAGTTGCAAGAAAAACTATGTGAGCCCCCTGAGTTCACATCACCAGATAAAAACAAATACAACTCACAAAAAAATAAGTTTTTGTGTTTTATGGAACAAAATATGTAAACATTCAAGGTATCGGATTGAGAAAAAAATGTCCGAATGTCTTCCCTACACACGATATAATGCATTCGCCAGATCTAGTGCGGTCCAAATCTACTTATTCCAAAGTCGAGTGCCCTAGAAATTTCCCAGAAGTCTTTACGAAAAACCAGCGTACATCGATGCTCACTACATAAGCGAATACAGACCACAATGCATTGCGGTGGAACAATTTTTGCAAAAACACATCTTTAAGTGTAATTTTTTAACAAATCCTCCATATTTTCATCATCACAACACAAGTTGAGTCAAAAATAGAGAATACTCTGGGTGGGTCACAAGCTCCCTTCTCCAAGCTTTTAGCAACAGGGACGGGAAGAGGGGTGGGGTTGCTCTGCCCTGCAGAGTTTTTAATTTTAGCTAAAAAAAAAAAAAAAATGGCATAATTATAATTAAAAAACTACTAGGAACACTTTTAAAATAGATCAAAATATGATCAGAGTGGGTCTTTAAAGATATTTACTTAAGCAATATTTACAAGGAAAATCAGAATTCTTTTTAAATCAGTTCTGTAAATATGAAGTCAAGAAACTTTTATTTAAATAAAAAGGCTAAAATGTTTCTATTACTTTTTGAGGAATCACGTAAAAAATCATTTTTGATGTTCAAAATGCAATTTTTTAGTCTCTCAATAGAGTAAAATACTTTTGAGGCCAGTGATATGCATCTTTGTCATCTTTGCACTCCACAAATGTTGCACTGCATCAGATTTTGGTTTGGAATTTCCTTTTGATTTGATTGATTTAAAAAAAATTAGGAGACTGGATTGATTTGGTTCACGGAATGAGTTTTTTTTTCTAACGTCTAACCTGAAGGCATGACCTAAGATTTTTTTTTTTTTTTTTTGCCTTTTCCGGTAGTTTATAATAACACGGGGAATGGGATGCCTAGTCACCGGTTTTCTACCTTCTTTTTTTTTTTTTTTTTTAAGAAACCCTCCGCACTTCCGTCCTCTCAGTTCTTAAGGCTCTTGTGAAACTGGGACCCTGTTAGACATTTAATATGTTAGCCCTTCACTGCATTTCATTACTCACATAAGCAAAATTAAATGTCTTTTTTTAACTGCCAAACATCAGGATTAGAGAAAAATAATCCACTACTTGTCAACTGCAACTTTTTTAATGTTTGTAATGAGATGCAGGGACAGGCTAGCTTTATTTGTCCTTTGTAAACATTTCATTTATTACCCAAGTACACCCACTTTGCTGCTCTGTTGGGTGCATATTGATTTAGATTATCTGTTTTTATCCTCAAGTCAGCATTTCTCTAATCCGGGGTGTCTCCCCAGCGATCTGCGGGCGCTTCTTAAACCTTGTATGGTTTCTTTTCCATTTCCGTGTGGTATGAGTAGAGCTAGTGTGAACAGATCCGTAGTGGTTTGCTCCGAGCGGTGTCTTGCAGAGGATGCCAGTATGAATTGCATCTACTTCTCCCTCTCGTCGGAATGCCTTCTCTATTCCTTTTCATTCTTCTCCTCCTGAGCTTTTTCAGTTCTCTTTACTCTTCTTTTATGAATGTTTATCTCTCGTACTTTCTATCTTTTTTTTCCTCAATGACTTTGCGGTGCTGCTTGCTCCCCTGAAATGCAGCTGGGTAACATGAGTCTCAAATTTACTAGAAATATGTCCTATCAGTTTTAAGAATTGTAACACACATCATATTATTGTTGTGTTTGTTTGACCCACATGATAACAAAAAAAATTGTGGGGTAAAAATGACACTATGACTCTCATGTCACCCAAGGAATCAAATGAGATGTTAACATTTTTTTTGCATTACAACTCAATGAGAAAAAGTACAGGTCAATTTAAATGTGTCTCACATCAGCACTGAAAAAACGTCAGAATTTTTGCTTATGTTTGTTAAAATTTCAAACTTTTAAGCAAATTCTCAAAAAACAAAAATATGAGTTCAGAGAAGTCAATTTACCAAAAAAATAAAAATGAATGGTTACACAACATCTCTCTTAATCCAGTTGGTTCTTTATTATCACACAGATAAAGATTTTATTTTTACAATTTTGACTTTTCCATCCATCCTTTTTTATTTCCTGTTTCCATATAGACTCCTTATTGATCTTCTCTTTACCTCACACAAATATAAAAAAGTAATCACACACCACAAACATGTCTTCACATAGAGACACAATGGAAGATCCTTACAAGCTTTTGCATAAAATCAAAATATGACCACTTCTGTTAGTGTTTTTGTTGTGAAAAAAAGTGAAAAACTTTTTAACTTTTAAAAATAAAATCTTTTTAAATGCATCAATTTTTTTATACCTTCAACTTTCTTATTTATTTTTTCCCCTTGTGTTATTTTTGATCATGTATTCCCTTTTTTCACTCTTTTTTTTATGTAATCAATTTTTGTGGTTCCACTCTGGTGCCTTTTGTAGTTTATTCATGTTTCCTTTCTCCTTCCTTTTTCTGTTCCGTTCTGGTTAAAGACTCACTCCAATGATGGTGTTTTTAACATGTTTTTTTTTATGATGGAGGACATTCGTTTAGCATTTCTGAGTATTTTTTTATTCAAATCTAGTGATATAGGAGCAAAAGAAAAATGCTAGTTGAAAAAGAACTTGGTAGTGATGTAAAAAAATAGGTTGGGTGGGCCACAAGCTCCCTTCTCCACAATAGGGAGGGGAAAAGGGGGCGGGCTTGCTCTGCACTAACACCCTCGCCCACAACTCAGTGGCAAATTTCTAATGAACTCCTTCCGCTCTACAGAAACTATGTCCAGAAAAACATTTCTTTTTTATAATTTTTTTGCCTAAAAAAGACAACTGGAACACTTGTAACTCTTTTTTAAAGATATTGTGTAAAACTAATGACACTAACTCATTCTAAATTTTTTTTGACATAAATCTGTCAAGTATGATTTTTTGTTATGGAACAATAAGATGCATAAACATTGGACTTCCTTATACTTTAGCTAATGTAAAAAAAAAAGCAAAAACTGTAAGATAATTTTTTAAGTGTTAGTATATAGTTTAATATTAAATGTAATTTTTTATTTATAAACTAATAATTTGACTAAAAACTGATTATATACTACGACTGTAGTCATAATTTGTGCAAAATACTCAAATTGTATTAATTTTATTTTTCAGTAACCTGTGGAAGTAGAAGTTAAAAAGTAGATGAAACCTGGTTTCAGGTTTAAATTCCACAAAAACATGTATTCAGGAAGACATGGTTACAAAAGTAGTGGCAATGAAACTGTTAGAAAAAACATACGATGTAGCTTCACTAACATCAAAAGATAAAACAATTAAAAAATATATTTCTAATAAGCATTTTTAGCAATTCTACAGCATTTCTATAATATCAAATCTACACTTTTTAAACCTAAAACTTTACTAAAATGACTAAAGTCCAATAATTTAAATTGCATTAAAAAGCTGCTAGATTCACTTTACCTAAAACAGATAAATACAAAGATGTCTACATCACAAACACAGACACAATCATTACCTTTAAATATTAAAATTTCACATTATCAGATTATTGATATTTTAGCCCCGCCCTGTGCTGTAAAATCCTACAGATATCTTGCCTGTAGGCTCAACTCCGGAGCGATTTGCCGAAGAGTGAACAGAACTTGAACACAACACTTTGTTACACACAAGCGCACACAAAGGCGCTCCGGTGCTGATCTTTGTTGCCTTTCCTTAAAGCCAGCTGACTCCTCCTCGTCCTCGTCCTCTTCGTCCTCCTCTTCCTCCTCTTCCACCTCTCACCCCCCTGTGGTAAGGCCAATGGTACGCCCTGACGGTAACCTCGCCCGCCTCCCTACCTCCTCCACCATCCTTCCATCCCTCCATCATTCCATCCCTCCTACTGCTATGCCGTCCATGGTATGACTCTGAACTTTTGGGTTTTTTTTAATTCAACCTGTCATCTCCCCGCTGTCGCTGTGATCTTCCGCAGCATGCCCCAAAGTTTTGTGGTTCTGTTGTCCGTACTTTTATTTGTTCATATGTGTATTTATAAATCAATATAACTGTTTGGTGAAGGACTGCATTTTTAGGCCAAGTACTGCTGAGGCTTTTGACTTTCCTTGAGTGGCCATTCTTGTCGCCATTGTGCCCCCACCTCTCCCACGACTCCTCCCTTATGGGTGTGGTATCTTTTCACGCTTCGACACTGGTGTAAGCCGTCATCGTCACGCCTTTCTATATGTCTCCTCCAGCCTTCTGTCTGCTGTTCTTTCCAACCATTCCTTATCTTCAGCCTGTTCCTCTCTCAGTTACACTTTTCGCCACAGTATCTTTTCTGCTCAGTGCCATCACTCTCTCAATGGTGCAGTGGCGCCCACTGTGGTCCAGCTGTGGTATTACCTGCAGTAAAAAAAAAAAAAAAAAAAAACTGTGATTTCCACTCCTCAGAAGAGTGTGTCATTTTTTAGAGTTTTAGGAGTAACTTACATCTAAAAGAAATTGTAAAAATCTTGAAAATGTTTTACTCTCTGCAAATTTGAAACAAAATTTTAGTCTATTTAAGATGGAAGTAAAAAAATGACACGTTCTTTGTACGAGTTTAATTCCTTGTGGGAATAACAAAATTAACTGAGGGCTTCTTGGAAAATCACAAATGGCAAAACAGATTCAAAGACAGTTGTGTAGTTCTGGTTTTTTGATTATTTCATGGAATAAAAAGGCATTTTAGACTCAGATTATCTTGCTTTTAAAGAATAGTTTTAAAATTTGTTGAAATTTTGACAAAACTATTAAGAGCTGATTATCTTTTTTAGCTGAACTATGTTTGTTGTCTAGATTTCAGTGTGTTCTTTTTGGGTTTTCTGTTGGTAACTCTTGTAGAACGTTTTTTTTTTTTTGTAAATTATTTTAAGTGAAACCAGATTTTATACTATTGGTGCATTTGTTGGGGCACTTTTTTAAGCTTTTATAGCTCGATTCTCAGGAAAAAATGTTTGAGATTTAAATATAATTGTGTTCAATTATTATTTTTTTGTTTTTTCCTTTTTCAGTTCTAAGAAAGTTCAAGGACGACTTTTACTTTTCAATGTAAAATGATTATTCTCTCTTGAAGTCTAGAAAAGTAAATAAATAAAAAAGCATGATTGCCCGATTCTCTCCCAGAACTCTTTGTCAGTTGATTTTGATGGGATTTTGTTGGACGCTGATTTTCTTTTAGTAACTTAGTGTGTATGTGTGTGTGTCTGTGTGTGTCTGCTATGCATATTTGAATAAAAAATATGCATACAAATGTGTATGCACATGTCGGTGTACATGTGCATATTTGTATGGCAATCATCTATACCTGTGTGTGGTTGTGTGTCTGTGTGTGTGTGTGCTTCCCTATATACCTTTTCTATTTGCACGTGTTCCCATGCGTCCTGTGTGTTTTTTGTTTCTAAAAAAACACCAAACCCCACCAAAAGGGACTGCAGAACTCAGAAGAGAACGCCAGGATCTCCATCACCTTCTTCCGACTGTTCCGCGTGATGAGGCTGGTGAAGCTGCTTTCTCGCGGGGAAGGGATTCGGACCCTGCTGTGGACCTTCATCAAATCTTTCCAAGTGAGGGGAGAACCGGACACTACATGCTTAAAATGGGGGATGTTGGGATTTACCAGAAACAAAGGGGTCAATTTTGAAGTTTCAGCTCCATAATGATCCAATATTTAGAGATAATATGATCCAAACTACTTTTGATTTATTTTTTGTTCCTAATTACTATGGATTCGTAATGTTAAGTTGTCTGGGACACTCTAACCTGGTTGAATTTCTTGTTAATTTTTAGTTGGCCTCATCTTTCTTTCAGCAGAAAATAAGGGACTGGAAAAAGGAACACAAAAAGAGTGGTGTTGCGTTCAATTGTTCAGGATTTTTAGAAGATATTTTAAAGACATAGGAAGCAGAGAATTTAAGTTGGGGAAAAAAAGAGGAGAAGCTTTCATTTTTTTCTGCTCTTTCCTCTCTATCTTCCCATTTCTTACACTGCAAAGCCATCATATCCACCTTCTTTTAACCTCAAAAGATCATCATTCCCTGTAAACAAGCTAAGCTATAGATAAGTTGGAAAAAGCACTCCACCAAAAAGCTAAATCATTTGAAGAGTTGAAAATAAAATGAGAAAAAAAATGATATTTTGTTATGTCTGATGTTCGTTTTGATTTTTCCAAAAGGCTTTTATATGCATACATTTTTAATTGGACTTATGGCCAAAACAATAAACTATTGAGTTTTAGTAACTCTTTAATTATTTTTGGTTGAGTGCTTTGTGAAATTTAAGATCCAGTCCCTTTCACTTTCGTTTGCTCTGAATTATTGGCTTTTATGGTCACAAGCAATTGTAGTAATATATGGCAAATATACAATCAAATGTCATTTATCCCCAGAGAACTTTAATGTAGACCTGAAAGTGAATGGATCCAGGCTGAATGCGAACAAGTCCTGCAGACAACTGATTCTTCTCTCTTCTCTTCAGGCCCTGCCCTACGTAGCTCTGCTTATAGTGATGCTCTTCTTCATATACGCTGTCATTGGCATGCAGGTAAGCTCTTACTTACTTAGTTCTGTCTCTCTCCAATAGCAAACCTTCATTTCTTCTCTGTCGTCTTGGAGTCTTGTCATCCAGCGTACGTGTTCGGTCCCGTCATCTCTTTCTCCTATCGATGTTCTTTCCGACTCTTTAACTTCTTCTCTCCTTCACCAAATATGTGTTGTTTCCACTAATGATGGGCGGGAAACACTTTCACTTGATTTTCAGCGGGGGCTCTTTTTTCGACTGACCTCTTTTTAGCAATGATAAGATCAATATTGTTTGCTGTATGCTTTCCTCCCCCCTCCCTCCCTCCTGTGCAGATGTTTGGTAAAATAGCCTTGCGGGATCTCACACAAATCAACAGGAACAACAACTTCCAGACATTCCCTCAAGCAGTGCTGCTGCTCTTCAGGTGAGGATTTTTGTAATCTCGCCTTTTCTCCCATCAGCAGCTGTAATGTCACCAGCAGGTAAAGGTAACAGAAGGTTACATTAGGACATCTTTAACCCTGTAAAATCCACTACAACAATGAACTGACAGAAAATACTTTTTTCTTGGGTATCACTATGTTTTTAAACTAAAAAACTATTTTTTTTTTTAAAGAATATTTAGTTTTATTTATAATACATGGGGTGATCTGGTAATCTTTTACTCTCAGAAAAATCTTTGTTGAAGATGCAAAAATATTTACATGTGTGTTGAAGAAAAAGTATCTTATTTACCAACCGTCTCAAATTCATCCACATATTTTTTAACATGGTGTAACTGTGTCATAATAAATTATATAACTTTCAATAGAGCAAGCAGTTATTTAAAAAAATAAATGACTATGGATGAGTTATTCTAAATATAACGTTTTAAAAAAGCTAAACTTTTTCCTGCCAAAAGCGTGAATGGAGGCAGGCATTTTGAAATGCCCCAGAAAACGACCTTCTATTGCCTCTAGTGGAATGATGGTGAATTACAGGGCAGAAAATACGGACCAAGTTGTATACAATGGGTTTAAACTAAGCAGGGGTGTCAAACTCATTTTGGTTCAGGGGCCACATTCAACCCGTCTGATCTCAAGTGGGTCAGACCAACAACATGAAAATAACCCATGGTCAACTTGATATCTGTAGCTTTGTTTGTTTTTTTTTCAGTTGGAGAAAATGCCTCAAACAACCTAGTAGCCTAATCACTTATTATTATTATTATTATCTGATCATTTTTATAGCAACTTAACAGCAGTAAGGCTGGCAGGGGACCAAACTGCATCTTACTCAGATGTGGTACATGCTTGCAAAGAAATGCTGTATATTTCTTGCTCTCTTGTTATGCCGGTATTTCTTTTCCTTTTCTTCCCCTAGTGGCGGAATTGCACATTGCAGCCATTACATTAAAATAACCATAACTTGCCACAGGAATGGGCTAGAAACTAGCTTTTTTTTTCACACCCTTATCTTCCCGACTCGGCCAAATTAAACCATATTGTGGGCCAGATCCGGCCCATGGGCCGTATGTTTGGCACCCCTGATTTAAAGGAAATGTTTGATCATGCTAATAAGATCAGAATAAAAAATGGTATCAGAAATATCTATCATGGTATATGAAATATTGTATCGAAGAAGATACAGATGGTTATAAAAAGTTTTATGGTACCTCGAATGTATTTAAATATACCTTAATATTAGAGTAGTTTCTTTTTGTTTTGTGTCATGAAATCCATATATAAATTTTAACATACATACTTTTTCTTGTGTTCTTCTCTTTGTATCGTTGTGTAATATTTGCTGTTCATCAGATGTGCGACAGGCGAGGCATGGCAGGAGATCATGCTGGCGTGTTCACCCAACCGACCCTGTGAAAAAGGGTCGACCAACGAAAACAGCACCGCCAGTGAGGACTGCGGCAGCCAGTTTGCCATCATTTACTTTGTCAGCTTCTACATGCTCTGTGCCTTTTTGGTGAGACGGACCACAGACCAAAAAAATTTTTTTTTTTTTTTCAAATAGCAGTTCCAAACTCACTGACTGATTCTTGCTGCTCTGCAGATCATCAATCTGTTCGTGGCTGTAATTATGGACAACTTTGACTACCTGACACGGGATTGGTCGATCCTGGGACCACACCATCTTGATGAATTCAAAAGAATCTGGGCGGAATACGACCCAGAAGCTAAGTGAGTTGAAGCGGAGAAAGCACTTAATACACTCAGAATCATTTTATTTTTGTCTGTTAAGTCCTGTTTTTTTTTTTATTCTTAATACTAAAGGGGTAGAATAAAGCATCTCGATGTGGTTACTTTGCTCCGGAGAATTCAGCCTCCCCTGGGATTTGGAAAGCTTTGCCCACACAGGGTGGCCTGCAAGGTAAAGTTAACACTATTATGAAAAAGATGCAAAAAAGAACAAATAATTAAAAAGTGTTTTCAATTTTTTTTTTAACAATAATTAAGAAGTCGGCAACAAAGCTGACATCAAATACTCAACTAAAGAGGGTTAGTTTTTGGAGTTGTGCGTTATCTGATGTTTTGTTTATTTCATTATTTAGCGTCTGGTGTCAATGAACATGCCTCTGAACAGCGATGGAACGGTGATGTTCAACGCCACTCTGTTTGCCTTGGTCAGAACTGCCCTCAGGATCAAGACTGAGGGTAAGATACACGCAAGAAACAAATACAACTCAAGTAACTTCCAATTAAATGCTCTTTAAAAACCCACTTAGATTAAAATGTATTTTTTTATGTAATTGTGGTATTTTTCTGTAGTATGGAGGACATAAATAAAGATTATTAATTTTAAAATAGTCTATTTATACATATTCGAATTGTGGTTAATTAGGAGCAGATGAAAAATAGTATTTGAAAAAGCTTGCATGTGTGACATGGAAGCTACAATCCAATCATTTTCTTCGTCCAAACTGACATCTGGCTCAAAACTCAGATTTTGCTTGCCACTTTTGTTTCACAGATAATGTTAGGTTATGAGGGGCTTTAAAGGGGCCCTACCATGATTTT
This sequence comes from Oryzias javanicus, assembly GCA_003999625.1. Taxonomy (NCBI): domain Eukaryota; kingdom Metazoa; phylum Chordata; class Actinopteri; order Beloniformes; family Adrianichthyidae; genus Oryzias; species Oryzias javanicus. Next base: position 22,659,971 of record CM012459.1, on the reverse strand, counting down.
CTTAAGCCTTTCAGAGTGAACTATATCAATATATATGATCATATATTACCTTTGGACCACTAAAAAACAAATTATTTATGAATATATTTGTTGAGTGTTTCCCTACCCGGAAGTAAAACGACTTGATTCTTGAAGCTCCGCCTCCCGCTGTGTGTTGGTGCTGTCCACTTCATGACGTCATCCTACAGTTTGTGGCAGTATCTTTGTATTTCTCCCACAAAAATAATCCAAACTTCTTCAAAGATGGATGCGCATATGATATATCTGCCTTTAGAAGACAGGACAAACTGGAAGATATACAGTATTCTGCATCTAAAATGAAAGTGTTTTGCTGATTATCACCAGCTCAGTGGAGAAATTGAGTGCTGCTGCTACTCTGGGGGCGGAGCGGTCAGAGTAGACTCTTCCTGGAGGGAGATGCTGGCATCGATCTTACGTCAGCATGTTTCCACCCGCTTGTTTTCGTGGGTATGGGAGGGGCTGCTGCACACACTGCAGGTTTTTAGAGGATTACTCTTAAATGCATAAACGGATCAAAATACCACTTTGGGGTTCTTTAAAGTGAGGAATGAACATAAAATGCGTCTAAAACCTCAAAAAAGTAGAATTTTCATGGTGGGGCCCCTTATAGCAGGAGAGAACATGTAAACAGAGAGATGATGGGAAGTGTGGGAGGACTTCCTCTGCCTATTAGTACCACCTACAACTCAGAAGTGAATTTCTAATGAACAACTCCCGCTCTGCAGAAACTATGACCTAGAAAATAACTGTTTTTTTGGCTTAAAAAATTGTATAATCAGAACTAAAATACGACTGGGAACAAGTTTGAAAAAAATCGAAAGATAATTGGAGACTTAAACCTTAAAGAACTTGTGGCAAGCCAGACTACACCATATTTGCTTTGTTTTGTACACGCAGGAAACTTGGAGCAAGCTAACGAAGAACTGAGGGCAATTGTAAAAAAGATTTGGAAAAGAACAAGCATGAAACTGCTGGATCAAGTAGTGCCCCCTGCTGGTGGTAGGTCTATTTTCAAGACCTTTACATTGGGGAAAAAAATAAGTTAATGACACTGACAGGTCAAAATCGGAGTAAAATCTGAGTAAATGTTCTGAAAAACATACTTCCTCCACGTGAATGGTTGCAATTGTATTGCTTCTAGATGATGAGGTTACAGTTGGGAAGTTCTATGCCACTTTCCTCATCCAAGAGTATTTCCGCAAGTTTAAGAAGAGGAAAGAACAAGGGCTGGTGGGCAAGGTGCCCCCGAAAACTGCGCTCTCTCTGCAGGTACAAACAACATTTTCAGTACATAAGTTGTATTTTATAAATAAAAAAAAATAAATTAAAAAAAAGACAGAAACCTCAGATGATGTTTTTTTGTATGTGCAGGCGGGCCTGCGGACGTTGCATGACATTGGTCCAGAGATTAGGAGGGCCATCTCGGGAGACCTGAATGTGGAGGAGGAGATGGATAAAGGCATGAAAGAACCGGTGTCAGCTGCATCTGAGGATGATATCTTCAGGGTAAAGGTTGGATGCAGACACCCTCACGCACTCTCCACAGAGAGAGAGACCCAGACATGATCAGCACCAGCTTGAAGCTTCTCCACATGCATGACCCTGCTTGCACGTGGTCAGAGCCCGGAGATGACGTCTGCATGTTTGACCACAAGGCTTTGCTGCACATTGATGCTGGGAGCTAAAGCTATAGATTTTTTTAAAAGCTTTTTAAAGGTTAAAAAAAAAACACAAGTCTAAAAAAAAAATACTCGATATATATTTTGGCAATCCACAGACTGGTGTCACAGTAAGTATTAACTTCGTTAGCTTTCCTTTGCTTTCTCTTTTGCGTTATTTAATGCTTATTTCTTTTTGTCTATTTTTTTTATTTTATTCTATTTTGTTCTAATAGATATAGATTTAGATTTTAGATAGATAGATAGATAGATAGATAGATAGATAGATAGATAGATAGATAGATAGATGAATTACAAAAAAAACCCACCTTAATTCAAAGACCCACACCAGTGAAAATGATAGGTCTGGGTTAATAAAATTGATTAATCGATTTGAATCTATCTAAGCTTAGTAAACCAATAATCCATCTATATAAATAGAAATCAATTTAGAACATGAAGCTAAAGTTGATGCTACCGTTTAATGGAATTCCCTATAGGATGGCTAATGCTAACGTTTAGTGGACTTAAACATACATTGCTGTCTAAATGAACAGCTTTATAAACTCACGCGCATTAATTTTCCAAAGTTTTCTAAAGAAACATTTGATTAAAAGTAACCATTTGTGGTCTAAAACACTGTTTTTTGGTCATACTTTTTCTTCTTCAAGATAAAGGTGTTATACTACAGTGCAATCGCCACCTAGTGGTCAAACTGAAACACTCTCCAGGAGAACCAGAACAACGTTTACAATTTTAATGATCTGAACATTTTTGTTAGAGCTTCTCCTTTTGACAAATCATGTAACACTGTTTGCTATTGACAGTCTCATTATTTATTTATTCATTTATTTTAATAAACAATCTCATTCTTTCACTAATACATTATACAGTATGTGTATTGTATCAGATCAATATGAATATCTTCACAACATATATACAGTATTAATGTATTTCTAAACAAAATTTTTCTAAGTGTAAACCATGTGAACTCAAAATTGAAATGAATCGAATTCGACCGAGTAGATTGAGAGAATAGAGAATAGAACCAGCAGGAGAGCGCATAAACAAGAGAGCTCTCAGCAGGAAGGGGGGCGGGGTTCCTCTGTGTTAACGGTCCCACCCACAACAGAGGTGAATTTTCTAATGAACTGCTGCTGCTCTGCAGAAACTTTATCCTAAGAAACACTTTTTAAAAATGACTAAAAATTGTATAATCATACTTAAAAAAAAATGATCGGCGTGGATCTTGATTTTTTTTTTGTAATTGTACATATAAATTCATAGCACATTCCAGGTATTCATCTTGCTAAGTGGCCAGTCTCTTGCCTTCCATTGTCATCATGGCTGAACTGCTGCAAACAGTAAATATTACTGCTGCAATTGTGCTTTTTTCCCTTCATTTATTCCTGCTTTTTTTTTTTTTTTTTTTACACAAACAGCGTTCTGGGGGCTTGTTTGGCAACCATGTCAACTACTACAACCAGAGCGATGGCCGCGGCTCCTTCCCGCAGTCTTTCACCACCCAGCGTCCCTTGCATATCAGCCAGAAAGGCTCCCCTTGTGAAGGCGAAAGCCCGTCCCACGAGAAGCTTATGGACTCAACCACTTTTACCCCTTCCTCCTACTCATCATCAGGCTCCAACGCCAACATCAACAACGCCAACAACACCGGCATGGCAGGGGTAGCCCCCCAGGGTGTCAGTCGATTCCCGAGCCCTTCTATAAGCACTGTAGACGGACACACGGGGCAGCCACTGACACCCATCCTGCTGCCAAGATCTGCATGGTGCTTCCCTCCAAAAAGGTGAGTGGATCCCCTCTGTAGACCGTGTAAAGAGGATTTTCCCACAGATAAATCTTTCTACAATAACTTTTTTCCTCTTTTCCTGACTACTACAAAAAAGTTTTCACAGTCAACAATTTCTTTCTTTATTTACCTGCTTTCTCTCCTTGTCTTCCACTTCTGTTGGCATGCAGGATGTTTTATGACACCCTCATGCGGTATGTTGTAAGGGGACAGAGACAGAGAATGAATGTGTGTCTGTTTTGAGTGCGCATAAAATGATGGAAAAGAGCAAAGCTGTTCTGTAACACCAGTGGCATTTGTTGCTATGCAAAAAAAAAAATGCTTAAGTTGCTGTAGTAAAAGTGCTGCTACTTTACGAATAAGCCAGCAAAGCTGCAGATAGACCGTTTGGTACAACGTGACCAAACCTCTCCTATCTACCTTGTGTTGCTGCTCTATCATGGCGCATTGAGGCAGGTCTGGGTTAGCTCTTCTGTCTTCATCTATGCAAACATCTGAAAGCTCATACTTACCCGCGATGGTAAAAAATGAAATTGTTCTAGAAGTTGCAATGCAGAATATCAGTCCATATTTTTGTAAAAGCTGCTCAAGTGCTTAATATTTGTTTCCCTTGACAGTTTTTTGACGACTCTTGGAGCAAAGACAGTTGGAAGAAGAAGTATGTGAACCCTTTGGGATTACTCGAATATCAGCAAAACACAGGCTACTTAAACTGATACAAGTTCAACTTGGTGGGAGTTATTGTTGCCAAAGGAGGGTCAGTTAGTTCACATATTTTTCCCAATTAAAACATAAAAACTTGCATTTTTTTATGTTTTGTTTGTTTAAGCAAACTATGTTTATCATGTGATGTGACTTAGATGAAGATCAGAACATATTTTATTATAATTTCATGCAAGTAATCCCAAATGGTTCACATACTTTTCCTTTTAACTGTATGTTTGAAATTTCTCAAAACTTTTACATTTATATATTTTTTCAACAAAATCATTTATTTTGAACTATTGTGAAGTTTTGAAAGAACAGTAAAATATTAATTTATATTACTTCATATGTGGGTTTTTTTTTTTTGCCATGAAGCTTTTTGTGTGGTTTTTGAGATGCATAACAAAGTGTGGGCTTTCTGATGATTTAAGTTAACACAGATTCATGGAACGGAAATAGATAGAAGATCTGCTCTAACCCAGAAAAAGCTTTTAAAACTGCTGATAAGAAAAGGGACAAAATGGCATTTAGACATTTTGTTTTTCTTTTCCTCACCATGCTGTTTGTGATTTCATGTAATAGATGCAAAATAATTCCTAAAGACTTTTTTAATTGCTTGTTTTAGAGAAGCGTGTTTGATTGGATTAAACAGCCTGGTGAAGAAGTAAAGATGGAAATTCAAATGTCAGACCCGTTCCTTAAAGCTTGTCTGGAGTATGAAACTGATGTAACTGATAAAAAAGACATCTTTGAGATGCAGAATGGCAGATTTTTACTTTCAAAATAAATGTAATTATACAGATAAACCCTGACTGATAACTTTGGATTCTCGAGAGAGAGTTCGAGAAACCGTTAATCCAAAATTTTTGCCATTTTTGGTTTTTAAGATGTCTTTAACGTCAGCCTTGCGTCATTTATCATGTTCCAAATATTGCCTATAATACTTATTCACCGTTTTGCTTCAACAAAACAGCTGCAGCTGCTCCTCAGATCTTTGCTTCGTCTCCTTTTTCTGGTTCCTACATGCTTTGGTCAAATCTCTGTGGATTTCTGTCTCTTCCTCCTCAGCTCCTTGCTGACGTTTTAGCTAATCAGCTGCTTTTTATCTGTGTTTACATCTGTTTGTCTAATCGTACTGCCATCTGTGGTTTGGTTTTGTTTTTTGTGATAATTGTGTGTTGTTTTTTTTTGTTTGTTTGTCTGCTTGCTTGTATGCGTGTTTGTTTGTAGCTCCGACTCCAGTGACAGTCATCTGCCAATCATCCGGAGAGGGGAGGGGTCAACAGAGGAGACGTATGATGAGAGCTATGGTGACGACAGAGAGTACCACGAAGATGATCACTCGCTTTCGTCTGACATGTACTGCTGAAAAACATTTAACCAAAAAAAAAAAAGTTTTGTCTTGATCTCAAAGTTTTACCCTTGCAAGGTTTGTTTGACTTTTGTGGATTTGTGTTCACTTTTTAAGGTTGGTGTATCATGATGACACATGCAGGCAGCTAACTCCCATGGAGGAAGCAGAAGAAGTAGAGGGAAGGAGAGGAAGTGGAGGGTGGCAGTCTCCACGAAGAGTCTTCCTCTGCCCAACCTCTCTAGGTGAGAAGGCACACATCAACAATAATTCCTCTCCAGTTTAGTTCTCTGGTTGTTTACGCTTTTGTTCTGTGTGTCAGGACGGAGATCGTCCTTCCACCTGGAGTGTCTCCGGAGACAACCAAGGTCAGACGTCTCTCAGAAGACGTCTGCACCTTTGCATCTTGTACATCACCAGGTATGAATACAGGAAGCTTCATATTGATTGACTGAAAATGCTATTTAATCTAAGTTGCCACATTCTCACTGCGGATGTGACGTGCATTCAAGAACGCATTGTTGGTGTTCACACTGGAAAAGCAGGACGGGGATTCTTCTTCTTTTTCTTTTTCTATTGTTTACGCGTCCATATCCGCCACCTACAGTTGGAAGAGGCTCAATGTGAAATGTCAAAGTGGTGTAAATCTTGCTTCAGGCTTTTTCTTTCAAAGTTTTATTCCAGTGGAGCTTTGACCCTCACAGTACACCTAGGTCTGCCAACCCGACACCAGGCAGTGATCAGCGAACAACTCTTCCCCTCTCTTTACCTGAGTGTCCAAGACAGTAAACCAAAAGTCGCCTGAAACAACTACAAAGTCGATCATCGATCTCCTTCCTAAAGTGTCCTGATGCCAAGTGTACTGATACCCTTGTGCTTGAACATAGTGAACCAACACACCACTCAGGTTCAGCTTAGAGAGCCCATTCCTACCAATCACACCCCTCTAGGTGCCACTATCATTGCCATCTTGGGCACTGAAGTCCTCCAAGAGGACGACGGAGTCCCACATTGGGGCACTTTCCAGTACCTCTTCAAAAGACGTCAAGAAGGCCAAGTACTCCCGAACTGCCAAAACCATTGTCAGAAACTTGTATCCTACTTGATGGCGAAGGGACACGACCCTCTCGTCCACAGGGATGAACTCCAACTCGTGCCAGCTAGAGAGTCCAACCCCTCTCGAGTTTGAGCTTCAGAGCTCAGGCTGTGCATTGAGATAATCCCAACAATATCTAGCCAGTACCTCTCAAGCTCCCACACAAATTCAGGCTCCTTCCCTCTCAGAGAGGTGACAGAGAGGTAACGTTCCATGTCCCAAAAGCCAAGTTCCATGACTGGGTTTGGCCTTCGACTGCCACCCAAACCACATTGCACCGGGCCCTTCTGAGCTCTCCTGCAGGTGGTGGGCTCACTGGAGAGCAATCCCACTTTTTTCCTTCAGGCTTGAGCCGACCGGGGCCCATGGGAGATGCTCCAACCACCAGGCCCTAGGCCTAGCTCCAGGGTCGGGCCCCAGTGACGCCAACCTGGGTGACGTTGTGAAATCTTTGATAGGACTACCCCTAAAGGAATTCTGAAATGCTCTTTGGGTCGTCATCCAGTACCTGTGTGGCAGAAGCCCCAGACAACATAGCGCCTTACATTAGACCACGCTACCACGCTAAGGTGGCAGTTCAAGGAGGGATTCTAATATATGAAAGACTTGGTATCATATAAACTGCAGTTATTAATTTCTCCTTCATGATTAATTGTCAAACAGTTGGCACTCCTGTCAATTGATTACTGTGACAACAATACATTTGTTGTCACAGTCCTTGATTGGTCAGTTTAATCTTGTTTAACCTTAAAGGCACATTCAATTGTCATGTGTTTTGTACGCAGAGCCCAAAGACTGTCTTAAAAATGTGCATCACTATAAGTGAATGTGAGAATCTTTAACGTGGAAATCCAAAATCTGCGAATGTGTTACTTACATGTACTTTTCATGGTTGCTTGAATGCATGTTACTTTGCGTTTACTTTAGCAACTCACTTTATCTCTTCATTTAGGCTCTAGCAGTGGCGGGGTTGAGTCCTCAGCTGAGAAGGAGTCACTCACCCACCCTGTTCAGCCGGCTGTGCTCCACGCCTCCAGCCAGTCCTGCAGGTAAATCTAATTCTCTGCAAAAATAGTTACTTTGATCATTTGTCAAAGGGGGGAAATGAATTATTTTAATAATGCTCATACTGTTTGATCTTTTTTGCTTTTAAGGCCGCTGCAGTGACACCTCCTACCAGGGAGTTCCCTCCTTGAGGCTAGAGGGCTCCAACTCGCATGAAAAGCTCAATACCAGCTTGCCTTCTGTCAGCTGTGGGCCCTGGTGAGTAAGAGTCCCTTTAAATTTCAATAAAGACAGATCAATGTTATAGTGAAATGCCTTGCTCTCAGGTACAGCGACAGTAACGGGAACAGCCGGGTTCCCAGCCCGAGCCCCAGCGTGTCGGCGTCCAGTCAAAGAGCTCCACGGCCAGTGTCACTCACGGTACCCTCGCTTTTGGGGAAGGACTCCAGTTCGCTGTCTCATGGCAGCGCGGGCAGTCTGGTGGAAGCGGTGAGCCTTTGTTGCTGCTGTGAATGTGTGGTTTCTAGAGGACACTATATTCACTCCTTCCTGTCCATTTTTCTTCAAACTATTAAGGTCCTGATATCAGAAGGTTTGGGTCATTTCGCCCAGGATCCTTCGTTCATTGAGGCAACCAAAGCCGAGTTGGCTGACGCCTGCGACATGACGATAGAGGAAATGGAGCAGGCTGCCAACAACATTCTCAATGGCAAGACTGCCACAAACCCCTCACCCAGCACCTCTTCCACCTCTCAGCACAGCCCAAACGGCAGCCTTCATCCTTTCCACACAACAGCAGCAGCAACACACAGGGACCGAGTGGCTGGCTTGACCTCGAGCGAAGGCGGGGCAGAGGCAGCAGGAAACAGAGTCTCCATACATGGGCCGTCCTCTATAGAGGAGCGGCAGGAGTTGCTATCCTTGGAAAGAGGGCAAGAAGAGGAGGAGGAAGAGGTGGCGCGGAGGGAAAAGCACCATAGAAATTCCACTGTCGTCGCAGGAGCGCGACAGAGGGACAGTGGGCTTTTGGAGGACGAGGATATGGAATGTGTAACGAGCTTGTAGGGGTTGAGAGAGCTAATCGGGCAAATGGCCCCTCTGACATCATCAGAGAGCGACGGCGCCAGGGCTGTTCGGCAGCAGTGCTGCAGCTGGTTGTGTTTGTCCCTGCGCACTCACACACTGTCGCTCTGGACAAAGGCGACCAGTGATGCAACCTTGAACACATGACTTGTTGGTTTCTGAGCTAGTATGTATGTGAATATTTGTAGTAAATTATATGAGACTATATATTATCTGAGCGTATGGGAATGTGTGACTTTCTCTATCTGTGTGTGCGTGTGTGTGTATGTGTGTGTGTTCTCCACACGTGTCTGAGTGTGGCTCTGAAGTGCCTCACAGTTTTATCATGTCCTCAAAGTATGAAGAGCAGAAAAGTAGGGAGAAAGAAAAAACAAGACAAAATGAAAGACAGAAGACAACAACAGCAGGAAGTCCTGCGAAATTACCCAGTATGTTAATGTGTTCATGTCCTATGCCTACTGTGGTGGTGTGTCACTGTTGTTTGTCTGGCCGCCTTGACGCCAGCTGGGGGACAGCAGAGCAGCGTGTGGAGGGATCATTCAAGGATCACAATCCGACCACGCCCGCTCTGGGGCAAAGGTCAACTCCTCTGTCTCTGCTAACCGACAACGAAGCGCTGTATCGAGTAAAACGGGGGCTGGGAACCCCCTGTTTGAAGTCTCATTTTCTCCTCCTCTTCCAAAGCTACGGAACCTTGGAGCACAGCCCTGCCAACCTCGGAGGTGTGCGTCGCCCCAGTCAACACGGGGGGGAAAGTATTTGAGGGATGGTCCCACAGGGCTGCTTGAGGGGGCCACAAGAAGAGACTCTGCTCTAAAGGAATGGTGTGCCAGCTCCTCTTTTTGCAACCAAGAGAGAGAAACTCACCTTGTCTGTTACCTTCATCTGGCCTCAAACCCTTCATCGCGTTTCCTCGTTTGGTCCCACTTTCTCGCTGCCCCAAACAGGAAATGAGAGGAGCATTTGGTGGAAACAGTGAGCCCCCTTCTCAGCCTGATACCTCATCGTCCCTCACTACCTTTCCTCCATACTTTTTTTTTTTTTTTTTTGCGCTATTTTCCCATTTCTGTAGGTTTTTGCTTTCTCTGCCCTCTGGGAGGCGTGTCTTTGTCAAGCAGGATGGCGGGGGTGGAAGACAAGGAGGGAAGTGACTGAAATGAACTCCAGGCAAGGAGGGGAAGGAGTCTATACTGGATCTGCCATCAATCAACTGTACTTCCTGCTCCAAGGCCCGCCTCTTCCTCTCAGTTAGGAATTTGCTGCCACACACTCCATGTGCAGACCACGCCCACTATGTATTTAACCTTTTTTAAAAATTTTGTGCAAAACTGATTCTTTTGTTTTATACTCATGACATCAATGTTTTAATTTATCCTCGTTTGCAAAATTTGGGGTGCTGGTCTTATAAATGTATTTTTGCTCGGTTTATTTTTTAGGAGAATTTTAAGAGGTTTAACGTACAGAAGCAGGGCGTAGTGTCTGCGTGCAAGTCTATAAACTATATTTCTGTGTGCGGGTGCATTTTAGTACAGGATGCGAGTGTGCATGGGAGATGTGTATCTATAGGAGAGAGGGGCCTCCTCTCTATCAGTATGCACCTTTTACAGATTGTATCTATTTATTTATTTATTTTTCCCAGAAGAGAAAAAAAAAATGTGAGAGTGTGCGCGCGTTTGTGTATTCTAAAAAGCCGATTTTAAGCCTAGACAGTAATTTAAGGTAGCATTAAAAAAAAAAAAAAGTGTTGTGTAGGGTGTGTGAGCGTGGGAGCGGAGCTGTGTTTGTGTGTGTTAACGGGCCTCCATAACACAGGGTTACAGTGGACAGGCATGCTTCCACTTTTACTTTTCAGCCAAGCTGTAGAGTGAGAGTCACTCTGTCTTTGAACACTAGCCATCGGGTAACTTTTTTTCTTTTAATGTCCCATTTAGACGTTAAGGCGTAAGGTCTTTTAGTGAGGTCATAAGGTTAGAGGCCTTTTGGCGATTGCTGCTTTTTCTGATGGGTGGTTGCTCTGACTGACAGACGCACCAAACTTCATACTGCCATAACAATCCTTTGTCGAAGAACAGGGGGTTTGTGTCCTAATTTGCTCAGCTGTAACTCCCATATAATATATTTATGAAAGGTAACCGCCAAAAAAAAAACATAAAAATATTAGGGCTTGTGTAGCGGTACTGTAAGACGTCACACATTTGTCTATTAGATTAAAATCATTTAGAATTACCACTAGAAAGAGAATAAATCATTTCATTTATTTGTAAATCTGGCAGAAATTTTCATGTTTTTTGTCTAAATTGCTAAATATATGGTGAAAAAATGACCAAAATCTTATTTTCTTTAGTTTTTTCTGGCTCAGATTTTCTTTTTGTTATTTTTTTTCAGTCATTATTTAAAATTTCCTCATATAAAGTGACAACCAGGTACTGTGTGTATCCCACATGACATTATTTTGTTTTCTTAAAATCACACTCTAAATGTTTTTTTGAAAATAATATAACATTGTCAAAAGCCTTAATGTATTAAGTCAGCCCTCCAATAACGAATTTGGAAAAAATATTTACTAGCATTAAAAATTCTGCTCAACTTAAGAGAAATTTTTATTTTTTAGTCATTTAAGCCCACTTTTTTCCATTCAAGAAAAATCATATTGATCATAAGAGTATTTTTCCACTTCAAGACATTTTTTAAAAAATTATTTTTACTTTTTTTTTTGTCTATAAGTGTAAACTGGAGCAGATTAGTGGCAGGAATGAGTATGCATTAACACACTGCCATACACTGCATCCCTGTGCCAGACTTCTGTCATTATTATGCAATCTAACTATTGATGTTTGGTTTATGTGGCTTGTTTTATGGTCAAATTCATTTGAAAGCAGAAGTCACCAGATTTGGATACCTTTTAAAAGGCATTTTAGTATTATTTAAAGTATCTTAAAGTGTTGAAAATCAAAATGATGCGTTTTTGCTACTTCCTTATACCAATATGTATTGAAAGACTGTAGGATTCTGCTCTAATTTATTAACTTTTTCAGTTTTTCAATTTTTTTTTTGGTTGATAAAGAAACATTTAGGCTAATTTTTCAAAGATCATTATGACAGACATTTGAAATGTAGTTTTTTGTATCCAGGCTGCTGCATGTTACCCATTGATTTAGCAGCAGTTGAATGTTCATCTCTGGATTAGATCAAAAAACCAAGAATGCACAAAACTAAGTCACTTTCATAGTTTCCACCACAAAAAAAATGTTAAAATCTCAACATTTTTTTTTTTCATATATTTTTTTTCTAGGATAGTGTTCATCGACATAAACAAAGAAAATCCCTGCTTAATAAAAGCCCCCCACCCCCCCACCAGGCTCACTGTGTGTAAATCGAATCAGTCAGTGAGACTCACAGACGCCCCCTGTGTGCCGTGGAGCAGCACTGCTGCTTTCCTGTGGTTTGTGGGTCAGCATGAACATGTTGTGTTGCAGTACGACGCTTAAAGTGGGTGTACTCCTGCAACCCACAAGATATGCAAAAACAATGCAATAACTATGACTGTGTACATGGTTCCCGAAGTAAACACACTTGTGAAGAAAAAAAAAGTCCAACAAAATCCACATTATAAAGGTTTTCTTTTTGTTTGTTTGTTACATTTTTAAGTGGTTTCCACACCTAACATACTTGAAATCAGGTACAGTACGTTGCAGTGCAGTATAGTAAAATTGTATTTTATTCTCTTTCCCATGGCAGGTGTTGGTCTAACATGTTTATTGAGACAATGATCTGAAACCAGCGTTTTGCTCGGGGGATCATTGTGCAGCGACCTTATCCTGTCTCAACACTTTTAACCTGTTTTCTTCTGGTTTTTAATGGGTTTTTCTGTGTACCATTGGTGATGCATGAGGTTCCCACGTTCCAATCAGGTTGAATATCATATCACGTTATTATGACCGAGTAGCTTTTTCTATTTATTGTACATAGACTGGCTGAAGCCGGTGTTTCGAGATACATATTTGAATTTGAAGGTACTTGGAAGACGATTTTGCATATCTTGTGTTTTCTGGGCCGGTACTTATCAGATTTTTTTTTTTTTTTTACCTTTAAAGAACAGACAGTGAAACTAGAGTGAGGTGTTTTTATCTGCAGTGCATAACTTTAATTTTAAAGCTAAGATTTTGCTCCAAAATCAAGGATCTGGATTTATAAACTTTACTTTTAGGATATTGTTTTTCCCGATAACAACCATTATTATCATGGCGTATCCATGTTATCATTCTATATAAAATGTTTTAAGATTACTCACAGAGAAAGATGTATTTGTGCCGCTTTAAATCCATTCGGAACTCAGCATGAGCATGCTTTTGTTTAGCTGATCAGACAATAGCAGGAGCTACAAAGGTGTTGCATTCAGCATGGACTACGGCCCCGAAGCCATCAGAACACGTCCCTTTTTTTGTCCTCCACCGCTGTTGTCTTTGTGCACATCAAATAAAAGCAGTCACCATGCAACTCCGATTTATTTAGGTGAGACAGAGCAGAGGCTTGTTTTCCTGACAATCTGTTTGGGCCGTCGTCGACGATGTAAAGACTCGATCGTTTGATGAAGAGGGTTTGAGGAGGGTGATGATTTAAGCTCTGACCTTTTGAATTGTATTAAAGTAATGTCTCATGTGCATGGGTTTAGAGATGTAAAATATTGGTCCTATTTAACTGATGACATTTTGTCTCACCACTAGCCATTGATTGTATATTTTTCTATACTATATTAGAATCAAAAATATATCTATAAATATATTATATTTAATCACCACAGTTTTAGCATTAGGAAAAGGCAGCCCTCTGAGATGGAAATTTGGATTTATTGAGTGTATTTTTAACCAAAAAGTGATACTTTCTTAAAGTTGTTATTTAGCTTTCTCATTTGAGGAAAATGTAAATGTCTAAAGCAGGGGTGTCAAACTCATTTCGGTTCAGGGGCCACACAACATAATAGCAAAATGACCTATGGTCAACTTGTTATCTGTAGCTTTTTCTTTTTTCATGTTTTTTCTCAGTTGGATATAATGCCTCAAACACATATTATTATTAGAGCTATTATTTATTTATTTATTTATTTTGACAAGGACATTTTGGTAATTGTGGTCACACCCGATAACTTCCTTATTTCTTGATCTCTTGTAATGCCGGTATTTCGTTTCCTTTGCTCTCCCTAGTGGCAGAATTATGTATTGCGGCCATTTCTTTAAATAACCTTAACTCGCCACAGGATGGGTTAGAACAGGGGTTTGCAACCTGCGGCTCCAGAACCTCATGTGGCTCTTTTTTATTTTAAAAAGTATTTGGAAGTAAAAATGATCAACTGATTCACAAACAGTTGAAAGACAGTATGTATCACTCTGTGAGACTCCTGACTGCAAGTACCCATAATGCTCCAGCAATCAATAGAGCAGTTCTCATAGTTCACCAAAGTCAAACTAAAACACTTTGACAGATTTTCGATTGGAGAATTCACAATTTAGGCACAACGGATTATAAAGTGGATTTAAACATTATTTATGGTTCAAAAATACAATAAGTTTCACTTAATTAGCTCTAATTTAATTTTGGTTAGTTAGGGTTACAAATTTCTGGCAGAGATGCTTCACTAACAGAAAAAAACCCTCATATAATTTATGTTAAATCACTGCTATCATTATTTGCTGCATTATGATTATACCATGTGATACAGAGTGCCTTTTATTTTGAAAGGAATTGAACCTCTATTAAAAGTTTTTTAATATTTTGGGGGACAAAATCTATTTTCCGTTTTTTTTCTTTGCTGATAAAGGTTCACTCATAAATATCATAATATTAATAACAAAAATACAAATTAGTGTCTTATTTTTTTAAGGGTGAGGGAAGAATTTGTGGGTTCTTATGGGATGTAGTCAATGAGAAATCGATCTGAGTGGCTCTTTTAGTGTTTAAGGTTGCAGACCCCTGCTAGAGCACACACACACACACACCACACCCCCACCCCCCATCCTTAGATTTTTTTTTCTCTTCGTGACTGGGCCGGTCTAAACCATCTGACGGGGCCTGACACCCCTGGTCTAATTTATTAATTGGGTTTTAAGAAGTAAGATCTCCAAAAAGAGAAGAGACATGAAGACGAAAGAGTGTGGAAATGGACTTTTGCTGGACACTTTGAATCCACGCTGCAAATAGATGACAAGTCTAACAAGTCTTTGCTTTTGTTTTTATTCATTTAATTTTTTTTATATTTCGTGGAGAAAGGTCTTAAACAGCTCGTCCTCGTCTGGTTGTCCTTCTACTGTAGCACTGAGAGTTGTCTCTCAGCTAGTCCTGCATCAGCAAAATAAAACACACATTTTCCCAGCAACAAACCAAAAATTCCTCCTAAAGGACTGGATCTCCACTAGTTTTCAGTTATTCAAACTGCGTAGCTTCGTTTTGGTTTTTTTTAGTGTTTCTACCAAAATGAATTTGGAGGACTTGAACTATATCAGTGTAGGAAAACTCCTCCGTCCGCTTTTTATGCAGACGTGGAAGCAAAGACATCGTTTATAGCATCTGGCCAGTAAATTTTTGCATCTTATTATTATTTTCGAGGTTAAAAATCTCAAAGCATTTACACTTGTTTTTGTATATGCAAGAGTGGTCAATTCAGCTTGTTCAAACATTTGCAGATGAATTTCCGGTTGTTTCTGGCGAGCCGACAAACATGGAGAAATTAAGTGATTTACATCAATAAACATTGGTAAAATCAAGTTATAAACACTTTTAGGAAGTGTGTTTTAAAGGACAGATTCACTAGATTTTTCTATTTTCATTTTGACCTCCAAATGTGGATCCATCATGGCTGCATATCATCAATTCTTGTAAATCAAAGTTGTGACTATGACTAAAATATATTAAGAGGACTATTTTAAATATATATATTATTATTTTTTCTAGCTGAAATGATCATAGTCTGTTGATAAAGGGATTCCAAATGAAAGTTTTGCTTCCCTGGACAAACAAATCATCTTTGGTTTGTCATCTTTAGTCCATTCCAACGAAAGCTTTTTGAAAGATGACAGAGAGGAAATTGCAGAATATATTACTAATAAATACAATTTTATCAAGAATGTACCGTATATATTTTAGATATCACGTAATAAAGAATATGTACTTAAAACTCTAAATGGTAGTGTGGTGCAGATTTAAATAAAAATCCCATTTCAGAGGCAATGTGAGCTTTTGCAAACTGACGTTGAAAAGATGTAGTTCGAGATAAGTTTCTTTTAGCTAGAAATTATTATACAAGAGATTTAGAGAAAGAATTGCATGACATTCAGACGATCACAGGGCTGGTGTTTAGAGGGTTTGTGAGAGTTTTTACATTAACACACAATATGCACATCATATTTGGACAAAATGAGTCATTTTCAGTTTGTACTACAGGAAATTCACCCTGTTTTAAGTTGAGCCATCATATCAGAGCTTGGTGCTTGACTGATGAAGATATTTTAAGAAAAATATATATATATATATGAAACTCATAAATTGTGTAGCAGCTCACACAGCAGCACCTTTACATGAATACTTAGGATGACTGTTTTGTCCTCACAAACCTTGTGTTTTAGCCTTGAATTCTTTAGTTATGCAAACATGATAAACCCCAGAGTGTAAAAATCCCAAAAATCTAGTTTTTTTTTTTTTTCTTAGAAAGGCATCCCAAACCCTTCGCCTGTGATAATGATGGATTTTTATTGAAGGGTGTGGCAGCAGCATTACGATTTAAAAAAAAAGAAAAAAAAAAAAAAAAGCCTGCTCTCATTAAAACCATGAATGTTTCTGCCTGCCTGCTCATTCTCTCTTACTGTATATCACAACGCACCTCAAATGATAATTAGTTTTTACAAAATTATCCTTTGAATGTATAGGACACGGTGATGCTCATACTTATGTCTGGAAAAAAGTGTGGAGAAATATATATTTTAGACTGAGAGAGATATAAGTCTTTGCTTTGGATCTCCAATCTCCACCCCTGACTTTTTTTCATGAATGCTCGCCTTGTGGGGAAAAAAATGCAGCTTTAAAGCATCATTTTCTTGTCTTGAGGGAGATCCAGCGTATTTCTTGTTCCGCCATCGCTTGGGGAAAGTGCCAGAGCTGTGCGGCTCCACTCATGTCCACTCATCAGTGTCTTACGGTCCTGTCCGTCGTCATCGGTCACTACTCATGCAAAAGTGTCAAAGGGCCTTTGACAGGACTGAGCAGTTTGATTTTATTCTTTTAAGTCAGGGAGAAGTCTATTTTATTTTGGAGTAAAGGCGTTCACAAAGAGACCAATTTCTTGTACTATTAGTAGTGACGCTACTATTTATTGTAGTATTTAATAACAGCACTATTTATGGTCAAAATAATGAATTAAAGTGTGTCATTGTGCTTGCGGTAGCTTTGGAGGCAGGTGGTCATTTTGTAAGTGAGTTCTTAAACATAAGCCACTCCCTCTTCTCTAGCAGGAGGTATTTCATTGGTTCTAAGGTTGCTAAGTGACACTGGCCCAACATCATTTGGTTTCCTTGGTTACCATTTGTCTCCTCGGTGAGGACAGCATGGTCTCACACTTGACATATTTTTTCTTCTCCTATTTCTTTCTTTTCCAGAGGTAGACAGCTTTTTTTTTCCCTCTTCCTTTTTTTGTTCATTTATTTTAGATTTTAGAAAGGGAAAGAATACAAATTAAATAAATCAGAATATTAATTCAATCACTTTTTCTACTCCTATTTTCAATAAAAAGTTCAATGAAAAAAAAAACAAACAAAAAGTTGCTATGTAAATATATTGTGTACAGTTTGTATCTGTAACTTGTCAGTCTGTCATTGGTGACAGAGTCTGTCTTGCTTATAACGCACGCTACCAGTAAATAAAAAAGGAAAAAGTATATTTAGACTGTATGGTCCCTTGAAAGCAAGTTTTAAATTAATATCTGATGTATATTCCTGTAACATTGCATTTTTATCTGAGGAATGATGTTATTAAAAAACTGCAAATAAATTGCATTTCCTACAGTTTTGTTTGTTGTTTTCTTCAACTTATTGTTGGTTATTGCCGTGAAATAAAGTTTAACATAAACTTTGATTTCCAGATATAAAAGCAGGTGCAGACAAAGAGCTTCTGAACTTCTGCACCTGCTTTTATATCTGGATATTAGGGGTCATTTCTTTGTTTTTCAGAATAAAATGGAAAAAAACTCTTTACATTTCAGGTTTCTTAAAATACATAAGTTTAGGGGCTCTTAGGATAGAATAAGTGAATGAACAGAACTAACTTTTGCTTATGCTTTTTTGCAATTTTAAGAAAGTAAAAAAATACTTTGTCAGAGTTTTGGACTTGTGGACCACAAAGTGACTTAAAATAAATGTTTTCTTTTGTTCTAATTTTAGTGCCGATCGCAACAGTGGGTTGATATCAGAGGAAAATGTAAATTAGAGAAACGCTGCGTTTATAAGGCAGTTGGAATGATTGGAGAAATGGCTGTCGGACTTGGAAAATACCCATGAATGACAACAAAATTAATAAATAAAAATCTCACAACACTTCAGGAATGAAGAATAATTTTTGCTTCTAAAGAAAGGTCAATTTATATATAGAGCAGCATATACGGCAGAAGTGTCAAACTCAATGACACGGGACCTAGACCCAAAACTCACCTTAGGTTGCAGGCCAAACAAAAAAAAAACATTTATCAAACACACTAAAACTACATTTTTAAAAACTTAACTTTTTAACATATTATAAACAAAAAATGCAAGAATATTATTCCAGAATAAATCAACGTTACCCTTAAATAACTTTAAATATTTTACTTTCAATAAAAACACATTTTGTCAAGATTATACATGTTAGAAATAAGCGTAAATGATCTGGTGGGTCGGATCCGCCCCCAGGCCTTAACTTTGACACGTGATCTAAGGGGAGACAGATCCCAGAAGATAAAACCATAATAAGGGCCATCATACTAATTTATTCAATTATGGCAGGCCGGATTAAATCGTTTCATGGGTCATAATTTCCACATCCCTGCTTTATATGTTACTTTTAGCAAAGAAATTTTGTTTGAGCCTGAATTTTTTTTTTTTTTTTTTTTATATATGAAAACCCTCCAGAAATGTCTATATTTAATATAAAGTTAAAGTCCCATTAGCTGTGTTATGGGGAAAAACATTTTAAAATGACCCAATTTATTTAATATTGAGTTTGTTGATATATGTCTTAATCTTAAAATTTTTATTTCAATATGTTAACAGTCCAAATGAAGATGCAACAGTGGATTTTAAAAAGAAAAAAAACTAACTTTATTGGGGTTATTTAGTTCAGAAATTAAAAAAATGTTTAATTTTCACTTGGGTTTGGTAACAATTAGATAGTTTGGGTGTTCTCACAGTAAAACCTCATCGCAGGATTAAAATGTTTAATGAATTAAAACAGCCCACCTTTATCGTATGACTAAAATCATAGCTAAAAATTTTTTATCAGAGATGTTATCATTGTTTGTGGAAAACAATTCTCAGAGTTGATGCATTGTTTTAACATTTTTTATAGGGAACTCAGATTTCTTAAACACTGCTAAACCTTCATTTTTTTAAACTTAATTTTAAACTTTAATAAATTGTTTATTAAAGACGTGCTTTTAGACTAACAAAAAGTAACAAATGAAAAACAAGAATATTAGGATTTGCCCGACAGTTTAATTCGTTAAATCCTGAACTATATCACAAGAAGTATTTGTTCGACAACTGTCCTATTTATCTTAACTAAACAATTTGACAGTGTTGAAGCTGACAAAATTTACGGAATAGAAGAAATGGAAATATACAAAAAGGCTCCTCTTTTTAACATCATTAAAGTTTAAAAAAGGCACAAATTCAACACTTGATTTATCAAAAAGTAACCCATTACTTGTCAGGTTTATGAGTTGCCAGATGTCTCTTTAGGTTACCTTGCTGGGAAAAATCCTTCTCACACTTGGTACATTTAAAAGGTTTGACTCCGCTGTGACTGAGAGCGTGTCTCTTTAGACAGTTCACGGTCAGAAACCGTTTAGGACAATCCAGGCAGGCGTACGGCCGCTCCCCTGTGTGAGAGCGCAGGTGCACAGTGAGATGCCCCTTGCAGGAGAAGCCTTTCCCACAGTGGATGCAGGTGTATGGCGTCTCGCCCGTGTGAGACCGATTGTGCATGAGCAGCTCCCCCGAGGAAAAAAACGACTTCCCGCAGGTGGTGCACAGGTAATTCTTCTCCCCTTTATGCCTCTGCATGTGCCTCACAAAACATTTTTGCTGAAGTTTTTCCCACATATGTTGCATAAGTTGGTGGGGCCGTCGTGGAGCCGTTTGTGCTGGTTCAGGGAATTGTTGCACAGGAATCCCTTGTTGCAAAGATCACATATAAATATCCTCCCTTTTTTGTGTATTCTTTGGTGATGATAAAAGCCCGACTGGCTGGTGAAACCCTTCTCACACTGGCTGCAGTGGTACCGGAAGCTGTGGATCCTCATATGAGTCTTCAACTGATTGGGGTGTTCAAAGACCTTCTCACATAGCTGACATTTCGTCTCTTCCTCTGAAAAGTTTTTATTCACAGGCCGCATGCTTAGAAATCTTTTATCAACCCCTGTCGGTTCTTTTCTTCTTTGGGATTTCCTGTTTTCTGCCTTTTCTTTATTCTGTTCACGGTTCAGTTTCTTGCCTGGGCTATTTTTCCTAACACATTTCTTCTCCTTCTTTGAACTATTTTCTAGTTCCTTCTTTTTTATCGTTGAATCTGAACTCCCTGTTTTTGAAGATTTATTTTTGGGTTTGATCTCCGTCTTCTGATGCTCCTTCTGGATGTGCTCTTGAATCTTTTTCATGCAAAGGTTTGTAAACGAACACTCGGGACAGATGTACAAGTGAGATACTAGATCTGAAACAAGAATCAAGCACAGCAAATTTAGAAAGATTGAACCGAAAAATTCCACACAAATTCTCATCTGTGACTGACCAGACTTCGTTTCTGGATCCCATTCTTCTGAGGTGTCCTCTAAACTTTCGGCTGACTCTTCATCTAAATCCTCCAAAGCCAAGGTCCTCCCATCGCTGTCATAATTCTCATCATCAGCTTCAATGTAATTTATTTGGAGTCTTTCCTCTACGCTTTCAGTGATGAGCCAACGTGTGCAAAATGATATCCTCCTCATCGCTGATCAGAGCTGTAAAACATCCCAACTCCTGTCAGTATTTGGCACAAAAGGTTATACATTCTACAAATTAGGAAACATAAGAAGACAAAAATATTTGTTCTAACTTGAGCTGAGAGTCCCCCTCTCTCTGTATTGAAGCAGAAGGGTCTTTAAAGCCGCAGGATCAGACAAGCGACGTGAAAACTCTTCTGGTGCAGATGAACCGGCGAGCAGGGCTGATGTCTAAACAGACCATTAAAATACAGGTAGGTCAGTGAAGCCCAATCTCAGTTATAAAGATTGATCAATTTGACGATTTAACATTGGAAAAAGTACATAAAAAAGCTTAAAAAGTTATCAAAATCAACTTAAAATCAATTAATTAAAAATTAAATTCCTATTTGACATTTCCTGTAAACAACAACTTTTCTGAACACATAACTCTAAATCTGTTACACAGATGTGATGTTTTTACCTCCTGAAGATCTGGTATAGGCAGCAGTTGCTCCAGTCGGAGCAAGAACACAGACACAAGCTGCTGGATCCCTTGGTTGAAGGCAGAGCCATATTTTTTGGGAAAAACTTCCTATGGGCATTCCAGAACATTTAAACTACTAAACATTTAATAAACATTTAATAACATTTTATAAACATTTAATACTAGGTTTTAATAAGAAAAAAACTGCTCAATTGATCAAACTTCACTTAAGAGAAGCACTGTAGATTTCTGAAATTCACAAATTATTTTTTTATGTGAATTTGGTTTTACAGGCCAAAAGATCAATTTTCTATTACTTTCTAAACATAAATACAAACTATTGTATTGTTGACACATTTTGTCCATTTAAATTGATTGTAAAGCAGTTTTCACAACTAAAGATGGTTTGTGAAAGATTCAATTTGGTTAAAGTAGTTAAAGTTAAGTAGAAAGTAGAAAAGCATTAAATTCTGGATTTTAGAATCAATATTTGTTTTGCTTATTTCTCATTGTCAACTTCAGGAAATATCCATGGATACTTACAAGAAAGAAAATCTCTTTTTCAAATGGAATGCTTAAGATTTTCTGAACCAGAGTGGCAAAGTTTCTGTAGGACATCCTTAGGATTTCACAGTTTTCCTGAAAAACAATTTTAGACATTAAGTTGAGAAAACTAGTTTGTATTTATGATTAATATTATTTTATGTGAAAATGGGATAACTTCTTTTAAAAACCCACCATCTGATCGTAGGCACTCAGCTCAGAGCTGCAGGAGTGGATTTTATCAAGGTGGTTCTGGATGGTCTTTAGGTTGGTGACACCATCGACATGACATAGCTCCAAAACTAGCTGTAGTGGACACCAACACATTCATTTTCAATATCAACAAATGCACCTTATCTTCTATGTTATTATCATTTAAACATGCATCAACATAAGAAACTTCACTGCAACTCCTCACCCTTGCTCTCAAGCCCATGATGAGTTGAGCTTTTTGAATGGGATTCAGAATCTCAGGCACAATCTCTATCACCAAGCTGATGAAGTCCAGCACTTTGTCATACTGGAGCACACTGTGCTCCTGTGCTATCTGCCACACTAAGGCAGACATCAGTCTCACTGGAGGCACGAGGAGCTGCAAAGAAGCCGGAGGAAGTCGTGCGCCTGCAAATGAGAAGACTTAAATCTATTAAAAGGTTGCTGTAAGTTTAGAAAAACACGAAACAACAGCACTAACTAGTGTTGGTTAGCTAACATTAGCTTTGGATTTCCTTTCTTTTCAAAAGGTTCTATTATTTAGTGTTAAAATGTGATATTGACGTCAAAATAAACAAGCAATCGCACATACCTTTGTAACTTAACGCCATATTGGTAAATAATAAACATGAAAATCGAAGAACAAACGTAAAATTTAAAGAAATATTTGCAACGCTAAAAACAATGACTTCCGGATTATCCGGATGTTGTGACCAATCGAGAGTTTGCACTTTCTTTCAAAACAAAAGCACGCCTTGTTTATTAAAAAAATACCGTAATTTAAAAAAATGTTTACTGTTTGCAACTGTAATTATTATTATTATTATTTGTTGCAACTGTTATGTTTTACAGTTAAATATGTGCTATTTTTCTTTATCAGTTATTATGCTTTTTTCACCAAAACCTATACTTTTAACATGTTATTTTTTTAATGGGGGGGTTCTTTTTCCGGCTTTCTTGCACCAATAAATTAAAGAAAGTGGGATTTCGTGTAATAAATAATAGTCTGACATCAGCTGATTCTTTACGACACAAACTTTTACTTTTTGGAGGGGGAAAAGTAGGTGTTGGATGAGCGGTCATGTGGTGGGAACCAAAAAAACATTGAAGGGCACGAAAGCCTGATGAAAACGTGAAACACCCTCTGGTGTTTTAAACACGCCCAGACGGCGCTCGCCGTGACTGCGAGCAACAAACAGCCCTCAGATCAAAGCAGCATCTCTTCATCATTCTGACAGCTCCGGGTTGACGGAGGAGAAACACCTTGTTTTAGTGTTTTGTTTTTGCGCAAACTTGGATAAATAAGGTGTTTTTTTGGGGGGTCACAATGGGAAGAGACAGAGACCCAGCGAGATCCGATGCGGACTTTACTTTTGTCAGCCCAGCTGTGAAGTATCTGCTTTTTCTTTTTAATTTTATTTTCTGGGTAAGCAATCAAACAATAAAAGGCTAATAATCTGTGTTTGGGGGAACTGGAAGTTTGCTTGTTGCTGTTTCCCCAGTTGTTTTTCAGTCTTCCAACCATGCCAAGAGATAAATCTGCATTTTTGTGTTTGATTTAGTTGCTCTTTAACTCGAGTTCACCAAGTTCCAGGAAAAAAAAAAAGAGCAGAAACTTCCATTTATGCAAAATGTGTCGACACACAGGCAGAAATAAAACAGGTAATAAGTAATGATCACTCACTAATTTATTTATAACAAGATCAGAACTGTAAACAGCAAAGCTGTTTTTCACAGTCAGCTGATCCTAACAAGGAGATTTCTTAGCAGAGCTGATCTCTCCTCAGATTATTTTCAGTTTGTACACGTACATTAAGTCTTAAAAGCAAATTCAACAAAGTATGTTTTTTTTTTTTTTTTTTTAATGTTACCACAGAAATGAACATTACTTTGTCTCTTTGTGCCGTGTTCAAACAAGACGAGGCTGTGTGAAAACTTGAACCTCTACAGCTTGGAATGTACAGTTATTTCTTCTGCCTTAGGCTACACATTAGGATTTGTGGCGAAACACTACTATAATGTGTTTTCTGCTTCTTGTTTTGTCTGAAATATTCTAATATAATAACAACCAAAAAGTTAACAGGAAGATTTAAGGAGCGATAGGCCAGGCTGGTTCTTTTCTCCGAGTCTATTGTAACTGGATCCTTTTCATTCAGGGTGGGAAACGTGTTTCTGAAGCCTCACTATTATTCAGTGAGGCTGTGTAAAGGACAAGCCTGTGAAAGAGCCTATTTTGTTTTATTAGAACAGTATGGATCACTGCCAGATTTGTCAAATTTTTATTTAAAAAGCTTTACCATAATGATGGATTTGTAGACTGACATTTCATTTCCTGTTAATAAAGCTTAAATGTATTTATTACTTATTTATTTTAAATCAGGTGCAGCATGTGTGACTCATATTTTCCCTCAATGTGTCTTCTATGTCATTGTGATGAAGTGGACAAAATGGAACATATAAGAAATAGTTCTACATCATTTAATACAAACAATCCCATTTTGATAAGTAACATTTTCGTTTCTCTTTTCTTCTCAGATAATTTCCTTTGTTATGGTGGCGATCGGTTTGTATGCTCGCCTGATAAAGCAAGCAGGTACATGATCAGATGACTCAGGAGAAAGCAATTAAATGTTTTTATTGCTAACTGAAAAACAGAAACTGATCTTTTTTTTAAAAAAAAAAAAACTACCTTTAAATCACTGCATTCTTCTCTGCTTCAGAGACAGCTTTAGCTTGTCTGGCAGTGGACCCTGCTGTCATGCTCATGGTCGTGGGAATCTTCACGTTCATCGTCACCTTCTGTGGATGTGTGGGCTCCTTGCGAGAAAACTTATGCCTCTTGCAGACAGTAAGTTACTTTTTTATCTATAGCAGTGCGAAAAGTCTTTTGAACTGTGTTTGTTTAGGATTTTAATGAAAAAAAATCAGTTTATTTCAAATTTGCTGAGATGCTTGAGGCTAAAGTAACAAAGGTGTGGTGCTTGGAATTAAGCTGAAAACTGGGAACATCTCCAACATGCTACTTTAACTCTATATCTTGGAAGATAGACCCAAACTTTCCTTAAAAACCTGTTGGATGCGTCTTGTTTCTGTCCTGTACTTCATTATCATTCCACTAGAGGCAGTAGAAGGGCTTTTCCTGCTCATCACACTTTTGGCGGGAAAAAGTTAAGCTAATTTTCACAATTTAATAGTGATAATAACTCATCTATCATTCTTTTTTAAAATCGTTTCTTTCTATTGCAAAAATGAAAATTTAGGTGACAATTAATTATTTATAATCTAATTATAATTTGTCAGAAATGTGTGGATCCCATTTGAGACAGTGGGTAAATAAGGTGATTTTTTTTTTTCTTTCTGAACACTCATGCCAATAGTTTTGCTTCTTAAGCTAACATATTTTGTGAAATTAATCAAAGGGCTTGAAAAACACCTTAATAATAATAATAATAATAAAAAAGAAATATATATATATTTCGGTCAATTCTTT
The DNA here is from genome assembly GCA_003999625.1 of Oryzias javanicus. NCBI lineage: Eukaryota > Metazoa > Chordata > Actinopteri > Beloniformes > Adrianichthyidae > Oryzias > Oryzias javanicus. The sequence continues at coordinate 22,634,319 of CM012459.1, read as the reverse complement.
GATGCAGTTGGCCACAAAACGTTTGTGTGTTTTATTTTATTTTTTTTTTAGAATGTTCTTGTAGCGTTTTCTTATGAAGGAGGATACACATGAAGAAGATTAAGCTAAAAATTGCATTTTTTAATAATTTCTTTATTTAAATTATGGTGAATCAGATCTACTGTCGGAAGCGGGTGAAGTTTGGTTGGAGGTGTGAGGGGCTGTAAGGTAGCAGGAGAGTATGAAAACAGATGGATGATGGGATGTGAGGGCAGGATCAACTCAGAGACAGTTTTTTAATGATCTACTGCCAGAAACTATGTCCAAGAAAATGACATTTTTTTTAAATTATTTTGGCTAAAAATCAAATTTAATCATAATTAAAAGACCACTTTTAAAATAGATAAAACGATGATTGAAGTGGAACTTTGAAAACCTCAAAAGTAGAATAAAATATAAGAGCTGTAGTATTTCTTAGATTTGACCTTTTCTTCTTGACAGCTGCAATGAAGAACACAACAGATGCTGTAACTTGAGGTTTATTGTTCTCTCTTCTCTTTAGTTCTGCATCAGTCTGACAGTCATCTTCATTCTGCAGCTGACTGCTGGTATCTTGGGCTTCATCTTTTCTGATAAGGTAATTCATTTTCATCAGAAGAATGTAAGCAATAGATCTTTGTTAGCTTCAAAAACATATAACAATTATTGAAAATATTGAAAAATCATTTTGATTCTTGTTTTGGTTTCAACAGATTAATATATTTAAGTTGTTTCATTCAGTTTCTGAGATGTTTGGTTAAAAAGAACAACTGGAAGGATAGTATGTGTGCAAACTCCTAACTGAAAAAAAAAAAAAAAATTTGTTAAATCAGGCCTAAAGTGGTTTTGAAAGGGGCAAAAACATTGATTTTGTTTTATTTTGTCTAACACTGAAGTTAACTGTGTCTCTTTTTTTTTAGGGAAGAGGTAAAGTAACAGAGATAATCAACAAATCCATCGTCCACTATAGAGATGACATCGATCTGCAAAACCTCATCGATTTTGGCCAGAAAGAAGTAAGAATTCCGCTTATTTCTTTTTCTTAATATTTACTTTTTAAAAATTGTCTTTTTGGTTCTCTTAGTTTCGCTGCTGTGGCGGTGAGGCCTTCACCGACTGGTCCCATAACATATATTTCAACTGCAGCAACCAAAACCCGAGCAGAGAGCGTTGCTCCGTCCCTTTCTCCTGTTGCATCATGACCAATGATACAGTTCGTATTGGACTATGAATACATTTGTTTTATTTATGTTTATCATAGTTTTAACTCAATGTTTCATTGTAGCAGATATTCAACACCATGTGTGGTCAGGGCATGCAGGAATTACCATACATTAGAGCAGGAGAGCACATTTATACCGACGGCTGCATCGACAAACTGGTGAACTGGATCCACAACAACCTGTTTATCATAGGAGGCATCGCTTTGGGGCTTGCTATACCACAGGTAGCAAAACATGCAAACTAAATACTAAGTCAAAACTTATAGAAGTAGTAACGTTTCTCCATGTTTGTTCTTTTTCAGCTGGTCGGCATGCTTCTCTCTCAGATTTTGATCAATCAGATCAAAGACCAGATTGAGCTGCAGAACTACAACGCCAGGCACCGCTCAGACCCGTGGAGCTGAACCAAATCCGGGTGTTTTTAAACAGCACCGAAACCTGTCATGCACTTTAGTGACTTCTAAAGAGAATTGAATACTAGTGTGAGATGCAAAAATCTGCTGCCACCTTCTGGACACTAACAACATTTTCAATTTTCAAACTGATAGGGATGCTACAAGAACATTTCTTACTTATTTGTTGTCACAAATGGCATAAGTTTAACATTGTGGTATGTATTCTGAAATAACTAAAAAAAAGGAGAATTCTTTCATTTGAATGTATTAAATCTGGAAGGACTCTGAGACTTGGAGGGTTTAGTCATTCCAAAGACTAAAAATGGGACAAATTGTTTACACTCAGCATTAAGAGGTTCAGGTAGAAGGGGAATGACTGCAGGTCGCTGCGCCCCCAGAGGAAAGGTCAAATGCAGGGAACACATTTTGCACACCCAGATGTGCAATAATCATTTTAAAACTGTTGCTTAATGTTTTAAAATGAACATATAGTTTTTCTTTTAAACATTCTTGTTATTTAATTAAAGAAAGAAGTGACATTATTAGTTGTGTTTTTACACTTTTATGACATTTCATTCTTGGATTATTTACATTATCCTCAATCAGTTTTTTTTTTTTTTTTTTTTTTTACCAAATTAGTATTTAAAATGGACAACTTTCCATTAGATTATATTAACACTAAAAAATGTGTGTTTTCACTCATGTGCGAACATCTGGAATAGTGAGAAACTGACTTATTTCTGCATTCTGTAACACTGTCCCCTATTTTTTTTGTGTTAAAAACAGGCATTAAATATCAGCTTTTTCCCCCATATGAAAGCTTTAATCGGATACTTGTAATGTAAATGCAGCAGTAGTGCATGTGACGCAAGTCCTGAATCCAAACATATCATTTGTCTGTTATTTTACAGCTGTGGTGACGGTAAAGAGAGCAGCAAAGAGTGAAATGTAATTCAGGAAGAGAAAACTAATGAAAAAGAGTCTTCCATTGTATGCTTTAAATGTATGTGTGATTTATAGTGTGTATATATACTGTAGGTGCTTGTAGCACTGAGCTCCAGCACTCTGTGTGTGGTCCTAGCTTTTTTTTTTTTTTTTTTTTTTGGCCTGTGACTCACTCAGGCAGACATGTTACTGAGTTTTAAGGAGGCCCAGATCGACACGCACTCGAGCAAATGCAGGACAGAGCAGAAGTAATGTAACTGCTCTCTTATCCTTTGCAAAAAGTAGTCTATTTAAGTTTACTACAAGTATGCTTAGTCTAAAGTAAAAAGGCTGTATACTTAAAGTTTACTTTGTATTTATTATTTATATATTGTAAACTTGAAATGTTCAGCTGGTATACTTCCTACACTATGTGTGCATGATCTTGTAATATACTTTCATTTTCATAATCAATAAAATGAACTTCAGGTGAACTAGTTTTTGCTAAATCTGTATTTTTTTTAAATAGGTGGAATGTAAAAAAAGTCTGTGGTCAGATAAATTGAACTTCCCCACTTTCACTTCAATAACTATGTAAAAGGTTCAGATTGTAATGGAAGTCCCTATAAGAAATCTGAACAAAACATCCTTCAATCTGACATTTCGACTTTGACTCCAAATCCTTAAAATATGCAGACATTTTTTTAGAAAAAAGTCCAACCATTCTGTGTTGTTTTACTTCAGATGAATGCAAACTCAGGATTTAAAAAAATAAAATACTTTTATATAAATACCTATCATTTCAGCATTAAGATGACAAACTGAAAAATACCATCAAACACGGAAGGGTGACAGTAAGGTTTAATTAATACATTTGCGGACCATTTAAAAGGAAAGGGATTGATTTACAAAAAATAAATAATAATGATAACATCACACAAATAATATTAAATCATCAAACAATGAGTTTTATTTTGTTTTTTATCGACATTGTAAATTATTTTTTATAATTGTTAATTTAATACTAGTGCTTAAATTCAATATATATCATAATTTGTGGTTCCTGTCATTTTTCCACATCTAAAGAATACAATGAAACATTATTAGAACATTATATATGGTCATGTCTTTGCAAAATTTAAAGTGTTTCCATCATTTCTTTTGCCGTCACGTGTGTTGATGGCACTTGGTCGTTTTAACATATAGTAAACGTTCCGTGACTCAATCCAAACGGTTGTTAATTTTGCCTCAGCTGTCGCTGATTCCCACAGGTGGCTTGGCAGAGACTTTTCCACCAGACCCCCTTTCTGACACAACCCTGTATTTTATCTGACCTATGAGACCGGGACAAGGAGATCTGGACTTAGGTCCCCTTGTGGCTGTAGTGTAGAGGGTCTTATAGGTCCCACACTGGATTAAATAAGTATTAATTAAGTATTTTTGGGAAGCACACCCAAGTTTCTCGCCTGCCAGTCTTACACTGAATCAATCCATGTTTTTTCCAATTTCAATATAATCGATTTATTTCATTTAACAACTTGCCACAGACAGATCTATTTCGTTGGATCTTAGGTCGATTCATTGATTAAGTCGAATAATTACAGATGTACTAAAAAGGGATTCAACAAGCTAAAAAAAAATAAAGTTTTAGTCCCAAAGAGTGAAGTTGGACTTGGAGACTTCAGACAGACAGATCTATCTGATTTGATTAAGTTAATTAATCGATACACCCCTATTAAATACTTTTGGAACCAAAAAAAAAAAAACTAAAATAAATCTGTTTGAGAGCAGATACAATTCATCCTTTCAAAATAAAATCAATCATAGAAGCTTTTTTTTTTTTTTTAAATAAATGTACTTCTGATTCCTTTCTCATTGGTGCTTAGGATCATTTTCTTCTACACCAAAGCATGGGAGATCGACCTGTCAGAGGAGGACTTTCAGAAGGTCTGCCATAAGGCACATTCTTCCACTTGCAGAGGGGGGGATGGGAGAGGAGAGGCTTTGTAGCCCTGGCTTTCCCCCTCCATGTGCATACCAGAGACAAGAAAACAAAGCGACGCAGAGCTGCGACTCCCAGAAGCAGAAAAAAGAAACACATCATCGGAGGGGATTTTTCTCCGGACACTCTGAGGGATGACACATTTTTGGGACACGCACAGAGGTCCACGGCGTCACATCTCACCCCAGTTTTTGGCTTGCATTATGAAGGGGTGGTGCATGTGAGCCAGAGATCCTGTTACAGGGATCCAGACTTTTCCAACTTTTTTTTTATGGAAGTGGGGGAGGGCGAAGCTTCAACCTTCGTCTCCCTTCTTTGCCTTAAACGCATCAAAATGAAGATTTGACGGTGTTTTTCCTGCGTCCTTTTTCTGTCTGGCTGAAGACACTTTCAAGGACTTTTAGTAATGAATGAATTCTGGGAAATCGTGGAAAAAGCGCAAGAAAACCGCAAATTTAAAAAGTTTGAGAGGACTTTGTAACAACTTTTCCTTCAACCATGTCGCGTTTGGAAAACTCTTCTGGTGCTGAAGACGGTTGTGTGGACCAGTGAGGAGTTTGGATCCGGGAATTATAGTTTTTCCACTTTTTTTTTTTTCTTTTTACACCATCAAGATGTCTTCCCAGGGTTGGAGCCCCATTGTTGGAGTTTACGGGATGCTTTGCGCCTGGGCCGCCTGGCTTTCAGGCTGCGGGGCGGCGTTGGCCCCGAACGGGACGATATTTGAGGATATGTGCAAAAAAACGACAACTTGCGAGGTCCTTAAATACAACACTTGTTTGGGGTCTCCTTTGCCGTACAGCCACACTTCTCTGATCCTGGCGGAAGACTCCAGCAGCCAGGAGGAAGTGTTTGAGAAACTCACCATGTGGTCTGGTAAGATTTATCTGACATTAAAAAAATAAAATTATGAAAATTAGATCTAAATGAAAATAATAAACGATCAAACAACTTACATAAAAATATAAAACACTACTTTTTGTCCAAACAAGGTCTCAAAGATAAACAGCAACTTTTTTTTTCGTCCGCTCCTTGTTCACAACGATTTGAATAAATAAATAATTAGAAATAAAGTTATAATCCATATTTTCTTTAAAAGATGTCCTCCATCATGAACAAAAAAATCACAAAACATCAAAATTTTAACTTAAATATGTATAATGTGTGTGCTACTGTAAAAGTAAAAGTGGAGGATCAAAGCATTAAAAACAACAAAAGGGATCATTTAATGAATTTGAAAAAAGAAATGTACAGATTTTTTTTTATTTACACACTGCAAAAACTTATACTTTTGATAAATTAAGGCATTTTCTGTATATTAGCATTTACTATTGTTACTTTGTTTTACCTCAAAAGAGAAAAACATTAACAATTTCTCAGATACTTGAGAATCATTTTGCATTAAAATAAAATTATTGTATATAAATGTTTCAAAATCCACAATTAAAACCTGTATTCTGCTTATATATACTTGTCATAAAGTTTTTAATGTTTAAAATTACTGTCAGTATTAATTAGGAGTATATAACTAGAAAAAATATCAACACCTTAAATAAGCCATTTCTTAAAGGAATTCAACTCAGTTTCTGTCTCTTTCAAAATAAAATCCATATCAGAAAAGTGTCAGCATGTTGGATACATTTCTGGTAATAGCTGACTTAATAATAGCTGGTAATAGCTTCTGTTGCTAGATGTTGTAAAACAGGGGTGTCCAAAACGTGTGAGGACCTGACATTCTTTAAACCTGTGAAGGTTCACAATTAGTCAGCGGACAATGGGAGCTTGTTCTTGCAAGATGTTTTTTTTTATTTCTTTTTTTTTTGATAAAAGTGGGTTAACCTTCAAACAATAAATAATTTAAGGCTCAACTGAACAAAAATAATATAACTAAATTGAACAAACAGACAAAACTGAACAGGCCTGACCAGACTCTCCATACTGACACAATGGGGAAACTTATATAGACAGGGGCAAACCATATGGACACAAGAGGGAGGGGAGAAACAGACTAATCACAAATTCTAACAAATGAAACTACAACAGCAAAACAGAAAATGCAAACTAAACAAACATCTAAATAATCAAAATTGTCTTCAAAGAATAAACTAAATATTTTACATTCAAAGAAACAAAAAATAAAGTCCAGGAGGAGTGTTGGGATTCCCTGCAGTCTTGCCGATGGAATATCCCAACCTCCTCTGCTGATTATGGTGGATGTGGAGCACCTGATTTGAACTCAGAAAAACAAAAAGTAAATTAATTGTATTTTCACTTAAAATAAATCAAATGTGTGCACCCATATCATTTATTTTAAGTAAACAAAGTAAATGTGATAAAGAAAAAGAAAATACTAACACCTATATGGTGGTTGTTTGTGGCTCAACCACCACACACTCCCCCTCCTCCGGACTTTCCCGATGGCAGCGGGAAAGGTAGTCGGCAACGGTGTTTTCTTTGCCAGGGATGTGGACGACTTCAAAGTTGAAAGGCTGGATCGCCAGGTACCAGCGGGTTATTCTGCTGTTAGTGTCCTTCATGCTTTCCAACCATTTCAGTGCCTTGTGGTCTGTTTCTATGGTGAATGATCTTCCCAGAAGGTAATATTTTAAAGAGTCCAAGGCCCATTTCACCGCCAGACACTCCTTCTCGATGGTAGAATAGCGGGTCTCTCTGGGGTGAAGTTTGCGACTGATGAAAGCAACAGGGTGGCGATCTTCAGGAGGTCCTTGGAGCAGCACAGCACCAAGCCCACGATCTGAAGCATCAGATTGCAGTGTGAAAGGTTGTTGAAAGTCAGGACATCTCAGAACAGGATGTCCACTCAAAGCGTGTTGAATGTCTCTAAAAGCCATTTCAGATTTTTCTGTCCATTGCAGCTGGCTGGGGCCCTTTTTGCTGGTCATGTCGGTAAGTAAAGCTGCTCTAGTTGAGAAGTTGGGGATGAATTTGTGATACCAACCAGACATGCCAAGGAAAGATCTTAATTGTTTCCTTGTTTGAGGCAAAGGGCAGGACTGGATGGCTTGCACTTTCTCCACTTGTGGCTTTACCTCTCCACCCCCAATGATGTAGCCCAGGTACTGGATCTCCTTCCTTGCCAGGTCACACTTATCTGGGTTAATGGTCAGACCTGCAGTGTGGAGACACTCCAAAACAATTTTCAGGTGTTCCAGATGTTCTTCCCAGCTGTTACTGTACACCACAATGTCATCGAGGTATGCGGATGTAAAATGCGACCGACCACACAATACCTTGTCCATTAATCTCTGAAACGTGGCTGGAGCTCCGTGTAATCCAAATGGCATGACAGTAAAGTGGTATAGGCCCCATGGTGTTCTGAAGGCAGTCAGCTCTCTGGATCTGGTTGTTAATGGGACCTGCCAATAACCTTTGGAGAGATCAATCGTTGACAGATATTTTGCCTTGCCAAGGCGGTCAATGAGTTCATCAATCCGTGGAGTAGGATATGAATCAAACTTAGAAACAGAATTAAGATAGCGAAAGTCCATGCAAAAGCGTATGGTGCCATCTTTCTTTGGGACAAGAACGATTGGATTGCACCACTCACTCTGAGAAGCTTCAATTATGCCTAGCGACAGCATCAGGTCAATTTCCTTCTTCAGAGGACCAAGTAGACGCTCTGGGATCCTGTAACTTAGACGTTTGACTACAGCGTTCTCTTTCAGAGAGATGTCATGAGTGGTTACATTGGTGCATCCTGGTTTCTCACTGAACACAACTGGTGAACATAAAGCTCTCACCTGGAGTTGCTGCTGATCAGAAAGGTGGCTTAGTTGGAGAGCAGTGGCTGATGGAGTAGGCAGATATTGTTCTTCCACTTCTTCATCAGTCGTGCTCCTTATGAAGGTCACAGTGTGCTTTTCTTCTGCTCCAGGAATCCATTCCTTCAGCAGATTGACATGCAGGACACGGCTGCTGCGACTGTGATCTGGAACAGAGATCTTGTAAGTGGTGGGACCTAATTTTTGTACAACTTCAAAGGGCCCTTGCCACTTAGCCAGTAACTTGCTCTCCACAGTCGGCTGCATCACCAACACTTTTTGACCAGGGCAAAAACTTCTGGTGCGAGCACGTTTATCATACCAGGTTTCTGGTTTGCTTGAGAGTTACCATGTGCTCCTGAGCAAAGGTAGACATTTTCTCCAACCTCTCCCTCATCTTGAGGACATAAGACACAACGTTAACTGGTTCTCTGCTCCTTCATCCTCCCAGGTTTCTCTCAACAGCGCTAGAGGTCCCCTCACTTCGTGGCCAAAAAGCAGCTCAAATGAGAAAAACCCGGTGGAGGCTTGTGGAACTTCCCTGTAAGCGAAAAGCAGAAAGGGGAGCCACTGGTCCCAGTCAGAACCTGTGTCATTGATGAACTTGCGCAGCATTTGTTTTAAAGTTTGATTAAACCTTTCTGTTAAGCCATCTGTTTGAGGATGGTAGGGTGTAGTCTCAGGCTTTTGATGCCAAGTAGCTGATACACATCCTTCAGCAGTTTTGACATGAAATTTGTGCCTTGATCAGTCAAGATTTCCTTGGGAAATCCACTCTTGAAAAGAATTGAACAGGCAAGAAGCAACAGTCTTAGCTTTTACTGACTTTAGAGCAAATACTTCAGGGTATTTAGTTGCATAATCAGTAATGACAAGCATAAACCGATTACCACACTTGCTTCTCTCTACTGGGCCCACAATGTCCATTCCAAGGCGTTCAAAGGGGGGTGCTGATGATTGGTAAAGGCTGGAGAGGAGCTTTAGATGGAAATCTGCTTGAAGTCTTCTGGCACTGCGGGCAACTTTTACAGAAGTTAGTGACATCTTTCTGTAGACCAGGCCAGTGAAACCACCTCTGGATACGAGCAAAGGTTTTATTCTTCCCCAGGTGGCCAGCCCAAGGAATTGAATGGCCCAGAGATAAAATGGTGTCTCTGACGTCACGAGGAACCATTAGTTGTTTCACTGCTCCATGCTGTTGATAGAGAAGGCCGTTTTCAATACAGAGGTCAGTCTTTGCACTTCCATATTTTTCCAGCTTTTTAAAACACTCAGCTAAGGCTTCATCCTGGTGCTGCAACTCACCAATATCACTAGGAATTTGGTAGCCAAGCAAAGTGTCAGGTTCTGGCAGTGCTGCAGTTGACTTTACATTATGCAGGAACTCTCTCGTCTTCGCTGTCTGCGTGATTTATGCTCTTAGTCACCCCAACTTCTATGTCTGCATCATAGAATGGCATTGAGCTCAGCATTTCAGTTTATCTTTTTGTTCGCTTGGGCCCGAGTTACAGCAACATTACAGCCCTGAGCAACATGCAATAAGTCCACTAGAACAGGTAAATCATGCCCCCAACACAACTGGTAAAGGCAAACTGTCTGCAACACCAACATTCAGCAGATAGGTCTGTCCTCGTCACTTTAAAGGTAAAACATGTGCAGTTGGATATTGCTTTTCATCTCCATGCACGCAGCAGATAGAGAGAGCCTTAGTAGGAGAGATGGCATGAGGCGAGACAAATCTGCTCTGGACTAATGTTTGTGTGCTTCCAGTGTCTATTAGAGCTTTCAACATTTGACCATTTATTTCCACAGATGTCTCCTGCAGAGGGCTCCTCACATGGGTTGGTCCAGGTGTTGTTCTGGGCACAAAACACATCTGAGAAAACTTTGTAGCATTTTGGGGGCACTTGGGCTTTGTGTGGCCCTCCTGGCCACACAAATAGCAAATGGGCTTTTTAATAAAAGGTTTGGAATGATGTGTGGATGTGAGTTTTTCAGTGGTAGGCTTACTCACACTTGAACCAGTTGAATCTTGTCGGTCAGGTTGTCCACTCCTTTTATGGATGCTGTAAGCCCAGGTTTGCCTTTTCCCTCGAGCAGCCACAAATGCATCAGCTAATGAAGCAGCCTCAGATGCAGTTTTTGGGTCTCTCTCCTTAACCCACACTTGAAGGTCTGGTGACAACATTCGAAGATACTGCTCCAGAATAATAATGTCACTTATTTCTTCAACGCTTTTACCTTTGGGTCGAATCCATTTCCCATACAGGTCTTTCAGCCTGGTGTGCAGCTCCTTTGGAGTTTCATCTGGCTTCACATAGAGGGAGCGAAATCTCTGACGATAGGTTTCACAGTTAATGTCATACTTCTGGAGAATAGCACATTTAACATCATCATAGCTCATAGATACATCAACATCCATATGAACATATGCGCTTCTGGCCTTGCCGGTTAGTAATGGGATGAGATGAAATGCCCACTCCGGCTTCGGCCATCTGCAAGCTGCTGCTATCCTCTCAAAAGTTATCAGGAAGTGCTCGATGTCATCATCTTCATTTAATGGATGTAACTTGGGTTGTTTCTTATATGAAGGTAAATTAGACATATCACCTGAGTCAAGGTCTCTTGGTGGAGATGAAGCCTCTGAGTGAGAACCACCTGAAGCATTGGTCGTTTGACACCTGGGAGATGAAGTCAGCTCTTGGTTTGGAGAGTGTGACTGGACCTCACGTTGAAGCAGGGTGAACTGATGTTGAAGAGCCTTAAACCTCTGATCTTGCCTGGCAACCTCTTTGTCCCACATAGCCTGTTGTGCTCTTTGTTGTCCCATGTGGGCTTGAAGGATGTTAGCAAGGTCAGATAAGCTGGGCTCCTTACCTTCTTCACCCGCAGTGCCACCTACAGCTCCACTTTCCTCAGCTTCAGAGTCCCTTTGTACATCTTTGTCTGATGATGGTAGGTTTGGAACTTTGGCTCTGGCTCCGGCATGGCTCAAACCAATGTCCAACTGACAATCCCACTTCTGACACCAATTGTGAAGGTTCACAATTAGTCAGCGGACAATGGGAGCTTGTTCTTGCAAGATGTTTTTTTTTATTTCTTTTTTTTTGATAAAAGTGGGTTAACCTTCAAACAATAAATAATTTAAGGCTCAACTGAACAAAAATAATATAACTAAATTGAACAAACAGACAAAACTGAACAGGCCTGACCAGACTCTCCATACTGACACAATGGGGAAACTTATATAGACAGGGGCAAACCATATGGACACAAGAGGGAGGGGAGAAACAGACTAACCACAAACTCTAACAAATGAAACTACAACAGCAAAACAGAAAATGCAAACTAAACAAACATCTAAATAATCAAAATTGTCTTCAAAGAATAAACTAAATATTTACATTCAAAGAAACAAAAAAATAAAGTCCAGGAGGAGTGTTGGGATTCCCTGCAGTCTTGCCGATGGAATATCCCAACCTCCTCTGCTGATTATGGTGGATGTGGAGCACCTGATTTGAACTCAGAAAAACAAAAAGTAAATTAATTGTATTTTCACTTAAAATAAATCAAATGTGTGCACCCATATCATTTATTTTAAGTAAACAAAGTAAATGTGATAAAGAAAAAGAAAATACTAACACCTATATGGTGGTTGTTTGTGGCTCAACCACCACAAAACCCCTATAACATTAAATACAAACAAACTATTTATGAAAATGTATTGCAATTAGGGCTGGCACGGTTAGTCGACTAATTGACTATTAAAATAGTCGACGTCTAATTTAATTACATGGAGTCAGTGTAGTAAAGTTATGAGCGTTCAGCACCAAAAAATTCACTTTTTTCATATTTTTCAGTGAGACTAAAACTTTTTCTTTTGTGAAAAATTGTTCATTTGTTTCAGATGCCAACCTCATTTGATTTAATCTCGTTTGATACCAGAAACTAATGAAGGACAGAGGCTGCACGATTCATTAAAGGTTTTATAAATTCATCTTTATTTTTAGTTAGTTTAAAGCTAATGATGGTTAAGATTTGTGCTTTACATCCACTTTGCGCATGACCCGATTAGTCGACTAATCAGAAAAAATAATCGATGATAAGTCGACTATTAAAATTATCGTTTGTGGCATCCCTAATTGCAATGGTATTTCTCCTTTTGCATAAAACAGAAAAAATATCGAAATGAATTTTTACTGTAATTACTATAAATTTCCTATTTGAAACTCAGACTTAAATCTATAAAATAAGAATGTCCATTATAAACATTAATTTTGGATTTATATGAAATATTTTGTGCATTTCCTAGCCTATTTTGGATTATTCTAAAATTATTTTATTGGACAACATACAAGTAAAATCTACCTATTTTTGTACAGTTTTTGATCATCATTTTGTCTTTCAAAACCTTATTTTAAGATTATTCTGCAAAAACTTATGCTAAACTTCTAAAATTTTTTTTTTTTTAAGTCAGAAAATATGTAGATTGTTTTCTAAAATATAATAATTTTGAGACATTAAAAAATGTAAAGAAAAGTTCACACAATAGATTCATTTTTTAGGATAAAAAATTTTGACTCTTGAAGCAGTAGTGATCAGGCATTCGTCTGTAAAACAAATTGTACCATAAACAGTAAAAGTAATAATTAATTGAAAAGCTTTGAGGTGAAAATACACCATAAACAGCAAGATCCAGTTTATCTCTGATACAGCAATGATGAGCTGTACTGTCTTATGGTGTTTAGGAAGGATTTTCTGTAGAAATGTATTAATATAATTACATAAAATGGGTTTGTGTTTGTCCAGATGTTGATATTTATATTTTCAGTAGAATAAGGGAGGCAAGAACAGTCTTTAACAGTCTTTTTTCACATTGTAGGTTTACGTAATGCTCCTCGGTGTTGGTCAGTCATCCAGCCGCTGCTCTGTGCCGTCTACATGCCAAAATGTGAGAACGGACGAGTTGAGTTGCCCAGCCAGAGCCTGTGTTTGGCGACACGTCGGCCTTGCAGCATCGTGGATCAGGAGAGAGGCTGGCCAGCCTTCCTCAAGTGTGATCAATTCCCTGTGGGATGTTCGGTATGCTTTCCTGATCATCTTTTTTTCATTCTAAGGAAAGTAATTTCATGCATTCCCAACTTTAGCTTTCAAGACAAGTTGGTTTCTCTTCCCATAATTTGACTATTTATCTTCAAATTGTCCCACAAGTTTCCCTTACTTGCCTCCTCTGTTTGCAGAATGAGGTTCAGAAGCTGAAGTTCAACACGTCGGGCCAGTGTGAAGCTCCCCTGGTGAAGACAGACATTCAGTCCAGCTGGTACAAGGATGTGGAGGGCTGTGGAATCCAGTGCGACAACCCGCTATTCACCCAAGAGGAGCACAATGATATGCACGCTTACATCGCTTACTTTGGCACCATCACCCTCCTCTGCACTTTCTTCACCTTGGTGAGATGTAAACAGGCTTGTCAAATTGGGTCAAGGAGTTTGTTTTTTAATAATAAGATGCAAAAAAAATTGAAGTTTGATCACTTTGTCTTCAACCATCTTTGCTTCTCTGTTTTTTACTTTCAGGCCACATTTCTTGCCGACTGGAAAAACTCCAACCGCTACCCGGCTGTCATTCTCTTCTACATCAACGCCTGCTTCTTTGTGGGCAGCATCGGCTGGCTGGCCCAGTTCCTCGATGGAGCCCGCAAAGAGATCGTGTGCAAGAGCGACAACACCATGCGACTCGGCGAGCCCTCGTAAGCGGATACTGACCGAAATATGGCAAGCAAAACGGGTCAATAATTACCAGAAAAATGGCGTATCGGCCATCAAAAACAGCTTTTTATGCATGTTTTAAAAGTTGCTTTTTAAATCACGCCCCCTTGTATTGGTCGCCATTCCATCTCGTTGAAACCGTATGTCCAAAGTGCTATTCTAGTGCATTCAGAACCACACGTACAAAGTGTTATGTGTCACATACGGGCGTCAAAAATCCTGCTGTGCTTGAATAAATTTGCTAAGGCTGAAGGTCACTTCCAGTCGTCTACTGTGGCCTTGCCGTTAAGGCAGCTGCACTTGGCTTTTTCTCATTCATGTTTTTGCTTTAACAGTATGTTGGTTTGGTAATTTGATGATTACAAAAAGGGATTTCTTTATCGTCTGCAACAAAGAAAGCTTGTTTTGATATTTTTAATAGTTTATTAATGCAATACATACTTACAAAAACAAAAAGTAGAAGAAGAGGAAGAGCAAAAAAAAACCCCACTAACTTCAATCAAATTAAAAATGTTTGCTAAAAGTTAGCAAAAAGAAAAAGACAGCAAACATGAAGAAACCACTGTGATGTCGTGGAGTCAAACTCACTATTCCTGCATGACAATAAGCCAAAGAGCATCTTTGTTAATTACTAGGCCACAGCAGACGACTGGAATTGACTTCCAGCCTTAGTCATTTTATTTAAGCATAACAGTGTTTTCGATTCTCATATGTGAGATAACAAAACGGCATTTTGGACGCGCAGTTTTGAACACGCTACGACGACACTTTGGGCGTACCATTTGTACATCAGTCTTGGGACAACACAAGACGGCGTAATTTACATGATACTTTTAAACCATGCATTAAAAACACTGTTTTCTATGACGCGCTCCCTGGCGATTATTGACCCCTTTAGCTTGCCGTACCATAATGTCATGAATTCACAGCTCTTTTTTCCTCCTCCTCCTGCAGATCCTCAGAAACGCTGTCGTGCGTCACAATCTTCATCATCGTCTACTACTCTCTGATGTCAGGAGTGATTTGGTTTGTCATGCTGACCTATGCCTGGCACACGTCCTTTAAAGCGCTGGGTACCACGCACCAGCCGCTGTCTGGTCGAACCTCCTACTTCCACATGGTCACCTGGTCCGTGCCTTTTGTGCTCACTGTCGCCATCCTCGCCATTGCTGAGGTAACCATGAGGGAATTCTTCCCATTTACTCAAAATGATCTCCGATTCACAATAATCTGCTTCTCTAAAGGTGGATGGGGACTCTGTCAGTGGGATCTGCTTTGTCGGCTACAAGAACTACAGATATCGAGCCGGATTTGTTTTGGCACCTATTGGAGTGGTGCTTCTAGTCGGTGGCTACTTTCTCATTCGGGGTGAGCTTGCACGATCATCTTTAATATGGTTTACTCCCTGTTTTAAATCAAAATACTGTTATAATCACAGGTATTTCACACGTCAAGTGATAACTTTCTTTTTTTTTTAGGTGTGATGACCTTGTTTTCTATCAAGAGCAACCATCCAGGACTGCTAAGTGAGAAAGCAGCCAGTAAAATCAACGAGACAATGCTGAGACTTGGTGAGCTCTGCCAGCAGGCTTCTGGTTTTTTAAATCCATTTCATACCGCATGAGGTTCAGTCATGGTTATACAAACCTGAACCGTTCTGCATTTCTCATCTGAGGCTACAGAGAAAAAAAAAAAAAATAAGGAATGTAAACACCACAGATATCTACGCCCATGAGCATTTCCTGTTTACTACAGCAAACGCACTGGATCGTTCTGAAGCCACACATTTTTGTTATTTCTCTGAAAATTGTTGAGCGATTTTTATGAAACACATTTTAATCTTCATTCAGAAGCATTCCCAGTTGTCTGTTTGACTGTGAGTATCTAATGGGAGGCTTTCTTTTGTGTTTCTTGTCATCAGGGATATTTGGATTTCTTGCGTTTGGATTTGTTTTCATCACCTTTGGATGCCATTTTTATGACTTCTTCAACCAGGCTGAATGGGAGAAGAGCTTCAGAGAATACGTGCTGTAGGCTACTTTGTTTTTCTGTGCAGATGCCAGTACTATTAATAGTGATAGAAAACATTATTAATGGAAAAGTTATCAAACAAAAATATAACTTATTTAGTTTAAGAGTGGAAAAAAAAAAATCTAAAAGTTGGATAAAAGATAAAAGTAATTTCTTTTACAGGGGGTGTAATATTTTTTATTATTTTAAAATCTAATTATAACTTCTTTTAAATGAGTTTAATCATTTTGTTATCAGAAAAAAATGTGGTTATTTGACCAGTGAGGTTAAAACCATTGAACGTATAAGAGAAATGGACCAGGCAAGTGTGACATCACTAACAGGAAACTATTTATTTCTGGCTCCACCCAGATGAAGTCAAATCAGGTGCCAATTTTTTAACAGCACCATGTTGTAGTCAGACGTATGCAGTGATCTATCCGAGTCGGCCTGAGTCATCATGTGTATGGGAACCATTCTAGCCAATCAGGAATGAATTTGTTGGAAATCCACACTTCTACCACTTGACAGTGTGTTAAATGTTTTGTGTGACGCTGGACCACATGCTTTTACTGACATATCTGATTGAATAATGTGCAATAAAGAAAAAATATCTTGAAAAAAATAGGATTAGCAAGAACACTTTTATAAAAGGGAGCCGAGCAAGACTGCTTATTCTGACCAACTTTGCAGTATAAGTCTATGGGATTTTGACTTCTTGGAGCCAGCAGGTAGTTCCTGATTGATGAGGAGTCACTCAGTCCAGTTGTCATATACAGTCAATGGTTAAAACAAATACGGTAACACAAAATTAAGATTTTCTTATAAAAGTCCTTCTTTGTCAAAAATGTAAAGGATGTAGAAACAGAGTTGTGTGGTTCTCACGTGCTCCATCTAATTTTTAGCCATATTTACACTAAAGTGTTACTATAGAGGAGAAGAAAATGCATTTATCTTTACTTTATCTCGTACTTTTACATGTTTTCACAGCTTTATTTATCTTAGATCTTAACTAACTAACCAGTTTCTCTGTTACAGGTTTAGCATTTAATCTTAATATCACAAAAATCCACAATTTGATGATGTTAGATTTAGTTTGACCTCAAAGTTCTTGTAAAGCAGTCTGTCTACATGTCTGCATCCAGGCATGTGTTCCCTCATAGAATCTTTAAGCTGCTGTTTTCCTTGCTAACAGGTGTGAAGCCAACGTGACAATTGCCTCCCAAACCAACAAGCCCATCCCAGAATGCACCATTAAAAACCGTCCCAGTCTGATGGTGGAAAAGATCAACCTTTTCTCCATGTTTGGGACTGGAATAGCCATGAGTACGTGGGTGTGGACTAAAGCCACCATCCTCATCTGGAAACGCACCTGGTTCAAGTAAGCAGAAAAAGGACACTTAGGCTCTTTCGGTGTTTACTTTATTTTGAAATCGCACAGAAAATGTTGTGTTTTTATTATCTTTCTGGCTTTTTCTTTACATCTGAAATATAAAAACCTGCATTTTACTTTCTTTTGATATAGAGAAAATTTGCTTCTTAGAGGTCACGAGGATAGCCATTCGTTTACACAAATTAGCTCAAAGAAAAAAAAAAAAAGATGAAAAAAATAAAAACATTTCATCACAAGTTCACATCACATCTGCCGCTGTTTCCTTCTGTTTTTCTGCTAGGATCATTGGCCGCAGTGACAATGAACCTAAGAGGATCAAGAAGAGCAAGATGATCGCCAAAGCCTTTGCCATGAGGAAGGAGCTCCACAAGGACCCCGAGAAGGAGCTGTCCTTCAGCATGCACACAGTCTCCCATGATGGGCCAGTGGGTGAGCATTCAAGAGAGTTTTATGTTTATTGTAGATCTCTACTTTCAGTTTTAGCTGTTTGTATTTTGATTGAGCAGCAGGCTATTCCTTTCCTCCATATCCTCCATTGTTTTTTGTTTTTGGGGGGAATAGATATCAAACCAGATTTCCTTATTTTGTGCTTTGACAATATGAATCATTTACTCTTGTAACAGCATGATTCAGCGAAGACAAGCTAAGATTGTTCAACAAAAGAAACAGAGAAGCACTTAAATATGTCATTTGTCAGTGAAGTTGTTAGAACTAATGCTACAATTTATTGGAAAAAGCTGAAAATATTATGTTTTTTGATAGAATAGAATAGAATAGAATGCTTTATTTTCATCATACAGTGGCATGGTAAAGCTAAGGTGCATATAAGAAGACAATAAAAAAGCAAAAATAGACAGCATTACGTACTTTCTACAGAGTTTTATTCAATACTAATCCTTTGTATATTTCCCTCTTGTGGTCTTTAAGTGCAACTACAAGTGTCTAATTGGGACTTGAATGGATTATTACAGTCCATACAAACGTATAAATCAAATTATCCTCTTCATTTCAAAATAAAAGTAAACAGCCTTGTTGCCCAAAATACAAACATAAATTATCTCTTGTTTTCATAGCACACAATTACCCAAATTTAGATTTTTTTTAATTAAAATTTTTGTTTTCTCTTTTTCAAAGCTGGTATAAACTTTGACATAAACGAACCCTCCAACGACATGTCATCTGCATGGGCGCAGCATGTGACCAAAATGGTAGCGAGACGAGGCGCCATCTTGCCTGAGGACATTTCTGTCACCCCCACTGGAACCCCCGGTAAGTTTTTGAGCTCCTTTTGGACAAAACTAAGACGGAAGTAGTAGACGGAAGTAGTCAGGAGAATTGATCATTTTTGTAATCTTTCGACAGTACCTCCTCCAGAGGAGAGAAACAGACTATGGTTGGTGGAAGCTGAGATTTCACCGGACATGATAAAGAGGAAGAAGAAGAAAAAGAAGAAGAGGAGGAAGGAGGTGCGCCCGGACGAGGAGGTGGCGGATCGGCAGCCTTATCCCCAGCGAGAGTTCGGCCGCAGCTCTGTGCCTCGGCTTCCTAAACTTCCCTGCAACTCCAGCCTGGTCGGTAACCATCACCGACAACAGAGGCAGCAGAAAATGGAGGAGGAAGTCCTGCCGGGGTCTTGCTCGGACTTCCCACCTTCACACCCTCTTTCCTACGAGGAGAGATGCCCCTACCTGCAATGCCAGGACACCTGGAACAGGCACCACAGCAGCCTGATCTCCAACTGTTCAGAGGGCGTGGGTCTCAGACCTCGCTGGCAGCCCTCAACTTCAAACCGGCAGCTTGGTGGATCATCTTTTCACCCTGGAGAGATGGACCTCACCGATGGACTGACAGAAAGAATGGCTCACGTGGCTCGGGTACCAGCAGGCAGGAGGGCCGGTTATGGACCCATGCATTCCAGGACCAATTTAATGGAAGCAGAGCTCATGGATGCTGACTCTGACTTCTAAAAGAACTAAAACTGCTCAGCGGTACATGGATATTAAGCTAGAAAAAGTGCTGGATACTTTCACACTTATTACTAAGAGTCCTTTAGCTTGTCAAGATGTAAAACAAAACTCCATAAGGGATAAAAAAAATTACTTTTTAATGTGTCTATGAACATTTTAAAGGCAACTCTGAGCATAGAACAAGGCAGCTAAACTGTTCTTGGCTTGAAAATATATGTATATATTTTTCTTGAAAATAGAACACAACAATCTAGATAAGACATGGACATGTCGGCACAGGTTTGAGCTTATCGGCCTCTTTGTTCGGAGTCTGGGCAATTCTTGCAAACCATCAGTATTTCCACAATTCATGTCTGTTGTTTTTATATAGTCCTCATGTATCACTGCTATTCAGTCTATAAATGACTTATATTTACTCACAGTTTACTCAAGGAAGTAAATATAAGCAACACGGTCACATAAATGCATTTGAAGTAGTTAAAATCACATTTTCTTTTACAACTTTTTACAGTTGTGTGTAGATAAAGAGCTTGTAGAATACAGTTTCGATAGCTTCACAATAATGAGACTTCCTCCAACTTGAATGTATGTTCCAGATATTATCACGCTCCCACAGTCACAGTATGTGCTGCTGCGTCTATCCAGCTTCTGTACTTCATCCTAGTTATCACTCTGTTGCCTGGTGCAATGATGATAATGAATTATTTCGGTTTGCTTTTCCTAGAGAAATCCATTTTACTACAATGTTTTTTTCAACTTATGTCCATGTAAATATTTAAAACATCCTATTTTTGAAGAATTTCTTGTGTTTTGTATCACTCTGAACTTCATAAAGTCATTTTTTAAAGTAGATTTTACTTCTTTAAGCTCTATTTTTCTCCTACTATGTGATGTTTTTGTAAATTTGTTGTTCAAAGATTTTACTATATAGCTATAATTTGTAACATTTTGAAAATTGAGGAAGGGAAAGTTGGCTGTTTTTTTTTTCTTTTTTTGCTTTAACCAAAATGTCAGTATAAAATATTTTTGTAAACTGCCCCAAATGCCTGATAAATTCATGTAAGATACATTTGAAAGAGTTATTTATGCAATCAACAAAACGGAATAAAATAAGCCTACCACTGAAGTTTATTTTAAATAACCCTAAAATATAAAGAATAATGTTTTTTATC
The DNA here is from genome assembly GCA_003999625.1 of Oryzias javanicus. Lineage (NCBI taxonomy): Eukaryota > Metazoa > Chordata > Actinopteri > Beloniformes > Adrianichthyidae > Oryzias > Oryzias javanicus. Next base: position 22,613,665 of record CM012459.1, on the reverse strand, counting down.
ATTATTATTTTGTTAAAAACTTTAAAACATGTTTAAGTTTCTCAGCTTTTTCCCCGACAACCGTGTAAAAACCCCGCCATGTTTGTGCATTTGTGTTTTGTTTTTTGTAAATAAAGATTTCCAAGTTTGGATGAGATCATAATTAACTATGGCTCCCCCTGCTGGTGGTATACAGCAATAGCCTCTACTTATTTATTTATTTTTCATTTTTGAGGGTTTTACTATTGACGAACTAAATAAATTATACACATTAAAATAAAAGTACAAATGTGTATACGTTTCTACGAAGTTTTTAAACGGGTAAATTAGAAAAAGCAGACTTTTATTCGTTGTATAAAGGCGTTGTGCCACCGTGTGAGGGCTCACCTTTCACTCCTCCTCCCCTGTGTGGTGGTGGGGATGAAGAGGCAGTCAGTTCACTTCAAGCGTTAAGAAGGGAAAAAGACGATAAAAGAAGCGAGATGCTGTGACAGAAACACTTGTGGGAACAAACCGACAACATGTCCCTCAGAAAAGGTTCCTTTATCCCGGAGGATCTGGATAAACCGCGGACAAGGTCTGTGCTTGAATCCACAGGTGAGAACCAAACAAATGTATTTTTAAATTATTATTATTGTTATTTCTGTGGCTGTGACTTTTTATTTGAAAATATTTAAAGGGTTACTTTGAGTTTGTGTGCTAATAATGTCTGCAGCGTGCTCATCAAAGTCACCTGCGCAGTCAGCATGAGCCAAAAACATTTAAATTTTATTAATTGAACAAAAGAACTCTTGATATCTCAGTTTTTTTTGTTATTTAGATATTCAAGTTTATTCAAATGTAAAAAAAAAAAAGGACTTTTAGCAACCCTTGTTACTTTTCCTCTTGTGTTTCACCTGATTTAACCAGGATAAAAATAAATATATTTGAGTTGTAAGGTTGAAAAAAAATCCAGATGTTAAGCATTAAAATTACATATGTTTAAATTTTGATATTTTTCTTCAATAAATTGGTTTACTGCTACAATTTTATTCCTAACTCATCAAAAGCATTTTAATGCAAACCACATACCATTTTATAAGTTAAAACAATATCCATAATGGTGTCTGTATTTGCGTTGATAATGGGATTGGTTTTGCCAGACAGTTGACTGTGGAGAAGAAGCCGCATGACCCTCAGGAGGTTTTTGTTGGTCACACCCTTAAAGGGAAAACCAGTCATGGCTGACGCTCATTTGAAATCTCAATGGTTGTCCCGTACAGAGAACTGCTTCGATCCAGAAAACCATCACCCTCCGTGGATGCAGGGGCGGTCTGAGAGGCCTCAGCATCCAGAGCTGAACGGTTTGGCCACGCCGTCGCCAGACGCCTGCTCTCATCATTTCTGCCACTTCACGCCCAAGTGTTTCCTTACTGTCCACAGAGGTGAACCAGAATTCCCACGTTAGTTTGACTAAAACTCACTCACAAATCAATAATTGCTCAAGACTTGTAAAGAAAAAAGCAGACAAAAGTTAACAACGAATCTCGACCAGGAGCAAATGGCGCATCTGTCCGGTCGACTCCGTCCCACTTTGGTGAAGACGGATGGCACGAGGGGACCACAAAAACCACAATCAGAGTGGAGAATGAGGTGGAGGCGCAGAGAGAAGCCAATAACTACAAGGTGGGTAGACGGAGAAAATTGGTTGTTCTTCAGCCAAATACCACCCAAAGATTTGACTGTCAATATGTTTGGCTATCTGATGATAAAGGACTTTATAAAATTACATTTCTGTTTATTTCTTTATTCAAATTGTTGTAATCAAGAGCACGTGACAAAAGTGCAGTTTGAAAAGAATTGTAGTTGTGACATAGAAGCTACAATGGACAGGTCACAAGGTTCCTGCTCCGCTCCATTCTGATGCAGACAAAGGGAAGGCTTCATTTTCCTTGTTCGAGCTGGCATCTGACTTAAAACTGCGTGACTTGATAGCTCCGATGTTGCTCGCCACTCTTGTTGCACCGTTAATATTAGGTCGGGGGGTTGTGAGGGGCTGTAAGCTAGTGGGCGAGCATGTAAATGGATAAGTGATGGGAAGTGGGGGAAGGCCTGTGCCATCAGCCAAGTAGAGGTGAATTTTTAATGACCTCCTGCTGCTATGCAGAAATGATGGCCTATATGTTGTTTTATTTCTTATAAAAACCTGTATCATAATTAAAATGCCACCAGAGAGTTGCTTGTTTTAAATCTGTTCTTTTGCTCTTTTTCTAGTTCGGCTTCAGAAAGTGGAAGGGCAATGTTACCGAAAGGCCGATTGAGGATCGATCAGAAATAGTCAAAGAACTCTACACAGATCTGAGCCTTGTTAAGCCTCGAGCAGGTACTTTTTCCCTCATCAATAGTTTATTTTTTGGGTTTTATTTTAAAATGAAATCACCAAAGTGCATGTTTTTTTTTTTTTTTTTTTTTTCTCTCCAGGCTCTGTGGTTACAGTTGGGAACATAGCTTATGTGTTTTTATTTGGTTGGTGGATCTCGTTGTTCTACATCCTCATTTGTCCTCTAATGTTTCTAACAATTTTTGGTGCTCCTTATGGTATGTACGTCATAAATAATTTGAGAAATTGAAGTTTTCTGAACACAAATTAACACACTGCTTCCTTTTTTTTGTAAAATTCCAGGAAAGCTCTGTTTAAAGATGGCATTGTACCTTGTCTGGCCATTCGGCAAGGCAATTGAGAAGGTAATATTATAAGTATTTGATTTAAGAACGCTCTCTGATCTGAATGGCTACAATAAAGATGGCTGAAGGTCCAGGATCTCACCCGCAGGGCAGTGATGCCAACATGAAGCCCACAAACTGTGAGCGAATTGCATCCCAGAGAGACGATGAAGATCTTGTTGGAGACGAGGACTGTGCTCCCCTTCTAGTCTCTTCGCCCATCCTCACAGAGATACCTGTCCCACCTCTGCCACAGAAAAGAGCATCAGACTACTGGGTAAGAAGTATGCCAGATAGCTGTCTGTTTTCACTGTGAATTAAATGCGTTTTCTCTGCAGTGTCGTGTGAGCACCTACATCTGGTTATTGCTGGGTTACCCTGTCCTGGCTGTGGTCCATTTCTTGGCTAGCGTGCTTTCCTGGCTGCCGGTGTTTTCAATTCCTGTTGCAAAACTGAACTTTCGGATCTTGACTACTGTCCTCCTGATGGCACCAGAAGAAGTCCAGATCAAGAAGCAGGAAATGGTAGTCAGTCTTTGTCCTTTTGGCTCCTTTTTACTCTCCTTTTTTGTAGCTAATGCATTTCCCCCATATGCTCTCTTTAGCAGAACATTTTACATGAGATCAGAGTTACCCTGTACTGCTGCCAAGCTTTCAATATGTATTATTACAAATACACCATCCAAGGAATCAACATTTTTGCTCTCAGTATCCTTTTGAAGTCATTTTGAGAATTTTGAAGAAAATGTTATGTGTTTTGTGATCATTTGAGATGCCAAACTTTGTCTATTTTCCTTAAATTTTTTGCAGACCTGCTACCTTTGGTATTTATGACTTTAATCGTTGGCTATACTGACCATGATCATACTTATCTCAATTCAGAGAGCATGTTTGCCATAGCCATCACCTCCATCATTCCCCTGTCCTACTACATCGGCATGGGAATAGCAAGGTAAAGCACCACACATGCATATCTGAGAAAAAAGTAATCTCTAAAACCCTTTTAAAGACATTGTTCTTGTGGTATTTTTCGGATAATGGAGGATGTGTAAAGAAAATTGACCTTAAAATTGTGTTTTTAGTATTTTTGTGAATCAGGAGCAGATGAAAAGATACAGAAAGGGGGGAAAAAGAGCTTATTTGTGACATAGAAAATGTACTGGGCGGGCTACAAACTCCCTGCTCTGAAATGGGGGAGGGGAAAGGGGGCAGGGCTTCTCCCTGCTCCACTCGGCTCTACGGTGGGGGAGGGGAAAGGGGCAGGGCTGCTGTTCATAAAAGAAAAAAAAAAGTGTTGGCTAAAGTAAAAACAGCATCATCATAATTTTAAAAAATGATTGGAGTTACTCTTTAAATGTTTTTTTTTTTCTATAACGGTTGATACATTTTTTTTTTTCTTCCATGATTTATACTTGCAGCATTTCTGCGCAGAGTAACTTTGCCGTGGGAGCAGTTGTAAATGCAACGTTTGGCTCCATCACAGAGATCACGTTCTACATCACAGCACTGCTGCGGGGGCACCATGCTGGCACCAAATGCTACGAAGAAATCGTCAAAGCTGCTCTCACCGGAACGCTGCTCGGATGTATTTTGTTCATACCAGTGAGAGCTAACATTGGCAAATATATGCCCGCTCTGTATTACTGTTTGGAAAATGTACTTTTTTGTTTGAAAGATGCATTAACTTTTTTTTTTTTTTTTGCCATCTTGTGTGCAGGGTATTTGTATGACCATTGGGGGCATCAAGCACAGCGAGCAGCGATTTAACAGCCGTTCAGCTGGAGTGAGCTCAGCTCTGCTCTTTATATCTGTTGGAGGTCAGGACGACTATTTCTTCAAGATAAGTATGTCAACGACATTTAATCCTCACGTGTGTAAACTTTTTAATTGGGTCCTGCAGGTATATTTGCTCCCACCCTCTTCTCAAAGACTTTCGGCAATCTGGTTTGTGAAAGCTGCTCAAATATTCCAGGAAATACCAGCGTCCCCTTTACCTGCAAAGACTGTCACTATGATACGGTACGGTACTTCCTCTGTTGCCTAAGGTTAAACAAAATTACGACTGAGTATTGGGGCAAACGAGGAAAAAATAAAATTTGTGGCGTAAGCTTCAATCCACATGGCGTGCCGCCTAAATCCATCAATGCAGCCATTTATGGCGATGCTGTGAGGCACGAGTCAAAGTCGAGGCCCTCCAAATCATTTTATTTTATTATTCATGGCACAATGTTATCTTTTGCTTATTTCTATAAGTTTGGCAAAATATATTTTCATGGAGAGTAACATACAAAAAATTAAATTGATTCATTCTGAAACAACATTCGTTAAATTGAGGCGCCAAGAGCTCTGGAACAGTTGGACTGTGTGCTCTATTCTCATCGCTTTGGCACATGATGGCATCATGTGTATGATTTTTGTATTTTCAACATCCTTTGTTTTTTCTCCAAGAGCCAGGCTGACCCACATTTGATTCTGACGCATATTGAGTAAGTCTTTATTATATAAATGCAATTTTTCAGTTCATTTTTGTGTAGACCACAGTTTTTTTTTTTTTTTTCTGCCTTCTAGGCCTCTGGTGTACACCATCTCTGTCCTGCTGCCTGCCTCATATTTGATCGGACTCATCTTCACATTGAAGACCCACTCCCATATCTATGATATCCACATCAGTGAAGGCCATGGGGGTCAGTATGTTCAGGAGACTGGCAGCTCCCACAAACCCACTGGTGAGGTCGCCAATGGCCATCTGCAATCCACCGACGTGTGTATTAATGCCAGCATTAATGGCACCGGCCACAGGGCAGCAGGTGTGTGGTGTGCATGCAGTTCTTCTGGGGGACGGAGTGTCTTTTCTTTTCTTTACTTAATACTCTGCATGTGACTAACACTTTTTTTTTTTTTTCCTTACAGTTTGGTAGAAACATTCTAAAGTGTCGGAGAAGATTTTCAATTAAAAATATGATTGCAACTGCAAAGAAAATGTCAAAATATTTAAAGGCAGTAAAGACTTTGCAAAATTTTAGTAACTTCATGGTAACTGTTTACAGCAGAAATTTTGCCTTTTTTAAAAAAAAAAGAAATAATTTGCAGAAAGCATCAGAGAGAATTGTTTTGATGTTCTCAGTGGTAAATTAGCCAATACATCTTTGACCTTTCGTTGCGCTCGCAGGTTGTCTGTCATCAGTAAGTCATCCTGTTGTGCACTGGTCCCGCTGGAAGGCTCTTGCGGTGTTGATTGTTGCCACGGCGCTCATGGCTTGCTGTGCTGACCTTTGCACTGAGAACATCGAGCCTATCCTGACTCACTCCTCCATCTCTCAGGTAGATCTAATGCATGGTCTCCGTCTCACATTGTAAGCAGAGACCAGAAGTGTAGTCATTATTCATCCTCAGTGTGTTCTGTGGAACTGAGATTGCTTTTCTTGTCTTTCAGTACTTTATTGGGGTCACTGTGTTGGCCATGGTACCAGAGCTGCCAGAGATTGTAAATGGGATCCAGTTTGCACTGCAGAACAATATAAGTCTGAGGTTGGAGTGCATTGCTGTTTTATCTGAATCTTATTCTCAGAAGTGCCTTGTATTTTGAAAAATTTAAACAGTCATAGTTCTATATGGAATCTGATGAATAATTGATAGAATTATGAAAATGGTAAGCAGTTGAGTTGAACAAATTCATTTTTTTATTAATTATAATAGATTTATCATATATATTTAATTGTTTTAAAAAGTTTTTTTTTTTTTTTTTTTTGCAACTACTGAAGGCTAGTAGGAAAAAGATACAAAGTCTGTTAAGCTATCGTTACACCCCCCATGGCAACTCGCTTCTAATAAAGTCAAAATTTCCACTGTAATCCCTAAATATAACAAAAAAATTTTTTTAGTGCAGGACTATCTAGTACCATGAATTCTAAAAGCAATTCGGACAAAATGCTCACTACTTTTTTTTTTTCTCTCTCTCTCTCTAAATTGGGGATATGATGTCACCGATTTCATGAAAAGGAATTAAAATCAATATGAACATTTTACATTTATTTATGAATCCACTGTGTTCTGCTGATGAAAATGTGGCTAGTTTGTTAAATAATGACATTTGAACACTGTTATTTTTCCACAAAATTGTTAAAACATAATGCATTGTGGTCTATATTCGCTAACATAGTGGGGATTGATGCACACTGAGACTTCTGTGAAACTTCTTGTGCACTCAGTTTTGGAATTGCAGATTTGGACAGCACTAGAAAATGGTGAATGCACCATGTAGTGAGTAGTGAAGGAATTCGGACATACCCATTGTAAATGCCCATTTTAGGCTTCCACAATCAAAACTCTGGCATTCCTACAAATTTTCTCGACTGCTTTCAGACTCTACGTACAAAACGTGGGGCAATTGAGCTGTGAAAGAAAAAGCCTGAGGCAAGATTAGTAAGATTTGCACTGCTTTAACATTTCCCACTTGTCCAGTGAGAGTGCCATAAGCTAAATTGCGTTCCTGAACGCGTCACCTCCAGCCTGTCCACAGCGGTAGAGTTAGGGATGTTCAGCGACTTCTGTTGTTGGCTACAATGCTTAGAAAAAGTCTTGACATTATGTTTTAACCTCCATTAATGTCTGATTACAGCCTTGAAGTGGGCTCTTGCATTGCTGTTCAGGTCACAATGATCCAGATTCCACTGCTCATTCTCTTCAATGCCTTTTATGTGAGTTGTTGCTGTCAGTTTATAAAACTCCAAGCAATTAATACTTTTTTCCTTGCAAGATTTGTTCTAATTGACTAAAAATGATCATTTTATTGTATTTATATGGTGGTTTTGTCTATAGGATGTTGGATTCATTCTTGTGTTCAGTGATATTCATCTGTGGGCCAGCATCTTCAGTGTCATTTTGGTGAACTACATCTTCATGGATGGGAAATGTGACTACTTTCAGGGTGAGAATTGGGATGGAAATGCTTAAATTTGGCTCATTAAAAGGATAAATGTAACATTTTCTACTAATTTAAATGTTTTGAACTTAAAAACAGTTTCAATGTATAACATTGCTATATTATAATTTGTTTTTCTTTTTGCAGGCACTGCCTTGGTGGTGGTTTACCTGATCCTTTTGGCTCTTTACTTCTTTGCTCCTTCTCCACGCTCATGTTAATTTGGGATCTCTGATATTTTTCAAAAATATTGAATTAACTGAATTTCTTTTTTCTGATTGTCTCAAAATATGGGAATCCAGCTGAATAAGGAATTCTAGCAGTTTTCTATGTATTGTGGTTTAATGTGTTTGCAGGTCTGTTTGTAAATGTCTGAGGTTTAAATGTATTATGAGATTACTTCAAAATTATAGTTACTTCTAATAAATGAATAAATTCATACATTTTCTTTTAGTGTTTCACTTCAGACATGTTGGCTACAGAACGATCCATGCATGTCATAATTGAATAGGATTTAATGCTTCCTCAGTGACATGAAGTCATGCAAAAAAAACCTCACAATCTGCAAACCGAATCATTCTGTCATGCTTATTCATGAAACAGGAGGGGAGGGGGGAAACTAATTAAACAACACTTTTATTGACAGAACTGGTAACACAACATTCATACAAGCATACTATACAACATTTTGCAGGTTGTGAAACCAAATCCGTTGAAGATTTAAAAAGCAGGAAATGGCATCATGCAAAAAGGTGGTTTGGAAGGCAGGACAAAGACGTGAAGTGCAGGCTGATCCGTGTGTGCATCAAACCACATCCCATCTAACTCATACATTTTTTTTTTCTTCCTCAAAACAAAATATTTGGCACCATTTAAGTTGAAAAGCATTTAGGGCCAAAATGTGCTGGGTCAACAATGAAGGGGTTATCATATGAAACAAGCTTCTTGATTAATCTAAACATGAACTCTACCTTGATTTCTAAAATGTCAATTTACAAATGTGAAAAAGGCACAGTCGTATACAGAAACGTTTGGAAATGCGTGCTACTTAAAATCCTGGAAACAATTTATTTTCTTTTATTCATTTTAAAACTTTTAAGAGCACCATATTCACAGTGACTGTTTAGAAATGAACAGGGAAATCATGAGAACCTACTTATAGTTTTTCAAGACAATAATATAAACTAGTTGAATGCACAAGAGAGAATGGCAAAACATTTAAACATTGCATGAAAAAAAATACGTTTTGGGCATTAAGTTATGATAGATTTCATAAGGCCTATTTGACAAAAAATATTCCCTTAAATGACCAATTGTTACATTTGAGGTTCTCTTTAACGAAACAAAAGAAGCTGCCACGATGACTCAGCAAAACCATGTGAAATAGCCCACAATGTGCAAATAAAACCCCCCTCCCAATCTGGCACTCGATAATTGCTGTGGTTGCTCCTTCATGTAAAATCTATTTAAATAAGTAAATGCCTACAAATATGTGGGAGAAAAATGTGCAAATGGCAATACCAGCTCAAGAGAAAAACATCCTCGTAATTGTTATATAGTCCTTCACAAAAAATATATATACACATTCTTAGTTTGCGTTAAAAGAGTAAAATAGGGATGCAGATTTCTCAAAAAGAAATAAAAAATGTAAGTAGTCATGAGGCAAAATATAAGTTTTTCATTACTTGGTGGGAGATTTTAGCTCCAAATGCTCTTGGAAACAACGGTGGCACGAGAGTAAAATTCATAAAACATTCCACAATTTTTTAACGTAACTGAGAAAGAAAAGAAAAAAAAAAGGCATCCCTCTGTTTTTTGGTTTTAAGGCGGAGCTACTTTGTGTGGGGGGGCCGTCCTAACCCTCATTCTGTGCTGCAATCCTCTCCTCAGCCCGACTCAAAAGTTCTGCTCCACTGTGCTCTATTTCAAGCGTTCGATGAGCTCCTGTGTGAGGCCCAGGTTGAGCAGCTGCATGGTGGGGAGAAAAGCCAGGTGGGGGAAGGCCTTGATGAGCTTCTCCCAGCATAACTCCAGCAAGCTGGGGACAGAAAGCCAGATCTTGAACAAGGAGCCAGTTCTTTTGTTCTCATGGATGTTCACTACACCGCCATGAATGTACATGCAGCCAGCCTAGGAGAGGAAAGAAAGAATAAGGGGAAAAGTTAGGTGGATTTCCTAAAATCCTCATTTTCAAGGTGAATAACAGCATTGACACGCCCACCAACTGATGCGTCACTGAAATTTGTCCTGCTTTTTGTTGATTTGCTTAGGAACAGAAGAAAATGCATTAAACTAAGCTCCAAACAAAGCAGTGCGACAGATGATTACACTGGCTTCAGGCGGGGATCATGGTTAACTATCAACCACTTCCCAGATGAATACACAAAACATTTCGCCTTATGATGGTTTTAGTTGTACAACAGAAACAGTCACATGAAGTTTGGCAATTTAAAAGCATATAAAAAGGACAGAAATGCAGTTTTCTGACCTTAATTTTTATATAAATTCATATTCGTTAGACTAAAAAAAACAATTGAACACATTTTTAAATGTCTCATCCAAAAAAAGAAATAAAATGTTTGATTCTACAGCTTTAAAGAATGGTCATTTGTGTATGCTTAGCTATAAGTTCTTATTTTTTAATAATCAAACACTTAAGATTAGCAGTTTTTACTTAATCCTTCTTCTTACCCTACAACTATCATTTCCAACACATTTGAAGGAACGACTGACAAGTCCTGTCTTGCAATTAGATTGCTACCAAACACCCTGAGGGATCATTTCAATGAAATGCTGACTGAAAAGCATCCGGATTGTCTAAACTGAATTTTGTGCAGAAATGACAGAGCTTTTTGCTCTGTCCTTAAAGGTGAGCCCAAATAACCTTGATGGGAAGTGAATTTTGACCTACTTAAGTTTCCAATCTCATTCTGTCAGTCAGAGCAGAGCTACAGGCGAAACTGAAATACAGATTCGTGAACTTTAGACAAGGGGATAATAAGTTTGAGCACCCCAGGTAAAATGTTATATCGTGCATAAAGAAGTCAAAGAAAGATGTACAAATCTTTTAAAGGAATCAGATTACATATGAGACATTCTTTTAACATGGCAAAAAAAAAATCTATTTTCATCATTTACTCTTTCAAAATAAATGAAAACAACATAATGGTGTGTGTAAAAGTCGAGGCTTCTGTACTCACTGGGGTAACAGCAGCACAGTGAAAGTAAGCTGGCTCGGGCATCTCTGCTGGTAGTTTATTCCACTGAAAGGTGTGGAGGTTGATCTTCCACAGGTCAGCCAGTATCACCTCCCCGTTGTAGCCTCCACAGATGAACACATCTACCGCAAACGCACACACGAATGATGACTTTCAATAGATTGTGGAATGAGAAGTAAAAAAATCTGTCTTTAAAATAAGGAGGCGCCCTTCTCACCGTCACGTATTTGTACACAGCTATGGCATCTCCGAGGAGCCGGGTAACCTGTCAGACAACAGATGTTTTAGAGTAGTGTCAACAATGCGTTTGTTTTTTCTAAAATGGCAACTATTCAAAACACTAACCAATTTTTTCATGAGGTTTAGTTGTAATCTCCTCCCAGGAATTGGTTTCCAAATTGTATGCATGTACCTACAAGAGAAAAACAAACACCTGTTTCATTTCTAATTACTACTTTTAAACTTATTTGCAAAAAATTCTTTAATAACTGTTGTGTTCAGAAAGTTTACACATGCAGATGTGGTACCTTGTCCAGAGGATAAGAAGTCCAAGAAGTTCCTCCTCCAAGAATATATATCCTTTGTCCATCATGGGCTATTTCGTGCCTATACCTGTTACAATGTTGAGCTACGTTAGGGTGAAACATAAAGAGCATATCCAGCCCTTTGAATTTATTTAATCAAGACGGTACCGTTCTTCAGGAAGGTCATCCGGGGGATTGTTGGGTTTGAGGTGAATCCACTCTCTGGTCGTCAGGTCCAGCCTGTGCAGGTCTGTGCTGTAGATGTAACCTGTTGTCCCGCCAAACACATACAGGAAGCCGTTGATGATGACCATCGCCTGCAAAGAGAACACGAAGCTGCAGTTTTAACAAAGAAGTTCTACTTAAAAAAAAAAAAAAACAAAAGTATAGCTTCACATAAAATAATCATGTACTGAACTTTAAAAAACATTGGTTACCTGTCCGTAGATTCTGTTGGGTTTTTTTCCTCGACAGTTGAGCAGCGACCATCGCTTGTACTTGACATTGCAAACGTGAACGTCATTGCCGTTGTTTTCGCCAAAAGGGATCCCAGTTCCGCCAAACACCAGGAGGTTGTTACCATGCAAAACCGCTGAAGGAATCAAAAAATGAGTAAGTCAAGCTTTGAAAAGGACATATAAATCTTAAACAGAAATATTCAAAAATAATAAAAGAAAAGAGATTAACCTGACATAGAAGCTAGCTCGGTTGGCATGTACCCTTCTGTTCTGATCTGCTGCCAGGAGCCTGTGGCGAAGTGGTACCTCCAAAGCTCTCGGAACAGCGGATAGTCTTCGTTCTCTGAGCCTCCTGACTCATCATAGTCAGGATTGTAACCTCCAAACACATAGAGGTTAGTGTTGTCAGCGACACAGCGGTGCCCACTGCGGGCGGGGGGGCTTCGATGACCTGAAACAGAAAGAACAAAGATTGAGAGTGAGAAGAGAGAGCAGACACGTGTCTTAAACCAACCCAAATATAATTTAAAACACATGAAGGAAAAGCTTAAGATACTAAATGATCACTATCATGGATTCAGGTAGAAAAAGCGCAACCAGTTTCTTTTTTAAGACCCACTCCACTGAAAATTGTGCTTTTAACATGTTCTTTTGCATTTTTCTCATGATAGAGGACATATATGAAGGAGTACTTCTTTATTCTAATTGTTGTGAATCAGGAGCAGAAAAAAAATGGTAAGGTAAAAAGCTTGTAGGTGTGATGCAGAAGCTTCAACAGAAAGCCAAAAGCTCCCTGCTCCACTCGGCTCCATTCTAATCCGTCCACTTGTAGACAACTAAATTAATTTAAATCCTCATTTTCTATCTCTGAGCTGACATCTGGCTCAAAACTGTTTAACTGGTTATCTCCAATGTTACTTGGCATTTTTGTCAAAACGGTGGAGGGGCTGTACGCTAGTGGGAGAGAGTGTAAACAGATGAATGATGGGAAATTTGGGCGGGCTTACTACGCGCCAACAGTCCCACCCACAACTTGGATACAATTCTAATGAACTATTGAAACTTTGCAAAAATGACAAGTTTTTGGATTTGGACTAAAAAAAAAAATAACAGTCATAATAAAAGAGACCACTGGGAACGCTTTTACAATATATCACAAGATAATTGTGGTGTACTTATAGTAATTTATGTTAGTAAAAGTATGAAAATACAAACAAAAATCAAGTTTGTAATATGAAAGTATCCCTGTCACTTCAAACAAAACCAACATAGAAAGTGATGGAAATTCATATTGGGCACAGGTAATACGTGCAGCCAAGATCTCATTGCTGCATGGCCCGGACACATTTTAAGTATGTCCATGCATTTGGCCGCATGCATTTAAAATTAAACGTAAAGTTAAAGTCCCATTAACCGTCCCGCTCCTAAATGTGTGAAATGTGTTCTCCACATTTGGCCCATCCCCTGGTGGAGCCGTGAGCTGCAGAGACAGCCGCACTCAGGAACAATTTGCTTGTTTAAACAGAACAATAACCATAATCCTAACCTTAACCCCTTTCCCCTGGGTCTGTGCGACTAAGAAAAAGTTTAGCACTGGCCGCACGTTTTTCCAAAAATACGTGCGAATAGACACTTTTTAAATATATTTATACGGATAAAACATGTAAAGGGTTTGGTAATTCGAGCATAGATTTAGTACCAATATATATAAATCTATTTTTTAACCGATTTCTTTTTCCAGATTAGAATAGTAAACCATTATAGATCTGTAAATAAATCTAAAAACAAATGTGCCATTTAGAAATCTGAAAGTTCACAAGAAACCAATATCTCTATCAACATGAGTTTAGGTTATATCGTCCAACAAACGAAGTGTAAAACAAATTTACTAGCGACCATGTAATTTTCAAGTGACAAATTTCTGACTCCTCTTATTTAATATGTGTAATATTTTATGGTATTAGTTCATATTTAAGTCGAAAGATGGGTTGTTGATAACCTAAAGGTAAGCACAATTTAGCACTTACATTCCAAATATTAGAGGTCCAGCTGTGATTAATAAAACGGGTATTATATGCACTCACAAGCAAATGTTTTAAAAGCACGCAGAAAAACAAAACATAGGGTTCATAGCATTCTGTGCTAATGTTATTAACCTACCAGCTAGCAGCCCTTCGTGCGGCGGCCTGCCAACCAGTCTTTCGAATTTATTCAGCTGATCTGAACAGTGAAACCTTTCAGCATCCGACATCGTTTCCCCTTCGCAACCTTGTCCTTTTCGATGTCACGTCGAATATGGAATACAGCTGCCAAAATGCCGATGAAACATTTCACATCTCAGGCAGGTTTGAAGCCATTCACTGTTTTTTTTTTCCACCCCGGCAGTGACACACTTGACCAATCGCTGCGCTTCATACCAGGACGTTGCGTCATTGAGAAAACGGAAAAGCCAACATTTTATTTTATTTTATTTTATTTTATTTTATTTTATTTTATTTTATTTTATTTTATTTTATTTTATTTTATTTTATTTTATTTATTAAATTACATTTTATTATATTCATTCATTTTAGTTATTTTCAGTTTTTTTTGTTTAACTTATTCTTTTTAATTTTTGAGTAATTTTATTTCAATTCTATTTATTTATTTCAGTTTATTTATTTACCATTTCATTAAAACATTATTTATTTATTAATTTATGTTATTTTATGATGTTGTTTTAGTTTATATATTTTATTTTCAAGTTAGTTTTTTACGTTTTATTTAATGTATTCATTTTAATTTGTTGGGTTATTTTATTTCGGTTTCATCTATTCATTCATTTAAAAAATTCCATTGTATTTTGGTTTCGTAGAAAAATAAACAAATCCTATTTTTGACACTTTTAGGTATTTTAAAATATATTTGCTGTATATGTGACCTGAACGAATTACATTAATTGCTGAATGCAAAATATACCATGGCGTAAATTACTATCCAAGTACAGAGTCATTCATATTCCTTCTGCTTACATTTATTTAAAATTACTCCAAATCTTATGGTCTTCTGTGAAAGTTCAGGAATCTTTTGCTTACAATGTGAAAGATGCTCCACAAAAATCATCTACATAAATTTAAGTTTTTAAAGTGTTCATAAGTCGGTAAAATATTCAGCTGTTAACTGTATGACAAATATTTTACATTAAAAATGTCCTTATTTGTTCCCTGGGTTTGAGGTTCTGGTGAAGCGGAACGTTTTTTTCCCGGCCCGTGTTTTCCTGGGGACATCTGTCAGAGCTGACCATGGCGAATCTCGGCGGTAGTCGCGGGGATCGTCTTGGCAATTCGAACCAACTTAAGTCTTCTTTTACATCTCCGGAAAAAGTTCGTGAACTTCTCGGTGAAGGCGTATCGTTGCCAGAGACTGGCCCCATCAGGTGGCGTTTTAAACTACCGCTTCCATTTTTAAAAACCATTATAAGTTGATGTTAGCTGACTGGGTTAGCCACTTAGCTTAGCATCTCACCTCAAACGCATTCATAGAGTTTTGCTGGAGGGGTTTCAAGTCTGCACAGAGCCGAGTATTTGACAAACGAGGCTAAGTTCCTGTACTTATACGGTTGCAGTCATTTGCACTAAATAAATTATTCAAACGTGTATTTTTATAGCTTTTATGCTGCGGTTGTTAAGCCTGTCTGGATCCAACGGTTTGCAGTCAAGTGTTCTAAAAATAACCTCATTTACAGCAAGTATTTTTCTGTCTAGCATTTTAGAATTATCACAAAAGATTGTGCACGAAATAATTTTGTTTCTTCAATTAAATGTTTTCAGCCTTGTGACAAGTACTTGTATTTTTTTGTCTTGTTTTAGTGGACAAGGGGACTTAGGAGTTCTGGCAGTAAAGGCTCCTTGTGAAGCAACAAACAAAGAGGCTTTTTTCTCAAGAGTGGAATCCTATTCCATATCCTTGTTTCATATCAAACATCTATTATTAGTCTAAGTTTTATTTTAATTTACTTCCTTCTGCTTGTTTAGAAATGCAGTTTTGTGGACACATTCAAAATCCATACTTACTATTTCTAACACAACCTGTCATATATTTAGGGTTGTCTTTAAATGTTATTTTTTCCTTAGTATGTCACTGTTTGAGATGGGCAGGCAAACCCCGCATGCTTTCTCCTCTTATGTGTGCCAGATATGGTTGGATCAATGTCGGCTGTGACATGCTGAAGTGCTCCAGCTGCCAGGCTTTCCTTTGTGCATCACTACAACCAACGTTAGACTTTAAGAAATGTAAGCTCAAACAGTTATATAGTGATGGTAATGGTGCAGGTCTGCCAAAATGAGATAACAAGCTTGTTCTCTATTAAATAGATGAAAGCCGCATTGCAGAGATATTGAGACAACTACAGACTCAGCATGAGAAGTTTTGTCCTTGGCCTGACTTTCCATGTCCAGGTAGAAATGACCACTTCATTTATAGCAAACGTAAAAGCATAGACTATCACACAATCCAGTGCTCCAGTTGATATATTATTAACCATTATGATGGTGGTCGTAATAAATGTAATTGTTTCCTTTCTCCAGAGAGATTCTGGCTTGTTCCAGCCTCTGAACCGTCAACACTGCTCGCTGCCTTTTTGGAACGTTTCCAGAGTGCCTGTCTCCTTGCTCAGCAGCTGCCAGCCATGAGCCCAGAGCAGCTGAAGTCTATGGTAAAGGGCTTTATTTAAAGAACACTTGTGCCAGCTGAAACTGAAGAAGGACTTAGATAAAACATCCGTTATTACCAATTAAATGTCCAATAAAGGATTAGCTATATGTATACATAACTGTTTTTAAGATAAACAATAACATCTTTTTTTTTCCCAGTCCTTGACAGAGGATGTCATCAGTAATATACTGCAACTGATTGAGGAAGAGCTAAAAATAAAGGGATGCAGTCCATGCTCTGAACCTTTGTCTGTTCAAGTGGCTGCATGCATTGTTTCTCTTTGTGGTTGGGCAGCAAGGTAAGATTTCTATTATTAAAAAATCAAAACATACAAGGTTATTTTATTGAAATATCATCCAAAATAATTTTCTTCCATCTTAGTCCATCTTTACGTGCCATGAACCTGCCAATCCTCACTTGCTCCTATTGCATGCGGAAGGTGGGTTTGTGGAACTTCCACCAGATGGAAGAAATCGGAGGTGAGACAGAGACTGTACCGAGCTCTGCAGGAGCCTCTGCTCATGGAACGGGTTCTGGCTTAGCGGCATGCAGTGACAGCCAGGCGGACTCTGCCTCGCCCACTCCTGCTGCATCTCCATGTCGCATGAAGCTGAGGAGCCAGGACTCCACACGCTCCGACCAGGCAAGCTCCTGGTTTTCCTTTGCTGCATTTGTTTCAGATACAGGACCCTCCTAAATTAGGAAAATTATTTTCGTTAGTGGTGTAGGAAGAAATTACAGAAATTATATCCAACAAGATTTGTCTCTGGTTTGGCGAGCCCAAATGAACATACCAAAAACCTTTAGATTTTTCTAATCCTGTTCATCTGAATCTTCAATCTTTTTCACGCTTTGTTTTCTGTTGCAGGTCGAGGGAACCTCCTCCCCTGCAGCGTTGCGAGCGAAAAGCAGAGACTCCCCCAGCCCCAGTGATGACTTGCTAAGTCCTCTGACGAGGGCCAAGAGGCCTGCAACTCGAAGTCGAGGACATGGAGATAACACTGGGGGTGATGGCCCCACCAGCCTCCACCCTCCCAAACGTTTGTGCTTCTCTCCAGTTGGTGGTCCTGTAAGATCAATCATTACTACTGAAGTCTTTTTCAGTTTAATGCTTTATAATCTATTCCATGTAGCATCGTAAGATTAAAATTTAGGCTTCAATACCTTTTATATTAAAACATTTTCTTTTTACAGAACAAATCACACATTTTTGCTACACTTTTAAATTAAAGAACATAATGCTTTTAGACCTTTGTGAAATTTAAAGTTTGATGTCAGCTTTTAGCAATTTTGATTTTGCATTAATACTTTGAATGACCATCTTATTGTGAACATTTGATTTTTCTGTGTTATTTCAGGATGGGCCTCTGCATAAGGGCACGTTTGACCCTCTTTCTCAGCACAGGGACTGGTGTCCTTGGATCTCTGCTGGAAAGGAGAACGTGAATCCAGATCCCGCCTCTGTTTTGGATGGAGGAGTAGCATTGAATCAGCAGGGCTGGAAAGCTGCTCTCGACCTTTTTATGCCTTCAAAGAACTCCAGCACACCGAAAGATAGTCCAGGGCAGGTAAGTTGGTGTGTTATTCCTGGATTATAGAGCTCTTGGTTGCATTATTTCTTCAGTTTTTGTTCTTCTTCACTTAGAGTCCCCGTGAAAAATCCAAAAGAGTGTTTGCAATATTCCGACAGTGGCAAGTATCTTCCTCTTCACCTTCAGAGAGTGTTAAAATATAAACGACATTGCCACACTGAACTGATTAAGTGATCTCCATTCTATATTTGGTACATAATTCATCTGAGCGGTAACACGAGTCATATCTCCTATGTCCTCACATGAAGTTATGTTTACAAAGTCTCTCTTGATAGAAAATAAAAAATGTCTCCTCTGTGAAATCTGAACAATGTGAACGATACCTGTCTGCTTTTGGAATGTTTGGATCTGCAACAACATGTCTTCATCTCTATAGAATAGTATTTTCCACTTCATTATTGGTACTTTGTTTAAAAAACAAAATTGTCTGAATTTTAAAGGAAAAAAAAACAGATGAGGGATAAAGAAGGGCCACGTTGCTCTACACTGGAAAGGCAATATTTACCTCTTTTCTGTCTGCAGTTGGTTGTTATTGGACAAAACTTTGACACAAGATAAAGAGAAAAAAAAACTAATGTAAAGCTTTTTGTGTGTATAATGTTTTCTTAAAGGTTTCATAGATGCAAGTTTTCTTTTGTTTTGTTTTCTGGCAGATAGAACCAAATGTCACAAATTGAAAATGTGTCTGTAGGATTTTGTGTGAAATGCTCTCCATAAACTTGTTTTTACCTTCCTGCCTGTGACTTTATTTTAACTAGAATAAAGAAATGACATGATGTGCATATTTGTTTCATTTTCCTTCTATTTTAATGCATTATAGAAACACAAATAAGTTTGTTTTCTTCTATTTTTACCCTTTACATACCAACTTTATTTGTCAAAATGTCTATATTTATCATAAAATTTGTTTTTCAATAAAATGTAATCTTAAATTTTAGACTACAAATGAACCAATGTCTAATACAAACTTTTTTTTTTTTTTTAACAAAAGGCAAATATTACCTGTTCATGTTTATCAAACATGCTCAAATAACTTGCATGGCCCAAGATGTGCCTCTTGTTTTCCATGTATGTTATCTTCCAATACTTGAAAAGTTTTACATCACATGTGTAGTACATTTTTTTAAAATTGTGAAACCAAGCCTTAATCTATCAATATGAAAACCACAGCAATAAAATTGACATATTAAATCTAAAAAAAGAAATTGTTTAAATTGCAGTGTAGCTGGACTGGAACACGTGTAGTCAAAACACTGACAATTCTTGAATTTTTACCTCATGTCACTCTGTATTATATCGATATTATTGGTGTAAGTGAATCATCTATGTGCTTATTTTTCAATGTGTTGTATTGTTTCTGAAATTCGTAAATGCATATTTATAGTTTCAAGTGTTTTTAGAGCTGTGTGCAAAACCATTTTGGTCTACAGAAAAAAAATAATAACTACAAACATGGCCGCAATTGCGATGTCGCACATGTATGACGTAATCGGCGGAGGGATCCTTGCTTGTCAGAACCATGATGAGACCGCAGAGAGGCAGTGAACAGGGGAGATCTACCTTTTAGCTCAGCCTAATTGAGATAGGTTTAGGTTCAACTGTACAGACGCGTTGATGTGAACAGCTCCGAAATCCAATGTTAACGTTCGGATAGTACCGTTTGCTAGACAGTCTAGCGTTTCGTGGGCTGGCTTTTAGCTTAGTTAACTGGCGTTCTTCGGTGGAAATAGCAAAAATGTCGTCTCCAAGTCCGGGTAAAAGGCGAATGGATACCGACGTGGTGAAACTGTATCCTTTCTGAATATAAACAAGTCTCTAATTTGTTGTGTTCTCTGCTCTTCCCAGATAAATATGAATATGTTTAATGTTTCGTTGATATGTGCTATTTGTTAGCATTTGAAACTCCAAACGTGAATGGCTTTCACTGTCAATTACTGCTGTTTTGTGTAAACAACGTTTTGCTAGCAAAGCCAAGTGTTAGCTATTTCTATCTCGCAAGTCGCTTATCGGGACAGCTGTATTAGCCAATCAGATCGGTCACATGTCATTTTAGCATTTTTGCAGCATAATTTAGGATAAATGTTAGCTGTCTACCTTATATTTGAGAATACAGGAACACCCGAACAAACGCTGACGTGATTCTCCTTTTATAGGAATGTCTTTCTTCATGTTGCACCAGCTGTATTTGTAGATAACGAGTTATATTTTGCGATTTTTCTGTTTTTCTCTCTCTTATTTGATCATTTTCGGAGGAAGTTTGGTGAAACTCAACCTTTCAGCTGTTTACATAAGCTAACTGAAAAAGCTGCATTCTTTTGTTCTCATTGGGACGTGTGGTAGGGAATTCTGTTGTACATGACGCGTCTCTGGCACTATTTAATGCTCAATAATGTGATAAAATCGCAGCTATCTTGCCTAAAAGTGTTTGTTTTTAAAAGCTGCTGATCTGACTACTTGGCTGTGTGTTAATTTCAACATCAAAATGGCCTCCTTATCAGTGTTTGTCACTGTACTCAAGAAGTGTCTTCTGGGAAATAATAACCTGTATGACTGTGGAGTGGTTGTAATTTGTTATTTTGACATTTGGAAGTGAGCAGAGCAGCTGGTTTTTAGTGGTGCAGCAGGTGTCATGTGCCTGCATTCGTTTTCACCGAGGAATGCTTGAACTGTGGAGCAGCATCTGGTGTATTCTGTTTTTCCAAGCTCTTGTCACTTTGTTTGCTTTGCTGCTGCTGATTTACACGTTGGAATAAAAAACGGCGTTGAAAGTGATCAATAGCCTTTATATAGTTCCAGTCCCATGCGACGAACAGCATGAACAAGTAGTTTTGTTTTTGTTCTAGTGCTGTGAAAACCAGCTTAATGATTGGATGGCCTGTTACCAGCCGGAAACTGCAAGAGGGAGGGACCTAAAACAGCTGATGGGATGGCAGTGAAGCTTAGTCAAATATGGGATTAGAAGTGGGCCGGTCAAATTAAAGCAAAAACAACTGACATGTTTAAAAGGTAAAGAAATATGAAAATAATTTTTTGACCCATTCCAATCAAAATTATAATTTGGGTGGTCATTTTTTGTCATGTGTAAACAACATATATAAATAAAACTGATCTTAAATTGAATATTTCTCAATTAAAATAGTTTTTAATCAGGAGCAGGTTCAAAAATGCCATTTAAAAAAGCTGAAGTAGAAGGTACTATGGTAAGCTACAAGCTCCCTGCTCCGCTCCATTCAAATTCATCCACTTGTAGACAAATAGATCCATGGACGTCTTCGTTTTCCTTGTCTGAACCGTCTCAAAACAGTACGACTAGATGGCTCCAATATTGCTAGTCATTTTTGTTGAATCACTAATTTTGGGTTGGGGTTCTGAAGGGGCGTTCCAAATAGGAAGTACCCGCTGGTCCCAGAAATCCAAAATCCCATAGACTTCTATTGAGAAATTAACAGCTATTACTGTGATTCTGTTGTCAGAATAACCATTCTTGCTCTGGTGTCTCTCTTTAACATGCTCATTCTAAAACTTTTTATTTTCTTTTTTCATGATGCATTTTTTTCACATTTAGTTATTTAAGTTATAAACTGGCCAATCAGATGCCTCAGATACTGGGCCCACCTTAAACATTTGAGGCATCACTGCTTATTAATGTCATCTGGTCCCAAAATGGCGAAAATCGTGCGGTATCTGTTCCATGGAAAAACGGCGACTGAATTGACTTGATTTCTTTGGAACCCGAGGTCACAGGCTTGTTTTGCCCATTTATATTCATGTCTAAGGGATAAACACATGGATGATGGGAAGTGGGGTCGGGCTTACACCGCGTCAACGGTCCCATCCACGACTGTGGTGTGTGTCTGAGAGGGACCTAGTTGCAGGCAAGATGGCGCCCAAACACAACATTAAACTCATCATATGCTGGAAGCAGAAATGTCGCAAGTATTAGAACCTGGTTCTGGTGTTCTTCTAGGGGAAGAGCGCGTACTTTCGTTCGAACTGTGGTTGAAGACTTCCAGCTAATGATGTTCTGGCAACATCCTGGGGGCCATTTTTTGTTTGCGGCCAGGTCCTTTTGGAATTTCCCGGTTAGTCTGCGTTGACACAAAAAACTGGTACATTAATCAGTCGGAATGTTTACTTCACCTCCGTCAGGTTTGTCTGACGTCCGTTTGTCCGTAAAGCAATGCAAGCTTTTCACAGCAGTCTTACTTTCACTCCGTTGACGTGTCAATTTTTTCATAAAAAGTATGAGAAACAGGTTTCAAAATATAAACATCTGTTTTACTTTACTTTATTTTATATTTAGGGTTAAAGAACTCCAGCACACCGGTTTTTGCTTCGACAACAAAAGTTTAGTTTTGAACGTGCTCTTTAAAAGGACTCTATGAGAAAGGAGAGGGGATTGGACCTGATTGCCAAATTTTTGGACGAACTACTCGACATGGGGTGGCAGGACATACCACTTCTCCAGGAGGAGTGGGGACACAATGGAGACTACTTGGGATGGGCAACTCCAGGCCTCGAGGGCCGTTGTGTCTGTATGATTTCCAGATATCCGAGCCCGACTCGTGACTGATTACCGGACGATTAGAAAATGCCAGAGCAGGGGATGTTGGAAAACTTGTAGGAATGCTGCTCTCGATGCCTGGAGTTGCCTGTCCCTGATGTAATCTAACTGACCGTCATGAGATGGACTCCCATTGCAACACAAGGAAGAAGGATCAGTATAATTAATTAATGAATTACTACCACTCTGCAGAGAATATGTTTGAGAAAATCGGCATAATTAAAAGAGAGAAAATTTTTAAAATAGATCAAAGTAGGACTTTAACTTGTAAATTTTTTAAATTTTTTCTTTATGTTACTGTTTTTATGATGCATATTTTTTAATATGATCATCACATAAATTGACATTTCTTTTAACAGACGTTTTGCTTATTTTGGCATCCGCCTGCCATCTGTAAACTGCTTGTTTGAGCAAGTTTGTATCCTCTCACTCTACTACTTATTAGGAAGTTGCCACAACTTTGGCAGAGCAGTGAAGCAGATAAATTAGTAAATTTTTTTTTTCTCCCTGTACTGCAGCACATACAAGTCCTTGTCTTGGTAATACACCCCCACGGCTTCAGCTACTTGACTGACAGGCGAGAACAGATTTGCTGTATGCCACCTGTTCACTCCTATGGAGTAAGTCAACTGTGTGTTTTGCAATACCTCTCAAAACTGGTTGTCAGCAGGATGAAGGCGTTGCATTTTCCGCTCAGAATGAGTTTATGCCTTTATGTGCTCCTGACCAGTTTGTCCTGCCCCTGGTGTAACCAAAGCTCGAAACTCACACCGCCTTTCAGACAGGAGCAGCTTTTAAAGAGGCCTCGAGCATTAATTTGCAGCGGCCACCGGAGAGCGGAGAATTTAGAGCAGTGGCCATGTGGGAATTTGTTTAAAAAAAAAAAATGAATGTCAGAATGACCTCAGGATTCAGCATCACTTAGTTTAAGCTTTATTCTATACATGCCATCTGTTTTTAACATGCTTTGAGTGTTTTCAAAACGAAGGTCATCCTTGCATCTTTTTCATTAATTTTGCAGAATTTTTCTTGAGCAGTGGCCTCCCGTTTATGGTTATCCTATATATATTCATCACTGCTACACTTTCCAATGCTTTAAAGGAAAGAAGCAGCAGGAATTTTAACAAGTTTAAATGACAAAAGCATTGAACCTGTATGAAGTGCATAACATTTGATATTACCAAAATTGCACCCCGGCTGTTTCATTCTTGAAGACGATTGAGAGTGTGACAATGACGCGGCTAGAATTCCATCAAGCATGTCCACCGCCGCTTCCCCCAACCGTCCCAAAGTTGAATTCCAATTCCGTGCTTTATCTGCTCTCCGCTTGGTGCTTCAGCCCCATTGTGCCATTGAAACATCACATCCGGACCGCATCAGCAGCCGAGTCCTTTGTGTTTTCACATTTACAGGAGCCCCACGTGACCTCCACCTTATGCTGCTGTATCAGACCTTGTTCCACAGATGTGGCCCGCTAATCTGCTCCCAGCGCCGCTGTGCTGCAGAAGCGAACAAACGAAGCGATTTGTGGAGAAAGAGCCAGCAGTTCTCTGCCCGTTCCTGAATGTCTGTTAGAGTTCATGAACAGAGAGGCCTGATCGGTCAGATGGAGAAAGCATTTTTTTTTTGATGGAGTTGCACAAACATCTTTTATTATTTACTGTGGTGTAGGGAATTTTTTAAAGAGAATGCTGCAACCACAGAAAGCATCATTGGATGGCATGAAGGCTTTTTTTTTTTCCAAAACAGACTTTTCTTATTTCTAAATTGGGAACACAGACCAACTTATTTAAAAGAAAATGGTTTTAACATCTTCTTGTGGCATTTTTCTCATGATGGAGGGCACATTGAAAGAAAACTAAGCTAAAAATGGCTCTTCTGAATTATTCTCTATGCAAATAGTTGTGAATCAGGAGCAAAAGAAGAAATACCATTTGAAAGAGTATTTTTTGTGCTGTAGAAAACACATTAGAGGTCAGAATCTTGAGGCATTTCACAATTCGATAATGAAACAATCAATGCATCCCACATCTGTATTTTTTAAAAAATACTTCTCTTTATTACAAGACATATTAGACCAATATTACTTTTCTCCATCAAAGTGAATTTTTAAGTAAAGATAATATCAGTAAACTTGTTTAACGTTTTATTAAGAACATATTAATTCTGACATGAAAAATATTTAGTTTGAAAATCAGAAATCTTTCACTGCATGAAAAAAAATTTTTTTTACCTGAACTCATCATCTATAAATGAGATAATTATACCTGCTTTAATAAAACACTCTTTGAGTCATACCAAACAGTAAAAAACAGTATCCATCTAGCAGCACATTTTTTTTAATTTTTGCAATTTTGGTGTCTTAATTTTGGTGTGACAGAACTTGCACACCGCGTGACTTTTAACTAATTGACCCTCGACGCTGCCGGTCAGATGACGACATCTGGAAGGTCAGCCATGTTTGTGTGGTCTCTAAAAAGAAAAAAAGTAACACTTTAGGTTTAGTTTTGCTTGTTACTTTAACTTTAAATCCTATAGATTTTCCAGTTATTTAAAATTAATAAAACAATTCTGACTCCTTTATGGATCATAAAAGATGCATCTAAAATTTATTTTTTTCTCTACTAATACTAAGACTTGGCAGACCACAATTTTCCATGCGATTCATCCACTTGCAGACAAATAGATCCATGCACATCAGGGATGTCAAACTCAATTGCTCAGATAGGGGGCCAAAATCCAAAACACAGTAGGTTGCGGGCCGCACTGAATAAACATCTATTGAATACATAAAAAACAAAATTATTAAAACCTTTCAAATGTAACAGTTTTTTAAAACATAAATATGAATAAAAACAGGCAGGGATATTATTCCAGAATAAATCAACCAAAACCTGAAATAACTTTCAATATTTTGCCCTCCATAAAATATATATTCTGTCCAAATTGTGATGTTACAAGATAACATTTAACCGTTAATAATTATAATAAAAAAATATAAAATGATCTAGGGGCCGGATTTGGCCCCCGAGTCTTGACTTTGACACGTTATGTGTGTCTTTGTTTTCCTCATCTGAGCTTTTTCAAACTGTACGGCTAGATAACTCCAATATTGTTTGCCATTTCTGTCGCAACACTAATGTTAGGTTGGGTTTGAGAGGGGCTATAAGCAGGAGAAAGTGTAAACCGATGGATGATGGGAAGTTGGGGTGGGCTTGCTCTGCGCCAATGGCTCTGCCAAAGACTCTGAGGCTGATGAACTCCTGCCACTTTGCAGAAACTGTGTCCTAGGCAGAGATTTTTAAATTTTGGCTAAAAAATGCCATAGTTATAATTAAAAGAAAGAACACTATTTTAAAATGGATCAAAAGAAGATCAAAGTTGGTCTTTAAACAGTTTTTTTCAGCTGTTGTCTGTGGAATGTTTTGATTGACAGTCCTGTTTTTTAGGGGAACTCTGGGATCAGGGCACCTCAGACAGACATAGGAGACTTGAAACCTTTTGCATTAATCCTTCAGTGCAAAGAGCAAAGCGGTCTCCATGCATGATTACTCCCATTGAAAACAGATGGGCAAATGTTTCTCTAATACTTCAATTGAAAGTTTTTGTGAATTTCAGAATTCTGCTTAAAAAAAGTCCAATCAATATAGTGAAAAGAGCTTGATCAAGAAGTGAAACTGCGACACCCCTCAACTGTCAAGATGATAAACTTGGCTTTTTTTTTTTTTTTTACTTCCAAAAATAATTTCAACCTAGCATTCTCTGTAGATTTTTTATTTGTTGTTCTAACAATTGACAACAAATCTTGTCTTTTGGGATTGCTCATTACTGCCTCAGATTTAGGCTGCTGTGTCGCCCACACCGGCTGGGTTTTTGTGTTCATTAATGATGGTGTGATTTCGAACGCACGCAGCTCGTGCATGTGCGCTCACACTCCTAGTTTTTGCTGTAAGAAGTCTGTTGATTCAGTGGGGAAAGAAAGGAGGAAAAAAAAAAAGCTGAGAAGGAGGAGCAGCTGAAGGATTCACATTTGATTGCTGTGGGTGGGCTCTCATCTCTTGCAAGCGAAGACAAAGAACTTGGCCTTTTCATTTTTGCGCCGCTTCTGTTCTCACACAGGGAGGTGGCTGCCATTATTTCAAGGTTTGAGTCCTGTGGAAGCCAAATCTTCAGTTCGAATTTGAATAAACTTCATTAATTGGGTATGCTAATTATATGTGATGAAAACAATCTACGATCTTTTTTTTTTTTTAAGCTAAACTTCAAGATGTTCAGGTAACTACTTTGTATTCAGGTTTTGTTATAGCCTTTACAAATGTCTGCCTTGGCCTTCAGTTTCCAAAGCAATATAAAATCTTTTTTATTATAAGTATTATCTAGAGTTCATGAAGTTCTTGTCCATCTTTTGAGAGTGCAACACTTCCCAGCTGTCACACATTCACATGAGGATTTTGCTGAGTTTAGAGGCCATATGTCCATTGATATGTAAAACTAGCTTCAATGTTTTCTTCCCTGCAGCCCGCACACACTGGGTTTTTCTCTGAATTCAGACATAGAATGTGTCAAACAGAACTGAGGTCTAGATTTGCTTAGTAACTTCATACTTTGAGTTTTACAGAAGGTATTTTTTACTTAAACTCAGCACATATTTGAACAGAGGGTTATTATTCGGGTAACGTCGTGCAGAAAGCTGACTGATCCTGTGGCTGGTATGAGGCAGCTTCCTCATTTGCCATTCTAAAAAAGTTTTTTTTTAGGTTTATCTTTTTCTTTAAGCATAAGCCAGTTTATCGTCTAACACTAGTAAAGAGGGTTAATTATTATTGGGTATAACTAACTTTCAAACCTGGTAACCAAACCCATAAACCTTTTATATTACCATCTACATCTAAAGTAGGACTTTTTTTTTACTAAGTGATCTGAATGATCAGGAAGCAATGTATTTGTGTGTGGCAGCGGGTTACACCCTTGACTGTATTTAAGAACGAAGTCAAGTTATTGTGATGCCACCTTAGAAAATGACAAAGTTAGATCAGTTCAGTTGCCAGTTTTATTCGCAATACTGGCGGCACCATGTTGGAACCACATCACTGAGCAATGACTGGTTCAAGTCAACATTTCTCGGACAACCACTGTTGCCAATCAGAAGTGAACTTGTTGGAAGCCACACCCCTAACACCTTGAAGAATCTGTCAATTATCGCAGAATCCGAACTCTGCAGCACAGAGGTTCGTCTTTAAATGCTAGGCATGACTTTTTAAGGTTATAGAACCACTGTTAGGTCATTTACAAGCGTTGGCAGCTACGTGCTAACGTTGATAATGTCTGAATAGTACTAACGTCTGATTTTAAAGACCCTATTTTTTTCCATATCTTTCTGCTTGGAGGGATAAATGTTGGGATAAGGAGAAGCGGTAGAGAAGAAATTTGGATTCAGCCCAAATGTTGCGATTGTTCAATGCAAAACCACTTACTTTGACTGAGGCATCTGATTGGTCAGTTTATGAGTTGAAATCTTGCAATAAATTAAAAAATAAAAAAATAGGATTAGCAAGAACACGTAAAAATAATCCGTATTGCTTTCCTACCTTAAAGCTTCTCCCTACAGAGATACAGAAAAAAATTTGGTCCGAATTCCTTCGCTACAGAACTCACTATATAGTGGGTTGTCATTTTGTAGTGCTATCCAAATGTACAATTTCAAAGTTGAATGCCTGCAGAAATTACCCAGAAGTGATCACAAAAATTCAGTGTGCATCAATGCTCATGAATATAGACCACAATGCATTGCGTTTGAAGAATTTCTGCCAAAAAAAATATTCATGTAATTTTTTAATAAAACCATCAACATTTTCATCATCAGAACACAGTGGAGTCACAAATGGCGTCGTAAAATGCTCGTATTGAATAGATTTTCACTTCGTGAAATCTGTGATATGTTATATTTGCAGTTTTTAATATTTATTGTTTTTAAAATCCAAGATAGCCCTGCACTATATAGTTTATTAGTTGTTAGGGAACAGGGAAAATTGGAAGTTTTCTCAATTGAAGTCTATGGGATTTTGGCTTCTTAGAACACTTAAAGTTCAGTTCTACACAGTCAATTAACCATGATTTATTTACAAAAAGATAAACATATGCCATTATAGCAGTTTGTAAACATCTTAAAATGATTTAATCTGTTGAGGAAGACTAACTTGAAGTTGCTCCTGAAAGAGGGGAGGGTGAGCGTGGCTAGCAGCTAACCGCTGCTGGGAAGAACGGCATTTGTTTTTGTTGCTGAGCTGATTAAATCACTCTCAGGACGGGGGAACGGTTACTGTGCTACACTAGCTGCCTCTGTTCTCAGGCAGCAGTATGCAGCGGAGGTCATCACACTGTAATCCTCCTGGGCTCAGTGCGGTGCACACACATTTAAACACAAGATCGGACTTTGAACAGTCAAAGAAGTGCATCAAAGCAGGGCTCTGTTTGCCTGAACCCACATAGTTATTAAAAAAAAGACTATTTTCTTTTTATATAGTTTTCAAGCTTTCCGTATTCTTTTGCTGATTCTAGGTCTTAGAAAATGCAGTCTTACAATTTTTTTGTCTTTGTAGAGGAAACCTAGATATCACCTCCACCCCAAGGACAGCTGTTACCGTATATTTCCTGTCTTTCATTTGCAAAGGCTTTCATTGCAGTTGCTTTTTGAGTTGGGGAAGGAGGTAGAGATGCGTGACTGCTCCACCTTTTTAAAACAAGAAGTGTTTGTTTCCTCCTTGACTGAATAATCAAATTAATCTAAATCTCCTTTTTGACATCAATTTCTTTGCAAGGTTTGCAACTTGAAAGAGAAAAAGTCTATAAAAACTCCTTTTTTTATTTTTCAGAAAAGAAAATCTGTAAATATTTTTGGTCTAAACATGTAAGAACAAATAGGCTACTTCTTTCACTCAGCAGCAATTATAGTAATCACAACCACAGACTATATCAGCACTTTGTTGGGGTTTGTGCTTCCTCTGCCTCATTGCTTTTCAACTTCTCATTAGGATCTTTTTTCTTTCCATTTTCAGCTTCACAACTGATGTGTTCTCCAACTCTTTTGACATCTGACTTTCAAGCTGGATTTGAATGTCAGGGAATGTTGGTGGATCTCCGGCAGCTTTATGGTTCAGATTTTTTTCCATTTTTGTCACAAGAGGTCAGATCGACTCACTCGTCTCTACGATTATTTAGTAGAAATGCCTCATCTGATTTAGCATATTGCTCAAAAATGAAGTTTTTTTACTAAATGGATTTATCCTTTTTATTCAATAAAAGTAAACATTCTGGGAAGTTAGTTTTTAAATCTACAAACTAATTTTTTAAAGGCTTTTAAATCCTCTCCAAATACAGCTAAGAAAAACAGGAAAGTCTCTTTGAAACTGGCCTTCTTTTCATACTAGATCTAACAAACAGACTTCTGGGCTGTAGAGTTTGTTTGTGTGTGACACCATATTGTTCAACAGAGAGCTGTTTATGATTCTCCATTATGTTTGTTTTCCATACTTGGAAAGCGGTTAGCCAGGCTGTGATATTTTGATCCTGGGTCAAATTGGGAGATTGTCCTGACTTGACCAGAGGGAAAAAAAAGACAGCAACTGTAAATGCTATTTACTGCATACTTCTGTGTTTTGGAACTCAAAAGTTCTCAAAGTTTTTTTTTTTTTTTTTTTTTTTTAAAGGGATGACTGTTTAATCTTATTGTCAACTAAAAGACAGTTAATGGTGTTGATAAATGGATAATTTGAAAAATGTTGTTGATGAAGTTTCCCATACCTATTTGAATTCAGTCTGTCAGGATGGATGAGGCCATTAAATATTTAATTGTATGTGAGAAATCTGTACAGTTATCAACTTGAATTTCACAGCGAATCAGCTTTCACCGACCTGCATACATGTTTGGCCGCAAGTCTTACACCAGATTCTCTTCTTGACACAACCTTGAATTTTTTAACCAAGCTGGGGACTGGCACAGGGAGATCCAAACCGAGGGGGGGCTTCCAGTTGTTTTACTCAGCAACTCCAGCCAAATCTGGATTTTATTTTTATTTTTTTACGCCTTTCATCACAATTGTTTAGAGACCCACTCTGATCCTCTTTTTATTTATTTTCAAAGCGTTCCCTGTGTTTTTTTAATCACGATTATTCTGGTTTTAGGCAAAATCTAACGTTTTCTAGCACATAATTTCTGCAGAGGGACAGCAGTTCATTTGAAATTTACCTCTGAACTGTGGGCCGGTCTGATGGTGCATAGTAAACCTGCCCTCATTTCCCATCATCCCTTTGTTTACACTCTCCCGCTAGCTTACAACTCCTCAGAACCCAACCTAACATTACCGGCAAGTAATA
Source organism: Oryzias javanicus (assembly GCA_003999625.1). Classification (NCBI taxonomy): domain Eukaryota; kingdom Metazoa; phylum Chordata; class Actinopteri; order Beloniformes; family Adrianichthyidae; genus Oryzias; species Oryzias javanicus. Next base: position 22,582,642 of record CM012459.1, on the reverse strand, counting down.
TTGGAGATATTCAGCCGAACTGTTTTGAGCCATAGTCGTTTACAAAGTGCAGCATCGTGAAGCTTTAAGATCATTTAAAAAGAACTGCCTGTCCTGTCTGCCTAGTTTTGGTGTCTTCACTAAGCTCTCATGTTTATGCCTGGTTTAATAGCAGGCTAGCAACCGTGTTTTTAATTCATCTTTCATCAAACAGCCACACAAAAGCTTTATTTCCTTCTAACGGATCCTTTCAGACTAATCTAATGAAGCCTTTGTTGAAACTGACTTGTTATTTACGGAGTAGAAAGGAGGAAGGCTCGACGCCTCAGATCTGAAAGAAAAACAGAGGAAGTACAAGATGTGTCACATCAAAGACTCATTTAGTGTCTCTTGTGAGAAAGGTGCAATATTCATGATTTTTTTTCTTTCTATAGTCGCAATAGTTATTTTTCTTCTGTTAATGGCAGGTGGAACTTAATTTAAGGAATAAAATAACTTTATTAACATTTTTTTTAAGTATGCTTGCATTCTGAGGTGCAAAAACTCTGCATGCATAGTGACAAGGAGGGGAACATCTTTGAAGGCAGGCCGAGCAGTTGTGTTCCCACGAGCCCAAGATAAAGGTTGTACTCGTGGTGCCTGTGATTATTTTTCTTCTTTGCATCATTTTTTTTTTTTTTACTCTCTGAGCCTCAAAATGTCTCCTTCACCTCAACGTTCTTCTCCGTTTGGTAAATGACACTTTTGTGAAGCCAGGGGTTGAGTCTGCATTCAGCCGACTCAGCCACAACTTAAAATATCCTCCAGTTTGACTTAACCCTGTGCTGTCTGTCTCTGATGCTCCTAATAGGATGTGTTCTCTGTCAGGTCTGACAGACGGGCTCATGCTACAGCGCGGGGGGCGGGAGGGGACAACCAAAACACTTCATTAGCTGAGCTGCGGCACATTTCTGAAAGCTCTTTGTCTCTTTAGTCTTGCTTCTATATGATTTTTATGGCAGTTTGTCTCCGTGAAGGAACTTGTTATTGTAGTGATTAAGCTATAAGTTTATGTAGAAATTAGATTTACTATTTACATTTTTAATCTCGGGAGTTCAGCAAATTTCAAATTTCTGAATCTGAAAAGATTTTGGCAACACTTTATAAAAAGATTCCGTAACAAGATATTTAACTAATTAACAAACATTATTATGTTTATAGGGTGTTTGTAAGACATTTAGTTGCACCATAAGCCGTAAGATTCACTGATATCTAAAGTGACCATTGTCTACAAGAGCCAAATTAATAATCTGCTTTCAAGCTTAACAAATGTATTAACTATCTTTGTCAACTTTATATACAGTGTTTTGGATGCATGTTAAAATAATGGCTAATATTTTATTTAATGTGAGTCATGTACATACATTCCACATTCCAGTAAAAGTTAACAATATTAAAATTTAATAGCAAAACAATTAATGCATTTCTTGTCTCAGCTTTGAGGCATACACTTTTACAAGTATGATGTTGCTTCTTACGCGCATGCTTTTTTTTTTTTTTTTTTTAAAGATAATATTGAATTGATTTCCTGTATTACTGTGCAGCTGCATGGCTCCAATTTTTTTTTTGGCCACACTAACATTAGCTTGGGCTGTAAGATAGGGGGAGAGTGTAAACAAAGGAATGCTGAAATGTTAACATACAAATTTCTGATGAACTCCTGCTGCCCTGCAGAAAATGTCTTAATTATAATTCATAACTATAAAAATATAGTTTGAGTGTGACTTTAAACTCAAGCTAGAATATCGTGATGTTTTTCCTATTTGGAGCAATGAAAAAGCAACTTTTATTGTCTGTTTTCCTCCATTTGCACCGTTCTCCTTAACAGTCTTCCAGCATTGAGAGCAAGCATGAAGTCACCATCCTCAGTGGCCTCAATGAATTTGTAGTGAAGTTTTTTGGACCACAAGGAAGTAAGCGCTTCACTTTTTTTCCGCTTTACGTCTACCTTTTGGTACAATATTGCCTTGTGTAATCATTTAAATTGTAGGGTATTATTTATTTTTTTTTTAGGTTTAAAATAAGGAGGGAAAGCCATTGTCATGTGTCATATTTTTATGCCCTCTTACTAAAATTTGGGGATTTTTGACATTCTGCTGGAAAGGTAAAAAGAGGAAGTAATTGTTAGTCAAGGTTGATGTTTATGTACATTTTGCAGCAGATTTTCAAGTGTTTGCTGTCTGTTTTCAGAACCTCTCTTGATGTGAAAATGAAAAAAAAGTTCTGTGGGTTTAAATTGCATTACAGCAGAAAATCCAGAGAAGCAAAGTGCTTTGCTGAACTCTGGAGAAAATTGATACACTCTGCAGCCTCTAAATCCACTGGAATGCATGAAGGGTGGAATATAATGTCCTGTGGAATAGAAGCGCATCAGCTGTGCTCTTGAGGGCAACTTCATCATGTGTCATCCTCTGCTTGTGCACAGCGCCATACGAGGGAGGAGTGTGGAAAGTACGAGTAGATCTTCCTGATAAATACCCATTCAAATCACCTTCAATAGGTAGGAGCTTTGGTTCTTGTGTCACGCTGTTGGTTTTTATTCTTACGAGTGCTCACATTTGATCCTCTGGCTTTTTTTTTAGGATTCATGAACAAGATTTTTCATCCCAACATTGATGAAGCGTAAGTTGATTTCACACACTGTAGAATTTAGTAGTGAAATGATAATGACATTGTTAATGCCATACAGTGTGGGATTGGATTCTCAAACGGATAATTGTTCTGCCCTTCCTGACGGGTGTTTTAGTTTGGCCACTAGGTGGTGATCGCGCTTTAGTATTACACCTTATTCCAGAAGAAGAAGAAAGTATGAGCAAAAAACAGTATTTTAGACCACAAATGATTACTTTTAAAAAGATTTCCTCAGGAGTTTGGAAATTCATGACTGTAAGATGTTCATTTAGTCGGCAATGTATGTTTAAGTCCACTGAGCGTTTCCTATGGAAAATCTTATTGTACGTTAGCATCAAGCTAGCAGATTTAAGCATTATGTGTTAGATCTCTACTTTTATTGATTGATTATTGATCTATTAAGCTTAAACTGATTTTATTAACCTAGCCCTAAAAATAAACTACCTTCAGACAGCTTTCTGCGTCATACCTGAATTTATTTGGAATAATATATATTTTTTCCATTCACGGTGAGACTAAATTAAGTGAAGTCTTGGATTAAATGGTACTTTCCAAACGAAGAGGTTCAAAAAGGTTAAAATGTCTCACTTTTTTAAGTTTAAGTGTCCCTTTTTTAAAAAATTTGTTTTTTTTCTATTTCAAAAAACTCATTTAGTTTGTCAACACTTCTAACCAGTATTAAACAGGATTTCCTTTGTGTTATTATTGTTTTTATATGCTTTTATACAAACTCAATTGCCATGGATTGACAGTCTAAAGTCTATGCCCATTACAGTTGATCACACTTGAATGGGAAATTGTTTAACATGAACGCTGACTTGCAACTTGTATGTAAATTAGATTAATATCAGTTCCCACAATGTTTTGCTCTAATAGTGTATTTAAAGCATCATTAGCTTGTTTGGTTCTGTTCAGAAAACTTTGCATCATCACACACCACAAGCCTGCTAATTCACTTTTCTCCTTGGATTCCCAGGTCAGGAACGGTGTGCTTAGATGTCATTAACCAGACATGGACAGCACTTTATGGTGAGTGGACCGTGAACATGTTCTTCCTCTAAAGGGGTTGTGATATTAAGCACAAAAAGAAAACCGAGCCCATTAGACTGCAGTGCACTTTTGGCTCTAACCTGCTTACTGAGCAGAAAAGTAAATACTCTCACCTAACAGGTCAGAAAATGCACACCTCACACCGGAATGATTTACAGCTCTGTCTGCTGTAAGAGAAATGCTCTGACTAGAATCAGTTATATCCTCTAGAATAGATTCTCTGGACATCAGTCATCTTTGTTATTGCTACCTGATACTAGCGCATGTACTGAGGAGGCTTAATGTGAAATGTCAAATCTCACGAATCTTGCTCCAGGCTTTTTTTTTCTATTCCATTATATGAAAGCCTTGGTTGCATATAATTGGCGCAATTATTTAAGTAATAATAATATTTAAAAAACTCTTGATTTGTGATCGATATACTGGTTTGTCCTTTTGTACTTCCTGTGTATTATCCTTAATTTCAAATCACACTTTCTATCTGAAGAGAAATCTGACAAATTATTGTTTTTATCTGAAAAACTATCATTTTCTGTCTTTGCTCAGATCTGACCAACATCTTTGAGTCGTTCCTGCCCCAGTTGCTTGCTTACCCAAACCCCATCGACCCTCTGAACGGCGACGCAGCAGCCATGTACCTCCATCGGCCTGAGGAGTACAAGCAGAAAATCAAAGGTTTGCCTCCACAGCCGTCAATAGGTCCCACCCTAAAAAAAAACAATTCAGACTCATTCTGCAAGTACATGCTGTAAATTCTGTGTCTTTTCCTCTAGAATACATCCAGAAATATGCAACAGAGGAAGCTCTGAAGGAGCAGGAAGAGGGAGCAGGCGATTCCTCATCTGAAAGCTCCATGTCTGACTTCTCAGAAGATGAGGCCCAGGACATGGAGTTGTAGTAATGGGAGAGCTGCCCCCCGCCCCTCATCCTATAACCCCTACAGAGACTATATTTGATTTCCTAACCATGAGAAAGCAGACTTATGAAATTCATATTTAAACAAGTTGATTTTTTTATTATTATTGTTACTACTAAACAAGGATTTTTATGGATATATAGCCTTTGGTGTGTTTGACAGACACCCTCCCCGCTCTGTAGCTGTCCATCCCCACACTGATATTGTAGCGATGGCTCTGCGTTTCATCTCTGCCTTAGTTTGAACTCCGAAAAAAAAAATTCCACAAGCATTTTTAAAGGCGATCTTTGTAGTTTTCCTCCAACGTTATGGTGGTCGCTCCAGCTCAGACATCGCTGTAGTGCTACCCGACAGTATTTTTATATCTGAACTCATTGGCGTATGTGCAGAGGACACACATAACTTCTCAAAGCAACCAGGCTGCTGTAGAACTGGTGAGCTGATTGTGTTTTCATGGTGGATCGCTCGAGAAACACTTGGAGGAGCGTTTTTTTTTTTTTTTTTTTTTAAATTAAACATCGACTTTCTTCGCATTGCCAAGTTCTGCTTTTAGTTACATCTTCACACCGTGCACCTTTATGAAATAAAAATGCCAACTAACACTCATTCTACCTGAATCCATATTTATATAAAGTATAAGGCAAATAATACGCACAACACCAAACGTTGGGTTTGTCGGTTGTTACATTAAGTCATGCTTCTCTCTGTTGAATCTCCCAACTTCTACCACTGTGTGGTGACAAACAAACAAACAAAAAAGGTCATGTTTTTGAATAGGCGTTTTGGACTAATGCGGCTAACGTAGAATAAATCGAGAGGCACCAAACTTTCTTTCTCTGGATGCACTGATTTTATTTTCTTTGAAGCAAATTCGTGTTATTAGTTTTAGCCAAAAATGAAGTTTGTGCCTCTCAGGTATATTTAAAAATGCACATAAAAAAAATAAATAAATAAAGGGATCTGATTTAAAAATTAGCCATTTAAAAGTTTGCTTAAATGGATGCCCTTTTACATCATCTGACCAGAGAAATCCAACTTTGATTCTCGCTGTTGATCTGAATTATGTTTGCAAACATTTGTCTTCAAGAGATCATTTTCCTATGTTCAGAATTGGCTCCCTAATTAAAAAAAAATTATTGCGAGGATTGTAATAGAAAACCATCGCAGTTGCTGGTTTAAGTAGTTCAAAAAAAATGTGTTAAAGCCAAAGTGTGGACTATAGTGATGTGATCTAAGGCAAGAAATCAGCCTGGAAAGTCATTTACTTACCTCATAGGATGCAGTAGAAATCACTGGTCGCTTAACATCATGTCTCATCTTCAAAGTCATTTTCCCTTCCCTTTTTTTAATTTTTAATCATAAATTATTTTCTTCATGCAAAGATTGTTGTGCAATGCGTGCGCTGACATGCTTTGAGAGTTGCAGTCTGTTTTTCTGGGATTGTTCGACCCTCACAGGTCAGGTTTAAAGCCGTTCAGATGTTGCTTAGTGGTGAACTTTTTCATCTAAAATGTGGAAATAATGCAAGAATTCTAATCATTTTCGCAGTTTAATTGCTTTTCTAATAACTAAGCATTTGATATTTGTCTCATACCACATGGAAAAGCCTCTTTGGTCAGAAACGGGACAGATGATGGTTTCGAATGACGGTCGTGGCTAACTACTGGAATCACAACCCTTTTTCCAAGGATCAGACCCCTTCTCTATGGGCTTGTTTTACAGCAGCTCTGTTGCAGAATTTATATACAGACATTTTCTTTTTCTTTTCTTTTTTTTTTTTTTTTTTAATAATGATCAATATTCCTAAAAAAGAACAAGGTTTTGGGTTTTTTTTCCTTTTTTTTTTTTTCCAAAAGATGTTCAACAAAAACCAGAGATGCATTCCCCGTTCCTTCTCTAACCGGCTTGTTCTTGTTTTTTAAGCTGCTTATACATTTGTGTTTGGACTTAAAAATTACTTTTTTGTTTCTTGTGTTTTTCATTTGGATTGTGAAGCCACCCCTCTTTTATCCAGCTGTTTTCAGTTTAAGTATTACACTGTTGTAGGATTATCTTTCTTCTTTTTTTGTTGTTGTTGCTTCTTTTTTGCAAATCCCTAAAGAAATCCTGTTTTTAATTTCTTGCTGAATTTTGTTACACAAAATATGATATATTCACGTTGAGAATTCTAATAAATAAAAAGGACATTCTGGTATGTTTGTGGATTTTCCCCCGTCTTTTTAAAAAAAATAAAATGACGACAAAAAAGTTTCAGAAAATCCTGATTTTATCTCTTAATCTTTGAAGAATAAATTAAGTAAACACTTTTTTTGCTGGTGTGCCCATTGTTATATATTTTATTTTCCACTTCTGTTTTAAGTTGGAATAATAAAGACAGTGCACTTGTTTGTTTGTGAAGCAGCTGGGTTTTTTTTTTTTTTTTTTTAGAAATAATTTTCTATATCGTCTTTCCTTAACATCTCTGCTTTTGGGTCAGATTTATCTTTTAACTGCATTTATTTCCTAAATATCCAAACAACTGGATTTCATATTTCAAAGGTCTAATTTTACACAATCCTGCAGCCCAACTGTTGGAAAGGAAAAGGTCCCTTCACCTGCACACACTGCTGGATCACTGGATGAAGGGCTTTGGGAAATAAACTGATGCTCTGGACTATCATGAATCACGGACAGGACATCCAAAGGTCGCTTTCTGTTTTATTATCAACAGAAAATAGAAAGCACCCTTAACAAAAACAAAAAGAAAAGGAAGAAAGGATCCCCCTCCCTTGCCCACATTTGGACATGCAGAAGCGCGGAGCTCGCTCCTGCACACCTCCCATTCTGTCTCGTGCTTGTGTGGATGTGTTGCCTTCTGCCGGCACACCAATGCTATCAGGGCATTTAGCAAGCACACTCAGTCGTGGAACATTGTAGTTTTTATTTTTTTAATTATGTATTTGGTACTTATTGTGCGACACTTGAAAGTTCAAAATACTTTTTTTTTTCTTTAAAGTTTCTTCTTGGTTCATCATCATCACTTACCTTCCTTTTCTTTTCATTGTAAAGTGGGCATGTTTGTCACAATGACATGCTCTGTTAACATGCTTATAATCTCCTAGATAGTTGTGTATAAAATAAACTGTTATAACTTCTTTTATAATAAAATATTCAATGTCTACATGCTGTCTTTGCCTTCAAATTATTTGAGTATTAATACTAAGAAATACTTAATCTTCTAGCAACAAGCTTAATTCAGATTTTTTTTGATACAAACTATTAAATCTGCAACCCCTAAATTTATCCTACACAACACTAAAAGACACAAGACCAAATTCTATGTCTGAAGTATTTGTTTTCTTCTTGATATCTTTCTTTTCCCACCAAATTCTCCCCTTTAAATCAGTTTAAAAAATAAGTTGAACATTTATGTTTAGTTGATTTGCAGCTGGAAAGACATCTACCCTTACTTGGATACTTCCTTCACCATGCTGAGACCCATTCTGAAAAAGTGTCCTCTATTTTCAGACAAAAATGAAAATTATCAAATAAAGATCAAATAAATTCTGCGTCTTTCCTCGAGTCATTTAACCTTTTACCTTACTGACTCATCAAACTGAATATCGGACATATATGGAATTAGGTAAAAGACTAAAAACGCATCATCTTATTTATTCAATCAAAGAAAACTTTCAAACGAAGTTTCAAAAGAATCTATATAATTATGTGAGATAATTTTCTAGACAAAACCGCCATTATTGGACCAAAACCATTAATTCACAGCAGTTTTTACAAATTAAATTTTTGCGGTTGTCATACTTCCCACCCAAAAAATAACATTTTAATAGTGGCACTGATATTCCCCTCCAGTATTATCCAATTTTGGTACATCCTATTTTTTTAGTATGTTAAAAAAATATATAAAAATCACTATAAGAATACATCTAAATTCTCCAAATATTTTACACTGATAAAGTTACATATAATTGATGTTGTTGAAGCTACTTTAATAAATCCCACGTTCACCTCAGTTTTCAACTTTAGTGCACTTCTCAAATCTACCGCCAGGTGTCAGTGTGGTGCCGCTCTCTTGAGGATCTAATCCCCTCATCATCTCAGCTGCTTGTACAAAAGGTCCTGTGTGTGGATGGTCACCGTGGGTCCCGTGAAACCCGAGATTCACATTCATGCTCAGGTTTTTCACTCTGAAAAAGAGGGAATGAAGAACAAACTAAAAAGCACAGCTCTGCATTTTGCCTTCAATCATGAAAATCTTTTTTTTTTAAAGATTTTTTTCAGCTCAAATGAGTTTGCTCTAATATAATGAGGAAACTGAACCTTAATATTCTGCTTCAGTTTATAAATCTGACTGTTTTTAGCAGAAAATTGTAATATGTCTCCACTGAAGAGACATATTAACCTTTTCTTACATTTATGACTAAATATTTCTATTTATAGACCAGATGGGGGCGCTCCTTTCCCTCCTCATGATCCCACCTAAAACCTCCCCCTTTGTATAATCACAGCAAGAGGAAATAAATGCTGGTGACATAAGGCTGCTTAATCCTCTCTGTGAAAAATGTATTCAGTCACGCATCCATCAGCTCTCTCTTCCTGTTTGCCTTTATTGCTGCTTCAGTGAAGCAATACAAACTCTGCAAAGTACAAAAATGTGTCATGTTTTTGTAATTACCTTTAGGCCATATTGAATCCAAAAATTTCCCTCAATTACCTCACATCTTCATCATCATGCATCCTTTTTTTTTTATTATGTAGCAGACCAAAGTAGATTAGACTTTAGACATATTTGCCTTCTGAAAGTTTATGTTTTTGAAAATTTAAGAGGCTTTTTATTTTGCAACAATACTTTCCAAAACCCATCCCTTCTTCTTTTCCAGATGCCCTCCTCTCGCTTGCATCCGAGGAGGATGGAGAAATGGAGGGAGGCAGCCCTGACCTCCAGAAGTCCAGCAACCCGAGATGCTCAATGAAATATTTAAAGCTTCTGTTTTATCCGCAGTGCGTTGGTCAAGACAAACTGCAGGCCTCCATGACGTAATGCCAAAGCCGCCCGCCAGCTGTGTGATTGGTCCACGCTGAAGCAGGGTGGCTTTCAAGAAGCCCTGAGGCTCCATCTTTTATTGACTCATGAGCTGTCTGCATGGAGGTTTGATCCATCAGTTTTTTTTTTTCTTGAACAAAGCTTTCAGCAATAAACTTTTCAGAAAACCTTTCAGCTGCTGCAGAATTCAACCAAATTATTATTAAAGCATCACATGTAAACAGAGATGTTACTGCTGAATGGATGGCTGCCGAGCGGTCAGGTTCACATCCCCAGCCTTCAGGGTGGGTGTTGGATTCCTCGGATCAGTGTTGGATGACAGCTCTCTGGTTACAAGCTCTGTTTCAGGGGGTGCAATAGCAGCTACAGCTCTTTACTAATAAATGAACCACTGATTAACTTACTCTCACCTACCTCCACCTTCAGAAAGGGTGGTCCAGCAGAGCCTCCATCAAGAGGAGGATACAAAAAAGGATGGATGACACCCCAGCAGCAGCCGATTTTGGAAGGAACACTTGGAAAAAACATTCCTAACCAGATCCTTCCTTTTTTTTCCCAAATTTTTTTTTTTTTGCCATTTTAGTGATTTTCCAAAATTAGGATGTGTTAAAATGTTACATGCAGGAGAAACATTATATGATGGGAATATATGAAAAAGTAAAAAATAATAATAACAGAAAAATATAACATGTCAAAACAGTTTAAAAAAATAATTAAAAAAGATAAAAAATTTTGACACCTTTTTCATAATTTTTTTGGTAGTATTATTTAGCATTTTTGTTGTGTTTGAGTCAAAATTGACCAATTTTTACACTTGAAAAAAGGTCACTTTGACCAGAATACATGAGGATTAAGTTGATGGAAATTAATCATAAATAAAAGAATAAGACATAAGAATATAAAATTATAAAACAATTTTCAAGAAAGAAATATAAAAAATGCAATTTTTGAGACACTTTTTAGTATTTATATTGTGTTTGGGTCAAAAGTCACCCATTTTAACACTTGAAAACGGGTCGAATAAGGATTAAGTTAATGGAAATGAATCATAAATACTGTGATGGTTTTAATTTTTCTAACCAAAATAACTTAATTATTTGTACTTGTTTAATTATTATTGTATATACGTTATATGAATATTACATTATTTTGGAAACTGTCTCTTTTTTGTCACGATTTTGGTGAAATATTGAGTTTTTTATGATTTTATGATGATTTTTACAGTTAAGTAATAATTTGATCAAATATCATTTTCAGGGAAAATATCCGTCTAAATTGCGTAAAAGTGATTATTAGGGCTGGAATTGATTTAAAAAATAAACCAATTAATCAGAAACCTAAGAAAAAATTAATCGCTATTAATTGTGATTATTGTCTGTGAATAATCCCAAACAAACAGTACATTTAGAGAGGTTTTATTGATTATTTGTCGCCCGTGTACCCGCAGGAGACGCGCGTAAAAGTGCGCATCTGTCCATCCGATCCCTCTTGATCTGGCAACACAGCCCGAAAAGACCAAATGAGTTTTTTTAAATATTCATCGTGGTGTTCTCATCTACCCATACACGCCCCTGACTCACGGCGCAGCTCTGGTTTCAGCAGGTGGAAACCACGCCGAGGTTTGGAGAGCTGCGTGCGCGCCTGCTCTCCATGCAGCACCAAGGAGCAGCAGCAGCAGCGGCGGCATCAGGGATTAATTTCACCGTCACTATTCACCCTGAATGGAGTGAAACCAAAGCCAGCCCCATCCCTCCTAAATATTAGAGGAGTTTTGTCTACCCAGGTATGTGCGTAACCCCCCAACAGCAGGTAAATGGACTCTGACTGGCCATCGGAGAGGAGCGCTGGCAGCACTCACAGCATATATTAGGCCAACTTGACGCATAATTGGGGCACACTTCATCTGGATGTGGAGGAGGAGGATGAGGAGCAGGAGAAAGGCTCTCCTGTCAGGACCCAAAGCATCATCTCGAGGTGGTATGATTTGAATTTTCAATTTTTGATTTTTGCTCACCAGCCTAGAAAGCCTGTTATGTGACGTCAAAATTATAATCCTCCATTTAGAGTGGCAGCAGAGGCACTTTAGTTTGTAGCTGTCCTCCAACAGGAAGTGTTGCGCAATCAGAAGAGGAGGACCAGTCAGAGAGATGTTTAATGGTTATTGGCCATCTGGAGTGGTCATTTGATCTCACAGCTTCTCAAAGAGCGATAGACTAAACACGCATGCGCCAGAAACAGACAGAATGATTCTAGAATTTCTAATAATTTTATTTTTCATCAGCAGATTTTTTAAATTCATAGGATGCAGACCAGATAATCTGTGCAATTCATAATCTCACATCAATCTATAGTCTTCATATAAAAATAGAATAAATAAAACGACTATCAGAAGGCCTTAGGGCCTCACCTCAAACATTAGGCCTGCAAACGTTAAAAAATGTAAATAAAAATGCTTAACGTTTAATATAAAGGGTGGACAATGGTTTTAATCATGCACGTGAGCTATTTTGGTAAAAATGTATTTACATTTTTGTTTAAAAATAAGAAAGTATTTTTATACTTTTTTAAAAAAGTGAAAATGTTCTTGCATAAAATGAAGCCACATTTTTAGTGTTTGGATCCATTTTTTCCTCAGGAAAAATAACAGAATCAAAAGCATAAAAATGTTTAAATGACAAAACAAGAAAAGAAAGAGGAGAATTCTCAGTGTGAGAGGCTCAGGAGAGAGGGGGTTGGTTCAAATTATTTTGTCAGGAAAGCGTTTAATCCGGAGAGACAAAAACCTCATCCTGATCTGCTAAAGCTGCAGTTCTGCTTTGAAAAAAATGGCTCCACTTTCAGGGTTTAGGCCCAATAAGTGGATCATTGTTTGTTTAGCTTTTAGAAAACAAAAGAAACAAGAAAAGATGGATTTACTGATGTGGGCAAACACATATTTTCTATTTTGACGTATTTTGGTTTAAAGATGGTGTGGATAAAGCCTTAAAATCCACCTGATTGTGTTGTGCAGGTGTTCCATAGTCACAGAAAGAATAAAAAATCTTCAGGTAAAGATGAAAAGAAAAGGCGGAGAAGCGGATCTTCTCCTGCGCCGTTTGAAATGTGCGCCGCCGAGCACCTTTTGTTAACGCCAGTGCGCCCTGACGCGCAGGTAAAAGAGGGAGGAGGCTGTTTTGGAGGGAGAGGGAAGCGCAGCAGAGAGGCGAGCAGACAGAGGAGAGAGGAGGCGAGCAGGACTCCTCCGATTGACATTTGATACTCAGGAAGTTCAGGACTCCGCTTGGATTTCTTTTGTTTCATTGTAAATTCTGCCGCGGCGCACCGGCGTGGACCCCGGGGTCTCCGGCCGCCCCCACCGCGACACTGATAGCGGAAAAGCTTGAAATGATAATGATAGGGTTAGGGGAGTGAAAATGTGCGCGCGGAGGGGTCCGACTTCAGCGCAGACTGCTGGGTCGGTTGTGACGCACGACGGACTCTGAGAAAGGTATGAACATTTGATCATTTAGGTTTGAGCAGGAGCTGAAATAAGGCAGAAAGGCCTTAAATTGAACACTTTCAAAATTAAAAATCGCACTGAAAAATAGAAAACACAAAAACTACCAAAAGTCACAAAAGATTCCGGATTGTATTTTATCCTTTTGCATCGCATTGGGCTTCTTTTTTTCATTTCTGAAACATGCTTTTGTTTTCTTTATCTTGATTTACACCTTAAAAAATCGTATTTTAAAAATCTAAGTGTCTCTAAATAAAATAAAATTAGAGTAGGTTTGCATGAATGTCTCATTGTGTAGTCCTAATCTGATTGCACCTGTGTTTTGTGTGCGTAAAATGCCAAAGGATGCAATCCCGCGTGGATTCATGTTCAATTTAGGTTATCAGCAACCTCAATATATTCTAAAATATATTATAAATATCCAAACTTCAAAAATTCTTTGCTGTTTTGTAGAATAATCATAATCAAAAACATATGTTTTGTCATATATGTTGCATTCTGGTGAGTTTGGATGCTGCAAGTTAAATCCTCCAGAAATAACCGTGAAGTTGTGAACTAAATGCGATTATGCGCATGGGCTTTGATGCACGAAGCTCCAAGTTAACCTAAAAGGAAGTATTTTCTTTTTTTCTATTAAATTCTGAGTTTTTGTTCATTGATTTCCTACTACATGCAAATGTAGGGGGAATGTGTGCAGTTTCCAACTCCTATAATGATTTAAGCTTGTCTGCATTTAAATATTCAGAAATAGGCGTACATTTCAAAATAAAATGTGCTTTTTTGCTTTTATGTGACTGTCCTCTGAATCTGTAAATTAAACAATAAAAGAACACATTTAATTAGTTACGTTTTTACAACAAAAAAAAAAAAAAAAAAAAAAAACTCAGGCAAACCTTTACAGGATACTTTTTTGTCTGACTTGGCTTTTTAGTGGTATTGATTTCTCCAGGAAATGGCAATGGGAGTCTTACTCAGGGAGCCATTTGGGCGTCTGAGGAATCACTTAGTGCATGGTTTGATCGCCGGAATCAATGGGAGCTCCATGCACTGCAGGGCCCTCAGTAAAGGGAGCTAATGGCTGAACCAAGGGTGGGGCGTCTGCCGGGCCCCCGGTAGGGCAGAGCTCTAGTTCGGATTATCTGCAGTGCAGGGGATGCTTTTGACAATACATTCAAGGTCAGGAAACGGATTTAAGGTTATGTCACAGATGCTGCGGGTCTTTATGATTTAGTTTGACCTAAAATTGAAAGAGAATGCTGTGAAATGGGGTTTTAAATAAAATAAAAGCTTTTACATGCTGATTCTGGGACATTTTATGCTGTAGTTGAGCTGTCATATACTGAAAGATTCATTAAATGTAGATTAGAAGATTATTTTTTAACATAAAAATACATTTAGGACAGTAAAATTTTATTGAATGATTTTATTTTGAAAGGCAACAAGGGAATTTAGGATGAATCTTTATCTTTTTAACGTTTTAACGTTCCTGGTGAAATTATGTAAACAATTGCTGGTTTCTTTGGTCTGAAACAAAAAAAAAGACAATTCTTTATGATAGTTTGACTATATTGTGGGAGCTGGAGTTTGCATAACCTTTAAATATCCCCTTTTGTCAGGATTTATCACTCTAAATTTACATCTAACGGTGCAATTACTGCCTAATTGGGTGAATTGCTTTCAAAACAAACTGTCCCTTCCTGGAAGCCCATAAATGGCAACACTAGTGATTAGCAGTGAACGGTTACGGGCTTGACTGGACTTATATTTAGTCGAGGCACAGTAGTCTTTGACCTGTTACTCAATGTGAGGATCAATCCTCTGCAGTGCAGCACATCCTGAGTTAAGCTGCGTCACTGCAACACTGTGGACGCACCAGAGGCCGTGGTACTTCCTGTTTGACGTAATTCCATCACTGGTCCTGAACGTCACTTTTTCTCCTCCAGGTTGTTTCTTTTCGGACAACTTTGAGTAGTTTTGTGACGCTGGACTGCCGTTGGGCGGAAAATGACTCCTGTTCTGTGTATGGCACTGGTAGAATTCACTGTGAGAGCTCACTATCAGTGAATTACCATAGGGCCATAAACAGAGCAGAGAAAGAACCACTTTGACCATGACCGTCCTCAGTGGCTTGCTTTACATGCGGGTGGGGAAAGTGTATCAGCAGCTGCGTTCAAACATCTGCATCCTCATCATCCAAAGGCCTGTCCTCTTCTTGGCCTATTTTGGCACTAGCACATTTTTGCTTCTGTATATCTACTTTGAGCAATTATGTGTAGTGCCAATATAGGAAAAGACAGACTCTCGTCGCCTCCGTGCAGTGATTGTCTTTTCATAATTATGTGTAATTTGGTGATTTTAAAAATTCCATTTCCTTATAACGAGCTGTTGGTCTCGCAGGAGGATTCTGCGCAGGCCGTTTCCCCGTGGTTCTCTGGTGGTGTTTGGCAATGGTAGAACTCACACTGGTGAGGTAGATGGATCCGGTGGTTCTAGACTTGCCAACTACTGCTTGAGAGTGTCCAACAGACTGAATCGGCAGGAAAAAATGAAGCGCTAAAGGAAGTCTGTCAGTGAGTGGCTGATGGTGGTGTAGGGCGTGGTGAGTCACTGTTCCTCCTCTGCACACCACAGCCTCAGAGCTCCAAAGACTTATGGGCCACCGGGTCAAAAATTTTTAGGAATACCATTTCAAGTCTCACTCTGATCATCTTTTAATCGATTTCAGTGTTCCTAGTGGTGTTTGATTTGTCATTGAATTTGTTGCCAAAATAAAAAAAACTTGAATCGTTTTCTAGGACATAATTTCATTGGAAATTTGCCTCTGAGTTGTGGGCGGGACCATTGGTGAGTCCCTCTCCCTTGCTAAGAGCAGGTGGCCCGCCCAGTGTGTTTTCTACATCATATCTAAGTCATTTTTCAAATGGCATTTTTTCCTGATTCACAACCATTTAAATAAAGAAAAACAATTTTAAGGTTACTTTTCTTGATATGTCCTCCATCATGAGTAAAATGCCTCAAGAACATGTTAAAAACTGTTTTCAACAGAATGGGTCTTTAAGGATCTTCAATTAAAAGAACAGAACAAACAATTTGAGGGAAAACCTGGAACTTAACTGCAGCATCTTTACAGCTAAATTGATTATATCTTTATTTTATTTTTTCCTCTGTCTTGGCATGTATTTTGTGATTTATGTCTGAGTTGTATGGACTGTGGAAGAAGAACCTCCTAAAAAACAGAATTTAAATTGAGTCAGGCCAGATTAAAAAAAAAAAAATCTTTGAATCAAATCAAATCGAATTCAACCTGAATCAAACCAAACCCAATCAAATTTAGTTTCTTTACCTGTTTTATAAATCAAATCAAATTGAATTGAATAGAATCTACTCAAATAGATTTCAAATCAAAAATAAATCAAACAGATTTGAATCTAATCAAATTAAATCAAACCAGGTTAAACCAAACCAAAGCCCAATCAAATTGAATCACATAAAACCAAACCAGACGACACCCCAATCAAATTCAATCAAATCAGACTAAACCCCAATCAAATTGAATCAAGTCAAGTTAAATTCAATCAAATCAAATTAAACCAAACTAAACCAAACCTCCAATCAAATACAATGGAAACAAACAATACCAAACCAAAATCCAATCAAATCAAATCGAACCAAACCAAACTCTGATGAAATTAAATCAACCAAACCAAACCCCAATTGAATCAAATCAAACCAAACCAATTCCTACCATTTCCTAACTGGTTCTTTAGTAACAAATAACCTGTATATTCTGTGGAGAATGTTTCTTAAAACATTTTGCCAATAACACTTTATTTCAGTGCTTTGTGAATTTTCCAAAATTGAAACCCCTCTTTCATCTTACTAAAATTACTGCTCCATTGAAAACGAGACATTATTCCACAGGAAAATTGCTTGTCGAGCACTTTTGCCATCACCGTGTGAGACTGTTATCAGTTTTAAATGGTGCTAAACTAGTTTTAAAAGCTTATCTTTTTTCCGTTTTCCCCATTACCCCCCTCCCCAGCTTTCACCAAAAGGAGCACCGCAATCAAATTTTTCCTAATGTGGGATAGAATATCTAATGTGTCGTTGGAAAAAAAAAAAAAAAAAAAAAAAAATCAGCTGAGCCATTAATAATGAAGACACTCCATCGTCATTCTCTTAATGGAAGAAAGCGGCCTGTAGTTTGTTCCATGCTGATAATGCTATAACAATAATGGACTCTTGTGCTCGTCCTGAGTCAGTGTTTCCTACTGGAGAGCAGGCTTCAGTGACTGCTGTGGTGGACTTCATGCACAGATGTCCAGCTATTCTGCCTGCAGCCAAACATCAGAGGGGGGGGCTCCTCTGCTAGTGTCTTGGCATAATTGGCAAAGCGCACGGTGTCGCCTTACTGCTGTCTTTCAATGCACCCCCCTTTTTTTTTACCTAAAGTAAAAAGGCTTGAGAGCAAACAAGTCTTCCTCAGATGACGGTTCACTCCAGCAGTGAATTGACAGTTTGGCTCAAAAAGCTGCAACCCTATGAGCTTGGTATATCTGGGTCAGGGTCTGCTAATGTAGGTGACAGGGGGATCTGAGGATTTAAACCTCTTTATCTGCCTTTGCATAAATCCTGCTTTATAGCCTACACTTCAGATTTAGCTAATATGATTTGTATTGTCAATAGCTGGTTGATCTATAGGGACGTCATCAATGGACTTTTGGAAAAGCTTTTGTGTAGATTACAGATAACCAATGGGATTTTTTTTTCACATTCCCCCTTTAGCTGAGAAGTGTAGCTCATGTTACAGAACATATACACGCTCCGTTTGTGTACGGACACCTGCTGGATTGGCTTATTGTTTATTTAAGCACACAAAGTCTCCCATCTGTGATGCAAATAAACATTTTTAGTCTGAAAAAAAGATCCATTGTGTCACTCTAACGATTTTTTTTTTCTTTTTGCAGCAGAGCAAAGTGCATTGTGGGATAACCCTTGTCAATGCAAGACCTTCTCCAGATGGGCTGAAGAGCTCAGGTTACACTGCATTTTTGCGTGCATGCTCTATCCCAGAGCCCCCACCACCAGCATCCTTGCCCCTTTCTCTCACACACACACACACCGTTTCCTGGGTGGATAGAGTTGACCTGAGACAGTGCTCCGCCTGTGTTCTAATGCAAGCTACAGAGCATTAGTGAAATGAGATTACCTCCGTTCTTACGCAGTGTCTGGACTGGAGGTGGACAGAGGTGTGAGTTGGGAAGGTTAGGAGGCCATTATGAGACTATTATGCTGCATTTATTATCTTCAGAGCTTTTCCACACATCATCAAAGTCGAACAAACATTGCTTATTAAAACGACATCTTGTTCAACAGGGATGCTTCCGAAACTTGCAGCCCAGCCCCACGCGCAGAGGAGGAGGAGGAGGAGGAGGGTGGAGATTACGTCTTGTCAGAGCAAGACTACAAGCACTTTGCCCATATGTGCAGAGTGTGTGAGTGGGTGTAACATGCATGCGGGGATGGAGGGACGGGGATGCAAGTATTAAGAAACGATTAGTGGAGATTAAAGCTCTGCCCTAGACTCTGCTTGCACGATTCCAGGCAACGAGAACCCCTCCCTCCTCACACTGCAGTGCCCCCTGTGGAGATGCGGCACTGAGGCTGTGGCTGGGAAGGATCAATGCTTCTTCTCTTCTCAGAGGTCTTAACTATATTGCTCTCCAGGTGGAGAGACACATCACTCACTCTGGAGGCTGTCTACCTAAATTGGATGGTTTGATAACAACTGGAAAACTGGAGTTTTTTTTTTTGTGCCAAAAAGTGCTCCGTGGAGTTGTAGTAAAGGTTGATTATGTAAAAAGTACAGTTAAGTAACCATCGTTTCAATTATAAACAAACAAATAAAAACACCAAAATTGTTAAAATTCTAATTAGAATGCAATTTATGTTGAGTTAACATTAAAAAATTACTAAAACACAACATTTTTTGTAATATAAGATTACTTTTTAAGGCAAAAATAGAACATAAAATTAAAGTTTGCTAATTTTTCAGTGGTGTGGTGATTAATCGACTTAATTGATGAATCAATTTATATTCCAACGAACCAATCAGATCAATCTACCAGAGTACCTAAGTTTTTAATCGAATGGACCAATTATAAAATGGTTTCAAAATTAAATAAAATCGATTATAATTGGTGTTGGAAAATATCATTTGAATTAAAATATGGTGCATTTGTTTGACTATAACATAAAATGACCAAGAGCCATCAGAGCAGATACATGGCACATAGTAACAGTCAAATGTGTGGAAAACCTTTGAATTTTGCAGACATGTGACCATACGTGTGCTTTATGTAATAATCTAATAATAATGTAATCTAAATGTAGTAATCTGCTATAATTATGTAATCTGATGATGTTCTGTTTGTATTATTTGAATGTGAAAAACAAGTGGAATGAACTTTATTAAACTAAAAACTGAATCAATTCGCTATTATTATTTTTCTTGTTTATTTGTTTGTTTGTACACAAATGTATTGATCACCTTCCAAGAAACAAGGAATCTGGAAAACTTCACCTGCACTGTTTAGTAGCAAGTATTTCTGCCTGAGACACACTGGTTGAATTAGATAGATTTTAGGTCAGTAAATCGGATCGTTTAAAAGGAATCAATATCAAGGATGAATCGTTTTGTTAATCACGATATAAATCGAATTGTTGTTAAAATGATTTTCATTTTTCAAAAAATGGTCCTTTCATCAGAGTGTGCTTCCGTTTTAATCTGCAGGAAAAGAGGAATCTACATAGTGCCGCCTGATAGATTAAGGCCTGAGCGCTTCTCTCTCTGTTCTGCTCTGCAACAGAAGGACCCTACTAGCAAATCCCAGGCTTTAAAGCAGAAGAGGTTCAGGCAGCTTATGATGAAATCAAGGCTCTGTCTGTCACTGTGGGGAAAGGTGGGGGTGGAGCAGGGCGGAACATGGAGGCCACTGGGTTGGTGTATGTAGTTTAGAAACACAGACACCAAGTGGAGCCAGTTATTAAAATAACAGCGCATTTTATGCTACAAGCATTAAATTTGGCATGAATGTACTTTAAAGTTCAGTCTTTCAAAAAAAGCCAGAAAAAATCCAAGATTTTAAAATACACCTAATATAATTATAGTAATATTCTGTAGATACCCTTCAAGTTTAATGAAAGCCTTTTGTGCATGAACAGCCCTTTTTGAGACTGGGGCAACAGGGCATTAAATATTTTTGAAAAGGTTGAGGGTATGGCTGTCATCTTTCAAAATGGCCACCATTTTGGATTTTTCTCAATGCTTTTCTTAAAGAAGCGATCCTATACATGCCAAATTTCGTGCTTGTTCCACAAAATGCGAGATTTGTCTGAAATCTAAACTAAAATGGCTCCACTAACGTGAAATAGATTCAAAATAAAAGCCATAGAACTTGAAATTTATATATATATATAAGTTAGTTGATTGCAAATATTGAGTTTTGGTTAAAGTAATATCTGTTAAAAAATAGAATTCAGTCTATATATTTAAGGTTTGAATTAATTTCTTAGGGGGAAAAGGTAAATTTGTGTTTTATTTAATCAGAACTGTGGATGTCCATAAACCGCAAAGCATGCTGAACCCATACAGTTAAATAAATAGAAATTTAGCAGAACACCAAGAGTTTATGGAGAAGAGACAAAAAGAAGATTAAGACTTTAAAGCAGTTTTTTCAAATGAAAATATCTTCGGACAAACGCGGTTTCCTAAACTCTGAAGAATGGACAACTTTTGGAACTTCTACACCTCAATGACACAAGGCAGAGGCCGTTGGAAAATATAATTGATCATTTATATCAATCATAAACTTATTACAATAAAAAGCGTAACATGTATTCATTGATTTCAATTTAGGTAGCCTGTTCATGTGGTTTGTTTATTTGCCTTTTTAGTTGTATCTTCTCTTTAGTAAATGAAAATAACAATATATAACCTTTAAAAATGAATAGAAAATAAAATTGACATTCTTCTAAAAAAAACTGGGTAAAATTAACTCTGTCTTTAATGTAGATTTAAAAAAAAATGAAGTCTTTAATTGATTTTCTCAACTTTAAATTTTTCTATCACAATGAACATGAAATAGCTGCAAGGACAACATTTATCATTATGTTTCCATTTATTTTTTTCATGTATCTGTTTTAAATAAATAAAAAAAAACTACAGATGCAATAGTTCACAGAGTCATTTCTGGACTTTATTTTCTCAAATACACAAACGGGAATGAAAGCTAAACTGACTGTAACAGCTGCATCGATCATGGCAAGCTATGCTGTTTCCACTGAAAATGCTTCTTAGCTTTGCAAACGCTGCACTTCCTGTTCACGTGCAACTTCCTGTCATGTACAAAATGATGTATACTGGTTGTAAGTGACATACAAAGGAGTTAATAAAAAATAAAAAAAAACAATTAATGGGGTTCTCCTCCATCCATGCAGTATAAATAAACATCTGACAAAGACTGCTTCAATAGGTATTCTAAGCAATACAGCAGTAGACAACACCTTGATGTACATCCTGAGTCTGTAAGTTTGGCATGTGTTTGGACTACAGTAGATGAGAAAACAAACATTTTTTTCATGGTTAATAAAGACTGGGAGTGTCAGCAGAACAGTTACTAATTATGGAACAAAAGTGATTTATAGGTGAGTTTTAAATGCATCCTAAAACGGAATAGTCATACACATCAAAAGGTACAAAAAAATATTCATAATTTATACACTTCGACATTTCGTGGCTTTCCTCCCATGTGTTTTGGTTTAAGTATGGGCTATTTGCAAAAAAAAATAAATACTAAACAGTCAACATGAAAGATCTTTAAAAAATATGAAGCTTAATGAAAAAAAAATTACACAGCCAAAATCCATATTTTTACATAGTAAACACAATGCGACAATCACTCACTTTTATTTCCCCTGCATATGTACATTTAAAAATATATTTAACATTGTACACAATGTGATGTCTTGGAAAACAGGAGAGGAAACGAGTCTCCAAGGTGGCCATTCAGTGCTTTCTACTATTTTTCAAGGTCCATAGTGTCATTGCTCCAGGGTCACAACCTCCACTGCCTGGCCGTCTAGTGTGACAGTGTTATCTATGCGTGTGGCGACAGGTGCCATGGCAACCTGGACGGGCCGGTTACCCTGGGCGAGGCTGGTCACTACGGTTTGGTACATGCTAACCGGAATTTGGACCAAACCTGAGGAAAAGATAAAAAGCAAGCAATTAAATTGAGTCCAAATGTTTTTTTTTTTCTGTTTTAAAGTTCAAGAGCTCCATCCAGGTGTTTGTTCGTAACAGAAGCAGCTCTGTACCAGGGCCGCCATCTCTGAACAACAGTCCGATTGAGGATCTGCAGCCCCCCCATTCCCAGCTGTGCTTGTATGTTGGAGTCGCAGCTCCAAGAGATTATTGCTGCAGTCACGTGGGCCTCTGCCCCACCCAGCAAGCTGTCACTGTGTCACGGGCGAGCAAGAAGGTCAGTGTGGGCTCATTTCCCTGCTTTAAATATTAAAATCTTTCTCAGCTCTCAAGGTTTGGAAATGGTCATTGTTATAAACTGGTAGCGGTTGAATACAGTCCACTGGTATTGGCACCACAGTAACCAGAAATTCAAACTAACATTTGTTTTTTTAATTTAACAGTAGAGGAAACATTTATTTTGATTGACTATGATGTCATAGAACCAGGGTGTGTAAAATCTCAGCAAGCATGACTATTGTTGGATGGTTTTAATCGATAAAACATTTGTGCACAATTAGAAACACTATTGTGAAAATAAGATGACTTAAATTGGTTTTGGAACCAGCCAAATAACATTTATTTCTAACCTTCTGGTTTAACAACTCCCCTATTAGCTCCTTGGTAAACTGACCTGGCTCCATTTCGTTAAATATTTGCGCCATTTTGTTAGTGGAGATTCAGAACTGATAATCAATTAATGCATATTATTAAATGATCATTCGTAATTACAATTATAGGTTGAGGACAGGAGTTCTAAAAAATAAAACAAGCTTTGGTTGATGTTTCTGATGAAGACTGTTTTGAGCATTAATGATACATGCATATAACACATTGGATAAAAGTGTGAAAATGAATAAAGAAAACTTTATTAATAAAAAAAAAAGTACTTTTTTATATGTTCTTGTGAAATTTTTTTGATGATGGAAAAACAGGGCAGTTTTTAGTGTTACAATGTCTTGATTATTGTAGGACTTATCATATTTCTCCTCTTATCAAGCAGTTTTACTTCCTCTTCACAGGAATTAAACAAAACCTAAAGTGTACATTTCTAATGCTTTGGGCAACTGCCTTTATTAAAATCGAAGAGAACCATTTTGAAACCACGTTTTCTGTGTTACAAACTGTTCTTTTTTCCTTATCTAATGGGACCAATCCCAAACTTTGTTTCCCTAATTACTATTAATAGCTATGTTAGTAATTTGTGTCCATTAAAGCTCATCTGTCCACTGCGTATGGAGAGCTGTAAATAGTATAGTAGTCAGCTGTAGTGCAGAAGTAGAGCAGTCGACCTTTGACCCCACATTGCCACTGGTTGCCGGAGTTCGCCAGTAGAGCGGCCATCGGTGTATGAATGTGTGAATGGGACTGTAGAGCATTTTGAGTAGGGGTGCAGGAAAAAAAAATCAATATGGTGATATATCGCGATACTTCATTTGGGAATACTTTTATCAATTTAAAATGGTGGCATGGCAATATTCAATTAATTATTCATGGATGTCCTTAAGCGTCTTACTTTTATTTTTCCCCTTTTTTGGTTTCTTATACTGAAAAATATTTTATTGTGGAAATCACACTATGTTGACTGTGCTCTTTAGAACAAATATTTCTTAATTTAACATTAATTTGTGGGAATAAAAACTTGTATGTGAGATAACGATGTGATCATTAAATAAAATAAATTCAGGTAGTTTTTTTCTAAGTCACACTTTTAAAAAAAAAAGTGATAAATGGTTCTGGTACAGTCTCGGGATATATCGCGATACACACCATATTGTGATATTTCGTGACACATATATCATGAGCCGAGTATCACTATACGTATTGTATCGCCAGACTCTTTCCAATACACACCCTTACCTTTGAGCCCTCTAAGAAGGTAGTAAAGCACTATATAAGTGTATTTTGCTTCATAAGCTGACTGGTTGACAGTACAAGTAAGGAAAAGATTGACAGCTTGTCAAAAAGTTTTAAGGTGAAACTGTGAAGCCTGTCTAGTCAAAATGAGTCTCATATTGTATCTCCGCTCATTACAAACCTTTAAAATGTGTAACCTGCCTTCAAACTCCAATTTACGGAATTTAACTGTTTGATTCTGAAAAAATTGAAAAAAAAAAAACACATTTGTGGGACGATAAAGAGCACACTGGATTAAGTCGGTCATTTATTAGCAACATATTAAAAGAATGGAGTTTTTGCCACAAAGTGCACACTGACTCAAACACACCATCTGTCACATCAGCACAGAGTGGATTAGAAAGGGGGCTCAGAGGTCTCACAGCACTGTCAATGATGGGGGAGATTATACCAGGTCAGACTAATTTGAAAAACCAGTGAGGGGAGCAGACATGCACAAAGCAACAACTCACATTAAGCTATAAATGGATGTGTTTTTGTTTGTGACTTTCGTCTACCTGTTGCATCTTGAACCCCTGCGAGAGCTCCGACTGCAGCCGCCGTCTCCGCCAGCACGATCTGCCCCCCTCCTTGAAGGGTGGCTTCTGCCAACGTCGCTACAGCATGGGCTGCCGCCTCACTGCAACACAGTTTTGAATAATAATTTAAAAAAAACACTTGCAAACGTGAATCTTCTGGCACAAAGCCTAAAAGCTGTCTCGCAGATATATAGAGTCTGCTTGCAAAGACAGGGGTTATTAGGGAGATGTGGGGTGAAGAGGGAGGCCTGTGTGAGCTGTAAGAGGCTTTTCTAGTCCGGACTTACAGAGAATCTGTCACATCTCCCCAAAGGCCAGGTGCCGTGGGCCTAACAAAGCAGTTTTATTAACCAGATCTACCCAGTGGAATTACCACGGGCTTATTACCACTGAAGCTCCTATATGAACCCAAGGAAGAGTTCACAGCTTAGTTGAAAATCATACCAGGCGGAAACAAAGGAGGGTTTGATTGTAATAACTTGACTAATAGTTGTTGCAGACGACAAAACAAAACAACAAAATCCCCCTAAAACACAGTAAAATAGATTTATTGTAAAGACTGACAGTGTCATAAAGATGCATTCTGATTTATTAATTTAGGAAAAGAAACAATATAGAGAAAGAAAGACGCCCAGCTCCCCTGTGAAGCTGGAAAACGAACAAAATGTTCCAAAGCCAGGCGCACCGAAGTATCTATGCGGAGGTAAACAGGAGCAGGGGAGAAGAAAAGGAAGAAGACTCAGCTGGGTGTGTGTAACAAGCCCCTATGGGACATACCAATACACATCTGAAATGATTGCCATGACAGTGCTGGGGAGAAACACCACCAAACATCTCGGTGCAAATGTTGGTTCAGCAAAGCTAATTTTTCAGGACTTGGATCAGGAAAAGTGCCTGTTCACTTAAAGACTGTAACTTAAAGATATAGATAAGATATATATATTTTTGTCTGGTCCTGGTTCAGAACAATTTACAAAAAGAAATACAATTTTAAGCTTAATTTTCTTTGTATGCGTGTTCAATCATGAGAAAAATGAACACCATTTTCATCAGAGTGGGTCTTTAAGACTGTTATATTAGGAGTTTTACTTAAATCGTAAGATGGCTTCTCTGTTCAAAGATATAAAAATTTCTAAGTCACCTGTTTAGCGCCATAGTGACTGTAGCTCCAGGCTGGATATCTTGACTGGCCGCAACTGCAGCTTCAGCTAGCGACGCTACTGCCTGCGTGGCCTCGGACGCTTGAGTCGTTTGGATTGTCATCTCTCCGCCTTGTAGAGTCGCCCAGTTCTGTTCCACCTCAACAGAAGAGCACAAGCACACAAACCGCTATGAAGGAGGGCATACGGTGTACGTGATGGCAGAAGAGTGTGTAAGAAAACACGTAGAGTCCTGAGTGACAGTGTGAGGGGGTTACCTCTCCATCAGTAACAGTTGAGTAGTTAACCTGGGCCACTGTAACACCGGGAAGCTCTGAGGCATCTGCGAGAGTAGCAACTGTATGACCCGTCCCGACCTGAGAAGAACATTTAGGATGTCAGACAAACTGACTGTGCAGACAGACGACTGTGCAGCGACTAAAAAAACACCTGGATTAGGGAGACTGTTCCATCAGGGTTGTTGATGGTCTGTACGACGGTTTGTGAGGGCACAAGGTGAGCTATGCTCTGCGCGGTGGTTAGGTGGTGTTGTGTGGTAGCTGTTGTGGGAACCTGCTGATCTTCAAAAGCGTATAGGAGGTCTTCACGGCCGTGCTGTTTATAGCAGTTCTTCACTATTGTCCGCAATGCCTGAGTCCAAGACACCTGAGGGAGAACAGACACGCTCATTAAAAAGACTAAAAAAATGGTAGAAATATTTTGCATGTTACATGAATTTTGAGAATTTTTAAGCATTACATACTGAGTTAAAGACCCACTATGATCCTCTTTGAATTATGATGCTGCTGCTTTAGCCAAAATCTAAAAAAAAACTGTTGTTTTCTAGGACGTCGCTTCTACAGAGCAACAGGAGTTCAGGAGAAATTCTCTTCTAAGTTGTACAAAGTAACCGCTCCTCTCCTCCCCTTCCCTTCATCCATCTCTTTACATGCTCTCCCACTATCTTACAGTCCCTCACAACCTCAATTTAACATTAGCGGTGCAACAAAAATGGTGAGCAATATTGGAGCTATCCAGTTTTGAGCCAGATGCCAGCTCAGATGAGGAAAACAAAGACGTATATGGATCCATTTGTCCATTGCAAATGGATGCATCAGAATGGAAGCTTGTGGCTTATCAAAGTAGCTTCTAAAGCTTTTTCAAATAGTATCTTATTGACTACTCCTGATTCACATACTCAGAAATGCACAAATAGAAGCTTAATTTACCTTATATATGTTCTTCATCATCATAAAAATGCTAAAGAAGAAGTCTGTCTCCTTTAAATTGTTTTGTAATCAAAAATGAATCATATTTGCAAACACCAATATAAAGACTCACTCCAATGAAAATCATGCTTTAACTTGTTCTTGTTGCATTTTTTTCCATAATGAAGGACATATATATATAAAAATTAAGCTTAAATTGTTTTTCTAAATATTTCTTTTCTCAACTTGTTCTAAATCAGGAAAAAAAAAAGTTGGTTGAAAGAGAGCCTATTTGTGCCACAGAAAAGCCATAAACCGCCTGTGACTTTTTCCATGAATTTGAACATCACAACAAAACTGCAGGATCCAACAATAGACTAAACTGTGACATTCCTACCCTCTGTTTCTGGTCTTCCGTGCGGACATCGCTGCGTACGTTGGCCCACGGGATATCCTCAGGCCACCACACCGGCTTGCAGCTCTCCTTCCCCCAGCCAGGCTTCCCCCTGCCCGTGGAGTACTTCAGCATCTCTGGGATGAACGCTCGCAGTTGGGCCTAAAGGAAAGACAGTATTTTGAGTTAGTGTTTGACACACATTCGGGTGCAGACGCCCTTGAGGAGCGAGCAGGCAGGAGACATGTATTGATCCGACACCTGCTGCCTGGTGCTGAGGTAATGAAGAGCTGCAAATAGAAACAGGCTTTCAAAAAAAGGAGAACGTGCTTATTAGGGGGCAAATCTATGGCTGTGGCTCCAGCCTGATGAGTCCGACAAACTGACACCTCAGCGGTGCCTTCTTTAGAAGCCCCAGACATGCATCAAGTCGGAAGTTTAGAAGATGGAAGGATAAAAAGAACAATCAGTCTCAAATAGATTAACTTTTATAATAAATACAACTATTATATGGATCTAATCATGCTTTGATCATTTTTTATTTTACCTTAGAATAAAAAAGTGAGCCCTTCACCATAATCTTTTAATAATTTTCACTTAAACTTAACTCCAAATTGAATATTTCACTGCTTCCTAAATTCCTAACTTCCTGGAGTTGGGTTTAGTGCCAATGTCCTCAGTGTCCTGGTAATATGCAAGCATCACTGGGGGATTATATTGCACACGAAGGCACTGCAGCGTCTGCCTACCTTGACATCACAAGCTAAATTTGGTTCTGGGAGAAATAAATCCCTCCCTCCTCCCTTTTATGTCTTCTTTTCTAAACGCAAAGCTACAATCTAGCTCATCATTTTGCATCTCAGTCGAACATTTCATGCTTAAGAACAAAAAAAACCAAACAAACGAAAAAAAAAAAAAGCTCTGGAAAGCAAAGAACGCATCTGGTGGCTGCAGTGGAAGAGCTCCACCTCAGCAAACAGTGGGATAGCAGCTTGGATTAGCCTCAGACGAGGACTTAGCAGCAAAGGGATTCTTGCATTTCCACCTGTGGGTGATGAGGATGCATGTGTGCAAGGGCCAGATGGCCTAATTACAGTGACTAGTTAGTTAAGTGGCATGTTGCCCTCGTGTCGAACACCCCCCTACCAACCCTAATCCTCAAAACAGTGGTCCAATCAGATTTTAGGAAGGCAGCCATGCTGCTGGATCCTTCAACTTGACAAAGCTGGGGGGTAATTATGAGCTCAGGCGGGGGCCGGCATCACCTGCTACAGATGCTCCATATCTCTGATGGGACGGGGCTTGTCTGTAAAGGCTTTAAAGATAATATTATTTTGAAAAATGGTTTAGGTCACCTTTTTTTTTTTTACTATTCCCAAAGAGGAAAAATGCTTCCTATCATCAATTCATTTAGCTGAGCCACTCCACCTGGCTTTGGCGTGCTGAGCGAAGCAACGGGTTACTCGCACTCCAACCTTTAGAAAAACAAACACCTACGAACACCAACCCAGTGAGGATTAATTCTGCCCTGCCATTTGCCGTCCCGTTCCCTGGCTGTGGCCCCTGAGGGACGCCATCACGCTGGCTACTCTGATGATGATCAACAGAGTGCGTCAGCAGCATGGGGACGGCAGGGTAAACAAGCTGAGCTCCCCTGGGTGGAACCGTGGACTACCAGGGATGCTAAAGCTGAGGTTTAAATGGCTGCTACACAGGAAATGAGGAGAGAACGTAGAGGTCGGCTGAATGTAGGTCAGATCACACCTATTTGTTGTTTTTAGCCACCAAATTAAAATACTGTGAAGAGCAAGCTTCAGATCTCCAAACTTGAAGCGACAAATTGGTTTTCTCTAGGAGGATAACACAACTTTTATAGATCAGGAACAACTCGGACCACAAGACATAACGTCTTACTACATATGATAGAAGCAAAAAGACAAAAAAAAAAGGTGCAGGTGGGCACTTGACCTTGAATATACACAAATCTAGTTATCTAAGCTCCTATTTATGCAACATCCAAGAACATAAGTTCTCATTTTGGGTGGTTTGTTGTCAGCTGGCGCCCTCTGCTGGAAATAATAGCTAACATAGGAGAACGCTTCATTTCTGCTGTGGAGGTGTGGTCCTGAACTCACCTGGGTCATCTTATCCACGGATACAGGGATGCCATCAATGGTGAGAGGGGGCAGCTCCGAGGCCAGCTCTCCGCCGGCGGGGGCGTGCTCCGCCAACGCGCTTTCCAGATCCTCCAGCAACATGCCCTTGTACTTTCTTACCTTGGAAACCAAAAGTGGAAAGCTACATTAAAAACTCAAGTGATGTGAATAAATAAGTCATCTGATAATTAAAGGGATTTTTTTTAAACACAGAAAAATGATTAATTGTAAGATTAAAAAATAATGCAACGTATTTGATAATTGCAAAGATTTAAAACCTTGTTTTCGACATTCAAATACATTTTTTGCTGTTTTAACTTTTCTTTGCTCTACATCTTTCTCAAAATCATCACAGTTGGCAATTTTTTTTGTCTCAATAAGTGCTGAGATCAAGAAACGAGAATTTTGTTTTAATTAAAATGAGTCAAAATCCTTTCGTTCCATGTTCTTGACCATGAAAAAAAAATTAGAGCCTCCTTGAATAAAAACCTTGAATTGCACTGTCATTTTTGGTTTGAATTTTATTTTAAAGATCAATAAATGTTGATAAGTTAGACTGGCATTTACTGTCACTATTTAGTTGGAAACAAAAATTTGTATTCATGTTCCGTGACTAAATTCTAGTTTTAGATTTTATGAGGATTATAATACGTGCCGACTTATACTACAATTTAATTCTTATTTTCCTTCCTATTTTGCTCTCAAACAAGTGATTTTCACCTATCAAACTAGTTTTTGTCACTGTAGTAATAAAAAAAACTACAATTAGTTACATAAAAACTCAAAAACTATCAACAATTTTCTTTGAATGAGCAATAGAACGTATTATTGGGCTGTATAATATTCAATTTGAAGTAATTCTATCGAAAAGTTTGCTTTTTTAAACCTTATTTTTCAACCTTTCATAAAATCTATTGTTAGGTAAAAATAACTTAATTTTACTAATTTCTTGTGATTTTCTTCTTAAGATTAAAGTTCGTTTCCTATTTTTAGAGCCACTTTTTTTGCAGCCTGCCTGTTTTTCTTACCACATTCTCCAGAGGAGCAGCACCAAACACTTTAAAAACAGGGTTTGGCTTGGAGGGAGAGATGCACAGCACTATGGCCTGTTGGCCTACTCTGGTTGTATACTCATCTAGTGTGGCTCGGAGTTTTCTGTAAAACACAAAATCAATCTTTCTTTATTTTAAATGATCAAAAACAATCAATAGGGAGATTATCAAAGTCAAACCGTACCTGAGCAGACGGGTCTGCTGCCTTTTGCGAATGGAAGGGTTGGATTCAAAAATATGAGGTCTTTTTCTTTTCTTGCCAGTTGCCACAGCGGCAGCGGCTGCCATGCCTACCGGACCTAAAAGGAAAACAAGGTCAACAGGTTTGATCTTTAGTAAGAAACAATAATTTGAAACAGGCATTCAAAATGAAAAAAAATGTAATTTCAACAGGAATGATTTTAATATTCTAGACAAAAAATGAAGCATAAATATATACAATGGCACCATCTACTGTTGAGTTTAGAGCATTACATCAACCAAAGGATGTTTGGCTTCCAAAAGTTGCAGAAGTAATAAACCACAAACTTGAAACAATACGGTTTCCTCTCATTCAGGTGACTCACCCGCAGCAGCCAGGTGAGCAGTAACTTCATCAGTACCAGCTGAGTTAAGGATGTCTGTGTCGTCATATGGGTCATCATCTGGCGAGGATGTCGAGTCTTCGTCCGCAAATACAAACGTCATTTTCATGGATGTAATCTGTTGTTTGTGGCCACATGTAATAACACTGAGCAAGATAGAAACGGGGTTACATTTCTAAACCAAATATCAACAGAGTGAATCTAAATTAAAATTAATGTCAAATAATGTTAACTGATTTGCAAAGTGAAGTTCTGGTGATGAGTGCACCTGCTGGACCTGTTGGCTGACGGCGCTGGCCTCGATTGTGGTCATGTGTTCTGTCTGGTGAACGGCGTGATCCTCCATTTTCAGCCACGTGATCTACGCACCTAGGTCCACAGTTTAAGTACTGCAAAGAGAATGTTTTTGTTCGTTTTACTAGACATCGACATACAAATAACACTGAACTGTGTGGGCTAACGTAGAAAGAAAAACCAAGTTGATTAATTACCAAATCAACAGTATCTGGTCAAGTACTGGCGTTAGAAAAATTGAATCTAAATTCGAAAATAGCACAACTTTAACTAGCATTAAAAGCGTTTAACTTCTTAAGACCTGGCGTCCACATGCATGGGCATCTCATTTTGGGCCATATTTACTACTGTGGTCAATTGTGCTTAACTGTAACCCCTGTGAATGTGTGTCTAAATGGCTATCTCAAATATAAGTTAAATTCTTAAGAGGTCAAGGTCATTCTCAAACAATTCTTGCCGCATTTCACTGAGGGTTCTCACCACTACACATCCTGTCACAGAGTGTCCTTTCAACTGAGGTGTGAACTTTGACCTGCTTCATCTAAAATTGAAGAGTTTTCAGAGATTTCTGACAATTTTTCTACATTTTCAGCTAAGTTCTAACTGTTTGAGGTGTGTACCCAGGGAAAATAAAAAACTATGTTTTAGTACGTTTATTAACACTTCAGTGCAAATCACACACAAGTGTTGTGTCTCTAGCAAACACAGCGTTTTCCTATAATCTTATGTTCGTCTTTTGATTGTTATTCTACCTAGTTTTTTGAGTTTCATGGCTTTGTATTGCTAATTTATGTTCATGTCTTTTATGTCAATTACAATATGTTCTACAAATAGTGATTAATTTATTTATTTATGGAATAAATGTGGATTTCATCATTTCATTGCTAAGCGTTTAAAACCTATGATTATTTTCTCTGTCTTTAAGCATTGTAGAAAAAAAAACTTTTGTGATCTTCCTGGAAGGTCCCCACAGACAAATAGGGCTGCCACAATTATTTTAATAGTCCACTAATCACAGATTATTTTGTCCGATTAGTCCAATAATCGGGTCTTGCACAAACCGGATGTAAAGCACACTTCTTAACTGTCATTATCTTTAAACTAACTAAAAACTAGATATATAGCATTACCTGCGATAATGCAAGTGTGAATGCTGTAAACTGAATTTGCCCACTGAAGATGCTAGTGCTGATAGCTGAAGATGCTGAAATTGATAGCTAAAAGTGCCAAAGCTGAAATCGCTGAAGCCAAAAGCAGCTAAAATATTAGTTAAATGCCAAATTAGCCTAAAAACCTGAAAAAAAGGCTAAGTTAGCCACAACAGCTAGCATGCAGCTGAAATATTAGCTAGATTACAAAACACCCTAAAAAACAAAAAAAAAAAAAGCCTAAATTAGCCAAAGTAAATAGAATGTAGCTGAAATATTACCTGAACTCCAAAATGGCCTAAAAAAACAGGCAAAAAGTCCAAAAAGCTAGAATAATGCCATAATAACTTTCTATGTTACAACATTCTGAATCCATATAATATAAAGTAACGACTAATCAACTATTAAATTAGTTGTTGGCTATTTTAATAGTCAATTAGTTGACTATTACTCGTAGCAGCCCTACTGACAAATATCTTGAAAATTGTTTCATTTTGTAGGTAGACATTATTACAGCACAGACACAAACCTTTATTAAGAAGTAGATTTTTTTTCTTTCCTCTCTTTGCATCCACTTAAGTTATTGTTAATGTCACTTTTTCACATAGAAGAATCTAGG
Source organism: Oryzias javanicus (assembly GCA_003999625.1). Classification (NCBI taxonomy): domain Eukaryota; kingdom Metazoa; phylum Chordata; class Actinopteri; order Beloniformes; family Adrianichthyidae; genus Oryzias; species Oryzias javanicus. The sequence goes on along the minus strand of CM012459.1, from coordinate 22,549,157 downwards.
TCAGCATACTGCCACACTTAGCCTTCATTTAGGTTGTCAATAATTTATTTAAAGACTTTAAGTCTTTTAATTGTTTTGTCCTCTAACATACTGTTTACACCTAATGTTTTTTCTCATTTATTATAAAAAAAAAAAATAGGTTGTGCAATGTGTTTCTGAAGAAACTGTCTGATCATGCTTATTTTTAATGTAATTTATATAAAAAAACCCTAAATCCTATTTTTTTTTTAATTTATTAATCATTGTGTACCAATAAAACAAAGGTCAACCTCATCAAGGATCTTTATTATCACAAAAAACATATATTTAGAAATGAACAATGATACTATTTTTTACTGGAAAATAGCTGCACCGAAAAAAAAATTACAACACTGGATGCTAAAACACCAAAAATGCTGATAAATTCTGAATCAAATTAAATTTGCATCAAAGGTGTAATGTATACTGAATCATTTCATTTTGATCATCTACCATGAAAAATGTCATAGTCACTAAATGAGAAAGCTTCCTGAATTAAACATGTATGCATTACAGGTGACAGAAAAATAAGAATACTAAAGGTGTTTCCCCTATGTATTCTCGAAAGGAACTTTCTTACGCCAGCTTTTATGAAATAAACAAGTTTGCATTTAGTATTAGTTTACAATGAAATTTATTTTCATGGCATAGACAGATGGAGCATTTCAAAAGCTGTGAACAAAAGAAGCAAAAAGGGAACTCATTCACAATAATATGGCACAATCTAAGCAGAATTTCACCTGTTGTTGGAAAACCTTTGCAAAATATGCTTAGGCCAACCTCTAATTAGATGCAAAAGACATGTGCTTACTTTGAAATATGCATATTTTTATTCAATAAATTCCCTTTTTATGAGCTGGTAAGGTGGTATTTGAACTCACCGACCTTTAGGGAACTTTTTCATTTTTAATTAAACTATTCATTTGCACATTTAGTAGTCCAGGACTAGATCTAAGCACTAATAGAAACATATATTGAAACCAATATGACTAAAAATGTTTATAAATGGCTCTAAATACAGCATATAAAGGTTTGATTGCCAGCATATTAAGTAATGACTTAAGTTAATGAGTAAACTAAATAGTAATTACTATATTGAAAGGTAAAACTTGTCATTAAAGTTTGAGAAACATGATTACAAAAAAGTATGTTTCTCCCCCATGTCCGCTCATGTTTGAATTGTTGCAAAAAAGAAAAAAACAACAACAAACAAAGCAGTACTATATAAAATGCGAATATACACGTTTAATATTTCAATATTTTCGACACACTAGATACAAAATATGCTTTTACAAGAAAACATATCATTTAAATTGGTTATTAAGTGAGAAAAAGTCGATTTCAATTCAGGAATATTAATATGAATACCATTAGCAATATTATGTACAGTATAGGAATCACAATGAAAAGTAGAGCGATTTAGACGCCAATTTTAAAGCATTTATAATAAAAACAATATTATGTAAAATATAGGAAAAATAGTAAACCAAACTAATAAAGTAACTAAAATGTCAAACGTTACAGTAAGGCAATATTAGCCGACCTGCCGGTAGGTAATCGACGTCTACAAAACTACGCTAAGCTAGCAATGTCCTACAATCGGCTAAATAGCTTCTAAGCTAACAATTAGGTACATTTTCAGTCTGTAAATAAAAAACATGAATTAAAACTAGTGATTACAAGAACGGCTTCTTGGCGTAAACCGTAACGATTCCTGTTTGCACGGTAACGTAGACTGTAGGAACGCAGTAGCTAGCATAAAACCCGCGCAATATGAAACAAAACATACGCTATGACAGGCCCAGCGGCCTGCAGCTCATCCCCACCTATCACCCTCTCTACGAGCTTATTGTCGAAACCCGCCATTAAAATGTTTTCCATAAAAACATTGAAAAGTGGAAATCCACGTTCGAGTCAACACCGAAACAATCCGCATCGCACGCCCCGGCGCTGCCGGGTTCTATGATGCGGCTGCGCCGGGGCTGAAATAAATGGAGATTGCGCGGTAGGGCACTAACCTCAGAGCGGCTGCGCTACTTCGGGCCTGCGCCGTACAACGGGGATGGAACAGAGCCTTAATGGAGGACGGAGGAAGCCAGCACTAAACACACAACTCCACTAGTGATGCATTCAGGTTCGTCTCTCAAGTTTGCCAATCTCAAGCCGCGTCAAAAATACATGAGCGAACGACTTCATTATACTCTGTCATTGCAGAAAAGTAATGTCATGTTTGACTCAAGTATTTATAATGCAATGTAACCTATATTTTTTGTTTAATCGGGTCATATTTGGATAGCTTAATAATTTCAATTTAATAATAAATGTAACAACAAAAACGCTCTAAAGTAAAGTAAAAGCTTTTTACATTAAGCAAAGTAGGAGAAAAGCGAAGAATTTGGGTATAACAAACCATACAAACAAAAATATGACATTAAAAAATCCCATGTAGATTCAAAAATTGGCATATCACAAGATTTTTCTTTACTAAATAACATAATTTTGACATTAAAAATGATGGGGATTTGAAATAGTGTCTCGAATCAATGTCGCTTAGCCATTTGTAGTCCTTTGACTTTAGCGCGGTTCAAGAAAACCCATTTTTTCCGCAGTCAGTGAACGCCTTATGTAAATCACGTAAGCCACGCCCCTTTTGAGCGTCACACAACTGCTTTTTTTCACAGTTCAAAGTATTACCCGGGGAAATTTTGAACTAAGTTGTGAACGGATAACATACATTTACATTCATTTGGTAGTAGTAATGATAATAATAAGATTAATATAAACATCAGAATAAATAAATAAAATGAAAATAATTTTGATATATTTTCTCTAATTGGTAACACCTGTTCTACTTCTTGGACAGCCTGAGCGACTTGCCACATGTGGGGA